>CM060316.1:44806167-44823667 GCA_030674155.1 Stramonita haemastoma | reverse complement strand
TTTGGGGATTGATTTTCACTCTTTTCTTCATTTGCCTTTCTGTTTATCTGCCGTTTGTTACTGCTGTTTGCTTTTTCACCTCTTATTTTTCCTTTTCCTCGTGTGTGTGTGTGTGTGTGTGTGTGTGTGTGTGTGTGTGTGTGTGTGTGTGTGTGTGTGTGTGTGTGTGTGTGTGTGTGTGTGTGTGTGTCTGTCTGTCTGTCTGTCTGTCTGTCTGTCTGTCTGTCTCTGTTATTTTCTAAAGTTTTGTTGTTGCTTTTTATTCTAGAATCTATTTAATGTAAAATTGGACATATTGTTTGTGCATAGCCTGACTGATCAAAGTACTTGTGTTGAAATGATGAGTGAGAGGTGATTGATTCCTGAAATGAACAGAGAAAGAAAAGGAAAACCAACTGATGACTTTCTCCTATCAAAACATATTGTATGTGTTTGACCATTCATCCGTTCATAGTTTGGCCAATGCTTCAACTGTACTCTCTCTGTCTCTGTCTCTGTCTCTGTCTCTCTCTCTCTCCCCCCAATGATTATTTTTTTATTTTAGCAAGTCTTGACACTTAAAATAATAACCCCACTGTGGCTTCTGTATCTCCAAAGCCTTATCAAACTGAATGAATGCATTGGCTATTTTGATCTAACCACAGGGTCTGAGACTTCACAGTGAGATTGCATCTGGTACGTGCAATTACATTGGGCCCGTGGTCAATGCAGTTATCTGTGAATTGAATACGTGTGTTGTAGATCCTTACGCCATCAGAAATGTCCAGCATGATTGCTTTCCTCTATGTGACAGCGTCAGTTCTCACTAATCTGCACACTGGTAAGATTTTCTCTTTTCGACTTTTTTTTCTGTCTTACTGTGTGTCTGTGTATGTCTCTATGTCCCTCTCTGTCTCTTTGTCATTCAGTTTTTATGTCTGTCTGTCTGCATGCCTCTCTCTCTCTCTCTCTCTCTCTCTCTCTCTCTCTCTCTCTCTCTCTCTCTCTCTCTCTCTCTCTCTCTCTCTCTCATTTTAAAGAGTTCTTTGTATTTGTCAATTTAAGTTTGCAGCATGGAGAATCAGATTTATTTTTCCATATCAAAACTTCTGTCAAAAGTGTACGATCTTTTCTCACATACATACATACACACACACGCGCGCACAACACACACACACACACACACACACACACACACACACACCACACACACAACACACAAACACACAAACACACAAACACACAAACACACATACACACATACACATATACACACACACTTACACACACAGAAAGAGAGAGACAGGGAGATAGAGATACAGACAGACAGGCAGATTGACAGACACACAGACAGACATACAGAGCGACCCATTGATAGATACGACCTAAACCATACAAGATCATACCTTAGCTAAACCAAACCACACACCAAATCGAACCAAACCTCACCACACCAAACCTCATTAAACGAAACATCACAAACCAAGCTTATCAAACCAAATCTTACCAAACCAAATTAATAAACCAAATCTCACCAAATCTCACAAAACCAAACCTCACAAACCGCCAAACTAAACCTTACAAACTAAACCTCACAAAGCCAACCTCAACAAACCAAACCTCATCAAACTAAACCTTATAAACCAAACCTCACCAAACCAAACCAAATCTCATCAAACCAAACCTCACCATACCAAACCTCACCAAAACCAAACCAAAACCCAACCCAATACAACCAAACCCCACCAACCCCACCAAACAAAACCCAACCCAACCCCAAACCAAAAACCCCAATAACATCATCCTGTGTGTGTGGACAAACAGTCTCCAGCCAGCTGCTGTCCACGGCCTCAGACGACTACACCCCAACCCACCTGTGGCAGCTGGACTCTGCCCACCACGGGACCAGCTCCAACCTCCACAGACTGTACGCCATCCTGCACCACGTCCAACTCCAGCCCGGGCCTTTCAGCTCCACCACCCGTAACGCCTCCCTGCTTTTCCAGGGCACTCCGGCATCCTACGTTCGAATCCCGAACCCTGGGGTTCTCAACGCCACCAGAGCTTTCTCTTGGGTCCTGCTCATCCGGCCTACCACAGCCTCGAAAGATGCTGTCATTCTCGAATACTGGGATGGAAGTGGAGGGATCCGGCTGAAGCAGAAGAAGGATGATATAGTCGTGGAGGCTCATGACACCCAGAATGATCTGAAAACGCTGACGAAAACCAACACCTTGCAGGCTGATGTGTGGACGTTTTTGACGGTGACTTTCATGGGGTTTGATAAGAAGAAATTCAAACTGATCGTGTCCGATCATGACGAGACGTCGGCACCTTCGGATAAAGAGGAGATGGGGGTCAGTGACGGCACGGTGCTGAGGGGGACAGGGGATGTCAGGCTGGGGGCTTCTGCAGATCCGAACTTGCCGGCTTTTTCTGGCAACATCGCTTGTCTTCGCTTCTATGACTCCTTCATCGGGAAGTTCCAGTCTGGGTACGCGCTATCCTGTGATCCCCTGTCTGGCATCTTCTCCGGTAATCTGGACACCCTCAGTGGTGAGTGAGTGAGTGAGGAGTGAGTGAGTGAGTTGGGTGTTGCTTCACTTTTTAGAGGTTTTGGTTTCTATATTTTACTTTCCCAGTCAAGTGTGTGTGTTGGTAGAGAGAGAGAGAGTGAGAGAAGAGAGAGAGGAGAAGGAGAGAGGGAGAGAGAGAGAGAGAGAGAGGAGAGAGAGAGAGAGATGAGGGGGGGGGGAGGGAGGGATGAGAGAGAGGAGAGGGGGGGGGGGGGAGGGAGGGAGGGAGAGAGAAGGGAGACAGAGACAGAAACAGAGATAGAGAGAATCATGATTGGACATTCTCCAGCTCAACACCTTGGGGTCACCCAGAGGAGTCCTGCTCTCTGTTTCACTCACCCATCTGGGAATCAACATAGACCCTAAGTTTACATGAGATGAACACTTTCTCTGTGTGGCTGTTTTCAAGTATCACGCCATATATCCATATACTCTCCAGCAAAACAGCCTTGTAATGTAGCTTTTGGCGTTTTGCTTATACCCATAACTGACAAAGGTCTTTTTTAAAAGCCTGGGCCAAGAGGCTTCGAGTGATTAGCAGATGCTTGATCAGATTCTTTTATATTCCCGAAGTCGGATACAGGCTACCTAAATGGTACGTGTAAAAAACGGTCGTGTGCGCAAAAACATCTCACCATTGGTGAACCTGGGGGATCTAGAGGACGAACGAAAAAAATCTTTAATGTGACGCCAGAGAGTGCAGATGATATCACCTGACAGACAAAATCTCCTGTTGACGCCGGTATTCGTGTATTTATTTATTTACTTCCTTATTTATCCGTTTCTTTATCTATCTATCTATCTATCTATCTATCTATCTATCTATCTATCTATCTATCTATCTATCTATCTATCTGTCTGTCTGTCTGTCTGTCTGTCTATCTATTCTTTTATTTCGAAAATAATGGAATAAGCAGTCACGTGTTTTTACATCCAGTCCCTGTGTGTTTGTCGTTTTGTCAATTTTGTCATATGTCCCCGTTGCATAGAGTGTAGACTCTCTCTCAAACAGTCTAAAAAATTGATAGACTTTTAAATCGTGGTTACTATCATTTGCATCAGGACTTATCACCACGCGGTAATAAATACAAACAAAAATACGGACAGAAAACGAAAAGTGTGTTCAGCTACTTTACCAAACACATCAACTCTAGTACCCCAGTTTGAAAAATTACCCAATGAATTAATAAATTCAGTTTTTTCTCTCTCCCCTAAAATGCTAAAGGTTTACTGTTGTTGGGTTTTATTTGTTGTTGCTGTTGGGTTGTTTTTTTTTTTGCTGTGTTTAAAATGAATGACAGTAGCTCTGCATTGCACTGTTTTTAAAAGTCAACAGTTCTAGCCATAGACCGACTATGGAATGAAACCCGTTTTGCAGGCCCTTAACTTAACTGGACAGTTGAATGTGTTGGGTTATCTAGAGAACACCATCGACTATGTAGAGAGCACCACTGCTGTCCTGACAACGACAGCCCAAGAAACCACAGAGGACAGCACGACCAGTGAGCCTTTGACAACCACAGAGGCCCAGACACCGCTGCTGACCACTGTCCCCACCACGGGGGTACCCACCACATTCGACAGTGGGCCCAGCTCTCCGGGGAATTTAATCGGAGGAAGTAAGTGTGTGTGTGTGGGGGGGGGAGGGTCCGAATATGTGTGTGTGTGTGGGGGGGGGGGGGGGGGCGGGG
This sequence comes from Stramonita haemastoma, assembly GCA_030674155.1. Lineage (NCBI taxonomy): Eukaryota > Metazoa > Mollusca > Gastropoda > Neogastropoda > Muricidae > Stramonita > Stramonita haemastoma. The sequence continues at coordinate 44,819,421 of CM060316.1, read as the reverse complement.
GGGCGAATATGTGTGTGTGCGTGCGTGCGTGCGTGCGTGTGTGTGTGTGTGTGTGTGTGTCGTGCGTGCGTGCGTGCGTGCGTGCGTGCGTGCGTGCGTGCGTGTGTGTGTGTGTGTGTGTGTGTGTGTGTGTGTGTGTGTCTTCTGTCTGGAAATTTAACTATCTTCATGCAAGCACAACCGCATAGACGTAGACAGGATTCTCGATCCCTTTTCAGTGAAGCGTGGCAATTCAGTGTTTATCTGCATTGCAGCATAGCTACAGGCACTTGCCTGTAACACAACAGGACATCAGGACCTAGTGGCATGACTTATACACTCAATTATGAAAATTGCATTCACAAAAACTTTTATCTGAGCATACACTAGTGGAACTCATAGCCTAGGGCATCAGAGATTATCATTCTGTCAGCAGCTCTTTGGATCATTCTCACAGTTATCAACTCATGTTTATTGCTTGGGAGTTTTCGTTATCTGATTGTCACGGCTACACCAGTATTGATAATCCTTCACTCGAATTTTTTTTATGTGGTAATTGTTAAAAACTTTTTAAAAGAATTTTTTTTAAAAGAAAATCGATCCTAATCAAACCTTACCAGACAGTTCCAATAATATGACGACCTTAGGCTTTTAGTCAATGAACATAATGACAGACTAGCTCTGAATTTTATATGGCTACATTATTTATTAAGTATGCTCCCTGTTACTTGTACTGAACTTGTGCACACAAACACTTGCATTGTCGACACATTCTATACATTATTGTCAAGCAGCAAAATCCGTGTTTGAGACACCTGCCATCAAAGACAGATACTTTCAAATCCTTCAATATGTTTTTGTTTTCAGTTGAGATGCACTTCACTAAAGAGACCTGTGTCCGCCTGCAACAAGAAACCGGCACAGCCACATTTTCCACCAACTCCGTCATTCTCGGCGACATTCAAGCTCGAAGCCTCAACACATGCGCAGGTGCCTGTGCTTCTACTTCCGGTTGCAAGGCCATTGCAATCGAAAAGAAAGTCAAGGACCAAGGCATTGCTGGAAGATGTATTTGGGGTGGTTCCGGCTATTCTACCGCGGCAAACACAGAGTTTTATTTCTATCACTTGAGTGGGTGATTTCGTCAGTACCTTATAAGACATTGTGCTGGTACATAATATAATGATTCTCTCTCTCTCTCTCTCTCTCTCTCTCTCTCTCTCTCTCTCTCTCTCTCTCTCTCTCTCTCTCTCTCTCTCTCTCTCTCTCTCTCTCTCTCTCAGAGAATTATTTGCTTTGTCAAAATGTTATGATAATTCAGGTGCTGGTACCACACGCTGCTGATGTTGTCATGTCATTCACAGCTGCAACCATCCCCAGCAATCAGAACACCAGACAGTGACCTGCAGCTGTGGGGCTTTTAATGACTGGCAGATCTTTTGTTAGCCATCAGCCTGAGGAAGTTGCTGATATATTTTTGATTATTTTGATGAGTGTTTATCATTGCCTGTTTTAATTTCTTCCAGTTGTAAGGCCACCACAATCGAAATAGGTCAAGGGCCAATTCTTGCAAGAGTTGCTCCTGGAATCCCACGCCACTGCACCTCTTGTTGGTAGACCCATTTGCAATCTGCAGTCTGCTGACATTGATCTACAAGGAAGCAGTAACAGGTAGCATCCGCCTTTCAAGTTCAGATAGGAGGAAAATGATCAGCACTTGATATTGTGAACAACAACGTCAACACCCTTGCTAATGATTTCATGCAATTCATTGTAGACAGTAGGGGATGTGATGGGAAGACAGAAGGAAAACAGCCATGGATCACTAACAGCTTCTTAGGTCTTTGAGCTGAAAGAAGACTTAAACCTATGAGGTTTTCAAGCACAAAAGCAGTAAACAATTACCACAAAATGAACAACAAAAGCAAGGAAAACATAGGGAAGCAAAAAGCATTGGATTTCTGATAAAGGCCAAATCATTAGTTTTAGGAAGACACCAACAGGGGAAACCGTAAACAAGCCTTCGACACCTTGAAAGAAGGCACCAAGACCAAACCGAACAGATTGTCAATAATCGAAAACAAAACAGGTGCACTGCTCACTGACAGCACTGAAGGTCTCTGCAGAAGGACAGAACAATACCAAGAGCTGTACAACCACCAGATACAGCCAGACACAATGCCAGCAGTGCAGTCCTTTTCACAGGCAGACTGGAGATATTAATTCGAACAATAGTAGGAGTTCGACAATGTTGAATACTCATGCACTTTCATAGCAGCATAAATGCATTATCCTCCTCTTCATTGATCATCATGCAAAGAAAGAAAATTATCTCCCATCCGGTGGCCCGGTTGTTCCGGTGTCATGGAGACACCGGTTTGTTTCCTCACACATTTCTCAGCCTGTAGTGAATTTGTGTCAAAGCCTTCGGAGAGGGAGGTTGACGGGAGTGGGTCATTGAAGGAAGTTATGTGGTCAAACACACCGGGTTGTCATCTCACTTAAGTCTGGCTCCGCGACTGATCAATTATAGCCGTCAGTAGGTGGCTTTATAGGTGGTGTTTTGCGTGTTAGCTTGCAACAGGCACAACTCAATACCACCAAAGTGACCCAGCAGTAGTGCTGGCCCCCTTTGGCTGATGGCCTAACGGCGGCCTGGTATTGAAGGGCTCCCTGTGTCCTTCCAATCCTGAGGGTGTGAAATAATGTTTCTGGGGCGGAGAGGTTAAAATGAGCAGTGTGGGAACAGCAGAACAGGCACGTCATAGAGGACGAAGCAGTAACAGAAAACAAAATCAAAACAGCAGAAAAGAGGGGAAAAAAAGAGAAATATGAATACCATTCGTTCTCTAAAGAAAAGAAATAAAAGCGATCTGTACTCGGTGTCAAAGACAGGTGCTAGGTTTTTAAAGAATAACTCTGAAACCTGCAGAAGGTCATTCAAAGTGTTGACAGAATAAAATGGCCGTTATCTTGTCTTGTCTTGTCTTGTCTTGTCTTGTCTTGTCTTGTCTTGTCTTGTCTTGTATTGTATTGTATTGTATTGTATATGATTTTAAGTCACGGCAGATTTTTCTGCGTGAAATTCGGACTGCTCTCCCTGGGGAGAGTGCGTTGCCCCAAGAGCAGCCCCACCCATTATACTTTTTATCTTCTTCTGTCTGCATTTATATTTGTTTCCCTGTCGAAGTGGTGTTATATATATATAGTAGTAGTAGGCACCCGTCAGTCTCGAAAGACTATGGAGTTGCGGTCTAGTCTTTAGAGCGCAAAGCCTGGGTAGGTAAGTATGGAGGGCAAGCTGTTACCCATGCAGCAGACCCCCCCTCTCCACGCCACTGGAATAATCCATTGGAAAGGCAATGACCGATACGAATGGTTCCAGTACCGTCGCAGGAGCCACCAGAACGTTGCCAGATAGCCTACAGCCCCGAGCCGCCCTAGGACTCCAATCCCCCGATTTTTCATCAGGGATGGTGTCTAAACACGACACCTGTGTGCATGCTGGTTTTTATAATTTTGTCATCCGCTTCTACCGGCACACGATGGCCTACTCTTCCGAAAGGCGGAACGGGTTTTTAACGTGTACGCAAGATGTTATGCGTGCATTCGTACACGGGGCCTCGGTTTATAGTCTCATCCGAATGACTTTGACATTCAGTTCGATTTTTTCGTCAAACTAGGAAGAAAGGGCGAGGCTGGGTACGAACCCAGAAACTCACGGTTTACATATTGGCAGGCGAACGTCTTAACCATCCTGCCACCGTATATATATATATATATATATATATATATATATATATATATATATATATATATATATATATATATATATATAGATAGATAGATAGATAGATAGATAGATAGATAGATAGATAGATAGATAGATAGATAGATAGATAGATAGATTTATACACACACACACACACACACCACACACACACACACACACACACACACCACACACACACACACACACACACACACACACACACACACACACACACACACACACACTATTTTTGCCAGGGACAACTCCCTCTGTTGCCGCCGTGTGCTCTTTTATGTGCACTAAATGCATGTTGCACTCAGAACCTCGGTTTATTGTCTCATCCGAAAGACTAGCACCCAGACCCCCACTCACGGTCTAGTAGATTGGGGAAATGTTTCGGGCACAAACAGGATTCGAACTTCCACGTTGACTGCACTGGTTTCAGTACATCATCTGGAAATAGATTGAAAAGGAAAATAATTACTGATATTCGAAATAAAAAAAACAATGTTGCATGATCTCATAACACAACATCCCAACTCCATTGCTGAAATCATACGTAAATTTGCTTTGAAAATCTGTCGTGGTCTCTTTTTCTCTTCATAATATACTTTTTCTGTTGTTTTTTTTCCATTTGGCTTCCAAGTATTTTGACACAACTATCCCTGTGTCTAAGATACTTTCCATTCATAAGACAACAAACCAGTGGAAGGAATAAAAACAACGCTTTGTGATTTACAGGATTGTATGGGTTTTTTTTCTTCAGGTCATGGTATGAGTGCAAATCCTCTCTCGCTGTCCTGTCTGCCTGTCTGTCTGTGCAGTCTGTCTGTCTCTGTCTCCATGTGTGTGTGTGTGTGTGTGTGTGTGTGTGTGTGTGTGTGTGTGTGTGTGGTGTGTGTGTGTGTGTGTGTGTGTCTCTCTCTCTCTCTCTCTCTCTCTCTCTCTCTCTCTCTCTCTCTCTCTCTCTCTCTCTCTCTCTCTCTCTCTCTTTCTCTTTCTATCTCTCTGGGACTTGATGTAAAAAAAAAAAAAAAAAAAAGCGCATGAGTGCTTATTCATTATCCTCGAAATAATGGAATTTGCTTAATTTGAAAAAGAAAAAAGACTCTGATTTGGTTTGATTTGATTTGACCTCTCTCACGCATACACATGCCAGCACATGCATGCACAATTGCATGCACACACGCACACACATACACACACATGCACACACAAACACACACAAACACAAACACACACACACACACACACACACATACACACATACACATAAACACACGCACCCACATGCACAAGTACATGCTTTAATTTTTCACTTTTTGATTTAGAAAGAATCGTAGAGAAACATGAGATGATTTATTGTCTGGAGCTACTGCTCTTTTCTCTGAAGAAAAGACCCCCCTCCTACACACACGCACACAAACACAAAAAACAAAACTACACACACACACACACACACACAACACACACACACACACGCACGCGCGCGCGCGCGCGCGCGCGCGCAGACAACAACAACACATGAAGAAGACCGACACACAAAAAGCAATGACAATTTTACATCAATAATACATCAACAGTGACACGAATACGGTAGTAACACTAAGACGGAAAAGGCACACGTTAAGCCTAGGCCTACAGTACCGAAGTAAAACAGTAGGCCTGTACGTGTAGACACAGCCGTCATTCACATGCATTATAAAAAGATGCAGGATCAAGAGACACTTGCTCCTAACTCATTTGTTTTCTTTTTCATCTCCGTCATATATATATATATATATATATATATATATATATATATATATATATATATATATATATATATATATATATATATATATTAATCCCTCATATTTAAAAGGTGATCGTCGTAAAGACTTCCTTAAAGTAAACTATTATTTCTGTGCGGAAGAATCTTTATATCTGTTTTTGACACAAAAAACAACATCACCTAAAGCTACAATTAAAAACACCAAATCGACTCCTTAATGAGACACACATGGGCAAAGACCAAATTTCTCTAAAGATCAGTCTCTTGGTATTATTTTTACAGAAACTAAAACAAAAAGAAAAAAAAAAGTAATACCAATAAACTAAAATCTACCAAATTTGTGTATAATTGCATGGGTTGTGAGACAGAAACTAGACTTTTACACTCAATTGCATTTTATTTTTGCGGTGCAGTGGTAAATTTGGTTTGTGTGTTTGGGGTTTCTATGAAAACCAAAAGGTAATGGGCACAAAATGTAAAGGTGGAGTGCGGCCGTCGACTATGATGCAGGGGAGATCACGCCGAAATACTTTCTCTGCCAGCTTTTTTTACCTCCCACATCCAAACGGATGTTTGTCGCTTCTCTGATCGGCGGCGGCTCCGTTTGAAGTGAACCTGTTGCATTGCCCCGAGCTGTCTGTATACCTGATGACTTGTTGCTGACTTCTTATATCAGTCGAGAAAGTCAAGATGGGTGGCAGCTGGAGCACTGAACGCGGCATAAAAAGACGTCACGAAGACATTGAGGCGGACAATGAGACATCGACAGGCGATCTTAGCGACAGCTCCTCGGACCTACACACCCCTAAGAGGTTTGTAATTGTAGCCTTGGGCAGTGATCGTGTAAAGTAAACAGAGTTTGTAGAGCCCGTAATGAAGCATTTACTTTCATAACGGATTGTTAGATGATTTCAGCGGCTCTGTCTCAGTCACACTTGTAATGTTGGATGCTCCTAGGCAAGCTAGTCCTAGACTAAAAAGTAAGGTAGGGCCTACTGGCATTAACTTGGATATAATCGGATGATGTTTTGTTTTCTTAATTTTCTTGAAACGTTTTAATTTATTTTGTATAATACTCGATAATTGCACAATCATTATAATCAGGATTCTTAATTCCTATGGTTATGATCAAGGTCATGTATGCCGCATACAAATTACAGTTGATTGTGAGTCATGAGTGATAGTGATTCATTTCATGTGTGTTGATTACCCATTTTTGTTATTGTGTGAAAGCCAAAATTGATGAGGATGACCTAATGATGATGCTATGGAAGTGTACTGATCAGCTTTTAGTTTAAGGCTACTTGATGGGGCAGACAACTGCAGTTTTTGTCAAGTGATTTGTGTAATCTCTTTGGAGTCATTCAAAACCACATAAATTTGTAAAGTTGGTGATGCATGATTGTGTGGTTCCAGTCTTCCTAATCCGAATGACCTGATAGCAAACTTACTCTGGGTAATAGCCAGCCAGAGTCTGAATCAGTGAATGAAACCCTTGTTTGAGTCTGACTCTTAATCTTATTGGATTCTAACTTGTGGCCTTTCACTCATGAACCTCATGTGCTAACCACAGTGCTACAGCAGCTGGTTAGCTATAAAAAATATCATAACTTAGCACTTTTTTTGTGTATGACTCTGTACTCATTACCGTATAGCATACAAGGTATCTATCATACATAGTACATGCTCTGTTTTCTTCAGATCAGCAATGTACTTGTCAGCCATCTTGTGATGTGAGGTGAGAAACCAATAAAATCTTAAGATGTTTACTCGTCAGTACCTTTGCTAATTCAGTAATTGACAAAATCCCTATCAAGCACTCAAATAGAACTTTATAGTTATCTTATACTTACTTGAGCTACATAAAGAAATTATGAATATATGTATATTATGAATATATATATATGTTTTTATGGACGTTTTATTTATTATATTGACATTATTTTACAAAATTGTGGAAATTTCATTAATGTCACAGAAAGCGCTTTCAGTCAACGGCACAGTACATTGTGAAGAAGTTGTTTGAGGAAGGAACTGACAGTGATGTCACCATTCAAGCACTTGGCAAGTCCTGGCATCTCCATAAAATCTACCTCAGTCAGGTAATTGTAAAAATACTTTACTTAGTTGACTTTAGGTCAGAATTATGTGATAGGACACTTTTAATATGTTAGGAGTAAAAAGTTAAATTCATACACTCTATAGTCACTACCAGGGTTCGCAATAACCGGTAATTGTCGGTATTTTACCGATTGTAAACAGGGAATACCGAAAATTTTCGAAGCAGCCGGTACCGCGAACCGGTTCTGTTTGCCTGTGACCGATTAGATTTCCGTCTCCAAAAAAAAAAAGTCTGAAGTGAAGTTTTCTGACAGTCTGTCATGCGCCTGTACTGTGCTTACCGCACCTACCCCTTCCCACCCCTTTCGACCCCTTCCCACCCCTTTCGACGACCATCTTTAGCGCCAGCCTCATTATTAGCCTAGCACGCAGAACAGTAAGCTTTACTGTGAAAGAATAGAGCTTCGCGCTCTTCTCGGCATGACAGCGACTTCCATTCACATCAAGTAAATGGGGCCTAGATTTATTTATTCTATATTCTTTTAATCTTTTATATCGAGGATAATGGAATAAGCACTCCTGTGCTTTTTCACATCCAGTCCCCGTGTGTATGCAGTTTTGTAAATGTAATCCGTTCCCACCGGCACACGACGGCCTGCTCTTACGAAAAGCGAAAAGCGAGGGTCTATTACTATGAATTTGCGCGTTGCTTTCAGAGAGAAGAGTCGAAAACCAAATCTAAAATGAACAAAGATCTAGATGAGCGCTAAGCATAGAAACAAGAAGGAAGAATACAAGTCACACGAATGATGCCATGCAAAACAACAGACTGACACGGACAGTGGCACAGGCGCTAGAAAAAAATCCTATTTCCTGCGTGGCTTCGTGCCCAAGAAGCGAGTGGCAGCAAGCAGCACGGCAGTCAAAGTCTGAGAGATTCGCGTTCAATTTAGATTTAGTTTTGCTGCCCAACAATCCCCCCCTCCCCCACCCCCTCACTGAATAGTTTCGTTTTGTTCGCAGTACGTACCGGATTTTATTTTCTGGGGACCGATTTTGGGGGAGTTGGTCAAGATGTTTCTGAAATGGCAACTCGCAGTACCGGTTTTAAAAAATCCTAGCGCGAACCCTGACTGACTACTCAGTCTTCAGATGAGACTATAAATCAAGGCAAACGCATGCAGATCATCTCGTGCACACATTAAATCCTGTTCCGCTTTTCCTTAGAGTAGGCCATCATGTGCCGGTGGGAACAGATGACAAGATTTACAAAACTACATGCACACGAGGACTGGATGTAAAAAAGCACATAAGTGCTTATTCCATTATCCTCTATAAAATAATGAAATAAATAAAATAAATAAATAAACCATTTGATATTGAAGGTGTAAATGTGCATGTGTGTGTGTGTGTGTGTGTGTGTGTGTGTGTGTGTGTGTGTGTGTGTGTGTGTGTTGTGTGTGTGTGTGTGTGTGTGTGTGTGTGTGTGTGTGTGTGTGTGTGTGTGTGTGTGTGTGTGTGTGTACCTTTGCCTGAATTGGTAAGTAGTCAGGTACTGAGGTAGGTATTACTGCTGTTGCCAGAATTGGCTCATAAAAATGTTTACTTTGGACTGTAAATTATGTAACATTGACAAGTTTATTTAAAATAAGGTGTTGGAAAGTCTTTTGTTATGATGAGGAACAAGTTACAGTAGAATTTAGTACTGTACCTAGTTTTCCTACTTTTTCATATTTTCATCTGTTTTGATACTATCTTTTTTTTCTTGATCTTTATAACTATCATATGAACATGCTTTGTTGCAAATCATAATGAAGTCTTTCTCAACAATAAACACTCTGCAGAGGCGTGTGAGATATATAGTCTATATAAGAAACACACTGAACAAACACAATTTTCAGTAACATATTTACTGTGTATTTCTACAGTTGAATGCTTAAACTAAACCAAATCTTTAATCCTATTATCCAGTTTTAACAGTAGGAACACATGAGAGTATCATTATCATCAACAATCAAATATACATTAAGGTAGGCGTTCTAGATGCCTATGACTCTTAATTTAATGTCCATATAGAAACTTACACTTAAAACACAAATTCTTTATACTATTGGCTCTATCTACCCATGCTATGTACAATTCAACATAATACCAAGATACAAAAGATAAACCAAACAAGAACATTATAATGATCATAATCTTAACTAGGATAACCCTTACAATACTCTTAATGACACTATAATGTACTAACTTGTCTACACAATCTCCACAACATTCCTATATAACCCTATTTGTACATACAAAGATACAGTACAGATAACAACAGGACACTGATGTCTAATTGTCTACAGGGACTATGCAACTCTTTACACAAAGTGTTCTTTATCTATCACAGTCACATAATTAATTTTGACACTTTAATGACTGACAGTGACCTGAACTGTGACACCTGCATGCATAGTAAACTGATTGGCTTTTCACCAAGGTGTGTTATTCCATTTAACATAAATATTTAAGATGTATAAGTGAATTGGGCACACACTGAAACACAGAGGACAATCTCACACTCATAGAATAATGAATGGGACACACTGACACAGGCACTCACTCATGCACATACACAATCAGCAACTATACTACATTTTCGTGAATCACTTATTTATGCATGCAAACAAGCTTTGTGCTCATGACTACTCACGGGCAGTAAACAGTAATAAAACACACATGGACATACATGTATGGGTACTCACTAACACAACTGTACATACTATTGACAAAATATCTCCTAACTACTTGTACCTTGTTACTGTTTTCTTCTTTTCACTACACCTCAATCTTGCGTGTTTCTCAGCTATGGTCCCATTTTGTCTAAAGCTCGGATCTATTCAGATCAGCTTCAAACAGTCCATTTTTGTTATCACTTGTGCCCCAGACCATGTATCGTAATGTTATATTGATGGACAATTTTTCTCACTTCCAGCTCTCAGAGTAGCCTTCAAGTCCCTGTACACTGACAATATTTTGGTGAAACCAATCGAGGTCATTGGAGTTCTGGCTGCTGCAACTTTTCTGCAATTGGTAAGTTTTTCTTTCATCTAGAAGTGGGTTAACCATCAGACTGCACAAATCTCTGTTGTGCCCTGCTCTCTTTGTACTCCCCCCCCCTCCCTCCCCCCTTCCCCCATTTCCTGCAACCGGACCCTCTGCACACATACACTTCCCCCATAAACACACACCCACACACACACACACAGACACACAGACACACAGACACACACACACAGACACACACACACAGACACACACACACACACACACACACACACACACACACACACACACACACACACACACACACACACACACACACACACACAGGGGGTGTGATACCCTTGTGGTTAGAGTGATGCACGACTTATCTGCTGACCCAGGTTCGAATCTTGTTCAAGAGGAGTTTTCCTCTGGAGTTAACATCAGTGCCAACTCCACTCCTCCCCAAAAGTCCTTTGGAAGAGACTATAAACTGAGGTCCCGTGTGCGAACGCATGCAGAACACCTTGCGCATACATTAAAACCCGTTCTGCTATTTGAAAAAGTAGGCAATTAAGTGCCGGTGGGAATGGATGACATAATTTACAAAACTGCATACACACGGGTCACTCACTCAGTCCCATGTCCCAAAGGATGTAGGGGGGACATGAGAGAAGACGCAACAGAGATCTGTTTCCATGCTTCACGATCCTGTGTGGCTAGTAGGTACAGTAGGTACACGGGTACAGGATGTAAAAAGCACATCAGGTCTTATTCCATTATCTTTGAAAAAAACAAAAAAGAAAGAAAAAATGCACGCATGCACGCACGCACGCACACACTCACACACTCAAACACGCATGCACGCACGCACGCACACACACACACGCACACACACACACACACAACACACACACACACACACACACACACACACACACACACACACACAATCTCACCCACAATCTCTCTCACACACATACACACACACACACACACACACACACACACACACACACACACACACACACACACACACACCACACACACATACACACCATTTTATTATTGCATTTGTCCATTAATCAATAACCCCTTATGCATTGGTATCTATTATCTTGCTAGCATACCTGTTTGCATTTGTATTTTGCCTGTTTGTCTGATTTGCTAGCATAAACTGTGTCAGTTGTATACCTCTATGGATGTTATTATTTGATACACATTATGAAGTTGAAGTTTCCGAACAGAATAATAGAACAATAATTCAACAGTCTTATACAGAGTCAGCATCATCTTTTTTCTCAAGCTATTAACTTTCTTATGTCGCTTAGTTTAATTAGTTAGAATACATGACATGACTGCATAATTTATTTATAGCATGCTTTTGTACACTATCCCTATGTTAAGGGAGAGAACCCCTCTTTCCTTGACATGCACACTTTGTATGCTTCTGTTGCCCATATATGGGTGTAACTTAGGGAATGGCTAGGAGATGGCTGGTTTCCCAGTAGTGGGCAATCCGTAAGGAAAAGGTTAACAAAAAAAATCTTCACACAGTAGGTATAACCACAGCACTAAGACCAATGGACATTGAAGATAGGGTGATGGAGAAAGATGAGGGAGCATGGGTGTTATGGAGTGAAGTGAATTGTTCAAGAAAGAAGTTTTCTTTGTGCTTGTGTTTACTACGTTTTGGATGTAAAATGTATTCTGTTTTTTAATTTGAATGATGTTTTTCTCTGTTCTTTACATTGATAGTTCATAAGGCCTGAGGAGTGTTCATTTGGCTTTACTGTTTGGTATTTCAGGATCCTCTCATTGAGCACTGCAGACTGGTCATGAAAGGATGTGTCACGTAAGTTTTCTCCTCTATCTGTATTCTTGACAATATATATAATATCTATTCAGTAATTCATAAATGAGATTTGTTGGAAGTGGACTTTACAGGGACACAGCTGTGTGTGTGTGTGTGTGTGTGTGTGTGTGTGTGTGTGTGTGTGTGTATGTGTGCTTGTGTGTGTGTATGTGCTTACGTGTGCGTGCATGTGTGCGTCTATGCGTGCGTCCATGCATGCGCGTGTGTGTGTGTGTATGTGCTTACATGTGCTTTGTATGTGCATGCATGTGTATGTGCATGTATGTATGTGTTGGGGGTATGACACATATCTAACTTTGCTCTCAACAGTCTTTCTCTTTCTGTGTTCTCTTCATCCCGATGACCCTACTCTGGTTAATCATCAATGTAAAGATGTATGCATTTTGGAATGTAGTTTTGAAATCGAGCAATCTAATCCATTAGTAATCAAATGAGCTATGAGAGATTCTGTCACCACTGTGATTCTGACAGTTCTCTTCAACAATACAATCATGATACCCACCAGAAAAAAAAAGTGTTATTAAGGGTCACAGTGTATCTTCATGGCTGGGGGTAAAATCCAATTGTAGTGCTGCATAAAATGTTTGTAATTGTAAATAGTTAACCCCCCCAAACCTCCCCCCCAAAAAAACCCCCAATAACAACAACAACAACAAAAAAACCCAATATGAGAAGGCAGTTTTATTGATATCAGTTCTAGATTTTGTCATCAGATTTAATTTTGTGCGTATGGCAACATAACATAAAGCAAAATGCCTTCTG
>CM060316.1:44793667-44801167 GCA_030674155.1 Stramonita haemastoma | reverse complement strand
GCTACCCACACACTGTGGAGAAATTTGACCTGGGGGGAGGGGGGAGGTCTGCAGCATAAACGCCAGAAAATGTGACGCCTTTTGTCTATTTTCTAGTTAATACCACACTTTTTATTTGAAACTCAACCGACAGATTTGCTGATGACGAAAATAGCGAGAAGGAAAAGAAAATAGATCTCCAGTCTGCCAAAGTGCCACAGGTGACAGCCATAGGTACACCCCCCGACACATCCACATTTTGTGCTTTCTGTGATGTGATGTGTCCCTGTGCCATCACTATGACTACTTTAAAGGCTATCACGATTAAAATTTTGTAGAATTACAGAAGTTCTGTGTTGTTTCATGTTTGTCACACCTGTGTGGTGACACTGGTGACAGTGTGACACTTATGTACAATATTACACTTCTGTGCACTTAACAAACATGTGGTAAGACATATACATCTGAAATGCAGTATATAGGTAAGATATTGATTGAATATTCCTTGTTTTCAAAAGACAAAAAACCAGTTAAACAAAAAGTATGCCTCATCAAGACATATAAAACAACAGGTGTTATGAGGACATTGTGTGACACATCCTTGAAGTACAATTGCACACAAACATTAATAAACACGTTAGCTAGGCATCAGTTCTTTATTCAACACTTACATGTATGAATTTGTGTCTATTCCATATATATTTTGCTGGTTTATTGTATACAACATACTTTTACCTGTGATTGGTGACAAATAAGGTGACAACGACACGACATTTTGTGACCAGACATGTAAACTTGCCTTAAAATGCAAGTACAAAGATATATCTAGCTTGTGACAAAATTTCAGCTTGATAGCTTGTCATGCACACAGACAATTGTCTCAGGAGTAGACTATGTCAGTTTGTGGTAGAAAACTTTAAAAGAATTCAAAATCTACAGGCAATTTAGCTCTGTAGAATTCAACAACAAGAGGGTTAAGTTAAGGGAAGTAATTCATACATGTACAGTATAGTTTTACTCTGTGAGTTGTTTTTCTTCCCACACCAGTGCTTTTTTTAGTTCATCCCTTTCAAGTTTTTTATAAATGCATTACAGAATGCTGAATACACCCCTTCCCTCCAAAATTAAGACTTTGCTTGTGCACGTGTCTGTTAGTGAAAGTGAGTCATTTCATAAAATGATGAAGGGAAAGTTCTGTGTTCATACTTACTTTTTCACTTTGTTTCATGTTGACAAGTATTTCTATACATGTGCATTTCAAAACTTTTTCATAGTACATAGTGCTAAATGTTCCTGCTGTGCTCTGTGTTTCAGTATCACTGGCGATGGCTGGGTTATGCGTATGGACTGGACCTGCTGTTTACCCTGCGCAACAAGTATGTCCCAGTTTGGATGCTTTAGCTCACTTCTTTTCAAAGCAACAACATTTGTCACAGAAAAAACATGTCATGCAGACCCTAACCTTGCTGTGATCATCCTTGGTAACTGTCAGCTCTGTCCAAAGTGCTCTTCAGCCAGCCTGGTGAATCAAGCAGTGAAGATAATTGGACCATCCTGGGAGTGGAATCAAGAATCTTTTCTTTCTTTTTTATCAAAATTCAGGGTGGCTGGGTAAAAGGCAGTGTTGACAAGCAAGATGAAATTGACTGTAAGATTGCAGAAAACCGTTTTCCTTTGATTAAATTCTAAAACAAGAAACTTTTATTGGGAAGGGAATTTACATTTTTCAAATCAAATTATTTTGATAGTATTCAGCGCAAAGTCTGTTCTGTAAAGTTGTTGGAGGCTGTAAAAGTAACATGCTTTTTTCACGGTTTTGAAGAAAAACAGTGACTTACTAATGAAAAAATATTTTTGCAAACTTAAATACTTTTCCAAGGTGTCTATGTGTGGAATATTTATCTGCTTGTCACATACAGGCTGAGCAATCCATCAGACCATCAGTCATCAGTGAAGAGAAATGTTCTAGTACAACTAACTGTATGAGAGAAAAAAATTCAAATTTATGAAATGGCATGAAAGTCAGGTCTGTATTGCACATAGAGAGGCATTCTATGTCTTCATATTTGCAGGGCTGGTGTCACTAAAGGCCTAATATCACACAATGGGGTGCATTTTCATGATATGCATACGCCATAGATCTTTCATCTGTATCTAGATAAGTATAAACCTTACTTGTGAGACTGTCATTGAAGATAAACCTTCCAAGGTTATGGATGTAGAACATTCCTGTGCTGATTATATGCATAAATATCATGCTAGTATAGGCTTCGTTTACCAAACCGTTCTGCTGTAGGTCTGTCATTCATTGTTTCTGTAAACCTGTTTATGTGTAATTGAAGCATAATTTCAAAGCCCATGTTGCATTTCAGCATCTTATAAGTATTGAGGTATGCCTTTATCTGTGAATGACCCTGCTTTTAAAAGAAAAGAATCAACATCAGCATCATTTAAAAATTCTAATGTAAAGTATGTATTAGAGATTTATTTCAGGAACCCGTAGAAATACTGTACTTTCTATTCTTTACTTTGAAAGATTTTGTTGTTTAAGAAAAAATTTTTTTTAGTGAAGGATAAAATGACTTTCTATGAGTTTTTAAGTTAAACCTTTATCTACATCCAGTGTAGACCATCCTCAGAAATGTTTTAACTTCTAAGTTTTTTTTTTTTTTCAGGGTGCTGACAATCAATCGCAACTGTGGTTCCTCACAACGATTTTCTGGGTCTCTGAGCCAACAGGAGACACGCCATGTGATGCTGTGTGTGAAAGTGGCCCAGATCAAAAAGAAGGAAATGTGTTCAGTGGTTTCCACTGGTATCCGCACGCTGTCTCTTCAAGCTGATGATGTTGTAAGTATTTATTTTATTTATTTATTTATTTATTTATTTATTTATTTATTCTTTTATATCAAGGATAATGGAATAAGCACTCATGTGATGTTTTACATCCAGTCCCCGTGTGTGTGCAGTTTTGTAAATCTTGTCATCTGTTCCCTCTGGTACACAATGGCCTACTCTTACAAAAAGTGGAACCGTACAGTTTGTTTGTTTGTTTGTTTTTTAGCTGAGTTTGCTGTTTCATCTTTTGTGACATCTCAGCTTTCAACAGCAGTACATGCACAGTAAAAATCATGTTTATTGTCTTACAAATACGCACATTCATCCACAATCAGTAGAAATCATAAAGCCATCAGTTGTTCGCTGCCATGAAGTTGCCAGCTAGAAAGGCCCTGTATTGCAGATGGGTTACTGTGGTGGTTTTCAGCTGTATTTGTTCTGAACCATCATATGCAGGACATTTTTTACTCAGCCGCCCTCTGTTGAGGATGATATTGCAGGAGCTAACAGAATGGAATGCGCATGTGGTCCAATGGGGGAAGGGGGTAGATGATGGTTTTCATGTCCCTCCACCTGCATCCTATATGAGTCTGTAGCAACTGATGACTGTGATACACAAGGACATTGCACTGCAGGTAGTGGAGACTAAATACCCTCACCAATCCTCTGAAATCACAGTATGGCTGCCCGTATAGAGTAAAGGGGGTAATATGATCATTCATGCAAACTTGACATCCAGTGTGTACTTACAAAATGGTGATTCCATGGTGGGATGAGTGAGTCAGTATCCATATTGTGGGCGACCCCCATGGTATATAGCTAAAGAACATGCACCACCAACAACAACAAAATCCTTTCCATATTTGTTTCCTTATTTTTGATAACATAATGTCTCTCCCTTTTCTTGTTCAATGATTGCAGCTATAAAACGCCATAAGCGTCACCTTTTGCAGAAGTTGTTACAGTGGTTAGGTTTGGTTTGTTTTTGCAGGAGTCCCTGTTGCTGACCCTGAGCCCAGCCACCAAGTTTCCCCTGCAGGTGACCATGCATCTCCTGTACGTCAGCCCTGACCCTGCCCACCCTGTGCTGAACCTGGCTGTGCCTCCAACACCGGTGGATGATGTGTCGGCCATCCCCCCAACCTCCTCCCCATCTTCAGTCAACAGCTCTACAGCATCCCCCGGAAGTGGAGAGGAGGGGAGTTCTGGAAGTAGTTCTCTAAAAGAAAACAAACGGACCCAGAGTGGCAGTGGCGGTGGGGTGGTGGAGACAGCTGTGGAGGGACAGATAGTGCCTCACAGCAGACAGACAGCGCAGCCAGAGTGGATGTGCACACTGACAGTTCTGAAGATGGAGAGAGCGTAGCAGCGCCACCAAAGGACACTGTTTTCAGTGCTACCACTAGCAGGATACCAGTGGTATTGGTGACAGCGCAATCCTCTTCATCACGGGTGTCATCATCCTCATCGTGCAACGATGATCAGAACAGATCTGCCCACCAGAGCTCTAGCAGCAGCAATGGTGTCAGCCTGAGAAGTGCTAGAGATGTGTCTGAAATTGCGGGGCCGTCTTCCTGCTCTCCCCCCAGAGACTCGTCACTCTCTGTGTCCACCTTAGTGCAGCCAGCTTCAGCCAGGTCCCCACGCTGTGTTTATTCCGTCATGAAGGCCACGTCAGTGACGGCTAACTCTCAGTCTGGCCGTGCTTCTGACCCTCCGTCTTCTTTTTCACTGCCCTACATCGCCGTACCATCTACCTCCTCAGCTTCTAGTAGAGATCTGGACTCTTCATCCGCTGATCCACATGCATCTGTTTTATCATCTTCTTCATCATCAGCTACACCTCTAGGACCTCAAACCTCAGTCACAGTGAAAAACATCAGAAGGAGTGCTCGAATAGGTTCCCGCTCAACCAGTGACTTGAAGTGAGACTCTTAACAGTATTCAGACAAACAGTAACAATAAACTTTAAACCAGTTGTATCTATGAATAAATTCTTGACATTGTGATCATTTTTGCGGAAGGGGAAGGGGGCTTAAAGAAATAATGCTAGGGTCTTAGGGGACAATAAATAAAAAGGACATAGTCTGAAGGAAAACAGACAGGCTTGAAAAAGGAAAACAGAAATGTAATCTTCTGCAGAATTTTCAGCAGTCACTGTCACCACCATCTATTCCCAGTCCAGGGTCCTCAATGCCAGTGCCTGGGATATTTGAAAGTAAAAAAAAAAAAAAAAAAAAAAAAAAAAACTGATTAAAAAAAGAAGAAAAAGCCCTCAACCTAACCCCCCCCATTTTTTTTTTTTGGAAATGTTACTTCATTTAATATATCTGAAGTAAGTGAATGCCAGTGTAAAATGGTATGTATGTCATGTTCCATTTCTAGATGTTTCAGTTCCTGCTTAATAACAATATAATTTCATTGATGTTTACCTCAGTCTTGTTGAACATCACATCTTTATCAAGCAAAGCTCATCCATTCATGTTTCTTGGCTACCTGAATGGCATAAGAATCAAAACAAAATCCATTTTAATGATATTCAGTATTTACCTTTGAGCATGATATCAGGGATTTTACTTATTAAAGAATAGAACCAATCAGCAATTATTGAATGACAATCTCAGGTAAACTTTTTTTTCAGGTCACAATTTTTTCCTCATTGTTTAAACTTTTTTTTCCTCTCTCTCTCTCACCAGGAGATATCCACTGATGTTGCCAGAGAAGAAGAGGCTTTTTTGTTTTGTTTTGTGTTTTTACTTACTTTCTGGCTGGTGGCTCAGGTAATCCTTTTTCAGAAAAGCAGTCAATTCTTTGTGTACTTTATTTTCTTTAGAATTAAATCTGTGATTGTAATACAGTTGTAACAGAACTTGTCAAACCTACTGTAAATTGTTGAAACTCACACACACACACACACACACACACACACACACACTCACACTCACACACTCACACTCTCACACTCACTCACTCACACTCTCACACTACACTCACTCACCACACACACACACACACACACACACACACACACACACACACACACACACACACACACACACACACACACACACACTTTGCACACATGTATACTCATATGCACCCACACGTGCGCATACACACGCATGCCTGCATGCATACGAGTGTAAATACACACACTTGCATACATTGAGATGTATAGTCCAGATGTGACCATCCACCATTACACCAGTCTTTACCTAAAAGAATTTCAAGGTATAGGCTTTATAATTATATAATGATATCAGCTTTTTCCTGATTGATTTGACACAAAAATAATGTTTTATGAGAGAAATTAGTAATCTAAAGCTGTTTAAAGTGTTTGACCATTCAGGCACACCAGATTGCTCCCTGGGTTTGTTGTAGAAAACTATTTAGACATATTTATTTATGCTGACAATAAATCTTAGACAAGATTCCTCAAGCACAAGAAGGAAAAGTCTTCAGTGGTGACAAATGGTTTCATTCACTGGTGTAGTTACAAACCTTAATTTAAAAAAATCTGTGTTAAACCAAATGCCAAAAGGGCTACTCGCAGTCACAAAATTGGAGTTAATTTCTGAAAAGCTTCATATCTTTTTGAGTTAGGGTCATCTTTTTGGATGCCGCTCCCTCATTCAAGTTGCTGGAATGACCGGCAGAATAGGGAACCAGTGAAAATAATTGCATCAGACTGTGCTGGAGATTATTTATTTATTTATTTTTTTACTTTTTATGATGGATGCCTTTCCGTTTTTTGCTGTCTCCAAGCATGATGGCCACTTTTGGATAACAGTACAGGATTCCATGTCATTCCATGTACTCCTTACTTTTTATGTGATGGACAGAAATATTTGACATGAATAAAGCTGACTGAAAACTACTGGTTATGTTGTGCTTGATGTGGATGCTTGTTTGAAAATGATAACCTACCTCAAAGAAATATGATCTTACTGTGAAACCCATTATGCTTTTCTTTGTTTTATTTCAGTAAGGCAGAATCAGACCCGTCTCATTCTGTGTCTGATCTGTCTGTCTGTCTGTCTGTCTGTCTGTCTGTCTGTCTGTCTGTCTCGTCTCTGTCTCTCTCTGTCTCTCTGTCTCTCTCTGTCTCTCTCTCTTCTCTCTCCCCCTTTCTCCTCTCCTCTCTCTCTCTTGTGGTGTTTTCCTTGTTGAACTTTATTTGAAATGATGATTACAAGAGTTGGTTCTTATCTATTGGAAATTTCCATCCCTACTGATGTGAAGACTGTTCAGGAATTACATTAGATTACTTTCAACAAAAAACAATCTGAATCAGACATGAGATTTTTCTGTCTTTCGGCAGAATTTTATGGCAGTTTTAACAGGCTTATCAAGGTTTAACTTGTCACTGTCAAAGCCACTGGCATCATGACCTCTTTGATGAGGAAAAAGATGATTTTAATGAAGGAGGGAACTAGTAAATATAATTGTGTCTGGTAATCAAGTTTACTTTGAACCTACTAGTTGATACCTTGGTAGATCTTCACAACCAATCCACATCTTCGAATGAGCTTGGTTTGATATCAACCCTTGAAATTTCCAGACCTTTATGAGTGGTCATAGAAAATGATGAATCTGAGGAAGGTTTTCCCACATGGAGATATTGCAGTGGGGGCGGGGGGTGATGGGGGCTGTCAGTATGAATAGCATCCCCACCTTCTGTGC
>CM060316.1:44783667-44788667 GCA_030674155.1 Stramonita haemastoma | reverse complement strand
CACGGACAAATCTCTTGATGCTGTGGGTTCCTTTACATACCCTGAACATGTGTTACGCAGGAGACTTCTCATCCAAAAGACCTGCACCTAGACAACCACTCGAGGTCGAATCTGTTGGGGAAGCGTTTGGACTCAAACAGAGATCAAACCTGCGACTTCTCATTTTCCAGACAGGTGTATTACCCCTAGACCACTGATACACCACAAGTCTAGGAAAACCCCTGTTGGCTCAGTGCATGGTGGCACACTGTTAATGAAGCCAGGCTGGTTTACATCATGAGCATGGTTTAGCTTCTAAGATAAGGGATCCCAAAGCTGACAGTATGCTGGCCTACCCAAATAACCAATGTTGGCCTAGAGCAGTAGTGGTTGTTAAGTAGAAGTAGTATCGTCATTCACATGGAGTGGGTGTTAGTTGGCTTAGTGTTGTCCTCTACTTAAAATCGTTTGGCCAAACGTGTTAACAGAGATTTTACAGCTCGGCCATGGCAAACCTGACCAGAATTGGGAACAGCAAGGATAGCAGCTTTCCAATACAATAAATTATAAACTAGTCAGCGCAGTCATCGTTCCTATCCTCTTGTAGGCTGCATACGTGAAAAGCTAGACTTCAACTAGAGAGCTGGAGAAGAAGATTGAAGCTTTTGATATCACATCCTTGACAAGGCTTCTGCATATATTCTAGCAGGGCCAAGGGACAAACGAGCCAGAGGTGACCATGATAGCTGGGCGACAGTAACCCACCCTGGTTGTTGTGAAGAGAGGGAATCTGGTGTGGATTGATCAAGCCACACCTTACATATCTCTCTCTCTCTCTCTCTCTCCTCTCTCTCTCTCTCTCTCTCTCTCTCTCTCTCTCTCTCTCTCTCTCTCTCTCTCCTCTCTCTCTCTCTCTTTACAAGAGACACTTGACAGAAAAGACGCAGGGGCAGACAGAAAAAGAGTGAAGCAAAAAAACATGAAAGAATGGCGCAGCCTTGATACGTCAGTGCTGCTAACGAAAGCAGAAAATAGACCAGCCTGAAGAATACGGCACTGCCGACAGAGTCCCTTGTGTCCTCCCAACCCCCATATAGGTCAAGGAACCGATGGAAATGCTGATGTCTAAAGCCTCAGTCTCTAAGGAAGTTTAGCATATTCTCCAACCCTCCCCGAAGCGTAAAGATTGTTGATTGAAGTTACTTTGTTTTCAGCCCCACTGACTACATTATATAGGAAACACTGATGATGAAAACACAATCCAAGAATGTACGTATTCCTTTATGTGTTTGGATGTGTTGGAGACTTGAAATAATACATTATATTTATTATCAATCTCAATAGAATACTTTGCGCATCAAACACATTATTGCGCTAATAAAAAAACAACAACAACACGCAGACCATGTCTTTAGCATAAATACAATTAATCGCCATGATTATATTAGCAACAACCAGTTAAAGCATTAACCTACTTTCTGTCGTACGGATGACTGTATTCAGTGAACATGTTTAGCAGCTCTGTTTTCTCTTTATGTACTAAATTTAAATCAGTTTAATAACTTTTTTTTTTAGTAAAGGCATAATCTCCAGCACAGTCGAACGAATTCTTTTTCCTAACAATAAATTCGATCAACCTCAGTCTTTTTAGCCTGTTAGACTGAAGGGTAAGGGAGAAAGTGGGATTTTTTTTTTAAAGAGGAAACAAACTCGCATATAAAAGTAAAGGGGGCGGTTCAGATGACCAGTACACGCAGCCTTTAGGAATAAATCTTGTAGAATTCAGCTTCCCTTTTGGTGGTGCGTGGGCGAAACTTGCCTATACTGGTATAAGAGAAATCAGGGCATGACATCAGCAAGAACCTTGTTGGCTCTGTGGCCAGAATCTGCATGGTATCAAGGTCTGCTTTAAGGGGCCTTGAGTTCCACTATACCACTGCTGGACAGCAGATGTTCTTAAGTTCTCTTCTGGTGCATCTTCCTGACCCACTGTCTATAGAGAGGAACAGTCTGGATGATGTCATCTTGATCTTTTTTCTTTCTTTTCCGAAGGGGGGGGGGGGGGGTGATAGGCTGAGTTATTTTTTTCCAGTTCTGTCCCTTTTCTAAAGTGTCAGTGTCTATTTTTACATCACAGCACCTGAGTCATACTGTGGCTGTGCGGTGATCGTGACAGGCCAGGAGTTTTGGAGTTGTGTGGTGTGTGTGTGTGTGTGTGTGTGTGTGTGTGTGTGTGTGTGTGTTGTGTACATGCATCAAGACAAGTCAAATCAAATATTTGCGTACGAGTGTGTGTGCGTGGATGCGTGCGTGCATGCGCGCGTGCGTGCATGCGTGCGTGCGTGCGTGAGTGCGTGCGTGCGTGCATGCATGCGTATGTGCGTGTGTGTATGTGTGTGCGTGCGCGCAAGTGCATGTGTGTATGTGCGTGCTCGATTATGTGTATGATACTAAGCATTTACGAAAATGTGCAGGTTTTATTTAAGCGTAATGCCTAATCATTCTTTCTTTCTTTCATTCTTTTCTTCTCTTTCTTTCATATGCTCGAAGCCATTTTGCAGTCAGCAATACCAGCATAAATCAACACCTTCAACAAGAAATAATTATCATAGGCCAATCAATATCCGAGTATATGTCCCAGTGTTTACAATACAATAACAAGAATGTATAAACTGATCACAGACCATTGCTAGCTGTATCATCTCAACAAGTCCATCACGAGAATACATTCCTTCATCATAGGCAAACAACAGCTGTTACCTATCGTCTTCCAGGTACGTTGGGTATCATACATACACACTTGCTCTATACACAATCCTACAGTCGTTGTAACATACATCTGAATAGTATGAAACTTATTTGAGAATTTCTTCCTTCTCATAACCAGCTGATCCAATTCAATGATCAAGATAACTCCTTAGATACGCGTAGTATGATTATACGTTTAGTGTACCATATTCGGTATCCTAATAGGAAAGTTTCAAGACTATGTACAGATCTTTGCCCATTTTGTGATAGAACCATAAGTATTGCACTATTTTTCAAGGTAGCCTATTTATTTACAGCATGATTTAGAATAGATCCTCTGCAGACTGCGTCTCCAAAGGAAGTGTAGTTTTTCTTCACAAGTTAAGCAAACAGTTCAAGGTCTCTCACGAAATAAAGACACACACGCGCGCGCGCACGCGCGCGCGCTCGTGCGCATGCACGCAAACACACACACACACACACACACTCACTCACTCACTCACTCACTCACTCACTCACTCACACACACACACACACACACACACACACACACACACACACACACACACACACACAACAACACACACACACACACACACACACACACACACACACCACACACACATGAATGCACGCACGCACGCACACTCCAGGTAGAGGGGTGCATGCTGGGTATGTTCGTGACATCCATCCCGCTGGCCATAGCTGGCCTACTCTTCTACGAAAGGCGACTAAAGTTCTAACGTATGCGTAAGAAGATGTTTAAAAGTATGCGGAAGAAGAAGAAGAAGAAGAAGAAGAAGAAGAAGAAGAAAGAAGAAGAAGAAGAAGAAGAAGAAGAAGAAGAAGAGCAACAACAACAACAACAACAACAACAGCAACAACAACAAAAAACTGAAACATAAAACTATACAGTGTTTGATTTATACAGATCTGCAACCACACGTAATATCAGACCCCATGTATGTTTATATCTCAATTGTCATTCGCACGCAACACAAACTTTACACAGTTATCAACAGTAGCCCTAGTCATTACAATCTAGTTTGTGGCAGTGTGGAGGCCATTTGACTCAGTGGAATTTTGGAACGTTGAATAACACAGGGCTGGGGAAACATATGAAGTTTTCAGAGGAAATTTCCTAAAGCATCAATCAGAAAATGTCATACCAGTGGTGGAGCAAAGTGAAATAGTGTTCTCAAAAAGACGGCTCTGTCATGGGGGTTATGCCATTTTTCTGCTAAATGTCTGAGTGGATGTGACATCTGTGTGCGATCAAAGCTTTAGTAAAATTGGGATGGGCTTCAATGTGATACAATAATATTATCATAACAATCTGGGGTTGATAATTATCCACTATAACGGACACAGACAGAATACTCAAAAGTCCGAACATGGATATGCACAACCTTTTTGAAGTCTTGGACGAAGATTTACACAACCTCTTCCGAAAGAAAGATATGGATGCCACAACTGTTATCAAAATCCGGTCAAGAATAATAATACCAAAAAACCCATTTTAATTCTTTCATATCTTTGACGTACAGACTCAATGAAAATGTCATCTTAAACTGTCTGACACAACACAACACATCTTTGGAATCGGACATGAAGAAACACTCGGCTGAACACTACACACTGACACAAAGAATTCGAGTTTTTAAAAAAAAAGAATTTTTTTGGCATGGATGCACAACACGTCGGCAGAACACAAGCTTTGAGCACACTGTACGATTGCGCGCCTAGGATGCACAAGCCCACATGAAACTGGGGCTTCGAATAATCCCAACAGAATCCTGGAAGTGGATGCACCGGATCTCGCCAGAATGCTGGAAGTGGATCTGAAGAAAATTCCCAGTCTACATGTGGTCCAGAACCATGTGTAGATGCACAAAAACTGTACATAACCCAAAGCATCAGCGCGAACAATCTGTCCAGAAGTTCAGAAATGGATAATACCCAATATCTTTAAAGTCAGCTGGGTTTGAATTGACAAGATATCTACAGAGTCCTAGGCGCAGATCCTTCAGAATCTCTAACGAGTGATCACAGAGCACAGGGGGAAGGAATCCTACACATGCACAGGCAGGACCTCGTCAGAGGCGTCCCCCTCCTCCGAATCCAGCCCCTCCTCCATGCGGTCCAGACTGTCCTTGAGGGCGTGGTTTCCTTGTGCTGCTGATGCTGATGCTGCTGCAGACTGCAGTGAGGCATCAGCCCGTTCTCCTGCCTCTCCCTGCCCTCTGTTCGGGTCACCACTTCGTTCCGGACAG
>CM060316.1:44768667-44778667 GCA_030674155.1 Stramonita haemastoma | reverse complement strand
TGTGTGGTGGTGTGTGTGCGTGTGTGTGTGTGTGTGTGTGTGTGTGTGTGTGTGTGTGTGTGTGTGTGTGTGTGTGTGTGTGTGTGTGTGTGTGTGTGTGTGTGTGTGTGTGTGTTTCTATCTTTTTCGATTTTCAACAGGCCTTATAAAAATTATTATCTAATCTAGAACTGCTTAATGTTTAGCTTTATAATTTTTATTTTCTTGGGGTTTTTTTGTTGAATAACTCCTATATTTGCTTACTCTATTCATATTTTATTTACAAAATTATTCTAACCTTTGTGAATGTGCGCGCACATTGCTCAGAAATGTGTGTGTGTGTGTGTGGTGGGGGGGGGGGGGGGGGGGTTGTTGTTTCTTTCCCTCTTACTGTCTTTCTGCCCCTCTCTTTTCCCATCCCTTCCGTCATTGATTTCTTTTCTTCACCTCCCACCCCCTCCTCCGCTTGCCTTCTTTGTTCCTTCTTTCGTTCTCCTTTTTCCCTCACCCCACTCCCTTTTCTTTCACTCTCTCCTTATTCCCTGCCTCTGTGTCTGTCGGTTTGTAGTGATCTCTCTGCTAATGAGAGTCAATCTGGGATGTACATCACACCCACACACACTCCCAAAGACACACGCACATACATACACATAAGCGCGCGCACGCACACACACACACGCACGCACGCACGCAGGTACGCACACAGAAAGATAGAAAGATAAAATTATAAAGAAATATGGTGACAGAAAGAGAAAAGAATAGGCAGAGAAAGAGAGACAGTGACGGACAGACAAACAGACAGACAAAATCAGTAACAGAAAAAGAGACGAAAAGGTTTGGATAAAAAATCTAAATCGGCCAAACAAAATCCCCACGGACACAGCAGTGTGATCAGTTAACAGCATCACCAACCCGTCACGATACGTCACAATCTGCAAAAAAAAAAGTTGATAAGGCGTAGTTGGCATCCCCCCCTCCCCCCCCCCCCCCCCCACCCCCCCTTCCACCCCCCTCCTGCTGATTTCATCTGTGGTTTCTGTCTCTGGGAGCACTATGGGATAAAGAATTCAACCAGTCCGAAGAAATCTGATTCCCCTGTTTCATGTTTCTACTCGAGAGGCGGAAGAGAGTGGGATTGGGGTGGAGTTGTATATCAGATTCTACAAGGAGAAAAATGAAGTGATATCACATTCCAGATCTATCTGTTTTTAGTTCTAGTGAAATTGGATACCGGTTCCCTTTATCATTTTTATGGTTTTTTTTTTAAAATTATCTTTTTTAATCATCTTTTTTGCTGCTCATTCTGTTTTTTTTGTTTTACCAAGACGATCCGTTTTCCTTATTAAAAGGGCAATCGCAAGTTTCACCATTACAGAGGTTTTTGTTTTTCGTTCTTCGGCTAGAGCTCTAAGCTTTACCAATGGTGTGATTTTGCGTATGCGACCGTTTTGTCCACCATGAAGGTTGCCGCATTCCAACTTCGGAGAAGTACGCTGGAATGTTCATGTTTCCATAACCCACTGAAAGCTGACATAATTTACGGGATCTTTAACGTGTGTATTTGATCTTCTGCATGGGTATATACACAAAACGAATCAAGGCACTGGTAGGTCTGCACTTGAAGTTGATCTGGGAGACCCAAAAATCCCCGCTGTTAATTCACCAGACGCCACCAAGATTCAAACCCCCGATCTCGTGGACCAAAGAGATTGAAGTCAAACTGTTTTAACCACGGGGCTATATGTACGTCAGAAGTAGAATAACACGATCTTTAGATGACGTAATCAGTGAGTGTGCTTCTAAAAAAAATCGGATATTAGCTTTACTCTCGAAACTGTCCAAGAAATGAAATATGAAACGACATAATCTTGTAATTTAACCCGGCAAAATACAATCCTGAGCTATCTATTTCAAGCACAAGACATACTCCTCCCCCACAAAAAGAAGAAAAATGGCTTTATAAAATCCGTATGAGAACCGAAAACCGGATCCCCTAATGTTGTAAATTATGATCAGGTGCTTTCTTTTGCCCTGCTAGAAGTTCCAGAGATATTAGACTGAATTTATTTCTCTCTCTCTCTCTCTCTCTCTCTCTCTCTCTCTCTCTCTCTCTCTCTCTCTCTCTCTCTCTCTCTCCTCTCTCTCTCTCTCTCTCTCTCTCTCACACACACACACACACACACATACCACACACACACACCGGCCTTCGGTTAAGATTTTCTTTATACTATAGTCGTGCCTTTTGAAGCTTCCATGCAGTACAGACAAAAATGTATTCTAAAAAAAAAGTTTAAAAACCTTGTTTTTAAATCTCCTATGAAACTGTTTTGTAGATCTTTTTTTAAGGGGTATCATGTGTGTGTGTGTGTGTGTGTGTGTGTGTGTGTGTGTGTGTGTGTGTGTGTGTGTGTGTGTGTGTGTGTGTGTGTGCACGTGCGTACGTGCGTGCGTGCGCGTGCGTGCGTGCGCGTTCTTGTTTCCATACGTGCATGCATGGTGTGTGTGTGTGTGTGTGTGTGTGTGTGTGTGTGTGTGTGTGTGTGTGTGTGTGTGTGTGTGAGTGTGTGTGTGTGTGTGTGTGTGAGTGGGTGACAAAATTTAAGCGCACAAGTATCATATTCCCCCATATTTTTGTCTACTGCAACCGTCTGAATCCCTAAAAAAAAAAAAATACCGTGGTAAGTACCTATCAGAGGAATACAAGAAGCAGACAGATCGTTAACATTTTCATTCTTTTCCCATTCACCCGAATCTGGCGTTGATCTAGTTAATGTACCCTGAAAAAAAACAACACCACAACACACTTTTCTCGACAATAAAACACTATCTACCACTGACCAAGGGATTGTCTTTCGACACGACTTGACTTTAAAACTAAATTCATGCCTTCCTCTAAATGTGGGTCGCGGCCTTTGATTGCCTCCGTTTACGGCACTATCCCCTATTCTTTTTCCTCCCATCACCTTATTTGGGGTCTTGTCTCTGAACTTCCTTTTTGCTAAGAGAGGCTTTGAGTACTGAGCATTAGAGAAGGTTAGATGACACATTCGGTAATCCTACGTGGGCCACGAACAAAAGTAAGATGCAAGTTGTATAAATGTCACTTTCGATTCTGCTCCGAGCCAGCCCGATCCTAGGCCTTTGTTTTGCGTTGTGGTCACATCAGACCAAGAAGTTCAATACCCAAAACAATGTTAAAAATATCAGCTGTGCAAAAAAGAGCAGAAAACATTTTTTGAGCTGAGGATGTCAACTGCAAAACAAAATGCAGTGTATTATACCCTACATTAGGTGGAATGTCGCTAAGGAGATTACCATGTGATAAGAACGTCTGCCCTTTCAATATAGCTGGATTATATAAAAGATGTAAAAAAAAACAACAACATGTAAGCAAGCAAGCACGCACACGCAATGTTAGCGATGGTTAGACCCTTGAAACGATTAAGCGCCTACGTAGTGAGTGTTTTTCTTCCTCTGCTAGGATTTGTGAAGATGAGAGAAACCTCAGGTTTGTTGGTGGAACTTCTTTTTTTTTTGCTAGTGACTTCGTCCTAACTATTAGTGTTCGTGTGTGTGCTACAGGGCTTTTTGTTGATTTAAAAAAAAAAATTCTCTCTCTCTCTCTCTCTCCTCTCTCTCTCTCTCTCTCTCTCTCTCTCCTCTCTCCTCTCTCTCTCTCCCCTCCTCTCTCTCTCTCTCTCTCTCTCTCTCACACACACACACACACACACACACACACACACACACACACACACACACACGAAAATAAAAAAAAACAAACAAACCCCAAAAGCTGTAACACACACGGACACTAATAGTTAATAAGACGAGGTCACTAACAAAAACAAAAATCCACCAACAAAACATCCTAGATTTCTCTTCATCTTCACAAATCCTAGCAGAGGAAGAAAGAGAAAGAGAAAAAAAACCACCACCCACTACGTAGACACTTGATCAGTTCCTACGGGTCTAACCATCCCTAAATGCCGAAGAAGAGGCGGTGATCGAAGCGACAGTGATGAAGAAAAAAATGACAAGGACGATGATAGTAGATCTCCTTGAGAGAAACTCCAGAAGAAATAGAAAAGAAAAGTTTGGCATGGATTTTGAGGAAGCGCTGCAAGGCCGATATTGTGAGTGTCAGAAATAGTCTTGAAATGTCAGCAGCGGGACAGAGATCGGCACAATGGTTGGAGCAGGGGTAACTGGAGAGAAGGGGATTGGGGGATGGGGGGATGGGGGGGATGGGGAGTGGGGAAGTTGAGCAAAGAGAGAGAGAGAGAGAGAGAGAGAGAAGACAGAGAGAAGACAGACAGAGAAGAAGAAACAGAAGCAGATATGATAGTGAGAGAGACAGACAGACAGACAGACAGAAGACAGAGAGATGCAGACAGACAGACAGCAGCAGCAGGAAGACGAGAGAGAGAGAGAGGCAGAGACAGATGAAAGAGAGAGAGAGACAGACAGAGAGAGATAGAGAGAGAGAGAGAGAGAGAGCAGAGGAGACAGACAGAAGACAGAAACAGAGAAGACAGAAGACAGAGAGACCGAGAGAAGACAGACAGGGCAGGCAGACAGAAGATTAAGAAGACAGACAGACAGGAACAGACAGACAGGATGGAGAGAGAGAGAGAAGAGAGAGAGAGAAGAGAGAGAGGTGGAGAGAGAGAGAAGAGAGAGCAGCAGAGCAGAAGAGAGAGAGAGAGAGAGAGAGAGAGAGGAGAGAGAGAGAGAGAGAGAGAGAGAGAGAGAGAGAGAGAGAGAGATGGGGGGGAAGAGGGCAGTGAGAGGAAGGCGGAGCAATGGGCAGATACAGGAATCCTCTCAACTGCAGTGTGGATTTGGCAGGTGGCCATTAACAGATTTCCAGAAAGGGAGACATTTTTCTTGGGAAAATGACAGCTTCTTTTGACGGGCGCTATAGCCGAGTGGTTAAGACATAATGACTACAATCTCGTGGGTTCACAAAGTCACGGGTTCAGATCTCGGCTGCGGCGATTGGAGAACTAAGGATGATGACATTAAAAAAACAAAATTACGATCTCCCAGGTCACCGTCAAGTGCAGGTCGTGTAATTCATGTCAGCGTTGGTGGGTTACGGAAACACAAATATATTATACTACTTTATGTCACAGCAGATTTCTGAGCGTAAAATTCGGGCTACTCTCCCCGGGGAGAGCGCATCGCCACAAGTGCAGCGCCCCCCATCTTTTTTTTTTCTTTTTCCTGTCTGCAATTGTTGTGTTTCCCTATCAGAGTGGCTTTTTTTCTACAAAAATTTTGCCAGGGACAACTCTCTTGTTACCGGGGTTCTTTTATCGCGCGCTAAATAATGATGTGTAACACACGGGACCTCGGTTTATCGTCTGATCCGAAAGTCTAGCACCCAGACCATCACAAGTGGTCTAATGGGTGGGGAAAATTTTGGGGTCCCAATACGGGATTTTTTCGAACCGACTGGTCAACACGATCTACCCGGGCATACACCCGGGACTTAAGCGGTTTAACCTGCGTAAACCGGGGTATTAATTAACGAGAGTCGGATAAGCAAGCAAAGACATTTTTAGTGGTCAAATCTCAAGTTGTTTCTTTCAACGAGCAAATTTGTTTTCTTTTACGACACCTGTGTGCTAATGGGCATGCGGATGATCGAATACACATACCAAAGATACCTTATCTTATAGAAATTTTCGACAGGTAACCAAAACAACAAGAAAAAACCCCACGAAGCATGCACGGTGCTTTATCTTACACTGGATTATGCTGTCAAAATGGTCAAGTTTTTTGCTAAGCAGATTTTAAGCTAAAGAAAACACAGAGGTTCAATCCAATCGAATGTCGTTGTTTATAGCCTTGCAGACCACATAGGCCATATCGGGGTTGTTACCTTGCAGAGGTTAAAGTGTTTCCTCGTTTGAAAGATTCCACGTTCAAGAACACTTCTTTAGGAAACTCGAAGCGAAACACTGAAGAAGCACAAAAGTATTCTGTGAATTGGCACATAGTCACGTCAGAACAGATCCAAACATTACTTCCTTTTGTTTGGCACTTTTCTAGAAAATCAGAAGTAACAAAGAGTGCCCCCCTCCCCCTTTTTTTCCCCGGGTAAACTTTCCACCGCCATCTTCGGTGTATTCCAAATGACTGTGCTTGCCAGCCTGTTGGGTGAGACAGTAAGCCCAGGCTCTTTATTCAAATGAGAAAAAACATACATGCCAGAGACCATGTACCACACCAACGAGAAAATAATCTGGCTCAAGTTCTGTTGGAAAAACCTCTCTCTCATAGGCATGATATAGGTAAGGTAAAAGTGTCCCATAACGTATGTGGTGGATGGGGAGCAAGGTGTAGAGACCTCAGCTTCTCTAAGAGCCAGCATATTGAGGGTGGTGCCCATCTCCTCTCCATTGGTGCTTTACCTTCCCTGGTCCTAAAGAAAACAGGTACCCATTTACATCTGGATGAACTGGGGTACTGTACTGAAGCCAAGACGCATGAACGGTCACCCATACACTTGGTAACCACGTTCAACGCTGTTAACCTTAGCATTGATCAGAGTGACTGTTCTGACCACCGAACCATTCTGCCCCCTGGGCAGATGTGCAAAAGGGAAAAAGCACATCATGCAAACAATGTTTCAAAATGTTCACGCTATTTTCCGGAAGAAGCCCAAACTTTGTAGCAGAAAAAAGTGACTATGCAGAGCAATGTGATGCAGTTCAATAGAGTTCAGGACAGCAATTCAAACTTCGATTCCTAAAAACTGTTTTATGAGAAGAAACCATTTGAATGCTGAAAACAAAATGATTAATCAACGATCGCATCCAAATTTCTAGTTGGCCAATTAACCACTAATGAGATTTTTTTCTGACTGCAGGGTTTTTTTTACCTTACTTATGAGCATCTTCAAATAAATAACAAATCTTTCACTACGTCCATGCTTTTATATTCCATCTCCCATGGCATAGCTGGATACTATTGCATATCTCTATCAATCACAGCAGTTTATTTTCTCTCCGAGAGATTAGTGCTGTCGTACAACAGCAGGCCACCCTTTTTTCTGTCTTTATATGTACATTCTCCCAGGGTGGCTTTTTCTACATAATTTTCCAAGAATAATCATCTTGTATCAAGGATTTCTTTTGATGCTTAACAATGTGTGATATATGAAGATCACGCTTTTTTCGTGTTATCTACAAAGATTAGCGCCCAGACTACCACTCCAGTCTAGTGCTTGGGGGAAAAATGAGGTTCAAATGGGGCATCGAACCTGCACTTTCTCACCTTCTTAGACGAGTTCGTAACCTCTGGTCCATCGATCTCTGTCCATTACATGGTTTCACGTGACTGTACAAAAAAATTTTCTAAGCTAACTCAGCTGCTAGAGCTTTCACTGATTGTAAATTGTAGAAACACGAGGAAACATCAGCTAAGCGAGTAAATAACTTCTTTGTGAATTCCAGAAGGTTTAGTGTACAGCCTCGAATTTCTTGAACTGAATTGCAAAAAGCTGTGGTCTATTTTACATTCAGAGCTCGGATTTTTCTCTACAATTATTCAACTCTCTCTTTCTCTGTCTCTGTCTACTCACTAGACCTACTCTGGTGTTTTGTTGAGTCTGTCTCTCTGTCTTCTGTCTGTCTTTGTCTGTCTGTCTCTGTCTGTCTGTCATCATTCTGTCCATCTGTCTGTCTGTCTGTCTGTCTGTCTGTCTTCTCTCTCTCCTCTCTCTCTCTCTCTCTCTCCTCTCTCTCTCTCTCTCTCTCTCTCTCTCTCTCTCTCTCTCTCTCTTCTCTCTCTCTCTCTCTCTCTCTCTCTGGAAACTGCTAGACAAAGATAAAAACGTGTTCCTGCTCAACAATCCTGAAAAAAATACAGATTTTGATTTCATTTGATGGATTTCTTTGTTACTGTGTGCGCGGATACACATATTAGCGTGATTTTGTTTCGTAGTGTGTTATGTGTGATGATGTGTGGTGTGTGTGTGTGTGTGTGTGTGTGTGTGTCGTGTGTGTGTATGTGACTGTGTGTGTGTGCAGTGTGTGTGTATGTGTGTGTACATGTGGTGTATGTGTGTCGTGTGCGCGCGCGCGTGGTGTGTTGTGTGTGTGGTGTGTGTGTGTGTGTGTGTGTGTGTGTGTGTGGGTGGTTGTGAGTGATGTGGCAGTGAAGGTGAGTGAGGTGAGTGAGTGAGTGAGTGAGTGAGTGAGTCGTGAGTGAGTGAATGAGGAGAAGAGGAGGAAAGGACATGGGAAAGAGGTTAGGATAATGAGCACACTGTACCCTGGCGAGGCTTGTCTGAAGTGACACAAACAAGGAACAAATCTAGCCGCGTTTTTTTTTCTCTCTCTCCTGCCTTTTTTCTCCTTCTTTTGGTCTTTTTTTTATTTCTTATAATTATTGTGATTTTTTGAGTGTGAATAGTTGCCTTACTTTACTAGCTTGTTTCTCTCTACGTGTATTTCTTTCTTTCGTTTTTCTCTAGTTCTTGCTTTTTTTTTCTTTCTCTTTCTTTCTTTGCATTTCTTTCTTTTTTTCTGTGGCTTGTCTTATCATCTTTTTATCTTTTTATCTTTGTATATTTCTTTCTTTCTGTGTGTTTATCTGTTTTTTGTGTTCTTTCTTTCTTTCTCTTTTTCTTTCTTACTTTGTTTTCCTTTTTTTCTTTTCTTTCTTTCTTTCTTTTTATTAATTAGTCAGTTGGTTAATCAGTTCATTCATTCATTCATTCATTTTATTTTTATTTTATTTTATTTATTCTTTTTATCGAGGATAACAGAATAAGCAATCATGTGCTTTTTTTCATCCGGTCCCCGTGTGTATGCAGTTTTTGTAAATATTGTCATCTTTCCCCCGCACACGATGGCCTACTCTTACGAAAAGCATTCAGTCAGTCAGTCAGTCATCAGTCATCAGTCAGTCAGTCAGTTATTCGGTCAGTCAGTCAGTCAGTTAGTTATTTTGTCTTTTGTCAGGTTGTCCTTCTATCTTTCTTTGTCTTGGTTTCTTATTTCTTTCATTTTTTTTTATTCATCCATTCATTCAGTCACTCTTTGTTTCTTTCCTTCTTTCATCCTTACTTTCATCCTTTCTTCTTTTTTATCTTTCATTCATTTTGTTCTCGTTTCTTTTTATTTGCCTCATTGACTCATTATTTTCTTCATCTTGTTTTCAGTTCATTCCTTTTTTTTCTCTTCCTCCTAATTTGCTTCATCTTTCTTTTTTTTTCTTCTTCTTCTTTGTTTTAATCCTCTAGTTTTCTCTGTTTTGCTCCACATTTTTTTTCTTTTCTGTGTTCATTTTTTCTTTCTTTTTTCATTGTTGAAAACTTCGATTCTCTGCTTTCTCAAGGCACGATCGATTTCTCATCTTCTGTTGATTAGTTGCGGAACCTTCGTTCGTTATCGATCTATCCCTATCACTCTTTTTTTTCTCTGTCTCTTTCTTTCTTTCTCTTTCTCGCTGGGTTTTTTTTTTCTAATTTTCTGAATCTGTGTTTCTCTCCTCTTTCTATCTTTGTCGCTATTTTCTTGCTTTTGTCTGTTTCTGTCTGTCTGTCGTTCTTACTCTTTCTCTCAGTATCTATCTCCCTGTCTCTTTGTCTCTCTGTCTCTCCCTTTCTCACTCTCTCTATCCGTCTGCCTGCCTGTATGTATGTTTCTCTGCCCCTGTTCTGTCTCTCACTGTCTCACTCCTTTCCCCCCCTCCCCCCTCGACTCTCTCTCCCCCTCTCTCTCTCTTACAGCAGAGACTACAATGCAAGGTGCCGATAGTTTGTTCTGGCAGGACATTTACATGTCATGTTTAATGCAACAAAACGTTTTTGGGTTTTCATCTTCATTGTGTTTATGTATGTGTCCAGGAATTCCTGCATTAAGGAGCCTTATTCGTTCATTTACTCTCTCTCTCTCTCTCTCTCTCTCTCTCTCTCTCTCTCTCTCTCTCTCTCTCTCTCTCTCCTCCTCTCTCTCTCCTCTCTCTCTCTCTCTCTCTCTCTCTCTCTCTCTCTCTCTCTCTCTCT
>CM060316.1:44751167-44761167 GCA_030674155.1 Stramonita haemastoma | reverse complement strand
CCTGGAACTGTCGCAGACACCACCGTCAATTCCACTCCAACCCTGACTTCCTTGTCCTCATGTTTTTATGCCACTGGATAATGCTGTCTGCGTCCCTGGCAATGAATGCCTTTAAGCTGACTCCTTTAATTCGCCGCATCTGGTTTCTGTCACCTGTACTTCGTTCCTGGACAACCTTCTAACTGCCTGTCTCCCTACACTTAAGGGGAGACAAATCTACATAGGCCACGTTGCAAGCTTTAGCTTCCGGGTCAAGTAATGTCTTCCGGATCAAGCAGTAGCTTACTATAGAGTACTAAAAGGGACAAAAATGGCTTATTTTTCAAACATATCTTTAGGTATAAAAAATGCACGAGCTGACTGCTTTGGGGATTGTGGACATAGGCGGATGCTAGGTAGTCCTGAGGAAGTTAGAAAGAATCATTATTTAAGGATTGTCTCTATTCCTACGCCGATGATATTGTGCATTAATTATTATGACTGAGAAGCTAGCAGACGAGAACTGAATGAAAGAGTACAATATTTGCCCAGAAATCTATTATAAAAACAAATTCGGACCTACCAAACTTATGCAAAGTCACCTAAAACTGTAAGCCAAGAAGTAGCGTTCACGTGTGTGTGTGCGTATGTGCGCGCGTGTGTGCGTGCGTGCGTGTGTGTGCGTGTGAGTGTCTATGTATGTGTGTGTTTGTGTGTATGCGTGTGTGTGTGCGTGTGTGTTTATGTGTGTGTGTTGGGGGGGGGGTATACTGGTACATTGTACTTAACTGAGTTGTGTTGTAGTGGATTGGTTTATGTTTTATTTTTGTTGTATTACATTGTAATGTATGGTATCTTATAGTATTGTATAACATCGGTTTCATAAATAGTACTGTACTGCAGTGCGCACGCGTGCGCGTGTGTGTATATGTGCGCGTGTGTGTGTGCGTGCCTACGTGTGTGCATGCGTGTATGTGTGTGTGTGGGCGCGCGGGCGCATCTACACAAGACAAATAAATGTGCATGGGGAAAAAAGAAAAAAGACAAAAGTACAAAATAGAGAGATAGAATTAACAAAACAAATCCCAAAAAGAAAGCTAAACTAAGAAAAAGAAAAAAAAGAAAACAAACAGCAGTGATGAATAAAAGAGACTAAGATACAATAAAAAAAAAATTAAAAAACCGAAGAAAGGAGAGAAGACAAGATTAACATATAATATCACAAGCAGACCTTTAACAACTCAAAACAACTATAACTTTTTAAACCAACTTGGTAGACGCTGGAATTGGCCTCACATTTGGCAATCTGTCTGACTGCAGAAATTTAACACATCAATTTAACACATTCTGATGTCTAGGTTCCACAGTGTCTGCACTAGAATGCTCCTCTGATACACATTGTGATTGAACCGAATGATTGAAGTGAAAGTATGAGACAAGATGGAACGCTTCATCAAGCAGTCGGTACTTTTGATGCTAAAACTTTGTGGCACCGTAATAGTCACCTATTGGGTGTCATCGGGATGCTATGGTGAGAAAAATGACAAGTTCAAAAACTTTCTGACAAGTTGGTTTTCGTTTCATATGATATACTTGTTTAAGTTTTAAGAAGAGGTGAGGTGAGGTGAGGGAGGAGAGAGAGAAGAGAGAGAGAGGAGAGAGAGAGAGAGAGAGAGAGAGAGAGAGAGAGAGAGAGAGAGAGAGAAGAGAGAGAGAGAGAGAGAGAGAGGAGAGAGAGAGAGAGAGAGAGAGAAGAGAGAAGAGAGAAGAAGGAGAGACAGACAGACAGACAGACAGACAGACAGACAGACAGACAGACAGACAGACAGACAGAGACAGACACGACAGACAGACAGACAGACACGACCGACAGACGACCAGACCGACAGACAGACAGACAGACAGACAGACATAGAGACAAACAGAGAGACACACAGAGAGACACAGCGAGAGATAGGGAGAGAGAGCGATAGACAGAGAGAGCAAGTCCACTATTACCAACACCACCACTGGTACCAACACCACCACCACCACCACCACCACCCCAACACTCCCATTAGAAGCCATACCATTACAACGGCCAAGGGGCCATAGATGTGTCCCCTAGCGACCTGAGCGGTCTTACCATCAGCATCAGCATCATGACTGACCACTAACTCTGCCACGGAGAAGAATGCCTGCTACAGTGCCCTGTCTCTAGGCTGTTCCCCTGAGAAAAAGGAGCAAGTCTTCAGAGGTCCAGGAAGGGCCGGCTATCTGTCTATCCTATACAGCGATCTGAGTCTGATTGCTAGCTACAGGTCTGCTTTTCGTGTCCGAGTTGTGTGTGTGTGTGTGGGGGGGGGGTGTATGTGTGTGGTGTGTTGTATCAGTCAGTCAGTCTGTCAGTCAGTCAGTCATCTCGGAAGACTATGTACCCATTCAGCAGACCTCCTATCTCCACATAGCTGGAATATCCATTGAAAGGCAATGGCCGATCAGGAATGGTCTCAGTGCCGCCAGAGCGTTGCCATAGAGGCCTACAGCCCGAACCGCCCTCGGACTCCAACTCCCCGATTTTTTCCTCAGGGATGTGTGTGTATGTATGTATGTATGTGTATGTATGTGAGTATGTATGTATGTATGTATGTATGTATGTATGTATGATGTATGTATGTAGTGTATGTATGTGATGATGTATGCATGTGCATGCTGCTTGTCATGTCGTATGTCGTTGTAGTATGTATGTATGATGTATGTAGTATGTATGTATGTATGTATGTATGTATGTATGTATGTCTGTATGTCTGTATGTTGTATGTTGTCTGTATGTTGCATGTTGTCATGTCTGTATGTATGTTGTAGTGTATGTATGCTATGTACGTATGTATTATGTACTGTGTCTATGCATCAACATGGTTAGTATGTGTGCATGCTACACTGCTGGGTACTGTGTGTATGTACGCACCTGTGTATTATTTTGTGTATGTTGATTGTGTGTGTTGTATGTATGTATGTATGTATGTATGTATGTATGTATGTATGTATGTATGTATGTATGTATGTATGTGTATGATGTATGTATAATGTGTAATGTCTGTATGTATGTATGTATGTATGTATGTATGTTGTATGTATGTATGTATGTATGTATGTATGTGTGTGTGTATGCATGTATGTGTGTAATCTGTCTGTCTGTCTGTCTGTCTGTAAGTATGTATGTATGTATGTATGTATGTATGTATGTATGTATGTATGTATGTATGTATGTAGTATGTATGTATGTAGTAAGTAAGTATGTATGTCTGTATGTATGTATGTATGTATGTATGTATGTATGTATGTATGTTGTTGTATGTTGTATGATGTGTGTGTATGCATATGTGTATGTATTTTTCATGTATCTGTGTCTATGCAATCAACATGGCGTAGTTAGGTGTGTGTAATGCGTACGCACTCGCATGCGCGTGCACGCGTGTGTGTATGTACGCACACATGTGTATAACTAATTGTACGTGTAAGTGTGTATCATGTGTGTGTCGGTCTGTCTGTTTGTCTGTCTGTCTGTGTCTTAGTTTTAACGTCCATCCATTAAAACAACCCACCTGTTTTTAGACAGTCTGTGTGTCAATGAGTCTCTGTAAGTATTCATGTGTATGCATACACGTGCATACGTGCATGGCGTGATACGCATGTGTATGTGTGTATGTGTCTGTCTGCTCATGTGTACGCGCTCAGCGAGCGAGCGAGCGCGTGTGTGCGTGCGTCGTGCGTGCGTGCGTGCGTGTGTGTGTGTGTGTGTGTGTGTGTGCGCGCGCGCGCGCGTGTATTGTGTGTGTGTTGTGTCAGCGTGTGTGTGGGGTGAGTCAGTTGGCTGGACAGGGACACAGAACAATTCAATCAGTACCGCATCGGACACCGGCTGCACTGGTCCCTGTGTCTGTCTGTCTGTCTGTCTGTCTGTTTGTCTGTCTGTCTAGGGGCAGTCTCCTGGGGGACATCAGCCGGCCATTTGATGTCTGCACCGACCCTGTAATTACTTTTTTTCGTGTCTGTCTGCCTGTCTGTCTGTCTCTTTTCTGTCTGCCTGCTGGCTTGTTTTGGAAGGATTTCTTTTGTCTGTGAGGATGTGTGGCTTGTTTGCTTGCCTTTTTTTTTGTCTGTTTGTTGGTCTGTATGCTTGATTGACTATTTTTGTCTCTCTGTGTGTGTATCTGTCTGTATGTATGTCTGTTTGTCTGTCTGTCTTGTCTGTCTGTGTATCTGTGTGTGTGTGTCTGTCTGTCTGTGTCTGTGTGTCTGTCTATTTGTCTGTCTGTCTGTCTGCTGTCTGTCTCTGTCTTTTCTCGTTCTCCTTGTCTCTTTCTTACGTTCTCTCTGACATTTATCTCGGTTTGTGTATGTATGTGTATGAGTGCGTGCGCGCGTGTGTATGCACGTACACGCGTGCAAGTACGCTTGTGTGTGTTAGTTTTGTGTGTATGCGTGCGTATGTGCGTGCGTGCGTGCGTGTGTGCGTGTGTGTGTGTGTTGTGTTTGTGTTGTGTATGTGTGTGTGTGTGTGTGTGTGTGTGTGTGTGTGTGTGTGTGTGTGTGTGTGTGTGTGTGTGCAAGCGGGTGAGCTTTCACGTTAAAAATAAAAGACGACGAAATTATTAATCAGACATCAAGCATATCAGAGTGCACACACACACACACACACACACACACACACACACACCCCACACACACACACACACACACACACACACACACACACACACACACCACACACACACACACACACACACACACACACACACCATAAAGAGATGTGCACCGAATGATTTTTCGTTTCCTGTTTAGCACAGACAATTCCACACTTGAGCAGTTGGCCTGATTAATCTGTGTACTTTAAATGCCTTTGATAAAAGCATGTTTCGTGGAAAAGGAGGAACAATATCTCGAATAAAACAGATAAAGAATCAATCAAACGTATAAGCAAAGGGGAAAATATTTTGATTAAGGATTTCTATCCCTTGTTTTTGATTGATGGATTAGAAGAAAGAGATTTCTCTTTTCCATGTTTTTCTTCCGAGGGCTACGACATAAAGAGTGACATGACAGGTCATCAGGTACCTTATATGAAGTCTTACATGCTGAATACTAACGTTTGTTTTTGTGTCAATTTTTTGTGTTTTTTTTTTTAAAAACAACAACAGAAAACAGTATAAAAATATGATAATAAGCAAGATTATCAGAAAAAAAATTTTTGAAGCTACATGAGAATTTTCTCGACAACAAAGAATTTCAATTGATAAAATGATATACATATAAATAGACGAACAAATATGTAAACAAACAGTTAAATAAATGAGTATTTCCACACCCTGAAAGAAGTCACTGATATCAAGACATCCACTGACCTATTAGCTTTTACAGCTGATTAAGAATAGTGATGAAGAGGCCGAATAACCATCGACAGCAGCATTAGTTTTGCTCATCACCTAGAGTATAAAAAGCTTAATCAACAAAGTCGTTTCTTTCTAATTTTTCTGGACTTAAGACTATACATAAAAAGTGCGACGGAAAAGCATATCAGTTCTCATTGACTTGAGAAACGCTTTCAACCAAGCGTTGGAAGTTGCTTTGCTTTTAGGAGCTGACAATGACAGAATCTGAAACAGAATGTTTCATTAGATCAAGAGATTCTGCTTTTCATGAGACACCAATGTATGAAATAAAGAATGGACCACTGATGTATTGAAATTCAACAATGTCATAAGCCAGGGCTACATGACTTCACCATATTCTTTCATTCTCCTGTTTTTAATGACACAAGTATTTTACTGCACATACCATGAAGATCCTTTCTGGCGATGTTCCATCACGCAACAGTATAAACTTCCTGAGAAAATCAGTCATTTTCCGTATGATATGGTTCAACAACTTATAGCTACTACAAACGAGATTGGTTCTGAGGCATGGGGTTATGGTTTTATGTCATCCTATGAATCGTTTTTGCGGTTTCTCCCATAACGCGGTGGCTGTCCTCGTTGACCCTCATGGTTGGCCAGAGCGAGGATATGAGGAGCGGCAGTAGAGTTGGTTTTAAACCCTGTTCTAATCTAACTATATTTACACGGTTTTAATCTGAGATTTAAAATGTTACAAGGTAACATCCCCGATATGGCCTCTGTGGGCGGCGGGGCTGTAAACGACATGGTATGATATGATTTGATGACACTGTAGACTAGACGAGCTCTGATACAGATGACACCAACACCAACAAAAACCATGAACTGCCATTGCAACCGATATGATGCATCCAGCTAAATATACCATGTCAGTTTAAAAATGTTTTTTCGATAAACTAATATATTAGAAAGCACAGTACCGCGTTTCTCACTGTGTCCAAAAGCGGAACATGCAAATTGAGACTTATGATATAGCAAACTCTATAGCAGGGAGTCTCTCTGTATCTCGGTCATAACCTTGACAAAAAATGCTGTCGGGGCCATATATCATATCAGCGACAAAGAGATAAGAAATGAAACAGCCCACAAAACACAAATAAAACCTTCACTGGTACCAGTTGGGAATTAAAGAACATGTTCCAGACCCAGTTCTCATGTGTGCACGGTATCATGTGTGTGTATGTGTGTGTGTATGTGTGTGTGTATGTGTGTGTGCGTGTGTGTGTGGATGTGTGTGCGTGTGTGTGTGTGCGCGCGCGCGCGTGTTTGTGTGTATGTGTGTATGTTCGCACATGTGCGATAAGGTAAAAACTTCTTCCAAAGGACTTGTAGAGGGATGGGAGTAGCAATCAAAACTAAATCGAGTGGGAAAAGATTCCCTCTAAATTATTGACAAATAAGTGATGTCTCAAACCGTGGCTTCAAATTTCTTTAGATCAGATGTCTGTTGCTCTATGAATAACCCACACTATTGTGCCCCTAAGGATAAACCAACAAACCAATTAATACATAAAAACGAGAAAATCAAACTGAATATCAAAGTCCTTCGGATGAGACTATAAACCGAGGCCACGTATACGAATGCACGCAGAACGTTTAAAAACCTGTTCCACCTTTCAAAAGAGTTGGACATTTTGTGCCAGTAGGAACAAATAACAGAATTTCAAAAACGCATGAATTCAGGTGTCGTGTTTAGACACCACTATCGAAGTCGAAATACAGCTACCTAAATTAAATGGGGGAGCAAAAAAACAACCCGGCTGTACACACAAAAAACCTCACCATTGGTGAACCTCAGAGATCTAACCGAGGAAAACCCCCCCACAAAAGAACCCCAAACAAAAGACCCCATCAAATTACAAAAGAACAGGCACCAGAATCGAAGGACAGTTCTCTGTACCAAATGGTCTCATTATTTACATGCTTTTCTTGAAGGCTTCCAGGCAATGCCCAGCTGATTGGGCTGTCTGATTGTAAGTTTGGTTTTGTGGCTCTCTTGGTCAAAGAACGGCTCTAAGCGATCGACTGAAGCTTCGGAAATTCCATGTGCTGCGGTAGACGTAAGGAATTGACTAGATCTTAACTGAAATGTCAGCAAAACGCTTCTAAATTGTCTTAGACTTTGAATATTAAGTCTGACTCTTTCTGCCTGTTCGAGCGCGCGCGCGCGCGCGTGCGTGCGTGCGTGCGTGGTGCGTGTGTGTGTGTGTGTTGTGTGTGTGTGTGTGTGTGTGTGTGTGTGTGTGTGTGCGTGTGTGTGTATTTATGTATTTATGTATTTATGTATTCATGTATTTATGTTGTGTGTGTGTCCCCCTCTCTCCCTCTCTCTTTGTCTCTGTCTCTCGCGCTCTTTCTTTGTCTCTCTCTTTGTCTATCTCTCTGTCTCGTCTCGTCGCTCTGTCGTCTCTGTCTGTCAGTCATATGTCTGTCTGTCTGTCATATGTCTGTCTGTCTGTCTGTCTCTTTTTTTTCGTCTTCTCTCTTTCTTCCTCTCTCTCTCTCTCTCTCTCTCTCTCTCTCTCTCTCTCTCTCTCTCTCTCTCTCCCTCTCTCTCTCTCTCTCTCTCTCTCTCTCTCTCTCTCTCTCCCCATCGACACATTTCTCTCTATCCCTCTCCCTGTCTAACCCCGAAGATTCCCTAAGAGCCATCGACAAGACGATGGCAGGACAGAGGCAATTTGCAAATGCATGACCAACCTATTACTCAGTGCGCTGATCAAATCTGGCGTTTGTCATACATAGATGGTGACACAAACCTGATTTAATCTATGCAATATCTCACTCTGTGGCGTACGTCTTTTGTCCATAGATGCAATACAACTTTTCCTGCTCACTTGTGTGAGCAGTTTTGCTTTCTTTGGAACGATATTTTTGATGGAGGGGAGAAAAGGAAGAAGATAGCAACCACAACCTAATCCCGTTATACTCTTTTTGAAGTCCCGAGTATCAGAGGGCCATATCAGGGTTATCACTTCATCAGTAGTCAAAGCTCAGATGTAAACTGCCAAACAATG
This sequence comes from Stramonita haemastoma, assembly GCA_030674155.1. Taxonomy (NCBI): domain Eukaryota; kingdom Metazoa; phylum Mollusca; class Gastropoda; order Neogastropoda; family Muricidae; genus Stramonita; species Stramonita haemastoma. The sequence goes on along the minus strand of CM060316.1, from coordinate 44,752,736 downwards.
TTCAAGTTAAAACAGAATTAAAACATGTCTAGTCCCTAAAGTCAGAATATAGCAAGCTACCACATTGGAAAAGACGGTCGAATATGCAAAAATGTCTCCATTGGTGAACATCAGAGCTCTAGCTGGAGAACGAAAAACATTCCCAACCCCCAAAACCAGCCAAACAAATTATAGATTTTGTCAGAACTTTTCGTATAGATACATAGTCAACTATAAGGATCATACTAGGACAATCATTGCGTAGTGGGACAACTACATAAAAGAAACTTATGTAAGATGAATCCGTTACCAGTACAAAAATTCAAAACCAAAACAAAATATGCGTGTCGTTAAAAAGGGGACACGTATACTCACATCTAACAAAAAACTGCTCATTCCTCACAAGACTTTAAAAAAATTGTTCTGTAGCACTTCGGAGCACAAGGTTCTTAAAGAATCTGCAGTAAAATGCTTATGCCTGATGTCTTGGACATCTCAACAATCGAGACGCAGATCATTATTTCATGTTTTTTTTGCATATCAGAAATCCAACACATGTGGTTCCCTCCTTCTCCAGCCTTCGCCAAACAGAGGACCTCCCCCATGTCAGGATCAATCTAGAAGACTGTGCTGTGGCTCTGAGTACTCTACTCCTCTGAGCAAAGGAACCCACTGCACCTGACGTTTGCTTTTGTACTTAGTTTGCATGGCACAGTGAACTGGGGCTCTATTCTGTGGCACTCCAGACAAGTCGGTCAACAGCCTCACTGCCTCGAATGCCTACATAGATAGGAATAGTCTGGTGGTTAGAACGTTGCGCATTGCACTCGCGACCTGCTGACCCAGGTTCGAATCCCGCTCAAAGGGACTTCTACCCCCCCCCCACCCCCCTGGAGTTAACATCATGCCGACTCCGGTCCTCCCTTAAGTCCTTCGATGAGAAGTCTAAGTCCCTTTTGCAAACACACTAGAACATCTTGCCCACATGTTAAAACATGTCCCTCTTTTTGGAAGAGTAGGCCGTTGTGAACAGTGAGAACAGATGCCAAAATTTACAAATCTGTATCCACATGAAGATCGGATATAAAAAATAAAGTATATAAGTTCTTATTCCTTTTTCTCAAAACAAAAAACAACAAAATATTACCAAAAAATACACGCGCATTGCAATCTAGGCAAGAGCTATGTCAGATTTTTCCTGTAAAAACGACATGAGAAAAAAAACAACAACAACAACCTAGCTCTGTTAGTGACCGCATTATGCTTTTTGTTTAATAGGAAAAAAACAAAACAAACCAAACAATCTTTCAGGAAGAGTGGAGAGTGAACAGAAGGGCATAAAGCTAGCTGAGAGAAAACGTCAGGCTAGGGCAGGCAGGGCACCTGTCGTGGACAGACTTCATCCAGCCACGAACAAGTGAATTCTATGACGTATTTCCAGTCTCTCTTATGAAATAGGCAGGGCCATAACAAGGTTGCGCAATAAATTTATTCCTTAGCGTGTTTTTTTTTTGCTCGTTGCCTTTTCCGCCTTCTTTTTTTTGTATCTGCATGTCTGTCTGTCTGTCTGTGTGTCTGTCTGTCTGTCTG
>CM060316.1:44738667-44746167 GCA_030674155.1 Stramonita haemastoma | reverse complement strand
TTCTTAATTTCTTTTTCTCTTTCTGCTCTTTTTTCTTCTTTCTTTAGTTCTTTGTCAGTCTACATTTGCCGGTCTTTCTTTGTTAGTCTATCTTTCTTTCTTTCTTTCTTTTTTCTGTCTTTCTTTCATTTCTTTCTTTCTTCTTTTACCTCTCATTCTTCTTTCTTTTCTTTCTTTCTTTCTTTCTTTCTTCTTTTTTCTTTCTTTCTTTCCTTCTTTCTTTCTTGTTTCAATGTCTGTCTCTCTGTATCTCTGCCTTTCTTGCTTTCTTTCTAGAGTTTTTCGGTTTGAACCTGATAAATTATTAGATTGCCTTTTCTAGACTAGAGGTTTATGGTTTGAACCTGGTGTGAAATTACACTCACCACCAATTCTATTAGATGATTGGCTGTAGTCACAATGTTATATTTTCAGATGAGATTTAAAAACAACAACCACCAATACCTTATCTAACGCTTTCTTACGTTTGTTAAAGAACCAACAGCATCAAGGCATTTCCATATTATTCAATGCAGTAAAGAACCCCATCTCTGTAGTGGAAAAAAGAGGATAAAAACTGGAGACCCATATTACAGCAACACATTCTCATTGGAAAGAGCGGCTTAAAATTCATGCATAGGAATCTGTGTGATTAGGCAGTTCAAACGCAAACATTCATTCTTTATTTGATTTATTCTTTATTTGAGGATATGGAATAAGTCATTCTTTTTTACATCCAGTTCCCGTGTGTATACGTAGTTTTGTATTGTCAACCCTTCCCACCAGCACACAATGCCTAATCTTCCAAAAGCGGAACAGTTTTAACGTGTGCGCAAGATGTTTTACATGCATTTGCACACGGACTCGTTTATGTCTCATGAGACCACACAGAGCAACCAGCAACACAGCCACAGCAAAGCCAGCAACAACAAAGCAGAACACAGTAAAACATATTACAAACATATACAATACAGAACACAACGCACCAAAGCAATTTTAACCCCCCTAAAAAAAAAACCTGAACGACAAATAAAAACAACAAACAAAACACAGCACTCCCCACCCCTCACTGCCTCCCTTCCTTCTGATCTTCTCACTTTCATCCTACGTTATTCTTTAGAAGAAGAAAAAAAATCACTTCGGCACAAGATCCGCAAATGACTGTGAATGTTTCGATTATTCTGGTCATGCTAGCGAAAATTGGCCATATCACCTTCGGCAAAAATGGATTGCAGATAGTAGCGAGCACGCAATATGTTCTTTAACTTTTCTTATCATTGTACACCCTGCCTTTTGAAACTTTCTCCTTGAAGAAAACCTGATCATAGGGCCAGAGCACTTTTCTCTCTCTACTTTCCATGTACTACACAATATCATGGATCGCCCTCTCGTTTCCCGTTCGCTACTCTGCCACAAGATTTTTTTCCAAAGCGCTTTCTTAAAAGGTCATTTGTAGAACATAAGTAAGTAAATGTTCACCTTACATGCTGGTAAAACCCGATTTTATGGGATATTTAACGTGTAAAATTTGTTTTTTTATATATCCATCAGTGAGGTTAATTTAGTTTTGTTTCTTACATAATTATGTCAATGGGGTTAATTTAGAAGGGAAATAAACGTTATAATTATTTTTGACTACACTATAATACACTGCATTACACGTTATTACACTACACTACACTACACTACACTACACTACACTACACTACACTACACTACACTACACTACACTACACTACACTACACTACATACACACTACACTACATACACTACACTAACTACTACCTCTTTTAGATTCTATGCGTTGCTTTATAATGTCATATAATCATTGTAAATGAGGAAGAATGTTCAGTAATGGTTTTTTGTTTTCAAAGTTAACAACTTTCATGACTTTGAATTTGACAGAGGTACCAATGTTATCGATATTAACTTTTATCTAAACCACTCTGTGTGCCATACTGTTAATGAGTTGTCAGTCTGGTCCAATATAATTATTTATCCACACTGAAGGTCGTGTTTACCATTCGTTCATGATAAAGATGACATGGCTATCTTCAACTGTTAACAATACTTTAGATTCATGGCACATGATCACCACTCTCAGGATTTTCTCTGCATTATTTTTCTTCATAAACTGTGTTGGTGCCAGGTGTCTGAACCAGAGTGGATTAAGTCTACAGAGATAACAAGTGTAAACCTATGTTATTCACATAAGGAGAAAAGTTTTCTATTGTGAGTGTGAATTTACAGCTGGTTCAATATTGTACTTTGTGAAAACTCTACTCTTGTTTGTTGCTAACCCCACCCCCACCTCCCTTTTCATGTATTGTGGGCTACGTCGATGTACTTATAAACAATTTCAGAGTTCAGAGAGTTTCGAGTTTCTCTCTCTCTCTCTCTCTCTCTCTCTCCTCTCTCTCTCTCTCTCTCTCTCTCTCTCTCTCTCTCTCTCTCTCTCTCTCTCTCTCTCTCTCTCCTCCTCCCCCACTTTCTCTGTCTCTCTCTGTGTCTGTGTATGTCTGTCTGTCTTCTGTTTATCTATTTGTTTGTCTGTCTGTCTGTCTTTCTGCCTCCTGCCTGCTGTGTCTGTCTGTCTGTCTGTCTGTCTGTCTGTCTGTCTGTCTCTCATTCTCTCCTCTCTCTCTCTCTCTCTCTTCTCTCTCTCTTCCTCTCTCTCTCTCTCCTCTCTCTCTCTCTCTCTCTCTCTCTCTCTCTCTCCTCTCTCTCTCTCTCCTCTCTCTCTCTCTCTCTCTCTCTCTCTCTCTCTCTCTCTCTCTCTCTCTCCTCTTCTCCTTACTCTTTCTTGTCTTTCCCCTACTTCCTTACTTACACCATACCCTACAAGACTGTCAGTGTTGCGACTTGACCTCACCACTTCAGAGTTCTTTTCTTGACTTATGTATGGACCCCCTCAGACTAATCAATGTAAAGATGAACCAAATTAGAGTGAAAAACGACGACATTCAGTTAAAAAATGGAGAAAACATGGGTGTACAAAGAAAACGAGGATGGTAATAGTCCTTTGATAAGGCGATGATAACATTAACAAAGAAAGAAGTCTGGGTCATTGTGACCTTCAGGTTCCGGGCAGTATCTCTAATTTCAGACGAAGAGAGGAACCGTTTTCAAGACAGCGTTTTATTAGCAGACTAAATTTGATCACGCGTCGAGGAATTGTTTAAAACTCCGTGTTCGGAATGTCTTTCATGAATTGGTAAGTCTGTCTCTCTCATTAGAAGGATTTTGACCTAAAATTTTATATCTTGTCTCTTGTCTCTCCGACTTTCTCTCTCTTTTTTTTCTTGCATCTGTGTATGTCTTTATCTATGTCTGTGTCTATGTCTGTGTCTAAGTTTCTGTCTAGATCCATGTCTATTTCTCTGTGTAGGTCTCTTTCGATGTGTCTTTCTCTGACTCTGTCTATGCCTATGTTTATATCTACTTTTGTGTCTCTATGTCTGCGTCTACGTCTATGTCTTTGTCGGTGTCTGTGTCTCTCCTTATGTCTATGTCTATGTTTACGTCTTTGTCTCTGTCTATGTCTTCCTCTGTGTCTCTCTGTCTCTGTCTAAAGCTATGCCTCTGTCTCTGTCTGAATAAGTGTCTAAACCAAGGTCTCTGTCAAGACTATGCTTCTTTTTGTGTCTGTATAAGTGTTTTATCTAAGCTGCTGTCAGAATATGCCTCTGTCTGTATCTGTGTAAGTGCCCAAATCTAAGTCTCTGTCAAGACTATGCTTCTGTCTGTGTCAGAATAGGTGTCTTTTTCTAAGTCTCTGTTTCTGTCTCTGTTCTCTACATCCTCATTATTATAATCATCATCTTCATTGTCCTTTGTAAACGTTGTTACCGTTAGTATATACACATACACACTACACGCGCGCGCGCGCGCGTGCACGCACACCTCTCTGTCTGTCTGTTTGATGTTTCTGTCTGTATGTTTCTGTCTGTCTGTCTGTCTGTCTGTCTGTCTGTCTGTCTTCTTTCATCTACACACACGTAGTCTCCTCACAGCAAAAAAAAATATATGAAAAAACAAGACTAATGTATGCTACCGAGATGTTGTTGACAAGGCATGACGAAGGGAAGGAAGAATGAAAAGCATGACAATTTATGGCCACAGACCGTAAAGCGAGCAACGAAAAGAGGGTCAGGAGTGGACTAGTGTGGCGAGCTGGGATAAATAGCGTCAGAGTTTCTGGAATAAAGCGAATAACAACACAGAGAGAGAGAGAGAGAGAGAGAGAGAGAGAGAGAGAGAGAGAGAGAGAGAGAGAGAGAGAGAGAGAGAGAGAGAGAGAGAGAGACAGACAGACAGACAGACAGACAGACAGACAGACAGACAGACAGACAGACACGACAGACAGACAGACAGACAGACAGACAGACACAAACAGAGAGACATACAGACAGACAGAAATACAGTCAGATAAACATGCAGATACACACTCTGACAGACACACACTCAGACAGACACACATACCTCCCCCCCCCCCCTCACACAAACACATTCTGTATTTTGTCTTTCCCTACCCCTCACCCACCCTCTGTCTCTGCTGTCTCTGTCTCTCTCTCTATCTCCTCCCCTACTTTCTCTCTCTCTCATCATCATTAATTAATTAAGGAATAGTTGGTCACCAGTAGCTTGCCTGCTTTTTTTCCGTTTGCTCTTCTTTAGACACCTTTTTACGAGGCAGTGGAAATTCGGTTGACGTATGATAAACAGAAAGTAACAGATGCCACATCACTCTGAAGGACAAAAACACACTGTCAACCTGAAGGCATTGGCTGCCACACTGACTTCTGTACAAGAAGTGATTTATTTCTTTGTTTAACAGGAGATTGGGTGATGATTTATCTGATGATAATGAAATATACCCATAAATAATGATACGAATATCACTAATCGCTCCCCACCATCAAGAACAAGGAAGTAGAAAAACTTAAAAACAAGGACGACTAGGAAAACGGTGACGACAGTGATGTTGATGATGATAAGGAGAAGTAGGAAGTCGAGGAGGAGGAAGAGGAAGACGATGTAGACTATGATGGTGGTGGTGGTTTGTGGTAGTGGTGAAAATATGATAAAGTATGACTTTTAAGACCTGGTTTATTCTTTGTTATTTCCATTAAAAATATGAACAAAACAAGGAACATTAAACAAAACCCACACAAAAATAGAAACCCAAATAAGACATTTTGCACTCTTTTCCACACTCTTTTTTCCTCTCTCTAGCTCGCACGTGCAAACATTTACCTCTGCGCTTGTGTTTGTGTGCTTTTAGATTTTGTGTGGTCTGTCAATGTTTGTTTTCTATTTTGTATATACATGTGCTTTCTATATTTTTTAGAGTGCAGTCGTACTCGTTTGGTCAGGTGCCATTACTAATCCAGGACAACAGCTTTGTCAATTTTTAGCGTGTAGCTAAAGCGCTGATATCTACATTAAAAAATAATGTATATGACGCTGAAATTATCTTCAGTCATAACAAGCCCTTCACCTAAAATGACCTTCACCTAAAATCCTGTAGTCTCCATTACGGCAGAAATAAAATCACTTAAAGTCAAAGCGTGGCCACGTCCTATATGTCTATGTACCTTCTTCTTCTTCGGACGCTTAGACAGCAACTCCAGAGGCCCTGACAAACGCTGTGGTATAATGAAGGCCCTCCAGGGTCCGAAGAGCTTGTCCCTTTTCGGCAGGTCAGTAGGCCAGATATCGTACAGCTATGTACTTAAAAGCTCTCATACCCGCATTATTATTTTCCCTCTCATGTGAACTTACGGTCCCTCAGTGATTCCCAAGTAAGTTGGTGTGTGAGACACAACGCAATATTCTGGTAATCTGCGGATCATAAAATTTGGAAACACCCAACAAGAAGAATGATAACGCAACAGAACATTTTGTATGCTTTTCGTTCTACATACTAAAAGAAAAAAAGCTATCCTTTCATGTCTGATAATTATTTTATCTAAATTATACAGCCCTCACAAACTCAGCCAACACGCATCCTCCGTCTGAAAGTCATTTCATAATTATTGACGTAAAAAAAATGATAAAGACTCACAAATGAAAATTAGCGCATGACTTAACAACGCATGTACCCGCGCAACAGCTTAACCCCCACCATCCCCCCCCTTTTTTTAAATGTAACTTTATAATTGTATGCTCGTGCGTGTTGCTCATTCCGGATCTAAAACTGTCACTTGTCTCTCCACTCCTCCTCCATCACCCTCCCCTCCCCCTTACTACCCTTCTCCTGTTCTCACGTCTGTCCCAGTCCCAAAATAACGGGCATCATTATTAACGAGGAACATGACCATTAACGTCAAGATTTTGACAGCTATCATTTAAGCCTTTAAAACTGCAACACGTTCTCCTCACCCGTCCCCTTCCCTCTCCGCTCTAACGCTCACACGTGCACGTGGAGGCACTTCCGAACCCAGATACGCAGGTACATTCCCACGCGTACGCACAAAGACAAGATTATTGCAGACAGGTATGCAGTTATACACACAATACAACACACAGACACACAGACATACAGACACACACACATACACACACGCACACACGTACGAAAACACACACACACATACGTATACGTTTTGGAATGCGTACACATACACTCTCACGTGCATGCACAAGAAACGCACACGCGCGCGTGCGCGTACACACACACACACACACACAAAATGCACACACACAAAGACACAATCCCCCTTTTGTGTGTGTGTGGTTGTGTGTGTGTGGTTGTGTGTGCGCGCGTGCGGTTTTTTGTCTGCTTCTCTCTTCTCTCTCTCTCCTCTCTCTCTCTCTCTCTCTCTCTCTCTCTCTTCCTCTCTCTCTCTCTCTCTCTCTCTCTCTCTCTCTCTCTCCCTTTCTGAGCATAAACACTTTGTAAAAACAAAAATATGGGTCAGAGTAAGGTGTAAGCTGGAGCAATGATTTGATGCACAGAAAAATGGAAGGCATGACATTTTACTAGGTGGAAAACAACTGCAAAAGAAACGGACCTAAATTTAGCTAATAACAGGGTCAGTGCTATTCATTTACGAAAATACGTTAGAGACTGATAGGCCCGAGGAGGTAGGTTGTGACCGTTTGTATTACAAACTTTATGAAAAAAATCAAGTTAAAAAGTGATGGAGGAGAAGGAGGAGGAAGGGAAGAATGACCGTTTGGTTTTATAATTATGAAAAAAAGCAAATTAAAGTAGAACAGCTACGTCAATTTTAAAGACTGCGATATGAGAGAGAGAGAGAGAGAGAGAGAGAGAGAGAGAGAGAGAGAGAGAGAGAGAGAGAGAGAGAGAGAGAGAGAGAGAGAGAGAGAGAGAGAGAGAGAGAGATATTATAGCGTAGAATATGTCTGCCAGTGTATCTATGTCTGTCTGTCTCTGTCTCTGTTCCTCTCTCCTCTTCCTTCTTCTTCTTTTTATTCTTCTTCTTCTTCTTCTTCTTCTTCTCTTCCTCTCTCTTCTCTCTCTCTCTCTCTCTCTCTCTCTCTCTCTCTCTCCT
>CM060316.1:44718667-44736167 GCA_030674155.1 Stramonita haemastoma | reverse complement strand
AAAATAAACTACGTAAAGATTAAAAGAAAAAAAAACACAGCAAAACAAAATCCGAAGAAGCACTTGACAGATTTGCATTAAATCATGTTGGTTGCTTGAAACTATGTCAGAGGAAGAACAAGTGTGCAGTTACTCCAACACCGAAAACATTGTGTGTGTGTGTGTGTGCGTGCGTGCGTGCGAGAGCGCGCACGCGCGCGTATGTGTATGTATGTCTGTGTCAGTGTCTGTTTGTGTGAAGGACGGGGAGGGGGTAAGTAGGTATGTATGTAGGTGAGGAGGGGGGAGGCTTGCATACTAGAATTTTCGTCAGCTTTGCTTAAGGTGCAACGTACTGCACTGCTAAACAAAACACAGGGAATTTTTGTTGCCGTTTCTCAACTAGAGCTCCAAGGTTCACCAATACTGAGTTTTGCGTATACGACCATTTTTACACACGAGGCACCTGCATGTCGACATCGGGGATGGTGTCTAAAGACAACACCTGTGTGCATGAGGTTTTAAAAAATTTGGGGGGGGGGGGGGTATCCATTCATTCCTACTGTCACAAAATGGCCTACTCTTCTGAAATTTGGTACGGTTTAAAAAAACAACAACAACAAAATTGTCTGCTTACGTTTACACATGGGGTGTCGATTTATAGTTTCACCCGGCGGACTTTCGGGGAAGGGTGTCGAAACTGACCTTAACTCTACGGGGACAATCCCTTCTAAAGGGTGCCTCGGTAGTGGGGTGACACGATCCTGGGCACGTCAGATCACGAGCGCTAGCACAACGCTCTAACCACTAGGCTTCCCCGCCCCCTCTGGGAACTGTACCCCAGTGTGTCAAAAACAGTTCATTTCATTAACAGCTGGATGGCTGGGAAAGATCTTCTGGCCTGTGGCTGTACACAACAAGTCAGAATCAAGGTGGCTTTGCGCACAAATGGGATTGCACAGAGAGAGAGAGAGAGAGAGAGAGAGAGAGAGAGAGAGAGAGAGAGAGAGAGAGAGAGAGAGAGAGAGAGAGAGAGAGAGAGAGAGAGAGGGGGGGAGGGAGGGAGAGAGAGAGAGAGAGAGAGAGAGAGAGAGAGAGAGAGAGAGAGAGAGAGAGAGAGAAGACAGACAGACAGACAGACAGACAGACAGACAGACAGACAGACAGACAGACAGATAGACAGACAGACAGAGACAGAGAGAGACAGGACACGAGAGAGAGTTAGTTCTGATTTGCACATGGAAGTATGTCTTTCTTAAAAGTGTCTGCTCTATTCAAATAATTGATAATTATTCTAGTTTCAACTGGTTTTGTCATTGAAAAGTCTTATGACCATCAGGAACACGAGTTAACACACATCAATTCTTGTTCTAACACTTGGTGTCTCTTGATTATTGCTGCATAATCTTGTCATTTTTTTCCCCTACAGGCACCAAAGTCCTTGCAAACGCATGTCTTTCTATCCTTCTTCCTGTCTAGAATCTTTCCCTTCCTAAAAAGTTACACTGTTGTATTCAGAGAGAACAAAACTGAGATCAAAAGGTCTGTGTGGATGTTATTGCTTTATCTCTGGGGATGTCTCTTTGGTGCCGAAGAGATAGCAGACATGAGCTCAGAAATGTTCTTGTGCTGCCAGAATCCTGATTTTAAAGTTATAAAGTCTTCATATAAATCTTTTTGTCTTGTCATCGAAGATGGTGTAAGACAGAGTTGAGAGACATGGAAGACAAAGGTAAGAAATAAGAGAGAGAGAGAGAGAGGAAGAGAGAGAGAGAGAGAGAGAGAGAGAGAGAGAGAGAGACAGAGACAGAGACAGAGACAGAGACAGACAGACAAACAGATAGACAGACAGACAGACAGACAGACATAGACAGACAGACAACAGACAGACAGACAGACAGACAGACAGAGACAGACAGAGAGTGAAAACCGCGTACCTATAATTATTTCATTTTGAAGTTAAAAAAAACACACGAACAAAAGCCAACAGTTTTATTTCCCAGTCTGAAACCTGTCCATTTGTGCTACATATCAATACACTGCCCTCACTTCCTTCCGTGGAGACAGTAAAAAAAACAACAGAAGTAACAAGTGTAGCATTTCCTGTCCACCATACCTCTGCCTGTTCTCTCTGGCGGAGCTGTTATTGGGGTTGAAAAGAGAAGATGCCAGACACTCTGGAACATTCCGCTGCCGTTGTCTTCTCTTTAAAAGAGCGCCATAGCGTGCAGCGGGCAGATTCTACTGTTGGAATAGTGCCTATTAGGACCGAGATGCTCATTGGAAGAGTTTGATGAGTCTGTCTGTCGGTCTGTCTGTTTATCGGTCTGTCTGCTTTCGATCTTTACGTGTACAGAAATCACACACTGAGCCTACTTCTTTGTGAGGTGAGGTAGCAGTGAAAGGCAGGGAAGAACAGTATTGAATTATTATATATATAATATATATATATATAATATATTATATATATATATATACATATATAGAGAGAGAGACACACCAGAGACAGAGAGAACAGAAGACACAGAGACAGAGAGAGACAGAGAGGCTGACAGACAGATAGACAAAGAGAGAGAGAAAGAGACACACACGGAGACAGAGAAACAGAGAGACAGGGAGACAATTCCTGACGTCGTGATTTGGCATTTTACTGTAGTTCTACAAAGAATATTCTTATACAGTCTTTTAAAAGGTTACGTTACCACAGGCCAAAAGCTTTGTCAGCCACTGATGTAAGCAAGGTGCCAAAGCCTACATTACACTGTGTTTATATTTTAAATGGTAGGTAGACATTGTCTTCATCCACAACAACCTCTTAACCTAACTCATCGAATTCTCCATTAAAGGAAAAACCATTTTCTGAAGTCCGAGTATACCTGCCTAGTTGTGGAGGAGCCCAAATGCGGACACACAGGCACACCTCTCCACCAGCGTATCACAGTGATTCCCAGGTGTGATGGGGGATGCAAAATGCATGTTCGGGTTCACCCCCAAGCTGGGAAATGGCGCCATTATCAATAATGAAAAAAAATGTCTGAGCTTTCCTTGCGATATTATGGCAACTTTTCTTTCAGTATGGTGAGTACATGGTTTTGGTGAAGTGTAATGGGATTTTGCCAGGTTTTACCACGTAAGAACTGCACTATTTGTTTGTTAAATTCGCAAAACAGTTTTTTTCATTTAATCAAGATAGCATAATTTGTCCCTGAGGTCCTCAACTGATAGTCTACCATTCATTACTATTTGGATATTGAAAGAGAAGAAAGAACAGGCAAAGTCAGCATATTCAGGCACAGAGTACTGGAGAAATCGAACGATTTCCTGGCCGACCAGTCGCAAACACATAGAATTGATTGTTTTATTATCATCATTATCACCACTATCACACCATCCTTCCTTGTAGGTAGCAAAGTGAACCCCGACTCTATAGCTTCCGGCCTAGACCTCGACCTGTCTTCTCTTGATGAAGCCACCGTGCTACTACGTACTGTACATGGTTTAAAGAGGAGAGGCCAGACAGTGACAAGAAACCCATTTGATGTCGCTTTTTCCCTGTGATGAGTCTGTAGCGTGCTGCCGGCCAGTTGTGCTACCTTGAGACAATACCACTGTGTCACGGCTGCTCGTTTGAAGTGTTTGATGAGTCTGTCCATCACTCCATCTTTCCGTGCACACAAACCCACAGTTGATCCTTCTTCGTGAGGTGTGATAGAGGAGGGGCGAACGGTAATGAGGAGCAAACCACAGAAAGCACCGTTCGTCTGAAGTAGGAGACAGGTTCTGTCGCCGTTTCCAGTATCGATGTCAGCTGACTGAATGATAGACATGTAGAGACAGGAAGGGATGGGGACACAAAGTGGACTTTACTACTACTGCTATCTACCCGAGACAAAAGAGAGAGGAGGGAGAAGTACGTTGAGTGTGAATAGTGAGGAGTGAGTGAGTGAGTGAGTGAGTTGTGTGTGTGTGTGTGTGTGTGTGTGTGTGTGTGTGTGTGTGTGTGTGTGTGTGGTGAGAGAGAGAGAGAGAGAGAGAGAGAGAGAGAGAGAGAGAGAGAGAGAGAAGAGAGAGAGAGAGAGAGAGAGAGAGAGAGAGAGATGAGAAGAGACAGAGAGAGACAGACAGACAGACAGACAGACAGACAGACAGACAGAGACAGAGACAGACAGAGAGAGACAGAGAGACAGAGAGAGACAGAGGAAGACAGAGAGAGAGACAGAGAGAGACAGAGACACAGAGACAGACAGACAAACAGACAGAGATCCTCTTTAACTCTGCCCAGGCCAATAGCTTGATCAGTTACTGGTGTGGACTAAGTGCAAAAGCCTACATTAGAATATTGCAATGCTTTGAGATGTTCTGCTATCCCCGTGGGGATGCTGGGGGACTGTCAGTATAAATATCATCCCCACCTTCTGGAAAGTCTTTGCTAGGAACTCCTCTTTTCTATCCCTTCATTATTTCTGCCTTGCTCCTTTTCTTCTTTCACCTCCTCTCGCTATTTCTGTCTCTTGTCCTTGTCCTGCCGGTTTTTTTTCCAAAAAGCTTAAAAGATATTCTCTTCAATGCTGAAGTCAGATGTGCAGGGCCTGACTTGTCAGGCGCTTAACACCAGCGCAACACATTTTTGCTCATAAGACATAAACAGTAATTGTTGTCTGAGCGTTCGACAAGGAAGAAGATGCTACGTTGAAATTGTCTTCAGTGAATATGGCTAGCTCTATATCAACAACCTATACTTTGATTTAAGGAGCAAAAATCCTCGAAGTTGAGTATGTCTACCTATCTTGAAAGTAGCCATACGCGAAACTTGTCAGCCAACGTGTATCTACGATCGGACAGTGGTTCTTTGTGTGATAGATGAGAGTGTATATTCAGGGTGACCCACCATTTGGAAAGATGGGGAACACCCAGCAATACAATTACAATAACAGAAACCTATTCTTTTACATGTTCAATGCTACTTTGCATGTATTTTTCTTCATGTTTCCAGTCTGGTCGTTTTGTGGTCTCAACACAATGTGCTTAATACATGCCAGGTTTTACCACCTAAGAGCTGCAATAATTTTTTTTTATTAACAAGTTACGTAATCAGGTTTTTTTGTGTAGCTCTCATTCAAGATTTCAGCATCATTTATCTTCACTACTGTGAGGTAATCAAACATAGACACAGTATAACAGCCTCATAAACAACGAATCTAAAACTTCCCATGATAATTCACTCTTAAACACGTCAAATTATTTGTTTTATTGTTATTACACTACCTGTTTCTTGTGGACAGCAAAGAGAACTCAAACTCTATCCTTTTCCTGTCTAGACCTATAATCATCTTTTATCTCCTGATGAAGCCTTTGCCACTGTAGTTAAAGGTGAAGGTGCCAGACACTGGAAATCAATTAGATGCCGTTTCCTTCCCTGGAAGAGACCCAATGCGTGCTGCATGCCGATAGCATCTGTTGAACAGTACCCATTATGTCAGAGCTTCTCGTTTGAAGAGTTTGATGAGTCTGCCCACCTGTGCTCTTTACGTGTACGAAAGTCACACTGATCTTTCTTCCTGAGGTAGGTAGGGGCGAGAGACAGGACAACAAATAGCATTGAACCATTAATCACAGAAAGGTGACATTCGTCTGAAGGGAAGGGGACTGATTTGAAGCCATTGTTTCTTTTGGTACCAGTTCCTTTCACAGATGATGAAACCAGAAGGTACACGGAAACTAGTGTGGTTTATTTTTATATTATTTTCTGTTTAGCAAGAGAAGAGACAAAACAGGATATGTGGCTGGGAGCACAGAGAGAGAGAGAGTCAGAGAGACAGAGAGATACAGAGACAGAGAGAGACAGAGACAGACAGACAGACGCACAGGCACACAGACACACAGACAGACACAAAGACAGAGAAATATCAGACAAAAGCAGCAAGAAAGAAAGACGGATAATCAACCCAGATCACTTCTCATTACTCTCCCAACCTCCAGGAGATGTTCAGTAAACCCCACAGTGACGTTCAAAGTGAAAAAGCCAACCTCTCTTCTTTCACACCCAGGTTTTGTACCCAAACAATACCCATACTTCCGATGTCACCTGTTCACGCTATGATGTGAGGCAGTTTCAGTTTCATCATCTCAAGAGGGTATCACTGTTTCAGAATATTCATGACACCCCGTCTTCTAGGTCAAGCGAAAACTCGAATAAGGAAGGATATGGAAAAGTGATAGGAAGATAATGAGCGACACGGACTGAGCCTTGGGGATGTAGTGCTGAATGTGAAATCTGTTGACATTGGCTTAGGGTCAAACATTGCAATTTGTGCTTATAACAGAGTTCGGATGCATGTTTAGTTCCCCATTTAAATTTTGTACTCCTCCTTCCCCGTCTCCACTACCTTCCCCGTTTAACCCTAGGACTTTGCAGATTGAATTGTATTGAATTGTAATGTATTGCATTGTGTTGTGTTGTATTGTGATTTATTGTATTATGTTGTATTGTATTGCATTGCATTGTGTTGCATTGCATTGTACTGTATTGTTTTGTCTTGCTTTGTATTGTTTTGTATTCATCTATGGCAGATTTCTCTTCGTGAAATTTTGCCCTGCTTTCCCGAGGTAAAGCACATTGGCACCGGATTAGGGCCACCTATTCAAAAAGATCACGATGTTAGAGCGTTACTTTCACAATTTGACGACCGGGGATCAAACCCAGGTTCAAGCCACCACCAAGACGCCCATTTAAGAGGACCCCCACCCCACTCCTGGAGTTTATATCAGTACTGACTCCACTGCCCACGAAAGTCCTTCCTATGAGACTAATAATAGTAATACATGGTATTTATATAGCGCTATCTTTTGCAAAAATAGCAATTTAAAGCGACTATAAACGTGTACAAATGCAAGCAGCTACATCTTGCGCATACGGTAAAACCTGTTCTGCATTTTGGAAGAGTACGCCATCATCTGCCGAGAAGAAGGGATGACAGAAAACATCTTAGAAAACGCATGCACACACGTGTTGTTTTCAGATGTCATCCCTGAAGTCAGGGTGAGGCTACCTTAATGGTGTCCAAAAAATACGGTTGCATACACAAAAATCTCACCTTTGGTGAACCTCAGCTATCTAGCTTAGGATCGAGGGACCAAAATATTTTCTGTTAGCATGTGTGTTGGGTTTTGTATAAGAATGACCTACTCCACAGTTTTTTTTGCCAGGGACAACTCTCTTGTTGCCGAGGGTTCTTTTACGTGCACACGACCTCGGTTTATCGACTCATTCGAAAGATCAGCATCAAGGTCATAACTTGTGCTCTGGTGGATGAACGGAAAGTGCAAGTTCACACGGGGATCGAACCCACGCCCTACCTCTTTCTACATAAGTGCCTTACCCTCTCACCCTCACCTGTCCCGAACACTAGTTGACTCATGGGGCACCACTGAAGATTTTGCAGTTTCCTCCAATCCTCGCAGTTTTCAGCTATTCGCAGCAAGTCGTCCCACTCAAGGCCAGTCCACTCTCTGATGTTGTTTTCCTATCGTTTTATCTGTCTGCCTCTTCGTCTCCTTCCTTGTACGGATGTGAATTTTGCCAGGAACAACTCTCTTGTTGCCATGGGTTCTTTTACATGCGCTAAATAATGATGTGTAACGCACGGGACCTCGGTTTATCGTCTCATCCGAAAGACTAGCACCCAGACCACCACTCATGGTCTAATGGATGGGGGAAAAGTTTTGGGCCTGATCCACCACGTTCATATCAAAAGTGATGTGGACAACGTGCAGAACATATTCCTGTCACAGCGATAGGAATGTACATGTAGCCTGCAAAAACTCCTGCTCAGAAATGCACAACATTGTGTCTAACGCAACAACAGATCCATCATTGCTGCAGCAGACAGCAGCGCCACCAGTCAGGCAGGAGGACAGCCACATGTGTCACACATCTCCGTACCGCACAGGGCCGGGCTGTAGGCAGCAGGGTGACCTTTCAACGCTCCCACAGATAATAGGTAACCTTCTATCTTTAGCCTTGCTGGGGTAAATATAGGCTAGGGTGTTGTTGTTTTTTCAGGGTCACTGACTTTGTGCTGGATGTTTTGTTGTTGCGGAGATTGTTTTGTTGTTGTTTGTTGTTGTTGTTTGGTGTGTGCAGGCGAGACATATAAATCAGTCATAAATCAGTGTAGGTTCTTACAGTCCAGGAAGATACTCTGGTATATATTATTATCATTATGGGCTAACATTCTGTGAGTGTATTGAAGTATTTCGTTGCAACGTGTTGTATTGTGTTTAGGCCTATATTGTATTGTCAATGTCTCACGCTGTTTTGTAAAAGACAGAGAAAGAGAGAGAGAGAGAGAGAGAGAGAGAGAGAGAGAGAGAGAGAGAGAGAGAGAGAGAGAGAGAGAGAGAGAGAGAGAGAGAGAGAGAGAGAGAGAGAGAGAGAGAGAGACAGAGACAGACAGACAGACAGACAGACAGGACAGACAGACAAGACAGACAGACAGACAGACAGACAGACAGACAGACAGACAGACAGACAGACAGAGGGTGGGGGGGGGGGGGAGAGGGAGAGAGAAAGACAGAAAGGTAAGCGTATGTATACAATTTTAAGTTGTTTGATTCCTAAGGTCACTATTTGCAGTCACATGTCAAAGACTAGAACCTAATTTGAGAAAAAAAGAACCTATCCAACAGATTATGCTAGAAGCCCTAACTAAAATGTACATGCATTCTTCACAGTGTTTTAAGGGCACAAGGCCAGACAAGTGACATGAATCACTGTGCAAGACACTAGTAAGGCAGTAGACAGACAGAACGCTTTGTCACTGCAACAATACAGACAAGTATTCTCGTACCAGCCAGACCTTTCACACACTTTAAAATGCACAGTGGTTTAAATTTAGCTTCAGTGTTGGTACCTTAAAGAAAGGATTTTAGAGACCAAGGAAGACTTCTTGCGAAAAAAAAACCTCTTTTGGTGCTTTCTATTTTTGCGCGAATTTCTTTCACAAAGACGCAGCAGAAATTGAAGCGTTGATAGAAAATCAATATTATAGTTGGAGGAATTTGACGGGAAAGTCTTCAGCGTGGTGTCTAAATAACTCAGTGTAGACCAAACAAAAAGATATAGTATGGACTCATACGACAAAGAAGCAAAAGGAGAAGACACTACAGTTCCACACCATTTTCTAACTGTTTTTGTTTGCAAAAGATCGGATGTGCATACTGAAATTCCCGAATCTACAAATGGTTCTATTACTTTGACAAGTATTTTCTTGCCGGTAAAAGTGAAACAGGAAAATACTTAGTACTAATTGTGTATGAGTAAGGATTAAATAAGAAAAAAAAAGTTCACAAGTGACAATGACAAAACTGTATTTTAAACAATAGTGTGAAAAAAAATAGTTTGGGATGATGGGAAGTGTACAAACGTGCAAAAAGATATGCGTAGTAATATGATCATTTTACCATGTGAAACTAATAGGCAGCAACAGTGTCATCTCTATCGTATAGGACAACTGAAGGCAAAATAAATCTAAAACACACACACCAACGACACACACACACACACACACACACACACACACACCACACACACACACACACACACACACATACACACACACACACGCACGCACGCACGCACGCACGCACGCACGCACGCACGCACGCACGCATACTCTCTCTCTCTCTCAGCTAGATACTATGGGCATATGCTCGAGTACATGACAGCCCGTGTACGCAAGCGTCTATAGTTTGTGGTGTGTGTGTGGGGGGGGGTGCGTGTGTGCGTGTGTATGTGTGTGTGTGTAAGAGAGAGAGAGAGAGAGAGAGAGAGAGAGGAGTAGAGAGAGAGAGAGAGAGGAGAGAGAGAGAGAGAGAAGACAGACAGACAGACGACAGACAGACAGACAGACAGACAGACAGACAGACAGACAGACAGACAGACAGACAGACAACAGACAGACAGAGAACCTATATTTTGTATTTTTCTTTTTATTCATAACTGTGTTTTTTTCTCTTTTTGTTTCTTCCTTTGATATTCTTTCAGTTTTTCAAAAATAATTTCTTTAACTTTGTATACATTGTCACAGAAATGATTTCTCGTTCAGCCAAAAAAATAAACAATGTCACCTCTATAGATCAATTAGTTTAATGATCGATTGATTCAACTACAAAACAACTTTTCGAAAATAAAAAAATGCAGAGGGCATAGTAAGTTATATAAGCACCATGGAACAAAAGGTCTGACGTATTAATCAGTAAATGGATGAGACTGGTTTGTTTCAGAAACTTCAGCCAGAGTTTCTTTAGTAATCAACAAATGGGATTGAAAAAAGTTATCCTGCTATCAGCTCCTATTTCCAGCATCAGTGTGTACGCATATGTGTGATAAGCTTGAAACAGATTTTGTTCAGCTTTTACGATTGTTTATTAAGCTTAAAGTAAGTGTGTGGATGTCTTTATTTTTTTTATTTGTATTTATTTTTTTATATCGAGGATGATGGAACAAGCACTCGTGTGTGTGTGTGTGTGTGTGTGTGTGTGTGTGTGTGTGTGTGTGTGTGTGTGTGTGTGTGTGTGTGTGTGTGTGTGTGTGTGTGTGTGTGTGTGTGGTGTGTGTGCGTATGTGCGTGTGTGTGTGTGTGTGTGTGTGTGTGTGAGTGTGTGGGTAGGAGAGAGAGAGAGAGAGAGGGAGGGAGAGAGAGAGAGAGAGAGAGAGAGAGAGAGAGAGAGAGAGAAGAGAGAGAAGAAGAAGAAGAAGAAGACAGAGAAGACAGAAGGAGACAGACAGACAGACGACGACAGACAAGAAGTGTGTGCTGTGTTTTGTGTGTTTAGTGGTGTAGTGGTGCGAGCTTGATTCGTGACACACACACATGACAAGTAGATGTATTGCAGGTTTGTGTATGTGTTTATGCACGTGAATAGTGAATTGCGTTTGACTACAACGCTCCACTTTGTCTGTCATTCTCTGTCTCTGTCTCACCTGTCTCTATCACTATGTCTTGTCTTGTCTCTTGCTACAAGTCTCTTCTGTCTCCTCTCTGTCTTCTCTCTGTCTGTCTCTGTCTCTTCCTCTGTCTTTTCTCTGTCTCTGTCTCTTCTCTCTCTCTCTCTCTCTCTCTCTCTCTCTCTCTCTCTCTCTCTCTCTCTCTCTCTCTCTCTCTCTCTCTCTCTCTCTCTCTCCTTCCTTCCTTCCTTCCTTCCTTCCTTCCTCCTTCCCCCCAGTCTCCTGTTTCTATTTCGACGAACGTCGTAGTATTGGTGACTGGTAGGGAAAGAAGAATTGGTTCCTTTCTGGCCCGTCAGGAGGTCTGTCTGTGCAAGTGCATTTCCTGGTCTCCAGGGAGCGAGGTCAAACCAAGCTTTGCTTTTCCCTGTGTGTGTGTGTTTGCCGGCATTCCTGGTTCTTTTTCCTGTATTGCACATGTGCCTTGTCTATTTAGTGTGATCTCTGTGCACACTACCAGGTGTATATGCAAGCAAGATGGCCTGTATGTGTGTGCTCAGACACACACACTTTCCCATATAACATCATTAATAAGTGGAAGAACGTTACACACACACACACACACACACACACACACACACACACACACACGCGCGCGCGCGCGCGCACACACACACACAACACACCCCACACACACACACACACACACACACACACCACACACACACACACACACACACACACAAGTTCTATCCTTCGGATGAGACTATAAACCGAGCCCCGTGTGCAAACGCACGCTGAACATCTTGCGCACAAGTTAAATCCTGTTCCGCTTTTCGTAAGAGTAGGCCATTGTGTGCCGATGGGAACAGATGACAGGAATTACAAAACTGCATACACATGGGGACTGGATTTAGAAAACACATGTGTGTTATTCTATTATCCTCGATATAAGAATACATATAATATAATAATAATAATAATAACTAATATAATTAATTATAATAATGAGTGATGATGTTGACGATGATGATGATGTTGATGATGAGATGATGATGAAGATGATGAATAATAATAACAAAACAAAACACAACACAAAATAATAATATATAATAATAATAATAATAACAACACAACACAAAACAACAAACAACAATATAAAATAATAAATAAATAATAAATAATATAATATATAATACTAATGCTATGTTTACCCCGTGTGTGTCCTTGCACCTCTTGCATCTATCCCTGCAGAGAACGAGGATCACGAGTATCCCAAGGAATCCCAACAAGACTCTAAGCCTGTAACTATCTAGTCAGAGTTTTGCCCACAAAATGTTTACAAGACAAACTTTGACATTCATCACTGCGGTTGACATCAGAAACACTGCAGCAGAAGAAGAGACTGGTAGCTAACTATGTAACAACAAACAATTCAGACAGCTGTCAAGACGGTAGATACCGTTAATTCTTTAGGAGATCTACACTGTATCCGATTTAGCTCTGGTGTTGCCGTTTTCGGTAAGGGTTTATAAGTGCAATGAGGACTTTTGGGAGAAACCTCTGTGAATAATGTCTTTTACTTGACTAAACCCCCATTTAGATGTAAAACCCTAGTCTTTGTCAGACTGACCTAACAGGAAAAAAATATGGTGAATAGTTGGCTGGTGCGATTCGCCAATAGTTCGTCACAGAGTTAAAAAAAAAAAAAAGAAGATTTCAATATTTATATATATGTATATGCTTGTACGAAATGAAACCCATATCTTAAAAAAAAAAATATATATTATATATGTATGTCATGTTGTGTGTGTGTGTGTGTGTGTGTGTGTGTGTGTGTGTGTGTGTTGTGTGTGGTGTGTGGTTGTGTGTGTGTGTGTGTGTGTGTGTGAAACTTTCTTGCCCCAAACGCGAATTTTACGCCCTTGCTGACATATCTTTTTGAGTCTCATTAATCATTAAGTACTGATATTATCATTTTACTTGCAGATTCATTCATGTAGTATTGTTATCAAAGTTAATTCATTGAAGGCTTTACCTATCTACCAAATTGAGTTTTTAAAATTACAAAGTGCTCAAGGCACAGAGGTCAGCACATCGCCTCATGTGGTCTGACTTTTCAATCAGTAAATGGATGCAGCTGGTTTGTCTGGAAACATCAGCCATCTCTCCCTGAGAAATCAACACATAGAATCTAGAAACATCCCCCCACTATCCGCTGTTATCTCATATTTTGCGCATCAATGAATAGACATTAATTCTGATACATGTCAAACGGAATCGGTTCGGATTTACAATTGCTTTATTCACCTAAAAGACCATGAAGAGAGAGAGAAAAGAGAGAGAGAGAGAGAGAGAGAGGAGAGAGAAGAGAGAGAGAGAGAGAGAGAGAGAGAGAGAGAGAGAGAGAGAGAGAGAGAGAGAGAGAGAGAGAGAGTGTGTGGTGTAGTGTGTGTGTTTGTGGTGTGTGGTGTGTTATGTGTGTGTGTGTGTGTGCGCGCGCACACATGGTTATGTGTGTGTACGCGCAGTGCGAGCAAATAATGTGTCTGCTCTTTTTCCTTTCTCCTCTCCCTTGTATCTACTCTCACTAAACTGCCCCTAGTACCCCCCCCAACACACCACACAACTACCATCATCTCCTCACCTAGATCACCTCTCTCTCTCCCCTCTCTCTCTCTCTCTCCTCCCTCTCCCTCTCCTATCCTCTCCCCTCCTTCTCTCTCCCTCTCCCTAGCTCTCCCTCTCTCTCTAACTTCTCCCTCTCTCTCTCTCCCTCTCTCTCTCTCCCTCTCTATCTCTCTCTCTCTATCTCCTCCCTCCTCTCTCTCCTCTCTCTCCCTCTTCTCTCCCTCTCTCTCTCTCCCTCTCTCTCTCTATCTCTCTCCCTCTCCCTATCTCTCCCTCTCTCTCTCTCTCTCTCTCTCTCCCTCTCTCTCTCTTCTCCCTCTCTCTCCCTCTCTCATCTCTCTCTCTCTCTATCTCTCTTCTCTCTCTCTATCTCTCTCCCTCTCTCTCTCTCTCCCTCTCCCTACTCTCTCCTCTCCCTCTCTCTATCCCTCTCTCTCTCTCCCTCTCTCTCCTCTCTCTATCTCTCTCCCTCTCTCTATCTCTCTCCCTCTCTCTCTCTATCTCTCTCCCTCTCCTCTCTCATCCTCTCTCTCTCTCTCTCTCTCTCTCCTCTCTCTCTCTCTCCTCTCTCTCTCTCCCTCTCTCTCTCTCCCTCTCTATCTCTCTCTCTCTCTCCCTCTCTATCTCTCTCCCTCTCCCTCTCTCTCTCTCTCTCTCTCTTCTCTCTCTCTCTCTCTCTCTCTCTCTCTCTCTCTCTCCTCTCTCTCTCTCTCTCTCTCTCTCTCTCTCTCTCTCTCCTCTCTCTCTCTCTCTCTCTCCCTCTCTCTCTCCTCCCTCCTATGTGTACATCACCTTGCTGCATGCAGAGCATCTGTATCCTCCTTTGTCCTCACTTCCTCAGTACAACTCTCCCTGAAGATGCTGTTTTTCTCTCTACTTGCAATGAACGCTGTTGCGTTTTTATTTATTCATTTTATCTCTTATATCGAGAATAATGGAATAAGCACTCATGTGCTTTTTTACATCCAGTTCCCGTGTATATGAAGTTTTGTAAATCTTGTCATCTGTTCCCACCGGCACAAAATGGACTACACTTACAAAAAACGGAACATGATTTAACGTGCGCACTGCGTGCGTTCGCACACAGGGGCCTCGGTTTAAAGTCTCATCCGAAGGATTTGTGGAGACAGTGGAGTCAGTACTGATGTTAACTCCAGGGGGAAAAAATTCCCTCAAACGGGAATCGAACGCGCGTCGTAAAATTTGCGAGCGCAATGTTCTGACCACTGGACTCTCCCGTCCCGTCCCCTGTTCGTGACTGGTAGATAAGCATGAACCGGTTTCTTTGTTTTCCAGTCTGTATGGGTAAGAGCATTTCCTGGTCTCCAGGGAGCGAGTTCCCAACCAACATTGTGTGCAGGATTTCTTTCCCCGATGCCACACCGCACTGCTCATACATCTACAAAGAGGATGTATATATGTAAGTAAGACCCAGGAGGGTATACGCATACATACACATGTGTGCATGTGTGCGTGTTTGAGTGTTCATGCATACACACACACACACACCTAAACACACACACATACATGTATGTGCCCGCATGTGCTCGCCTAATATACATAATTAGCATGTTTTAACACTGAACATGTTTACACATTTAGGGGAAATTGGCTTAAGAAAAAAATATAGTAAGAACAAAAACACACATACTTTATCAAGTGAGAGACAGAGACAGAGAGACAGAGAGACAGAAACAAAGACAGAGAGAAGACAGAGAGAGAGAGACAGAGAGAGATCAATAGGACAGAGATCAAACCAACAGAACCCTTCATTACAGTGAACAGAAACAGAGGCCCAAAGAATCCATGAAGCCGACTTGTTACACGGGGTCAGGTCAGAGTGCTGACCACACTCAATAAAAGTTTCCAGGTCCCCAAAGTTTACAGCTCCGGGAAAAACATCAATACCCCAACATGGCTAATTTCCGACGGGAATTCCAATGCTATGTTCTCTGGACAGTGATGGTAAACAGCTGAGCAGGGATTTCACTTTTGGGGCCCTGACTTTGCTTCCTGCTGCTTCGGGTATAGATGGAATAGTCCCCATGGAAATGAGAGTTTCTTCAAGAATGGTTCTTGCTGTTGTTTAGGCGTTTGTCTGGGAGAGAGAGAGAGAGAGAGAGAGAGAGAGAGAGAGAGAGAGAGAGAGAGAGAGAGAGAGAGAGAGAGAGAGAGAGAGAGAGAGAGAGAGAGAGAGACAATGACAATGACAATGACAATGACAATGACAATGACAATGACAATATTTTATTGCGTTAAGCTTTTTTAAGCCCATTCACAAGGGGACAGTGGGAAGGGGACTGGGCACAAAACACAAAAAAATGAGAGAGAGAGAGAGAGAGAGAAGAGAGAGAGAGAGAGGAGAGAGAGAGAGAGAGAGAGAGAGAGAGAGAGAGAGAGAGAGAGAGAGAGAGAAGGAAGGCAAGGCAAGGCAAGGCAAGGCAAGGCAAGGCAAGGCAAGGCAAGGCAAGGCAAGGCAAGGCAAGGCAAAGAATTTTATTCGAGGATAATAGATAAGCACTCGTGTGCTTTTTTACATCCAGTCCCCGCCCTTTTCAGGGATACATCAAGTTGAAAAGATATTAAACAATAAAACTTTACGCAGTACCAAACAACACACAAGAATAAGGACACTATATATGATAAGGTAATAAAAATGCACTCGTTCAAAAGACAAAATCAGAAGTCACAATAAAAAGATTTAGATTATGGAAGAATAGAAAAGTGTTAATAGGTAAAGAGCAAACAAGAGAACAAGATGAAATAAACAACTGAAAATATCAATCCACCACCATCTGTCAAAAGTTATACATGTGATATAAATCATACATTTGGATAAAAGGGAGAATTTTTTAAACTAATATCCTTATTGGAGGGGGGGGAGAGAGAGAGAGAGAGAGAGAGAGAGAGAGAGAGAGAGAGAGAGAGAGAGAGAGAGGAGGAGAGAGAGAGAGAGAGAGAGAGAGAGGGGGGGAACAGAAGGAGACAGAAAGAGACAGACAGACAGACAGACAGACAGACAGACAGACAGACAGACAGACAGACAGACAGACAGACAGACAGACAGAAACAGAGACATTCTGGATGAAGGATACAATCTGAAGTTAGACTTCTTCAGTAGCTCCTTGAGGTGTTGCTGAGCTCTTAAAGGGATCATACCCCTGAAGTTAACATCAGCACTGATTCTACTCCTTCAAAAGACCTTCGGATGAGACTATAAACCCAGCTTTGTGTACACACACACAGAACACTCGCACACGTTAAAACCAGTTTGATCTTTGGAAAGAGTGTGCCCAGGGCCATTGCATGAAGGTAGGAAGGGATGAGAAAAGTAAAAAGAAAACCCCATGCACACTGGTATTGTGGTTAGACAGCATCCTCAAATGGAAGTATGACTACTGGATGGTGGGCTAACGGTTGCATTATCAAAATCCAACTATTGTGAACCTCGGAGCGATAGCTGAGGAACGTAAAAGTGTCATCTAAATAAGACAATGGCAGAGAAATAGGATGGTAGGCCTACCCAATGTCAACCCTTCGGGAAAAAGTCTTTCCAACAACGGCCAGAAGCCACTTAAACTCGCGCTGTCAGTTTACTTACATGAACAGTTCTGTACTCGTATCAATTAATGACAGCCATTACTCACTACATCGCATGGCATAGACAACATACATTGTCAGTCACTGGTGTAAGCTAAGCGTCTACACCTATATCAAAATGTTATCGATCTCTGAAATCAGAACACGGCTACCTTCATGGCGGGAAAAAAACGATGGCATACGCAAAATCTCACTATCGAGGAACTTAAAAATAGTTATGTTAAGATCGTCTTCAGCTTTGACATGAAGCTCTTGGTATAATAACCCTGTTTTACAGGAACAACAAAATACCTTCTGAAGTTGGAGTTTGGCTCCCTAATGGCGAGGTGCTCGGAAAGATTC
>CM060316.1:44683667-44711167 GCA_030674155.1 Stramonita haemastoma | reverse complement strand
TCTTGCTCTAATATTCTCTTACGCTTTGATTCTCCTTCATTGTTCCTTACAGTAACACCGTATGTATCCCGAGGAAGAATTCTTCAATGCCCTTGTTTGCTGATCTGAGAAATTATTTGTTTGCTAGGTGATGGTTGATTCCCAAAATGGTTCAGTATTCTCGTCTGTAAAATTTTACTTAGTCACGGTCATACAAAAATGTGTGCATCGAATCAACCTACACTCTCACAGAAATTAGTGTGAAGTCGTAGTTTTAGAACAAGATCATTGTTTGAAGTCCTATGTCTTTCAAACGCCACAAAATCGTTATCACAGTAACGTCTGATAATAATAAGCGGAATCTATCTTTTAAGACAGTTGTAGCAATAGGAACAGTGTAGTTAGTTACTCTTTGGAAGTTGTTGTGATCACGCACGAAAACACATATTTCCATATACACATTTTCTGGAATTGTGGTCCAGATTACTTTGATCAGGCACAAAAGCACAGATTACCACGTTAACAGTTTCTGGAATCGATGTCCACAATACTTTTGTCACACTCAAAAGCACAGATTACCATATCAACACTCTCTAGGACTGAACTTCCTGTTTAGCAACGGTCCTATCAGACCACAGATGCTGTTTACTTGATACAGTTGAGTCAGTTCGTTACTCTTCTCCTTGAGCATCATTACATAAGGTGTCGTCTGTTACGCAGGATGATGGCGAAGCAGGGGTTGCCTCGATGCACGTGCAACACTGATGCCGACGATACGCGACGCTCCTTTGGTCAAGAAGGTAAGTAAACCCCAACCTGAAACGGTATGGTTACACCCGTTAAAACAGCAGCCGTAATAGTGGCATCATTAATTCTAGCATCAGCGTCAGCGGCAGTATTAGTAACCATAGTACCAGTACTTGCACGCACCTACACAGTGTGCATAAGCAGACAGAGAGAGAGAGAGAGAGAGAGAGGAGAGAGAGAGAGAGAGAGAGAGAGAGAGAGAGAGAGAGAGAGAGAGAGAGAGAGAGAGAGAGAGAGAGAGACAGACAGACAGACAGACAGACAGACAGACAGACAGACAGACAGACAGACAGACAGACAGAGACAGAGAGAGAGACAGAGAGAGAGACAGAGACAGAGACAGACAGAGACAGACAGAGACAGACAGAGACAGACAGACAGACAGAGACAGAGACAGAGACAGACAGACAGACAGACAGACAGACAGAGACAGACAGACAGACAGACAGATAGACAGACAACGACAGAAAAAGGAATAACGGATACTAATGATATCAGTACTAAATATCCACAACCCTATTTCTACTGATAGAAAATGTCATAGACAGAAGTATCCACTACCATTATGAAAACACATTTTCATCATCCACGATTTCTTTTTTCCGTGACAATAACCAATCTGTTCTCTAATCCTCCCGTAACTCAGTCAAACTCTGGTTGTCAGTTTTAATCCGATTCCCTCTTTTATGTCTAGTTAGAAATACAACTCAACATTATTTCAAAGATTAAAGACAGTAACTTCAAGATCTTCGACGGTGTGACATTTCTTTTGATCTTCCCTAAAGAGTATTGACTACCCATGGTTGATTTTAGGACTGGCAGGAAACGATGAACAAAATGTCCAAGGTCTGTTAACAATTGTTACCAGGAAGAAACACTGAGATGGTCACATCTTCAGGTCTATGTAAAGCACAGTTATGGATGCAGGGCAATACTGCTGATGAATAATCGAGAAAAGAGGTTACCCAATGTTTTCCAATCGATTAAAAAGAACGACCAAAAATGAAGAAAGTTCTGGATTTGTGTTAAAGTAAGAAGTAAAGCAAGAAGAAAAATAAGAATATATGAAATTTTCTCTCGTTCTGTCTCGTTATCTTCTTTAATTATATATATATATAATGTTTATATATAATTATATATATGTATATATGCATACACACAAAGTCTAAATGCAACTACCTTAATAATGAGCTAAAACGGTCACATAGGCACACAAAAACATCACTATTGGTGAACATCGAAACTCTTGCCTAAGAACGAATATATAAAACCAACAAAAAGTTGAGTCTGACAGTCCATTTCAGTTCAATATCTAGTAAGTTTCTGAGACCCAGGCACTGGCATACAGCAGACACAGAAGGAGAGACCTGGTGTTATCGTCTGTGCAGAACCATCATGTCCACTCTCATTACAGGGTTTGTTTAGAGTAGAGTAGAGTAGAGAAAGTAAGTAAGTAGAGTAGAGTAGAGTAGAGTAGAGTAGAGTAGAGTAGAGTAGAGTAGAGTAGAGTAGATAGAGTAGAGTAGAGTAAGTAGTGTCGTGTCGTGTCGTGTCGTGTCGTGTCGTGTCGTGTCGTGTCGTGTCGTGCAGTGCCGTGTCGTGTCGTGTCGTGTCGTGCAGTGTAGTGCAGTGTAGTGCAGTGTAGTGCAGTGTAGTGCAGTGCAGTGTAGTGAAGTGCAGTGTAGTGCAGTGTAGTGCAGTGTAGTGCAGTGTAGTGCAGTGTAGTGCAGTGCAGTGTAGTGTAGTGCAGTGCAGTGCAGTGCAGTGTAGTGTAGTGTGGTGTAGTGTGGTGTAGCGTAGCGTAATGTAGTATAGTGTAGTGTAGTTTTAATCCTACTTTTCAAGTACTTCAGCCATTATTGTTGAAGAGGCTTGGGGAGAGCAGATATCCTTGGTGTACTCCAAGTGTGGTTCGGAACCATTCTCCTAAGTAGACTGCGCTGGTTGCCTCGTCAAAGGGATATTATTTGGCTCTGATCAGGTTGGCATTGATGCCAAACATCCTCATGGCTGCCCACAGGGCTGAATGTCATACTCTGCTGAAAGCCTTCTCAACGTCCACAAAGATGTAAACATTAGAGGCAGGACAATGGGGCATTGTACCGATTCTCACCATCCGCTCCGAACAATAACTCTGAATTCAGAAAGGCGGAAGTACTTTCGATCGTACACACATTTCTTCTACCGTTCGTTCTTTTAAAGCTATTCTCTCGATGTTTTCATACAACAAGAAGGTTTTGTAGAATACAAGTGGCGTCTAGATACACCACAGGACATAGATTTTGGACACGATCGTTTAGATTTAAGTTTAAATTCGATCGTTTAGATGTACGCCGATCTTGTTTGAGTAAATAAACTGGGTTTTTCTGTTTTTGCATTGGGGAAAGAAATAACAGCACAAACATTCTTACATCCAAGATCTGCGAAATCACAACATGCTGATAATAATCACAGTGAAAAAACTATTACATCTGGAAAGAAAAATGAGAGAGGGAGGGGGCAGGAAAGGGGGGAGATACAAGGCAAGGCAAGGCAAATTCTTTTATTTCGAGGATAATGAATAAGCACTCGTGTGCTTTTTTCCATTCAGTCCCCGCCCTTATCAGGGAAAAGATCGAGATAAAAAAAAAACTCCTCAAACTAAACAACCAAAATAATGATCCAAATACCGAGAACAATAGACCATACCGACTATCAAACAAGAGAGAGAGAGAGAGAGAGAGAGAGAGAGAGAGAGAGAGAGAGAGAGAGAGAGAGAGAGAGAGAGAGAGAGAGAGAGAGAGAGAGAGAGAGAGAGAGAAAGAAAGAGAGAGAAAGAGAGAGAGAGAGGCAGGCAGGCAGACAGACAGACATACATACAGACAGACAGACAGACAGACGGACAGATAGACAGATAGACGGACAGACAGACAGACAGAGATTGATCTGGTCAGATACAAACTTGTGGCATGATAGTCAGCTTTTCCCCTCTCTCACAACAACATAAATCATAGTCAATAACTTTTGCGTTGCTTTTGATTCACCGTTTGCCATGGACTCTTCGAAGTAATCCTTGCAAAAGTGCCTGTGACACACCATATGGTACTCTGGTGGTAAGTCCCTACCCTTCTTATCCTATCAATCTATAGCCCCCCAAGGGTAGGATCTCAGGGAAATTCATGCGTGCAATGTTAATAAATTGCAATACAAAACTCAGTATCTGTTCGGCATTTTTAACCCCAAGCTGTTTCCTTAGGACGTAAGGTAAAGGTAAGGCAAAGGTGTCCCATAGCCTTGGCGGTCGTAGGGAAGCGAGGTGTCAGAGACCTCAGCTTCTCTAGGGGCCAGCATGTTGAGGGCGGCGCCCATCTCCTCTCCCTCGCTGCTTTACCTTCCCTGACCCTAAATGAGGGCAGGTACTCATTTACAGCTGGGTGAACTGGGGACTGTACTGAAGCCAAGGTGCACAAACGGTCACCCATCCAACTGGTAACCACGCTCAACGCTGCTTAACTTGAACTTAGGGAAAACGAGCGCTCTGACCACTTAGCCATCACGCCCCCTTCGGACGTATGTCCACATAATCCCTGTGAAGAGTCTGCTTCCTATGACCCCTGTCAGCGCGCCATCTGCCGGCTCGACAGGGGAAGACGATTTCCGGTATAACCTCCCAATCGACAGCCTAGCTGGACAGGAACGAGAGCTGCTTGACTTGGTAAATCCCCTCGATGAGGCCTCTTTGCTAAACGGCATGCAGATCAGTGCAGAGGAGACCCACAAGATGGCACAAATTGGGTGAGTGGCACCAGCGCTGACATTACTATAGACAACAAGAAAATTGAAACACTCCATAGCTTTCAATAACTACCGAAATTCTCTCCATGATAGCCTAGACCACAGCTGCAATGACCAAACTAAAAATAATCTCAAACAAAAATAACAACAACCTCTCCTCCAAGATTAGACTGGTGCGTTCCCTGGTCATATCAATTCTTTTATAATTATGCAGGTGAAACGAGTGGATAGTAGCAGCAGACATTGAAAGAAGGATACAATCAAGGAAGATGAAATGCTTTTGCAAACTCTTGATATCTCGCACAAAGATCAAACAACCAAAGAGGAAGCGAAAACCAGAAGTGAAAATGTCATAACGCAGAATGAAGAACTCCTGACTTCAGTGAATAGACGCAAACTGAAGTGGTGTTGCCATGTCACACAAACCTCCAGAGTGGCCAAGACTGGCCAAAATTGTCCTACAGGATGGAGATAAAGAGGCAGACAAAGAAAACTATGGGAAGACAACACAGCACAACTTACACTGTATTTCATGATATAACACTAGAAATACATATATAATATAATATAACACAAGCCTGAACATAGTCGAGCTACCAACAAGTCGACATGAATTTTACGTGGAAAAAAGCAGTACAGAAATGAGCAGCCTGTAGTGCAGGGGTTCCATTGATGGGGGGTCTCACGTTGCCCTAACTTTGAACTTGTGAAGTGCCAGAAATGTGAGTGCGGAATGAGGAGAAGTATGGACAAAAATGCTGCTAAGAGGATTTCGACACTGAGTCAGAACACACACACACACACACACACACACACACACACACACACACACACACACACACACACACACACACACACACACACACACACACACACACACACACACACAGGGTAAGACAGAGAGAGACAGAGAGAGAGAGAGTAAGAGAGAGACAGAGAGAGAGAGATAGAGAGAGACAAAAGATAGATGCTAAACCCTGCAGAAACACTTGCCAGAAACGCTTTTACAAAGATAGCCAGCCTTGCTCACTCCGTTACGCCTTGCTTGTGCGGTGAAGGCTTTCTCTGTAAAGTGTCGCTACCTAGGCTGCTACTTCTCCCCTTGACAAGTCTCTTCGCTTCGCTGACAAGAAACGAACAGTCTAAGTTCAGCCCAAATGAAAGGTACCTAGGTAAACTCCTACAGTGACAATGACAGACATATAAATGCAAACATGTAAAGAACAAATGAAACACTAAAAACATACACACACACGGGCAGAAAATAAAAAAAAGAAAGAAAGTGATAAAGACTAAAGAGTTTGAATGCATGAGCATATTATTATTTTTGTGATTTTATCGATGAATCAAAAAAGCTGGAAACTAATCAATAAATGGAAACATCGTAGAAATAAGCAAAAATATATAGATATGTAACTATGTTTAATGATAAATAACCAAATCTGTCAATAACAAAAAAAAAAGATAAAATAAACAAAGAAGCAATCGCAATAAAGACACTAATCATGAGAATAATCAAAAAGATAGGCAGTGTGAATGACAAGCCAATTGGAAGGAAAATAGAACAATTGGAGGAAAGAATAAACGAAAGAAAAGAAAGGAGGAGCCAGATATTAGTTTGCAATCAAAAAGACAGGGTGAAAAAAAACAAAAACAAAGAGAGAAAGAGGAAACAAGATATCATAACTCACCAAATTCGTGATCAGGAAAGACAGATAAAACAGCAAAAAGAGAAGAAAAGAGATGAAAGAAAGAAAGAAAGACAGACAGACAGACAGAAAGTAAATAAAGTAAAGGAGAGAGAACAAAAGAAAGAAAGCAAAAGACAGACAGACAGACAGGCAGACTGACAGACAGACGAAACAGAGAAAGAAAGAAAGAAAGAAAGAAAGAAAGAAAGAAAGAATGAAAGAAAGAAAGAAAGAAAGAAAGAAAGAAAGAAAGAAAGAAAGAAAGAAAGAAAGAAAGAAAGAAAAGAAAAACACGAAAGAACGATTGAAATAAAGAAATACAGAGAGAATAAACGAAAGAGAAAAAGAAACAAGTACAGACGATATTATCTCTTACCAGGTTCGTATTCAAATCGAAAGAACTGAATAACTATTTTTATTGCTGCTCAGCTAACACTTTCAAATCAATGCCTAGTTTATTGATTCAGCTTTTCTGTACGTGTTTACTTTTTATTGCGTATACATTTGGATATTCTTTATATTTCTCTTGAATCAGTATCAAGCAATACATGCTCTCTCTCTCTCTCATCTCTCTCTATATCTCTTCTCTCTCTATACCATCTGTTCTCCTCTCTCATAACCTCTCTCTGCATACCTCTCTCTCTCTCTCTCTCTCTCTCTCTGTCTGTCTGTCTCTGTCTCTCTGTCTGTCTCGTCTGTCTTCTTCTCTCTTTCTTCTCTCTCTCTCTCTCTCTTCATTATTACGCTCACGACACTACATACACTCCGCGCGTCATACCATCACACACCATAGACACTCACACACATAGCATAAACACACACCAAATGAACCATCATCTGCACACAACACAAACAACAGACAGACACACAAAGACAGACAGAACAGTCAAACAGGCAACAACA
This sequence comes from Stramonita haemastoma, assembly GCA_030674155.1. Lineage (NCBI taxonomy): Eukaryota > Metazoa > Mollusca > Gastropoda > Neogastropoda > Muricidae > Stramonita > Stramonita haemastoma. The sequence continues at coordinate 44,704,013 of CM060316.1, read as the reverse complement.
CACAGCATCGCACGTACACACGCACAGCACAGCACACAACAACACACAACAACACAAACACACACACACACACACACACACACCAGCAGCACACACAGCACACCACACAACAACACATACGCAAACATACACACATATGACAGATAAAGGGGGGAGGGGGGTTGTGATGTCTACATAAATTTACAAGGAACCTGAAGAGTAAATTGTTGTGAAAAAAAGACGCGGGGGGAGGGGGAGGGGAGGGGTGTAACATAGAAGATGACTTCGTGAGGGCAATATGTGGTGCATGCATATAATTATTTCAACATCCCCACTCCAAATATAACACTCAGCCCCTATAAATCAAGGATTATAATTTTCGTCCCCTGGCCTAGTTTTTTTTTTCTATTCCCTCTTCTCCTATTATTTTTTTTATTTTATTTTTTTTTTTGGGGGGGGGGGGGGGATTTGCTTTATTTTGTCATATCATTTTTGTTGTAGTTGCCTGCTCTTTAGAAAAATGGCTGAAAATGTAATTTAAAAAACTTAAAGAAAAGTCCCACTTTGAGAAATGTTCCGATGTTAAATTGGCAAAACTTATGTGAGAGTGAGAGAGAGGAGAGAGAGAGAGAGAGAGAGAGACGAGAGAGAAAGAGATGAGAGAGAGAGAGAGAGAGAGAGAGAGAGAGAGAGAGAGAGAGACAGACAGACAGACAGACAGACGGACAGACAGACACACAGACACACAGACAACCACAGACCAACACAGACACACAGACAGAGACCAGAGTTCAGCCATCTCAAGGTAAACGATCCACGTTGGCCATACATATACTTCCGTAACCCACCGAACCCTGACGTAGATGACAGGATCTTTAACATGCATATCTCATCTTCTGCACGTGCACATGTATGTGCGAGAAGGGAATCAATGCATTGTTTGTTTTGCTCTTTAAGTTGGCCTGGAAGATCGGAATTTTTTTTCCCCACTCAATCCCTTTTCTGAATATTTCACCAGATACCACTGCCTAGATGTGAACCCACGACACTGTGGACCGACAGGAATGGAAGTCAGGAAACTGTCTCCGCTCATCTATGGATATAGCTCAGTATTTTATACAGATTTAATCATAACCACTAAGTAATAACCAGTGAGATGGTAAAGACCTATGAAAAAAACAGCTAACGGCAAATCGGACCGTTATGTTCTCTCCCTCAGAACATTCATAAAAGGATAAAGATAAAAACTTTCAAGGTCTTAGAAAAATAACAATTTCAAAAAAGATATATCACTTCAAATCAAAATGATTACAAGAAAAGCTTATTTGAAAGACTGTGGTCGCCTATTATGTTTTTTACTCTGTTTCCAGAGGTTGTTTGAAAAATGGTTATACTTGCGGTGATTAGTGTTGTTTGCTTCATAAAAATTATTGCGTTGTGGGAAACAATTTGTTTGTTTACTTTGGTGATGTGTGTGTGTGTGTGTGTGTGTGTGTGTGTGTGTGTGTGTGTGTGTGTGTGTGTGTGTGTGTGTGTGTGTGTGTGTGTGTGTGTGTGTGTGTGTGTGTGCAGGCGTACGTGCACACCGCGCGAGCACATTATTCTTCTTTCTCCTACCCTTCTTTTTCTTTTTCTCTATCTGTCTGTCTGTCTGTCTATCTGACGGTCTGTCTGTTTGTCTGTGTATCTTTCTGCCGCTCTCTCTCTCTCTCTCTTTCACACACACACACAAGTACACACACACACGCACACGCGCGCGCACATACACACACACACTCACCGACACACACACAGACACACACACAGACACACACACACGCACACGCACACACACACACACAGAGACACACACACACACACACACACACACACACACACACACACACACACACACACACACACACACACACACACACACACACACACACACACACACACTGGTATCGCGTTTAGACACGATCCTAGAAGTCGGAAAGCATCTACCTTAAAAAAGTAAGTAAACCGCCGCATACACAAAATTACACCATTAGAAAACCTCAGAACTCTAGCCGAGGAAGTAACAAAAATATTCCGCTGAACATTTGTAAAATAAGAAAGATACAAAATTGTCATTTTCTGGAGAAAATAACAACGACAACAAAACCAAGAATGCTACCGCAACAAAAAAGCCTCCAGCATTTCACAAAGTTCTTTAAAAGGGCAAGGCTAGCTGATATTGCTCTTGACACTTATTCCTTAGGTGGCTTGAAAGAGTGTTATGCAAGTTGTGATCAGCGTTGTTTGCTGTGGTCACTTCCTTGAAGTGTATGTGTGTGTGTGTGTGTGTGTGTGTGTGTGTGTGTGTGTGTGTGTGTGTGTGTGTGTGTGTGTGTGTGTGTGTTCGTGTGTGTGTATGTGTGTGTGTATGTGTGTGTGTTCGTGTGTGTGTATGTATGTATGTATGTATGTGTGTGTGTGTGTGTGTGTGTGTGTGTGTGTGTGTGTGTGTGTGTGTGTGTGTGTGTGTGTGTGTGTGTGTGTGAAACGACTGATTTCAAAACCTCTATTGCGATTTTGAAATAAACTTTGCCTAATCTTGCCTTGCCTTATTTTGTGTGTGTATGTGTGGGCATGTGTGTGTGTGGTGTGTGTGTGTGTGTGTGTGTGTGTGTGTGTGTGTGTGTGTGTGTGTGTGTGTGTGTGTGTGTGAGGGAGAGGAGAAGAGAGAGAGAGAGAGAGAGAGAGAGAGAGAGAGAGAGAGAGAGAGAGAGAGAGAGAGAGAGAGAGAGAGATGGGGGGGGGGGAGACAGACACACAGACACACATACAAGCTGACAGAGATAGCCGGAGACAGTGTACGTAAAATAAAAATGACATATTGTGGACATGATATAATATGAATGCCTTTTCCATGTACGTTTGGATAAATGCGTGGGTCAGGAAAAAGGGAGTAGTGTAACAATACCTGCACACACAACAGGCATTGAATAAGCACCTAGAAATACATAGTATTAATTATTTTGTGATTTTTTCCGCTTCATTTCTAATCCTAAATATACAGTTTTAAAAACTATGATTTAGGCACAAGAATCAGACTTCTTATCTGTTAAACGTAACAAGCTTTTAAGTTTTCCGCCAGTTCCTGAAGAGGTAGGTACCACAACAAGTAGAGTATTACATAGACATTAACTGCACTCCCCCCCCCCCCCCTCCTGCTCTCCCCACTTCAGCCAAGATGTCCTCTCAGCAGATGCTGAACTTGCTGCATCCCCTGATGCACTGACGCGGTGCATACATTATCAGCATCATTACGTAGATAGTGATCCCTCACGCAACGTGACGCTGCTGTCTGCAAAGTTTGGCAAAATCAATAGGCGGAATGAAAACATAATGTCTGCAAAGTTGTGCAAACTCAAAAAGACGGAGCGGATTTACATTTGTACGAGCTATTGGCTATGGAAGGGCTGAATTCTTGAACAGACATGATGTGACAGAGGCATACATCTCTCATGTCATTAGCCAGATGAATCGGACAGCCACATATGTTGAAAAACTGTACTGGACACACTTTACAGTAGATTATTCATATCATGGTTGGTTTACTTTGTAGTGTCCCCCCCACATTGTTCTATCCAAAAACCTGAAGAGAGCTGAGTTGTGGAATGTATTTGTACTCCGTGTGCTTATGTGAGTTTTTGTTTTAACAAAACATAATTAATGTTACTGCTTTCACAGCATGTAATATTGTACCTATTGTCTTCAATTTTTTTTAAAAAGATACCATCTTAAAGAACATTAATGCTACTTATTTGTTGTACACAACATTTTTTTTTCAATTTTCAGTTGTTTACATGGGAATGTCAATATCCTACATATACCATACCATGTGTGTTTAGGTCTTCCACTCAGAAAATATCTATTCAACAGTATCACCTAGAAGCTCCTGAGAAACGTCCAGAAACTCCCCCATCATCATCATCATTGCTCGGATATCGATAACTCCTGCAATGCAGGCTTTAACAACATCTGTAAAACGCCACAAACTCAAGAGTGAAAACAAAGCTGTACAAGCTGCAGAAGCAAGGGGTCTGGCACAGACGTTGTGTGACAGAGGCATACGTCTCCCACCTCATCAGCCACAGGAATCGGTCAGCCAGAAAACGCCAGTGAGAGAGTATTGGATACACCCCCTCTCGTAATTCATGTGCCTTCTGGATCCTTTCCCTTCTGACTCAGTTTATATAGTGTTCAATCAAAAGAAAGAGAAACTTGGGAGAATGACTTGGTGGAGAAGGGGGGTAAGGGGGGGGGGCGGTGTTTATGATTGAGATCACCAGAAACGGTGCAGCTGTCAGAATATCAGAATAATACCTGTGATAAATAGGTTTAGACTCTGTCACCAGGAAGCTGGTGGTATCTGATACTGCTGCGCAGTAGGTAGTTCATAACCTATCTATGTATCTATGTATCTGTGTATCTATGCATCTATGTATCTATCTATCTATCTATGTATATGAAACGGTGCAGCTGTCAAAACATCAGGATAATACCTGTGATACATAGGTTTAGACTCTGTCACCAGGAAGCTGGTGGTATCTGATACTGCTGCGTAGTAGGTAGTTGATAACCTATCTATGTATCTGTGTATCTGTGTATCTATGTATCTATGTATCTGTGTATCTATGTATCTATGTATCTATGTATCTATATATCTGTGTATCTATGTATCTGTGTATCTATGCATCTATGTATCTATGTATCTGTGTATCTATGCATCTATGTATCTATGTATGCATCTATATATCTATGTATCTATGTATCTATCTATGTATCTATCTATGTATCTATGTATCTAGCTAGCTAGCTAGCTAGCTAGCTAGCTAGCTAGCTAGCTAGCTAGCTATATCTCTTTCTCTCTATCTTATAATACCCCTTGCTAAACAGTCATCCTACTTATCTCCAGTAGACAACATGTTTTCGTTTCAGCTTTCAGTTGTTCATGTGTCGGTAGAAACAATCCATACATGTTACATTATTTCAATCAAGATACCCAATGGTTATAATATGCTTAATCAGCTGTGTTATCCAGTGCAATGGTGAGACGCAAAATCTAAAAAAATTTCCATCATCATCATCATCATCGTCATCGTCGTCGTCGTCGTCGTCGTCGTTGTCATCATTATCATCATCATCATCATCATCGTCGTCGTCGTCGTCGACGTCGTCGTCGTCGTCGCCATCATCATCATCATCATCATCATCATCATCATCATCATCATCATCATCATCATCATCATCATCATCATCATCATCATCATCATCACACTGATATGATTTGTGCAACACAAAACGTTCTCTGCAAAACTCCACAAGCCTAAAAGACAGAGTGAACACGAAGTTGTACACACTGGGAGCGGGGCAGAGGTCTGACACAGCTAGCTGTACATTATCTGACAAGAGGTGTACGTCTCTCATGTCATCAGCCAGACAAAAACTGGTCAACCCCAAACCCCCAGTGAAACAGTATCGGATACACACTGCTGTAAATCACCAACCTCCCTCCCTCCCTGTTCATGGATCATTTCTCTCTGGACACTGATTATACACTGGTAGAGGTCAGTCAAGGGGAAAAGACACTTGGAGGAATTGCCTTGGTATCTCAATGATGGAGATGACCAGAACTGTGTGATTGTTTGAAGACTGGAATCATTATACTTGTGGTGGATGACTTCAAACACTTTGTCATCAAAAAGGCTGGCTTTAAATTAGATTTCTGTTACATAGTAAGTCTGCCTGACTATCTGTCTATCTGTCTCTCAGTATAATTATCTCTCTGTCTCTATCTATCTACATGTCTCTCTCCCTATCTGTCTCCCTGTCTGCCTGTCTGTTTATAGATATTTGGTGGTTACTGACAAAGACAAATGAAAATTCCAGCCACAACAAATCAAATATCCTATTCATCTGTGGTAGACAAGAGTTTTAGTCTAGTTGAGTTGTTCCCATGAGGGGGGATGAATACTTTGTAACACACTACACAGCAGCAGCCAAGATCGAGATGCTGATCCCTCAGTAGATGCTTAACCTGTTGCATCCCTTGACGCACTGGTAAGGAACAGCCACAATCTCCATCTTCTCCATCATTTAGTAAGAAATCGGTCATTTGCCCCCAAAGCATCACACAGCGTCTACCGATACTCCACAAACTCTTAGAAGTGACAACACATTTGTACAACTCGTGGAAAGGCAGAGTTCCTACAGACATTACCTGACAGGAGACATAAGTCTCTCGTGACATCAGCCAGACGGTTCGCTCGACTCGAAATGCCAGTGAAATATTATTGGGTACAATCCGCCGTAAATCATTTCCTTTCGCGGACCATTTCTCTCATGACACAGATGATACAGTGCTCTATCAAAGGAAAAAGAAATGTGGAAGAATTGCCAGGGAGGGGGGAGGGAGATGTCAATGGTCGAAATCAGCCCGAACTGTGCTGCTGTCTAAACATTGGAAAACACTTGTTATGGATGGGGTGTGGGCTGACATATAGGAATAAAGTGGGACAAGAAATCTATCTATCTATCTATCTATCTATCTATCTATCTATCTATCTATCTATCTATCTATCTATCTATCCATCCATCCATCCATCCATCCATCCATCCATCCATCCATCCATCCATCCATCCATCCATCCATCCATCCATCCATCCATCTACCTACCTGTCTGTCTGTCTGTCTGTCTGTCTGTCTGTCTGTCTGTCTGTCTATCTATCTATCTATCTATCTATCTATCTATCTCTATCTATTAATGTATCTGTCTATCTGTCTGTCTGTCTGTCTGTCTATCAATCTGTCTGTGTGTATGCTTGTCTGCCTGCCTGCCTGCCTGCCTGTCTGTCTGTCTATCTATCTGTCTGTATGTCCGTCTGTAGATGATGGATGGATGGATGGATGGATGGATGGATGGATGGATGGATGGATGGATGGATGGATGGATGGATGGATGGATGGATGGATGTTTCATTAATTGATCCATCTGTCTTCCCATCTAATGATAAGTGATCAATCCAGCCATCAACCAATCCATCCTTGTGACGGATTGAGAGAGAGAGAGAGGGAGAGACAGAGACAGAGAGAGCGCATTAACCCTTTCTGAATGTGTTGTTTCTTTTCCATCAATTTGTCAAGCTGGCATGGCGGTGGGCAAGAGCTACATCATTATAATCATGTACATGCACGACATGCATTTACCTGTTTTTTTGATAAACAATACACTGCTACGTTATTCTTTTCTGTACTTGTAAAATTGATTATTAAAGTATAAGTTTTCAGATATATTGATTCAGGCACGCCCTAATATATCATTGGGCGGAGATAAAAGAAACATTCATATTAATTTCTAAAGAGGTATCACAGCAAGCAGAATATTCCATGATTATACACTGCACTGTACTGCCTTCCACTGCACTCCACTATACTTCTCTCCACTGCAAACCAATCCACTCCACTCCATTCCACCCCACTCCACTCCGCTCCACTTTGCTCCTTTCCGCTCCACGACACGACACGACACGACACGACACGACACGACACGACACGACACGACACGACACGACACGACACGACACTACACTACACTACACTACACTACACTACACTACACTACACTACACTACACTACACTACATCACGCAAAATGTCCACTCAACAGATGCTTGGACAACTAAATTATCCAGTATCCTGGAGAGAAGTGACCAGAAATTCCATCATCATCATCATCATCATCATCACCATCATCATCATCATCATCATCATCATCATCATCATCATCATCATCATCATCATCATCATCATCATCATCATCATCATCGTTACCCGGCCACAGCATTCACCAATCACCCACACATCGCAAAATGGACTCTCTGCAAAACTCAACAACCTCAAGAGAGCAGAAATAAAGTTGCGCAAGGTGTGGAGAGGCCGGGGTCTTACACGTCACAGACGTCTTGTGACAGAAGCATACGTCTTTCGTGTCATCAGCCAGACCAATCGGTCAACTCCAAAACCCCAGTGAAAGAGTATTGGATACCCACTACCGTACATCGTCCCCCTCGTGAGCAATTTCCTCCATGACACAGTTGTGTGCCGTGTTCTATCAAAGGATAAAGAAACTTGGAAAAAATAGCATTGGGGAATGTTTATGGTTGAGATGACAGGAACACACTGTGAAGATGTCTGAAAACTGGAGGAATATGATGGGTGGGGATGGGTTTTACTTGCTAAAGGATAAATTAATGTGTGAGACTGTCTGTAGACAAACTCTCAGGCAGACGTATGTCTCCAGCTAGCCAATCACGACTTCTGTGAAAATGATAGAATTTTTGGCAATGTCTGAAGTCTCAGAAACATTTCATATACAGAGGAGATACAGAGGATCAGATTAAACTACCTTCTAACTGCTGAAGATCACCAACCCAATCAGCTGTTTATATCAGGCAAACAGGTTTGCCCTTCAGAAGAAAATTATAACGAACACTGAGGCTGAATGTTCCATTCATATTTTGACAAGTCAGATCATGTGATCATGCATGTGATAGATATGTTTTGGTTAAACACACTATGCACATATATAAACAGAGCAAAACGGGAGAAAAATGAAGACGAGCAGATCACCAGACAGAGGTCAATAGAGAGAAAGCTATCCCTACACAAAGTTCGTGGAAGAAAGTCACTCGATATGTTTGTCTTGCTATTAACTGTTTCTTACAAGCAATCTATCTGAAATAAGTCTTCGGGAACTTTTCTATCTATGCCTACCAAACGTTTTAGTGTGTGGCATTGAACAGCCCTTACTTGCGCCAAAAATTGGGTATCCCCTACCTTCGCAGTTCGAACAATACTTTAACTCTGCTTTTGCAGGAAATCACGGACGAGGGTTGCCAGTATTTAGCGATTGATTGACAATGAGATATATTTGTTATGTTAGTACTACATCTTGTCTCAATTAAATAACCGGTAATCCATGTCATGGAAGGACATTTTCAAGTAGTGGGTGTAAAATCACCAGAAGAAGACATGGATAATGCCTCTTGTTATTTCAAGTGTACTGGTACAACACTGGGGCAGCCTGCTTCAAGGTAGGCGTACTGACTGCTCAGAGTCACAATGGGCAATGTTGATAGAATGTTGCGAGGTTTTTTTTCCTTACTCAGCTGGAGCTCCAAGGTTTACCAATGATGGGACTTTTGCGAATGCGGCCGTTTTGCCCACCATTAAAGTAGTCACATTATGGCTTCGGGGATGATTCTAAACACGATACCAGTGTGCAAGCCATAATTTGGTTTTTGTTTTTTTGTTTGTTCCCAAAGTTTTGTCATCAGTTCTTACCGGCAGAAGTAGCCTAAGTTTGCATGGTTTCTCCTCTCATCTGAAGGATTTTGGGGGGCCTTGGAGTCAGTACTGGTGTTAACTCCAGGAGAAAACCCCCTTGAACGGGCATCTTAATGATGACTCAAACCCACGCTCAATCCTGGGCTGTGAAATCGCAAGCGCTATGCTTTAACCACCAGGCTATCCCGCTCCCTAAAATGGTAGAATAATGAACTAGATTTTAGGCACCAGACAAAGCAAATCCAGCTATTGAAGCGGTGACAAGTTGAAATCCCGGAAGATGCATCCTTCATCACTTTAGTCATCCAAACCTATGACTAGATGGACGGGGAACTAAACCCTCTCTTGAGACGTGGCAGATGACTGATGATTTCTTTTCTTATATCATAGAGTATCTGCCACGCCTAACGAATGGAACATTACATTGGGGAACGTCTCTATCTTTTTTTCGCCATCACACATAACAAGAGCCAACAAAATCAACATCAAATTTTCTATCTGTTTTATTAGTAGAAACGTCAGGAGATCTTTTGGAATCATTCAGTCTCTTTTCCTTCACCGACGGTTTTTCTTCGATCAGATGTTTTATCTCAAGACAGGGCTTCACTCTCTGTCAACGATTCCTTCTCTTCTATCAAAGAGAATCTGTCACACCCAGCTATCAGAAAACAATCTTTAGTTGATTTCGCTATACAAAGATCAAAAGACAATTGCGAAGACATATTCATTTGTGTCCGTGTGCTATAAAAGAAGCCATGATTAATATATTTTTAAAAAATTATGAAAACTGGAGAAAATGGCTGAGCAATAGCTTCAAGTTGGATATGAACTACACGTTATTAATTTGTTCGGTCCGTCGTTTTACGATTTTGTTCAAGAAGGACAAAGACAGGTAGATGGATGCCAATCGTAAAACTGATGTTCAAGTAAATAGATCACATTCATCAAATGACCGCCCGTTGATTTTCCTTACTTAAGCATAATGATACATGATCAAGTAAAGGGGTTAGAGGAGGACAAATCTGGCTTTTGGAATAAAAGAAAAAAATATAATGTACGCTGGCAAACACATGAAGAGTAGAGGAACGTGGGTGTCATATATTTTCTAAGAAATGTCATCCTTGACCTGTGGACACTTGCATCAAGAGTGTCGAGGTGTCTGTGCTCGTCCTTCGGAGAGAAACATGGTACACATAAAATCTTTTTTCTATGGAAGAGCAGACCTCAGCACGTACCCTTCCAAAATCGTGGATTTGTTCTCTGCAGTGTTTGATTTTCCAGTTGACACTGTCAGCCTTCAGGTCATCGAAGAAAGATGACGTTAGGTTTCATATTTTCTATGGAATTTATGACCCCCCTTTTTTCTTGAACCATTTGAACCAATTAATGGCTGTTTTCCAGCATCTTGACAGGGTTTGTTCTCCTCCCGCTTTCTGTAAAATAACAACTCGCTCTTTCTGTCTCTCTCTGTCTCTGTCTGTCTCTGTCTCTTTGTCTCTGTCTGTCTGTCTGTCTGTCTGTCTGTCTGTCTGTCTGTCTGTCTGTCTGTCTGTCTCTCTCTCTCTCTCTCTCTCTCTCTCTCTCTCTCTCTCTCTCTCTCTCTCTCTCTCTCTCTTTCTCTCTCTGCCTCCGTCACTCTCTCACTCTCTGTCTCTCTCTCTCCCTCTCTTCTTCACCCCCCCCCCTCTCCTCTCTCTATCTATCTATCTATCTACCTCTTTCTCATCGATCCAGACATAAGCATTTCGATTATGGATGCTAACTTTTCGGTAATGCGTCAAAATAAGCTAAGAGGCTCCTGGGAGATACCCTAAAGCACAACACGGCAAAATATTTAGGTTGTGCACAACTGCTGGTCAGCAGGGAAGCTGGCTGGCACCTCAGAAATCTGAGAACTCGGGCCTGTCTGCTTGTGAGGGAATCTTGTATACATTCCATCATGGAGTGCTTACTTTCCCTTCTCCTTTCTGTAGATTCTCCAGTCAATCAAGCGACACGTACAGCTCAAGTTGTTCTCTGTTTGCTGGGTGAGGAGTGAGCTGAGAAATCTTTTTAGCATCTAGATCTGTCTTCCTTTTTTTTCTTCCTTTTTTTTATAGCTTTTGATAGAAGTGTTAAACTTTTTAAGAAAAACAACTTTACTTTCGATCGGTGCATGATCTGTTCAACTGATCTGTTGGTGGTACACACACATACACACATACACACATACACGCATACACGCATACACACACGCACACACACACACACACACACACACACACACACACATACACACACACACACACACACACACACACACACACACACACACACACACACACACACACACACACACACCAGATGGTGAGGGGGCGAGAGGAAGTCTATATTACAAAAACAAAAAAATCAAAACAAAGCAAAAACAGTTCTTAAAACTTTGTGATGTGATTTTACCACTCTTTTCAGCCTTTTATCCCCATTCTTTGCTTTGACATCTTTACTTTGAACATTATATTCCACACTCTGAAACCAGTCACATTGATTATCATAAAGTCGGTAAAATCAATGATGATGAAACCAGTCAGATTGATGATAATAAAACCAGTCAGATTGATGAAAACGAAACCAGTCAGATTGATAATAACGAAACCAGTCAGATTGATGATAATGACACCAGTCAGATTGATGATAATGACACCAGTGATACTGATGATAATGGAACCAGTCAGATTGATGATAATGACACCAGTCAGATAGCTGATAATGGAACCAGTCAGATTGATGATAATGGAACCGTTCAGAATGAAATTACACCGGTGAGATTGATGACAGCTGGCAGTGATCACAGAGAGCTGGATCGGCGTCTGCATTCACTGATGGAGCAGTTCCGCCCGTCACCTTCTCCCAATTGCTCCCCATTATTCTCCGCCTTCACCCCCACCCCCACCACTCACACACACACACACACACACACACACACACACACACACACACACACACACACACACACACACACACACACACACACACACACACACACACACACACAGAGAAGTGCCACACTCTTTCCACAGGAAAAGGACTCAGCAGCACCGCTATCAGCACCTCCAGTTATTAGATCCTGGTATTGACTCAATCGGTCAGACATCAGTCAGACCATTTTCTGGACAGTCTGTCGGAATTCCTGGAACTAACGATAGCGAACTGGAGTCAGTTTTCTAGAGGTCAGCAAAGCGCCTCATCTGAATCATCCGATTATTTCTTTCTCTGTGTTTAGGTTACATTAGGGCATGTTTGTTTATTGAGTTGCTCTGCAAGGTGTATTTCAGCAAGAACAGGCACTGCGCACACGTAGAACAGAACTTTGCTTCATTCGTTCACCATACGCGCTTTCTTCTCGATCTTTTTCTCCCTTAAGCTTCATGTTTTCATGGTAAAACTTCACTGTTTTTTATACCACTTTATGTCACTGCAGATTTCTCTGCGTGGAATTTGGGCTGCTCTCCCCAGGGAGAGCGCGTCGCCTCATGTGGAGCGCCTACCCATTTTTTTTCTCAGGGATGGTGTCTAAACACGACACCTGTGTGCATGCTGGGTTTTTTTTTTAAATATAATTTTGTCATCCGCTCCTACCGACACACGATGGCCTGCTCTTCTGAAAGGCGGAACAGGGTTTTAACGTGTGCGCAAGATGTTCTGCGTGCGTTCATACACAGGGCCTCAGTTTATAGTCTCATCCGAATGACTGAATTTGTATTTGTAATATGTTGAATCGGCAACAAGTATGTTGAGCCGGAACAGCTGAGCTCGTAGAACGACGAACTCGCAATTAATATATACGAGTTTGAATTCCCGTTGAGCTTTCTGGTTAAGCCGGAGAATTATTCTCCAAAATTTACACTCCACCTGTCATTACATTATTATTGTGAACTACGGAACCAAGTTCAGTAAAAAGTCAGAATAAACTATGAGACCAAGTTTTAGTAAATAACCGATGTAAACTATGGAACTAAGTTTCGGCATGTTCTTCATGTAACCTATGGAATCATTTATCAGGATAATCATCAATGCAAACAACGTTACCTCTTTTCAGGATATTGTCAATATTATTAACATGACTACAATTTTTTTTTATAAATGTAAACAACATTGCTCTTTTTCAGAATATCAACAATGTAAATTATGGGGTGTATGGAGTGCTTAAGGAGAGGTGGTACCTTTGTAAACCTGGCAGTAGCATCCTTCGGGATGGACGGGAGCACTGGTCCTCACTTGGCACTCAACTCTCACTTCTGGGTCCGGGTCCTTAACCCACCCACACCCCGGTAACCGCTTCTACTGGCGGGCGAAACGTTGTGAGGGGCTGGTGCATTCTTACCCACCAGTAGGAGTCTTGGAGAGGAGATGGGCGCCACCAAGCTTCCTCAAGCCCACTGCAAGGACATGATGAGTAAAACAAAACAGAAAGACATGCCGGATCGGTCGAGGCCCGGATCAACAACGACCGCGCTACCCACTGCAAGTCTCCAGGGTGGGAGTGACAAGTGTGCTACTGGGGCAGAACAAACCCTAAAGCTTCCAGATAAAGGGACAACCATTGGTACATGGAATGTAAGAACTCTGTACCAAACAGGAAGAGTACAGGAACTTACACATGAATTACAGAGGTATAAATGGGACATAGTAGGGCTTGCGGAAGTCAGATGGATTGGCTTTGGAGAAACAACCACGCAAGACGGCCACAAAATATGGTACAGCGGAGAAGAAAAACTACATCATCATGGAGTAGGCTTTATTGTCAGGAAAGAGATTGTGTCAAGCATCATCAGCTGCACACCAGTATCCAGCAGACTCATCTCAATCAGAGTTTCTGCAAAACCCCAGAATCTCACCATCATCCAAGTGTATGCTCCAACATCTGACTACGATGACGATCAGATAGAACAATTCTATGAAGAACTTGAAAACGTCATCTCCAAAACGCCCAAAAAAGACATCCTTATTGTGGAAGGCGACTGGAATGCTAAGGTGGGACCTGATGCCTATGACACCTGGGCAGGAACCACAGGACGATTTGGACTGGGAGAAACAAATGACAGAGGACAGCGGCTGCTGGAATTCGCAAAGAAGCACAAACTGACTTTGGCTAACACACTCCACCCTCACAAGCCATCCAGAACATCAACCTGGCACTCACCAAATGGTCTGATTCATAATCAAATTGATTACATTCTGTCACCCCAAAGATTCAAATCCAGCATAAACAAGGCAAACACAAGAACATTCCCAGGAGCTGACATTGGCAGTGACCACGACCTTGTACTTACCACCATCAGGCTGAAACTGAAAGCAAAACAACAGCCAAAAAGCCCACGCATAAGATTCGACCTGGAAAAACTCAAAGACCCAACAGTGGTTGAGATCTTCCAAGCCAACATTGGAGGAAAGTTCGCCGCACTCACAGCCATCGACAATGATGTGGACACATTGGCCAACAACATCAAAGAAGTGCTAACGACAGCAGCAGAAGAAACATTAGGAAGAAGCAGAACAAAGAAACAACCTTGGGTGACAAATGAGGTTCTTGACCTCTGCGACAAAAGAAGAGAACTTAAAAAACAAAAGTTCACAAGTCAAGAAGCTTACAAGAAGTACATGGATAGCCACAGAGAAGTGAGGAAAAAGATGAGAGAAGCCAAAGAAGCGTGGATAGAAGAACAATGCAACAACATCGAAGCTGGAATGACCAAGGGAAACAGCAAAACAGCTTACGACACTTTGAAAGCACTAACGAAAACCACACAGCCTAAAGCCTCTGTTATTGAAGACAAAGAAGGAAATCTTTTAACGGAAAACAATGCCATCCTCCAACGCTGGACAGAATACTGTGAGGGATTGTACAACTACCCACTACGCCCAGATACCAACATAGTTTCTGACAAACCCCCTGAACACCAAGATAAAGACCCACCAATACTAAGGTGTGAAGTAGATGCAGCTATTAGACAATTGAAGAAGGGGAAGTGCCCTGGAATCGATAACATCCCAGCTGAACTCATAAAAAATGGAGGGAATGAAACAGCAAGGCGATTCACAGAACTTTGTCAGAAGATCCACGACACCAAAGAATGGCCAAAAGAATGGACACAGTCTCTTGTAATACCCCTGCCAAAGAAAGGAAACCTCAAACAATGCCAGAACTACAGAACCATCAGTCTCATAAGTCATCCTAGCAAGATCATGCTGCAGGTAGTCCTCAACAGACTGAAAAACCAAGCGGAAAAACTCCTGGCAGAAGAACAAGCGGGCTTTAGACCAAAACGCAGCACAATGGAACAAATTTTCAATCTGAGAATTCTGATAGAGAAGCATCTCCAACACCAAAAAGACTTGTACCACAATTTCATAGACTTTAAAAAGGCCTTTGACAGGGTATGGCATGACGGCCTCTGGCAAGTACTCAGGCACTTCAACATTGACAGCTGTCTAATTGAAGTCATCAAAGCTCTGTACGAGAACGCAGAAAGTGCAGTTTTTATGAATAATCACGTGGGCGAGTTCTTCAAGACCACGGTTGGGGTTCGCCAGGGCTGCCTTCTCTCACCTGTACTCTTCAACCTCTTCCTCGAAAACATCATGACAGAGACACTGCAAAACCACCACACTTCCATCTCCATTGGTGGAAGACCCCTTTGCAACCTCAGATTTGCAGATGACATTGACCTCATGGGCAGCAGCAAACAAGAACTGCAAATCCTCACAGACAATTTAACAGATCGAGCGAGCGCATACGGCATGGAGGTCAGTACAGAGAAATCAAAGATCATGGTCAACAACGCGAGTAATGACATCACGGAAATAAAGATGAATGGAGAAACACTAGAAGAGGTGAGCCAATTCAAATACTTAGGCTCCATCCTAACAAAAGATGGCACATCAAACAATGAAGTGAAAGCTCGCATTGCAACAGCAACATCTGCTCTAGTCAGACTCGAGAAGATCATCAGAAGCAACAACATCAGCTTCTGCACCAAATACCACCTTTACAAATCCCTCGTGATATCTATCCTCCTATATGGCTGTGAATCATGGACTCTGACAGCAGAGTTAGAGAGGAGAATCCAAGCATTCGAGAACAAGTGCCACAGAAGACTCCTCAAAATATCATACAAAGAACACAAGACCAATAACTATGTGATAGAAGAAATCAAAAAGCGTGTGGGCCCCCAAGAGCCTTTGCTCTCCACCATAAAGAGGAGAAAGCTGATGTGGTTTGGTCACACCACAAGACACAACACCCTAGCAAAAACCATCCTGCAAGGAACAGTCGAGGGCAAGAGAAGAAGAGGCCGCCAAAAGAAATCATGGGTTGACAACATCAAAGACTGGACCGCCCAACCCCTGCAACACCTCCTACTAGCCACGCAGGATCGTGAAGCATGGAAAAAGATCTCTGTTGCGTCTTCTCTCATGTCCCCCCTACGTCCCTTGGGACATGGGACTGAGTGAGTGTGAGTGAAATTATGGTGCCAGTTTTTTTCCCCTTTTTTATTATCAAAGACACTGCGTTTCATTCCAGGCTCTAATCTGGTGCATATACCATCAGGACATGTCTGTCTATCGGCGGATTGACGAAAGCCCCTTATTTTTAAACCTCTTTGTCTCAAGGCCGCCGAGTTAAGTCTGTTGTGTCTCCCCAAGATAAATTCAGTGCACAAATCTTACAAGGATGGATTTTTTCAAGAACGGATTATCTGAGCAAGTAAATATTAAAAGGTCGTATATTTGCACGTCAAATTTCTGAATTAATTGTTGCTTTCGTTATGTTGCAGAAGCAGGGAAAATATTGATGAAGCATTTGAAATTTATGATCATAGTCAGCGCTGCAATAGCTCAAGTTTCTGCGAATAGAAAAATGTCCGCTCAACAGGGTTACCCCTCAAACGGGGAAAAAAAAACACCTGAAAAAAATCAACAGCAGAAAGATTTTTATCTGTCTATCTTCCTCTGTGTGTGTGTGTGTGTGTGTGTGTGTGTGTGTGTGTGTGTGTGTCATGGCTTTTGTTTTATAGTTTAATCCTATTTTGACGCAAAAGCATAAACAGAGTTCCTATTACGTCAAAGGTGTCTGATCGTAGGCAATAAATTTAAAGAAAGACAAATAACACCTGATGTCCTCATACTGTCTGCTTTTGGAAATGTTAACAGATAGATAGACAGACAGACAGACCGACAGAGAGACAGGGGAGGGGGAGAGAGAGAGAGAGAGAAGAGAGAGAGAGAGAGAGAGAGAGAGAGAGAGAGAGAGAGAGAGAGAGAGAGAGAGAGAGAGAGAGAGAGAGAGAGAGAGAGAGTGAGAGACAGAGAGAGAAACAGAGACAGATACAGAGACGAGAGAGAGAGAGAGAGTCAGGCAGACAGATGGACAGATAGAGTGACGAGTGGATAGATAGACAAGCACACAGAGAGACAAGAGAAGAATCATTAGCTGCTTCAACAGTAACACCAGTCCAGAAGGGAAGAGGTAACTGATTCCACTACGACCAGCCGCCTTGGCGCAGTGGTTAGCGCCTTGTGGGTTACTGACTGGATGGAGGTCGCAAGTTTGAATCTAACAACTGTCACAGAGATATTTTGGACTCAGACCCGCTCCTACCCAGAGTAAGTTTGCTATGAGCTCATTTGGGAAGACTGGTACCCACCCAGTCGAGCGTCATCCACTTTACGGATGCAATTTTAAAAGTGGTTATCAAATTACTTGACCAACTCTGCACCTTTCAGTATCTGTTGTTGGGCCTGGTTGACGCCGGGATAATTCTATCCTGATAGGAATTGCAGTTGTAGCTTTGTCACCTAGTCTCAAAGTACATGTTCTCCCAATGGCAGTAACATGACATCATCCTCATCGTCATGGATCATCACGCAATAACATAAAACTGTCTCTGATTCAAAGGTTCCGATGGCTATGGCCTCGTGGTGGATGACCTCAGTTGCTGTTTCTTCATACACTTCTGTGCCTGTGGTGAGTTTGCGTCATGGTCTTCGGGGCTGGAGGTTTAAGGGAGAAGGTCACTGGTGTCCCACTCAGTTTCGCTCTGCGACTGAGCTATTACTGCTGTTATAAGAGGGCTTAGTAGTCGGTGCCCTGCCTAAGTGACCAAGCAGCAGTTCAGGGCTCCTCTGGCTGGTGGCCCTACGGCGGCATGACATTGACTGCGTCCCTGTGGAACTTCTGGCCCTAGCGATGTAACGTAACGAACTGGATGTTGCTGAGACGTAGAGATTGAAAATAGCTGGAAGACTTGTAAGCTTATTTCTTGTGGCGGGGCACCCTCCCTATGGAGAATCTTGCACATGAAAAAGCACCTCCACTCCCCGACTGAAATTGGTACACATTATGATGCAATTCAATACAATGCAATACAACGCAATGCAATACAACACAATATAATACAATTCAATGCAGTTACAATTCAATGCAATACAAAACGTACTTTACAATCAAAGCAATACAATACAATACAATTCAGCAGTGCAATGCAATGCAGTGCGATACAAAACATACTCTATAATCCAAAACTATACAACATAATAAAATGGAATATAATACCCAACAACACAATACAGCACAATGCAATGCAAAACATACTTTACAATGCAATGCAATATAATGCAAAGGAATACAAAACATACGTTACAATTCAAAGCAACACAAGCAATGCAATACGCACACTAAAAAGACACATAGGGGGACACTAACTAACAATTTCTCGTGTCTGGCTCTGGCAAATCCTCTTTCCTTCCTTCCCAATTACCCCTCTATCCCCCCCCCCCCCACACACACACACACAGTCTGTCGAACCCACCTGCAGCCCTTTAGTTCACTGGCAGAACCAACCAGTCCTCTCTGCTGATACTTCTTTACTCCGTTATTATTTCTCTCAGCCTTCATTTTATCTTATTATCTATCTCATCATCTATCTATCTATTATCTATCTCATCTACTCTTATCTATCTATCTATCTATCTATCTATCTAATCTATCTATCTATCTATCTATCTATCTATCTATCTATCTATCTATATCTATCTATGTATCTATGCTATGTCTATTATTATGATGTATGTATGTTATGTATGTATGTATGTATGTATGTATGTATGTATGTATGTATGTGATGTATGTATGTATGTATGTATGTATGTATGTATGTATGTATGCATGATGTATGTATTGTATATATGTACATATTTATCTGTCTATACTATCTATCTATCTATCTATCTATCTATCTATCTATCTATCTATCTATCTATCTATCTATCTATCTATCTATCTTCTATCTATCTCTATCTATCTATCTCTATCTATCTATCTATCTTCTATCTATGCTGAATGTATAATCTGTCTATCTTCTGTCTTCTGTCTGTCTGTCTATCTGTCTGTCTGTCTGTCTGTCTGTCTGTCTTCTCTCTCTCTCTCTCTCTCTCTTCTCTCTCTTCTTCTCTCTCTCTCTCTCCTCTCTCTCTCTCTCTCTCTCTCTCTCTCTCTCTCTCTCTCTCTCTCTCCTCTCTCTCTCTCTCTCTCTCTCTCTCCTCTCTCCTCTCTCTCTCCTCCCCCTGTGTGTGTGTTTTGTGTGTGTGTATGTGTGTGTGTGTTTACACAAAATAAGACAGATAAATATAAACAGGGAAGGGGGGGACGCATATGCCTGTAAAAGGCAACAGCGAGTAACCAATGCAATTTCCTCTTGAGAGAGAGACAGAGACAGAGACAGACAGAGACAGAGACAGAGAGACAGAGACAGGTACAAAGAGACAGAGAGACAGAGAGAGACACAGATAGAGAGAATTCTGTGAGTAGCATTAATCGCATTCCAATGCTCGCAACATGTTTCTGTTTTGTTGGGCATGCATGTATGATTGATGGCAATGCTTTGCTTGTGGTAGTGATTTATGCTGCAGATGAAGCGGAGAGAAGTAGATGCCTAGTTTATATATGCTATGACCTC
>CM060316.1:44658667-44671167 GCA_030674155.1 Stramonita haemastoma | reverse complement strand
GCTCAAAGATTTTTGTAGACGAAGATTTTTCCCAAGCAGTTAGAGAAATTAGACGCAAACTGACCCCGTATTTGAAGAGTGCCCGAGCAGAAGGAAAGAATGTGAGAATGATTTTTGATCATTTGATCATTGATGGTGAAAAGATGACCCTCAATAATCTCGAAAGAAACAAATAGCTTGTTGGCCGGCCCATACACACATCTGTCTGTAGAGGTATTTCACAGGAGGGTAGGAAAAGTAAACATACACCGGGCGTAAAGTCTCAGTTAGATAGGACTAGACCTAGACCTACTTCAGTAAAGGGGCTTTGTGCTGTAACCAGCAAGACTGGGCTTTGTGCTGTAACCAGCAAGACGGGACCTGGCTTTGCCGGGCGAGGAGACAAAGACAAAGACTGCAGTACACTAGCCCTAGACCTAACCCTACATAGGCCTAATGATTTGTCATCTGGCTTTAGACCATGCTTAAATAAAGAGTCCTCTTTAAATAATGATTTTGGTACAGTTGATAGCATTAATTTGATGTCTTGTCATATTAATGGAAGTAGTGAAAATGTGAGTTTAGATGACGTAGTACATCAACTAGAGTGTGGCAATACAAATCAAGCAAATAAAACTTTTCATTTTTGTCCTGGAACGTAAATGGATTATTGTCAAAACTGGTCGATGGAGATTTTGTATCTTATGTGCGTAGCTTTGATTTTATTTGTCTGACAGAAACGTTCTTGGAAAATATCCAGCCAGATGTTTTTTAGTGGCTATAAAGCCTTCTGTAAGGCGGCAACTAAAGTTAGCCATCAAGGGAGACGATCAGGGGGAGTAGTTTGTTTGATTAAGAATGAGTTATCTGCACTTGTAAAATATTTAGATGTTCCTTACCCTAACATTTGTACTTTTCTCTGTGACAAATCTTTATTGTGTACCTCAAGAAATGTTTTGCTTGTATGTGTGTATATCCCACCTGAAGGTTCTCCTTTTTATAACATGTTTGATAATGATAGTGGGATTGCTATGATGGAAGAATATTTAGCCGATTGTGTGGTTGCTTTGGATGAAGTTGATATAATATGTGTGGAGACTTAAACAGTAGGACATCAAACTTTTCTTGCCATCATGTAGCAGATGATTTTATTTCAGAGCTCCAAAGCAAAAGCATGTCTCTTAGTGGTAATCGTTATTCTGAAGATTCTGTTATAAATAATTATGGTAAATTATTATTGAACATGTGTACTACATTTAGTTTACAAATTCTGAATGGTGTATGTAATGGTGATCAGCAGGGTCGCTATACGTACATTTCTGATGGAGGATGCAGTGTTAATGATTATTTTTTAGTGTCAGATGATTTGTTCTCTCAGATTTTTGACTCATGCCGTTTGTTTGTTGCTGAACGTTCTGATTCAGATCACCTTCCTGTGGAATTACATATTAATCCATTGTATAAAACTTATGTAACAGCCGAAGAGTCATCTGTTGTGGAAAAGTTTGTGTGGGATGAAAACAAACTCTCAGCGTATAAAGATAATCTTTGTGAGGAAGACATGTGTGTAACTTTTTCAAATGCCTTACAGATGATTGATGAGAACATTAATGAAGCTCTAGATTTGTTCAATAGTTGTATAAAGTCCAGTGCTGAATGTATGAAGAAACAGGTACATGTAAAAAAAGGTTTATCAAATGCAACATGGTTTGATAATGAATGTAAAAGTATGAAGTACAGGGTAAGAAAATTATTAAAGACTTACCGGAAAACGTTAAAGAACGAGGACAGAAATTTGTACTGTGTTTTAAGAAGGGAATATAAATACATGCTAGAAAGGAAAAGGAAACAGTATAATATGACATTACTTGCAGACATGGTGTCTTCAATCTCTTCTCAAGTCCAGTTCTGGAAAAGTGTTAAGAAGACGTCATTTAGAAATAGTCAGCCAAAGAATAGTATATCAGTTGACAGTTGGTTTCAACATTTCAAAACCCTGTTGGAGAAAGACTCATCAGACAACTCCATGAATACTAATTTTGACTATGATGAAAGTGAGAAAGATTTTGATCGTCCAATATCTAAAGGTGAAATATATTGGGCACTTAGAAAACTAAAGAATGATAAAGCAGCAGGTCCTGATCAAATCATTGGAGAATTGCTGAAAAATGGAGGTGAAGACGTTGTGCTTTTCCTTCTAAAATTATTCAACAAAATCTTTGAGGATGGCCTTTTCCCAGATAACTGGACTGAATCTATAATCCTAACATTACACAAAAAGGGCGATGTTGATAACCCTAATAACTACAGGGAATTTCTCTTAGTGATATAAGTAGTAAGTTGTATAGTACTATCATTAATAATAGATTACAGGAATGGGTTATGAAAAATGATATTACAGGTGAACACCAAGCTGGTTTTAAGAGAGGATATTCCACTATAGATCATATGTTTACTCTGCTTGCGTTTGTACAGAAACAGTTTGCTCTTAACCGTAAACTCTATGTGGCATTTATAGATTTTGAAAAGGCATTTGATTCTGTTAATAGAAACTTGTTGTGGCCTATTCTCCTGAAAAATGGTGTGAAGGGTAAATTATTACGATGTTTGAGAGCCATGTATCAGAATGTCAGAAGCAGAATAAGATGTGGTACTAAACTGACTGATATAATATACTGTACCACGGGTGTTAAACAGGGTGATGTATGTAGCCCTTTACTGTTTTCGGTTTTTATTAACGAGTTAGCCAGAGAAGTCATCAATAATGGTAAACATGGTGCCACTTTCCCCCAAGATGCCACAGAATTATCTATTCTTCTACTTGCTGATGATGTTGTCCTGCTATCTGAAACAGTTGTTGGCTTACAAAAGCAGTTAAATAGCTTGAGCAGTGCTGCAGTGGCACTTGATCTTAAGGTTAATCTGAATAAGAGCAATATCGTTGTATTCAGAAAAGGTGGTCATTTAGCTGCTCATGAAAAATGGTTGTACAATGGAAAAGTCATGCCTGTGATTAATGTATATAAATACTTAGGAATCTGTTTTTCTACAAAGCTTAGTTTCACAACTGCATGTAAAGATCTGGCAAGTCGAGGTAAACGAAGTTTGTTATTGGTTTTGAGAAAATTACGAATATTGAATAATAACTCCTTTGATTTGTTCATTAAGATATTTGATGCCCAAATACAACCCACTGTGTTATATGGTGCAGAAATTTGGGGTTTGGATGCAGCTGCAACACATTGTGAATCAGTGCACCTCTTTGCTTTAAAACAGTTTCTAGGCTTAGATAGACGTACACCCAATGATCTTGTGTATAGTGAAACTAATAGATATCCTCTCTCCGTTAATGCTGCTGTAAGATGTATTAGATACTGGATTAAGATTCTATATATGGATGAGAACAGGCTACCTTTTAAGTCTTACAAGATGCTTTATGATCTAGACCTCAAAGGGAAAAACAACTGGGCTACACAAATACGCACCTGTTTATGTGAACTCGGTTTTGGATTTGTTTGGCTTAATCAAGGTGTTGGAAATTGTAGAGAATTTATAAACGCTTTCAGGCAAAGACTGATTGACTGCCGATGGCAGCAATGGAATGACCATATACAAACCAGTGAAAGATATCAAATGTATAGACAGTTTATAAGTACTCATGATATCAAACCCTATCTCAAGCTTGATATGGACATTCATTTGAAAAGAATTATGTCTAAATTTAGACTTGGTGTATCAGATATAAATGTTCATAAATTCAGATACAGAGGATATGATATTGATGACCCTAGGTTACTATGCCCATTATGTAAACAAGCACCTGAAGATGAAGTACATTTTGTGTTATGCTGTCCAGTGTTAGAGGCTGTTAGGCAGAGTTACATCCCTGTAAAATATAGTAGGCAGGCTAATTCTTTTAGACTCTGTTTACTCATGGCGTCAAGTCAGCCTGAAGTTGTGCGCAGCCTCACTTTATATTTGTGTAAAGCTTTCAGAATAAGAGATATTTTATTATCGTAAGTCATGTCTTTGTAACTGATGTTGCTGCTGTATAATAATTCCTTTTGTTGTTATTACTGTTGTCTTAATCCAACAACAAAATACCAAAGCAGTTTGGCAACCCCCTTCATGTATGGGCCGATGGCCTTTTTGTGAATAAAGTTTTCGAGTTCGAGTTCGAGTTCGAGTTCGAGTTCGAGTTCGAGTTCTCTCTCTCTCTCTCTCTCTCTCTCTCCTCTCTCTCTCTCTCTCTCTCTCTCTCTCTCTCTCTCTCTCTCTGTGTTTCTCTCTGTCTGTCTGTCTTTCTGTCTCTCTGTTTCTGCCTGTCTGTCTGTCTGTCTATCTCTCTGTCTCTGTCTCTCTCTCAATTTATGCTTTTTGGAAACAAAATCGCTAATGCTCTACTTCAAATTTCTAGAAGAACACAGATAATCATCAACTTTGAAACCGCTAAGCTATTGCAAAGCACATGAAAACCTCCGCAACCTTAAAAACGAATAAAGAAGTGGAAGAGAGAATAGCATTAAAGACAGAACAGACCAGGCAGAGCAAAGAGGGATAAAAATACTGACAATTGTAACTCTTGCGCACGGGACAAGCACACACACACACACACACACTCACACACGCACACACACATACACACACACACACACACACACACACACACACACACACACACACACACACACACACACACACACACACACACACACCACGCACACACACAAACACAGCACAACACACACACACACACACACACACACAAACACACACACACACACATATACACACACACATATACACACACAACACAACACAACACAACACACACACACACACACACACACACACACACACACACACACACACACACACACACACACACACACACACACACACACACACAACACACTAACACTACAAACACGAGTAGCCGAAGCAACAAGGGATACTAAAATCTCAGTCTATGGGAACAGAGGGAAAACTTTAACAACAATCAGTAAATTCTACAACGATGTTTATGGAACCCGTGTCTATGACATCCCTAGGCAGCGCACTGCACCGTGATGACAGCGATCAAAACTTAAATCCTTTGTTGATCGTCGAGTTTAACTTCGATGTTTCGCGGACTTTGTGTGACAAAAGCAAGCTCTAAAGTTGATCAGAGGATTTTAGCTTTCAAAGTTGTCAATTTGCTCCTGGCTGAGAGATAAAAGTGGGGAACAAAAGAAGACGACGGTTAATGTTTGAGATAGACGATGGCAATCAACGTAACATCTATCAACTGAGAATTTCAGCGTCATTTATTCACCTTTGTCATAAAAGTGGTAGAAGAAAGGATCCAGGTTTTTTATCGTTCCGTGACGTTGACAAGTAAAGCTTGTTGGACAAAGGCTGAAAAAAAAATGTAGTGTTTTCCTACTTTTAGAACTAAAATAATTGAGGAGAGAGAGAGGTCTAGAAAGGTGTCTCTGTGGATTTGTCTGTCTGTCTGTCTCTGTCTCTTCTCTCTCTTTTGTTTCTCGATGACTCTGTCTGTCTGTCTGTCTGTCTGTCTGTCTCTCTCGGTGTTTCTATCTCTATCTCCCTGTGTGTCCCTCTCTGTATCTCCCTGTCTCCTTCTTCGTTCCTCTCTCTATCTGTCTGTCTGTATGTCTGTCAATCTGTCTGTCTGTCTCTGTCTCTTTTTTTAGTTAAATTTTTATCGCTATATCCCTAATCGGGGCAAGGGCCGGATAAAAGGTATGTAATACTTACTCTGTAACCCTTGAAAAATAAAGATCATTCACTCATCATTCATTCATTCATTTATTTTCTCTCTCTCTCTCTCTCTCTCTCTCTCTCTCTCTCTCTCTCTCTCTCTCTCCTCTCTCTCTCCTCTCCTCTCTCTCTCTCTCTCTCTCTCTCTCTCTCTCTCACACACACACACACACACACACACACACACACACACACACACACACACACACACACACACACACACACACACACACACACACACACACACACGACATGGGACGTTCACTGTCCCATGGCACACGACACACTTTATGAGGACGATGATACCGCGTTGAGGTTTCAGTGAAGGACAGGGCATGTGCAGGCCAATGGCCTTCTGCTTGGGGTACATCCACCCAACTCTCCATCATCATACAACATGTGCCTGTGTGGAAGCCTTCCTTCTTTCTTCCGAGACCATAACAGTCAGAGGGGGAAACCTCGCATAGAAAACAATAAAGAAAAATATCCAATAAACAAATCAAAGAAACAACAACAAAAATGGGAAAAAATCTGTCCGTATAATTGTCCTCCTCTTGCTTTTTATCCTTTCATTTTTTTACCTCTTGCTGATAATTGGTTGTAGTTTTTATTGCCAATTACAGTTGTTTACATTATGAAGAGTTTACACTAAGTTGAAAAGTAATACCTGAACTGGTTTTTTGATAAGTCTAGAAATAGGAATGAGGATAGAAAGAGGAAAAAAGGCAAATAAGAACAAAAAAAGAAAAGAAAACGACAGCAGACAAAAATAAAGAAAAGAGTGGACAAAAAGACAGTCGAGACACAAGAAATGAATTCAGAGAAAATGGAGAAGTACTGGAAAGTAAGAATTAACCAAAACAAGTGCAACTATACAAAAGGACGTTAACCCTCTCCCCCCCCCCTAAAAACCAACAACAAAAAACAACGACAAATACAACAAAGACAAGAAGAAAGTAAAAAGGAAGGAAAAAACAAGAAAAAGCAAAACGAGAACCTAAGGTAAAGAAAAAAACACACTGAAGATAGGAAAAAAGATTTACAGAAAATTAAGTTTCTCAAATGACGACTTTTTCTTTACTCAAATAAAGGTTAAAGCCCCTTTACTAAAGGGGTTCATACAAAGTGTACATACTGCTTGGAGTACTAAAAAATAAAATAAAGCAATATTGTTAATCAGAAACGATAAAGCATAACAAACAGCAAAGAAAAGCTATCAAAAATGGAGAAAAAAGGAAAAAACAGGACAACAAGCAAAAATACCAGAAAAAAGAACGGCAGCATTAAATAAACAATCCTACAAAAAAACTAACAAACAAATATATTCAAAAGGAAAGAAACTTTTTTTGGAAGTTAAAAATTCCTGATTTCTCACACCATTCACTTTCTATACTATGATGTTTCTGTTTCTGTTTTTATTTTTTCTTTCTCTTGAGCCCAAATGTCTTTAATAACAAAATGTAGGCCTGGGGCCGCTTCACACAAAACCACGATGTCAAATATTTGAGTTCTTTTGCGATGTGGGAGGGTCCTTGCCTCCACAATAAAACAGAAACGGAACTTTAAGCATTGCTTTTAGAAAGAGTCTCTGATTCGCCAAAGGCAAGATTGTTAATGAGAATTGATGGAGAGCGTTTTTAACTGGGTGTTAAGGTTCCCTCTGTGTGTGTGTGTTGTGTGTGTGTGTGTGTGTGTGTGTGTTGTGTGTGTGTGTGTGTGTGCGTGCGTGCGCGCGTGTGTGTGTGTACGATTGCACGTGTGTGTGTATGTGTGTGTATGTGCACGTGTGTACGGGTGTGTGCGTGAATTTGCGTAAACGTGTATATACGTGTGCATAGGCACGCAAACGAGAGAGTGTGTGTGTGTGTGTGCGTGTGCGTGTGGTGTGTGTGTGTGTCTGTGTGTGTGTGTGTGTGTGTCTGTGTGTTTGCGCGCGCGTGCGCCCAGAAAATGAATTGAAACAGAAACAAAACTTTTAGAAAATAATCATACGTAAAAGGAGTTGTGAAATAGACAAGGGCTGAAGGAGGTGACGAGAGAGAAGGAAAACAAAACATATTCGAAAAGAAATTTAATATATTTGAGCACGAAATGTAAAAAAGGAAAGTACCGCAGACGGCCAATATTGCAAAATGCTAAGAGGAAACGCATTTATGAAAAACAAACAGAACTCAAAGAGCAATTGACAAAAGACAAAACAAAAAAAAACGAGAGAGAGAGAGAGAGAGAGAGAGAGAGAGAGAGAGAGAGAGAGAGAGAGAGAGAGAGAGAGAGAGAGAGAGAGAGAGAGGAGAAGAGAGAGAGAGAGAGAGAGAGAGAGAGAGAGAGAGAGAGAGAGAGAGAAGAGGAGAGAGAGAGAGAGAGAGAGAGAAGAGAGAGAGAGAGAGAGAGAGAGAGAACTGAAGCAGAAAGAAAGAAAGAAAGAAAGAAAGAAAGAAAGAAAGAAAGAAAGAAAGAAAGAAAGAAAGAAAGAAAGAAAGAAAAAGAAAAGAAAAAAAGATGAAAGAAAAAGAAAGAAAGAATGAAAGAAACCAAGTAACACTGAAACAAAGAAAGAAAATAAGAAAAAAGAAAGAAAGATAAAAGATTAAAAGAAAGACAGACATGAAATAAGAAAAAAATGAAATAACAAAAAAGAAAAAAAAAAAGAAAGAAGAAAAGAAAGAAAGAAAGAAAGAAAGAAAGAAAGAAAGAGAAGAAAGAAAGAACACAACAAACCAGTACACCAGAATGAGATACAGTGCAATACAACACAAGACAATACAGAAGTAAACGTAGTTATTTTGTTTTGATTTTATTTTTGGTGGTAGTTGTGGGGGTGGGGGTGATGGTGGGGATGGTGGGGATGGTGGTAGCGGATGTACTCATACGTATGAGTGTACGTATGTATGTGTGTGTGCGTGTGTTTGTTTGTGGATGGATGGATAAATGAATAAATGAAATGTAGGGTGGTTGGGTGGATGAATGAAGCGAAGGATAGGCAGATGGACGGACGGATGGGTGAAGGGAGGAAGGACGGATAGCCTAGAGGGAGTGAGAGATGGATGGATTGATGAACGTACGGACAGATGGCTGGATGGATAGTTGGATTGATGGATAGATGGATTAACAGACAGGCGAAAGGACTAGACAGATTCATGGATGGATGGACATACAGACAGATAGATGGACCTATCAATAGATCTATGCAAAAGAAGCCTGATCACATAGTCACTTTATAACGAACATAAATGATAAATCGACATGTGATCCCAATTCTGCCTTAAAATTACTACACTCTAGTTGCTCTTATCGGACAAAGGCTGTGTGTGGAAACGAAGAGCTCTTACCTCTTGTAGTCCTACACTTTTGAATACCGTAGTATCCTATAGATCCTTGTTTTTTGTTGGATTTTTTTTGTTGCCTCATCATCTGTGACGTTCCTATTCCCACTATTCCCAGGCGACTCGTTTTTATCTCCCCGCCACAGCCATACCCAGTTTCGCTGTCATATCCTCAGGGTCGGAAGTTCACAGGGAGCTCATAAATATTAGGTCGCCGCAGAGCCACCAGCCAGAGGAACCCTACACTGCTGCTGGGCCACTTTGGTGGTGTTCAGTGGTGCCTGTTCTGAGCTAACATACGCAGGACACCACCTACTAAGCCCCCTACTAACGACAGTATTTGCTCAGTCGCGAAGCCAGGCTGAGTGAGACGCCCACCCGAGGTGGAGACCACCACAACGTCCCTCCAACGACCGCCTTGGGGGGCGGGGGTCTTTTTCCTACTCTAAACCATGCAGCTACAGAAAATAACATTACAGCATTTAAAAAAGAAAAAAAGAAATTACCATCACCTTTCTTCGGGCTACTTTTCCCAACTCCCGCTTTCAAATCATCTCCAAAGTCGGAATGCGGCCACCTTTTTCGGAAGCAAAACCCGGTAGCATATTCTAAATCTCACCAATATTTAAACCTCGGGGCTCTGCCCGAAGAACGATAAAACTCCAAACCCATCCTACATATCCTGAATATCAGATATCAAACATGATCAGGGAGAAGAAATTTCAGCGGAACAATCATAAAATAACAATAAAAGGATTCCCTTGTTTTGCACCGGAGCAGCATCGTCAGGAAAACCCTATCCAGACACAGTTCCTGTTTATAAATCTCACATAACACTTGCCAGAGCGTTGCATAAGACGTTCGTGCGTGCGTGTGTGTGTAGGGGGACACAGGGGGGCAGAGAGGGGTAGAAGGGGGAGGGGGGCAGAAAGGATCTATCTGGAAGAGAGGAGAGTGACCTTCACAGACGTGATTCTGTGAACATAAAGACGTCTGCAAACAATGATTATTCCCTGAGAAAATCGAAGATGAAACTGGATCTTATTGTGTGCTTGTTTGGGGTGTTCTGGCCACCTTTCTTCTGTCCCTCTGGCTTTCTGGTTCTGGACTGACTCTTGTTTCTGTTTCTCTGTGTCTTTCCGTGTGTGTGTGTCTGTGTGTGTGTGTGTGTGTGTGTGTGTGTGTGTGTGTGTGTGTGTGCTTGTGTATGTGTATGGTGTGTGTATGTGAGTGTGTGGATCCTCTCTCTCTCTCTCTCTCTCTCTCTCTCTCTCTCTCTCTTCTCTCTCTCTCTCTCTCTCTCTCTCTCTCTCTCTCTCTCTCTCTCTCTCTCTCCTCTCCTCTCTCTCTCTCTTTAAGAACTGAACAGATGCATTCATTCATTCCTTATTCATCATTCATTCATTTATCTCTCTCTACCCCACCCTCCCTCTCTCTCTCCCGTCCCCCCTCTCTCTCTATGTGTTGATTGATTCATTCATTCATTCTCTCTCTCTCTCTGTATTGAAGAACTGAACAGCCTCTCGTGAACGAGCCCTAAGTTAGGCAGATTGAAACATTTGTATGCTGTCGTGTTGAGTGAGTACATTAGTAAGGTGCAAAGCCCTCTGGAACTGCCCCGTTTCCCTGCTGAGTGTAGGGGTGGCAATTCCTTGCCAATACAATGTCCTTCCTGCCTTTGAGGGGGCACGAAAGGAACTGGCATCGCGTGTTCACAGCTGGACGCTAGGGGGGGGGGGGGGGGGGGGGAGAGTTTAGATGGTAGTTCTTAGATGGACAATATTGCCGAGTGGTTAAGACCGTTTTTAACTTCAATCTTGTAGGTGTCTGTAGAGTTCCAGGTTCAAATTTCCTCTGTGTGTGTGTATGTGTGTGTGTGTGTGTGTGTGTGTGTGGTGTGTGTGTGTGTGTGTGTGTGTGTGTGTGTGTGTGTGTGTGTGTGTGTGTGTGTGTGTGTGTGTGTGTGTGTGTGAGGGGGAGAGAGGGAAGAGAGAGAGAATGAATGAATAAATGAATAATCTTTATTTTCAAGTGTTAGAGATTAGGGACTATCGAAACAAAAATACAACAAAACAAACAAACAATCCCCTCCCACCCAAAAATAAGCAAAACAA
Source organism: Stramonita haemastoma (assembly GCA_030674155.1). NCBI lineage: Eukaryota > Metazoa > Mollusca > Gastropoda > Neogastropoda > Muricidae > Stramonita > Stramonita haemastoma. Next base: position 44,659,988 of record CM060316.1, on the reverse strand, counting down.
AAACAAAAAATACTAGCAATCCCCTCCCCCACAAAAAACACCACCACCACCAACAACAACAACAAAAGACAAGAGACACAGGAACAGACAGACTACGGACAGAGACATGGAAAAACCGAGAGAGAGAGAGAGAGAGAGAGAGAGAGAGAGAGAGAGAGAGAGAGAGAGAGAGAGAGAGAGAGAGAGAGAGAGAGAGAGAGAGAGAGAGAGAGAGAGAGAGAGAGAGAGAGAGAGGAGAGAGAAACAGACAGACAGGGTACCGACGAACACATTGAACTTTGATGCGGACGGACCAGCAGAGGGAAGGAAGGAGGGTGGGGTGGGGTGGGGTTGCAGGGAAATGAAATTGTGTCGGCTGCACGCCATCACGAAGATCGTGAGTTGAAGATAGTTCAGGCCATCATCCTGCTTCTTCAAAAGTTACCCTCGACCACCACCACCCCCTCCCCCTGCCCGCTCCCTCCCTCCCTCCCTATATTTCTTATTAGTCCTGTGTCTTTGTGTGCCTGTGTGTGCCTGTGCTTGGTCAATCGCTGTCAATGTCTATCTCTGTTCTGTCTGTCTGTCTGCATGTTTCTTTTTTGTCTGTCTCTTTGTTTCTATTCTGTCTTTCTGTCTGTCTGTTTCTGTTCTGTATGTCTGTCAATTTCTGCTATGTCTGTCTATCTGTCTGCCTGTCTGTTTACGTTCTGTCTGTCTATCTCTGCTCTGTCTGTCTGTCTGTTTCTGCTCTGTCTGTCTCTCTGTGCTCTCAGTGTTCGTTTATTATCTACTTCTCTGTCTCTGTCTCTGTCTCTGTCTCTCTCTCTCTCTCTCTCTCTCTCTCTCCTCTCTCTCTCTCTCTCTCTCTCTCTCTCTCTCTCTCTCTCTCTCTCTCTCTCTTCCCTTCCATACAATTTGTTTCGTGTTGTCTCTCGCTTGATTATATCAAAATACAACCACCCACCCACGCAAACACACACACACACACACACCGATAACAATTCGATACCTTCCTTTCCCACTCCCACCCCAATCTTCTCTCTCTCTCTCTCTCTCTCTCTCTCTCTCTCTCTCTCTCTCTCTCTCTCTCTCTCTCTCTCTCTCTCTCTCTCTCTCTCTCTCTCTCTCTCTCTCTCTCTCTCTCTCTCTCCTTCGTCACAGTTGGTTTTCTATATGACGTTTTTTTTATTTAAAAAGCAAAGCATGTATTAATGAATCGCGTGCGCGCTGCTGAATGGCTTGGAAAGCTGTAACAACAAATAGATCTTGCTCATTGATCTCGCTCTGCAAAAACTAACACTAATCATAGTTTTCAATATATGTTTTTGTTTCAGCTGCT
>CM060316.1:44651167-44653667 GCA_030674155.1 Stramonita haemastoma | reverse complement strand
CAAACATTTACCATCTTTGCTGAACTTGGTTATCAATGCGTTTAGTTTCATTCTATAAAATAGTGCATTAATTCTTCTTGATGTGAAAACATTTACACAAATCTTTGCGTAGTTGACAACTGTTAAATTATCGGTATTGATCACAGTTCTATTTAAAAATATCTTATTTTGCTGATTAGTTTTGGCGACATTTCTCCATGATTTTTGTTCTAGTAAACTGTACCCCTCTTGCAAGGATAAAGGCACATTCAGTTCTATTGAATCCCGTCCATGTTTTGCACCCTTTTTAGCAGCTCTATCTGCCCACTCATTTGGAAAGAATCCAGAGTGTGAAGGCACCCAACAGAAATTGACACCTATCCCCTTTAAAGTCAAGAGATGTATGACATGCTTAATCTCTAATATAATTTTCGAAGTTTTGTTGTAACATGGGGATTTTAAAGCATACAATACCGACTTAGAATCAACACAAAGAAGGATCTGAAATATATACAATGGCAAATCAAGAATATAAGTAAGACCCATCAATATTGCTACAAGTTCTGCTGTAAATATCGAGTGATGTTTACCAACATGATATGATTTTTCGATTTTTAACGCTGGTATAACAAAAGCAGAACCTGTTTCTTGATTATCTAGGCGTGATCCGTCTGTGTAAATTTGTAAATGATCAAAATAGTTATGATGGATGTGGGATCGAACATCGGAAACCATTATGTTTAGATTGTCATTCTTGTTTACATTAGACACGTCTATGTCGAAGTGTGCTTTGTTCATCTCCCACGATGGACAAGGTAAGATTGCTTCTCTTGTGTCCATGCTGTGTTGATTGATTTCAGAATTTTCTACAAGTTCAGACACGTATGTACGTACAGGCATTAGAGAGGCTATAGATTTTGCTCTTTTCGGAAAATTCATTTCTGATTTTACTTCTATTTCTTCTGAAATAAAGTTTCTAGTCGTTCTGTTTCTAAGTACATATTTAGCACATGCTAATTGACGGTAATCATCTAAAGGTAATATACCGACTTCGTTATACGTTCCCATGGCTGAGGCGTGATAAGGCACACCAAGAGCAAGCCTGTATGCTTTGCAGTCTACACTTTGTAACTTTTTAAGTAAATACTTAGGAGCACTGAAAAAGACCTCTTGGCCATATGATAATTTCGAACGAATAAGAGATGTAGCTAAACATTTTAGATTTGATGTGTCTTGGCCCCAAAACTGTTTACTTACCATCTTCAGCAAGTTTAAGCATTTTTTTGCTTTAGTTAAATTGTGTTCGATATGTGCATTCCAAGTTAGCTTAGAAGTGAGAATAACACCCAAGAACTTTATGGTATTTTTATACTCTATCATGTTGGTCCCAATTTTAAATGCTGGTAGCTCATCTGGATTACTGCTATTGTTAAAAAGCACAGTATAAGTATTTATGTATCAACAAAATACTAATAGATTGACTACTAGATTTTGACAAAAATAAGAAACATTAGCTTAAGAATAATACTACAGAAAAACGACATCATTTGACCAATAAAATGTATATGTATCTGTGATGAATATGATACTATGTCTCAAGACATAGACATACACAGACACATAAACACACAGACATACACACAGACACAGACACAGACACACACACACACACACACACATACACACACACCGCGCGCGCGCGCGCGCGCGCACACACACACACACACACACACACACACCACACACACACACACACACACACACACACAGAGGGAGAGTCACGCAGAAAAATAAGAAAAGGGATAAAGAGAGAAACAGAGACAAAGAGACAGAGGCTAACAGAAAGGAAAAGAGGGCGGGAAATGCAAGCACCTCGAGATAGGGAGAAGGGGAGGAGGGAGCTATTAGAGAAAGATTAGGACAGTTACGAGCAAAGGCAGCGAAAAGAGACAGACAGACCGAGAAAGGGAGAGATAGGAAAAAAAAGGAAAGGGGGTGCAAATGATAGAAAGAGACATACAAACACGGGCGAACAAAAAGACAGACAGGCAGATGGCCAACAAACATACTAACAGGCAGGCAGACAGACAGACTGACAAACAGACAGATCCTTGAAATACTTAAAAAAAAAATTTGTACATATATCAACTTCTCAAATTACGGATGAACCTTTAACATTATAACAATTTCATGCATATCAAATGTGCAAATTTTATTTGCTTGTCAACATATTTTTGCCGCTTACGTAAATCTTATAAATTGTTTCATAAACAAATAGCATACAAACAGATGTTCCAACATTTTCATTTTTAACGTGACAACCTTTCAAAAAAAAGTTCTGAAAAGATTGCCTACATAATCTTGAATATCATCAAAATTCCATGCATACTAAGCCCACAAATTTGACTAGGTTGTCAAAAACATGTTCGCTGTTTATGAAACGTATCACAAAGTGCTCGTTGTTCTTAGCCCTCTTTGTCAGCATATTATTCGATTTTTTTTTTAAATTGTAATATGCATT
>CM060316.1:44643667-44646167 GCA_030674155.1 Stramonita haemastoma | reverse complement strand
TCTCTTTGAGCTAAAAAAAAAAAAACAATGAAAAAAAAGCTTGAGATACTACACCAACTAAACAGCATTCATTATTACTATCATCAATAATGATAAAACCGGGGGGGGGGACAAGGTCCGTGGAAAAAGGGAAGGATGGAGGAGAAAAGAAAAAAAAAGGATAAGGGGGAGAGTGGGAGAATCTCAACTCAAATATTCAGGCAGACCTTATATTTTTAATTTGCATCGATTTTTTTTCTCAAATCTGCGGTTCTCTACTGAGGAAGTAAGCCTAGGTAGGTAGTATAGACTAAGATCTCAGCAGACAATGTTTTCGGGTAAATGTGAAATCTTTCAGTGAATGTGTGGTGGTGCCCTATTTTTGGACCAAGATTCCCCAGCTAAGTCTATAGGTACGCACGAGTCTGGCCCGATTGGGTTTTGTTGCTGTGTTTGGCTAAAATGAGCGAAGTTTGATTTTGATTCTCTGTGTGTCTCTGTCCTTCTCTCTTTCTATCTTTGTTTACCTCTCTTCTTCTTGTTCTCTCTTTTTCTCTCTGTTTCTTCATGTTTGTCTGTTCTTGTTGCTACACTCTCTGTCTGCTGACTCTCTGTCTGTTATCTGTGCAGTCTGTCTTCTCTCTGTTTCTGTTCTGTCTCTCTGTCTCTGTCTCTTCTGTTCTCTCTTGTCTCTGTTCTCTGTCTCTCTCTGCTCTGTCTGTCTGTCTGCTCTGTCTGTCTGTCTGTCTGTCTGTCTGTCTGTCTCTGTCTCTGTCTCTGTCTCTGTCTCTCTCTCTCTCTCTCTCTCTCTCTCTCTCTCTCTCTCTCTCTCTCTCTCTCTCTCTCTCTCTCTCTCTCTCTCTCTCTTTCACTCTCCTCTCCCCCTCAACATTCTCCAACACACAATAAAGTAGCGAACCATTTTCATCAAGTTCAAACACTATAAAACACAATCGTAGCAGACAATTATCTGGCGATATCAGAGTCTCATGGCACCCACTGAGTGGCATGCATAGTCTGACTCCAGAAATGCGAGACTGTTTGGGACATTGCAGCTTTTTTTAATTATGGTTTTTAACGAAAATAATTGTCTCATCTTAAGTCTGTTCCTACCTCTTTGGCTGATTGTCTGTGCCTGTCTGTGTACTTGTCTTTCTGTCTGTGTCTCATTAATCTGTCTACACTTGTATGCGTCTTTTTGTCTGTTTCCCTGTCCTCTGTCTGTTTTTCTGTTTGTTTGTAAGTTTGAAATGTGTATGCGAGTTCTTTTGTATTATGTCTTTCTGTCCTACCGGCACGAAATTGTGTACTCTCCCGAAAGGCTAAACGGGTTTTAACGTGAGTGCAAGATATTTCCCGAGCGTTTGCATACGAAATCTCGGTTTAAAGTATCATTCGAAGAACTTTCGAAGAAGTGCAGTAGGTATTGATGTTAACTGCATGGAGAAAGTTCTCTTTGAGCACACACGACGTTCGCTTACGAGCTTAACGCTCTACTCACTGGGCTATTTTGCCCTCCTCCTATTTGGCCACATGATTTAGACCTAGTTTTAGAAACACAGTGTAGTTTTGTTTGTTTTTTCAGGGGAAGATGTAAGAGGGTGATGGGGCTGATTGATCTGAAGGAGAGCAGAGAGAGAGATGAGGTGGCAAAGATCCCGCAATATTAAATAGATCCATCATTATCAAAGAAATGATTCGTACCTTCTTTCCGTTTTTTGTTGTTTTTTTTAATGAAAAGAGGCAGAAAATTGGTTGATATAGGCTTGCCTCAGCGCTCCCAAGATTCTATGATAGATGGTGAGCTCAGGAGTTAATCAACATTTCCACTAAGCAGTTAAAATAAATAAAATTCCGCATGAAATGTTGAAAGGAAGGGGGGGGGGAGACGTTTGGCAGTTTCGTGGTCAAGATTGACGTACCTATTTCTTAGAAGTGGAGGAGTAGGTGGTTTAAATCTTGCTCCAAGAACTTTCCTCTCCCCCCCTTCCCGAACTCCTCTAAAATTAACGTAATCTTTGCGCTATCTTTTCAGATAAGACGATGCATCACATTCAAGTTTGCTGGACGACTTTACAGGTAGGTAAAGGTAAAGGTGTTCCAACAACCTATGCGGGCGAATGGGGGCGAGGTGTCACAGACCTCAGCTTCTCTAGGGGCCAGCATATTGAGCGCGGCGCCCATCTCCTCTCCTTCGCTATCTTTACCTTCCCTGATCCTAAAGACGGCAGGTATCCATATACAGCTAGGTGAACTTGGGGGACTGTACTGAAGCCAACGCCCACAAAAGGTCACTCATCCATTTTGCGGGGACGGGATAACTCAGTGTTTAGAACACTCGCTAGCCGATTCCTCAAAGCTTAGATTAAGCAGGCGACTTCAGCACAGGTAAAAGAACCAACAGGAGCCAGTGGATAGTCTCTAGCCAACAATGGTAGTCAAGTAAAAATTCATTCGTATGAGCAAAATCTACCCAAACACAAAGGGGGGGGGGGGGGTAATTAAAAAGGCAATTCCCATG
>CM060316.1:44621167-44636167 GCA_030674155.1 Stramonita haemastoma | reverse complement strand
TTTCCGCTTAAAACTTATGTTGGAAAGAAGAAGACGACGATTAAAAGAAAGAGATAGGCACACGAAGAAAGAGGCAGAATGGGTGTAAAAGTAGAGGCATCGAGTCATCGACGCGGTATTTAACTTGAGGGTAAGTTGACAGAAAGAGACAAAAAACTTTTCTTTTTTGTTTTGTGGGTTTCTCCCTCGCTAACGCTCGTCTGTGTGTGTGAGTGTGTGTGAGTGTGTGTGTCTGCACCACCGCACGCGCACTGCCGTAGCTATTGCTTCCTTCAGTGACCAGTCTGGTGCCGACAGAATGGGAGGAGACGACAGGGAGGAGAGTAGTAGTGGGGAAGTTGGAGGGACAAAGCAGCTGTGATGGAGGGAGAAGGCGAGTGGGGGGTGGGGGGTAGGATGGAGACAAGAGGGCAGGAAAATGTTGGCAGGGAGGAGGGGAGGGGGGAGGGGTAGAGGGTGACGAGGAGGTGAAAAAACAAAGTTTGGGGGATTAAGCTTCCAGAGGTAAGGAGAGAGAGGTATCTAGATTCTCAGCGGCGCGCGACAGTTCGGTTTTACAGCGCATGCGCGTGCAGCAGACACAACACACACGCGCGGCCGCGCGTGCGATGCACGTGCGCACACACAAACACATACATTCACCCACACATACACGTGCATTGCGTATGTGTGCGCGCGCACACGCATGCGACACACACACACACACACACACACACACACTACCCCAGACGAAACACACTTGCGTACGCCGGCACAAACTTAACCAAGCGCGCAGAAGAGAGAGAGAGAGAGAGAGAGAGGAGAGAGAGAGAGAGAGAGAGAGAGAGAGAGAGAGAGAGGAGAGAGAGAGAGAGAGAGAGAGAGCATCTCCACACTCTGTCTGTCTGTCTGTTCTGTCTGTCTGTCTGTCTGTCTGTCTGTCTGTCTCTCTCTCTCTCTCTCTCTCTCTCTCTCTCTCTCTCTCTCTCTCTCTCTCTCTCTCTCTCTCTCTCTACACACACACACACACACACACACACACACACACACACACACACACACACACACACATACACACACATACACACACATTTGTGTGTATGTGTATGTGTGTGTGTGTGTGTGTTGCTGGCAGATAGAGTTACGGGACGGCCCCTCGCCATCTCATGTCTCACAGCACGACAGGTAATACTGCACGGTCCACCTGTCATCCTGTGTACCCTGGATGGTATGTGAGAGAGAGAGAGAGGCAGAAAGAGACAACACACACACACACACACACACACACACACACACATTCAACACACACACACACACATACACACACATACATACACATACATACATACTTACACATAAGCACACACACACACACTAACAAAGTCACTTACTCACACTCACACACTCACACACACACACACGCACGCACGCACGCACGCACGCACGCACACACACACACACACACACACACACACACACACACACACACACACACACAACACACACACACACACACACTACAACAGACGACACACGCGTGTCCCTAAACTGAAAATGATCGGAAAGGGCAGTGCACTTACGAGAGCACTACTTTCCCCATTTGTGGCGTTTGCATGCCAATGCCTGGACCTCAGCAAAAGAAATCTGGTGGGTCCATTCAGTAATGCTGTCCATTCCCCATCGCCTCTCTGTCCTTCAGACTTTTGACCTTCCCAGACTTTTGTCTGCTAGTAAATCTTTCTTTTTTTTAAATGTGTTGGTCTTGTGACCAGATCATGCCCTTGTAGTTTTGGTGGGGTTCTTTTTTTTCCTTGACTGTTGAAAGTCTTCATAGTAGTCTGTATCATGCGTAGCGTTGTTTTTACTCTTGCTTCTTTATGACAGTGTCCAGAAAAGGAGATGCTGAGAGTTTTCCTTTAGCAACACATTTGAACACCCTGGTGTCTTTTGTTTAGCCTGTATGGTCTGCACCTTTTTTTTTACATTAGAAAAGTGTCACTGAACACTATGTCATTGACCTAGAGTGTTGATAGTTGTGATTTTTTTTGCCAAGGGAAATGTCATGGCAGGGTCATGTACTGCAAAATCTTAAACTATTGAAATATTTCAACAACAAAACGTTCATCTTGATATAAAAATTACAGGGAAGGGAAGGTGAGTCAATGGGCAAAATGTTTTACTAAAGATGATTTTTTGTTCAATATATATATATTTGTAAATTAGTTGGGTTTTGTACAAATTCATTACTTGTACCAGTTTCTTTAAAGCTACCGTCGGCATGATAAAGTTGGTGAAAATGTACACTGATGGGAAATGTTCGCCCAGAGGTTCGTACAGACGTCTCGAAAGCAAGGAAACCTCTGTCACTAATTCGAATCACGCGCCAGTCACATTTCTCTCCCTCCCTGGCAGGTCACTCAGCTATCGTTAAACCCGGAGTGCCAGTCGTTCAGATGAGATAATAAATTTAAATCTCGTGAGCAGCACGTAAAAGAACCGGCGACAATAACGGATTTGTCCCTCTCCTAAAGCCTTGCGTTGGGTTGGTGGATGAGGGGTAGGGGTAGGGGTGGGGGCTCCTGCGTCACCTCTCAGCCACCCATCCTTTCCAATCCTGTCCAAACCTGTCTGACCCCCCACCATTTCCACCCCAGCCCTCCACAGCTTAAAAAAGAAAAGAAAAAATCAGCGAGTCCACAATTAGCTAGTTGTATGTTTGGTTTTTTATGTGTGGGCAAGATGTTTTGCGTGCGCTCTCACACGAAACTGAAGTTTTATAGTGTCATCAGAAGAACTTTAGGAGGGATTCTACTTCCAGGGAAAATATCCCCTCAAACAAGGGCCTCGGTGGTGGCTCCTGCCCATGCCGTCAGACCGTGAGCTCAACATTTTTACCACAAGATAATCCAGCCCCCCAAACGTTGATATGAAATCCAGAACCTTCAACGTCCATATTTAGATCAGTTATCCAGAGATGTAAGCACACGCCTAGACAGCAAGAGGTCGAGGGTTCGATCCCTGATTAAACCCAAAACTTTTTCCTCCATCCACTAGACCTTGAGTGGTGGTCTGGGTGCTAGTCTTTTCGGATGAGAAGATATGTTGGGTTTCCGACCATGTGCAGCATATTTAGCGGCACGTAAGAAAACCCAGGGCAACAAGAGAGCTGTTATCCCTGGCAAAGTTCTACAGAAAAAGAAGATACTCTGAGAGGGAAACACGTACACATGTAGACAGGCAAATGGTGATAAAAGATATGGGTAGCGCTGCTCTTATGTCCACAGAAGTTCACACAGAGAAAATGGCTACGACTGAAAGTGATGCACAGCACAATACAATACAAACAATACAATATATTATAATGCATTACAATATAATATATTACAATGTATTACAATACAATACAATACAGCGCATACAATGCAATATTATGATACTATATATAATACGATACTTTACGACGATTATAACACACAACGCAAAACGACACAACACAATACAATACAACACAATACAATACAATACAACGTACACAATAATCACTAAGTTTTTACATACAGTTCAGTAATAGCACAAAACAACCCAACCCAACCCAACCCAACCCAACCCAACACAACCAACACAATACAATAAACTTAAACACCGAATTTCAGGGACACTCAAAGACTTGCAAACAATGGATGATTCTGTACAGATCAGCTGACTTGGCATGGTAAACGTTACAGCAGTATCCCATAATCTTCTCCACCATAGGGGCACCATGGAAGACTGGACAACCAGCCCTGTCCATCTCCAGTTGTGTCTCCAGCCTCTCGCAGTGCTTCCTTCCCTCAGCCTCAGACCTGTCCAGTCTGCTACATTTTCTCCCCATCTCCTTCTCTGCCTTCTTCTTCCTCTCATTTTCTCCCTCCTTGTACTTTGCCTTGCAGGAGGGGCTGTTTTGGAAAGCTAGCTCTTTTGATGGTGAAAACTTGTTGACTTGTGATCTCGTGGGCCTACATCTCCTCACTGTTCATTTCACACATCAGGGGCTGAATCCACCCCTTTATGCCTGCTGCCAGGGTTGGATATTAAACTGTCTCTGCATTCAGTGAACATGGGTCTTTTTTTTTTTAAAGAAAAGGACATATGCATGTATGTGTGTGTGTCCGTGTGCGTGTGCGCGCGCACGCGCGCGCGCACACACATATCAAGATTTTTATCTTTTCTTTTTTGTTGTTTTTAGGTGTGTGTGTGTGTGTGTGTGTTGTGTGTGTGTGTGTGTGTGTGTGTGTGTGTGTGTGTGTGGGTGTGTGTGTGTGTGTGTGCTTTCTGATTCAAGCCAGCTGGAGTAAGCTAAAACGGCATGGTGATACAATTTATAGACTGTGTCTTCGTTCGTTTTTGTCCCTATTTAAACTCGTATTGGCCTTAAAACATGCTATACATATATTCTTTGAATATTGAATATATGTATTAATCTGTCAAAAGAAAATATTCTCTCACTTGTCATAACATTTGTGCTTAGAAAAGCAGCAAAAAGGCAAGAAACAAAACATTACATTTATAAATACAAGTGTTCAGAGAAAAAGTGGCGCCGGGCTATGGCGATAAAACATTTTTTTCTTGAAGAATAGCTGCAGCTTCCTAATGAGAACTGCATGGCTGTTAAAATAAGTTTGTTGCTTAATTATGAAATTGTGGTTAGGTCAGACGCTTTTACCCTCCAGCTTTTTTTTTCAATGTGATCTACTTTCAACATCACTCTCTTGCTCTAGCAGTCAGTGCAGTGATACCTCAATTCTGTTACAGCAGAAAATTGCTTATGAAGAAAGAAGCTAACATCCATGTCACCCAAGACGACAATATCAGCTTTAAAATGTTGACCTGCCAGAGATATTTTTAGAGATTTGGGAAACACGCAAAAGTCAGTAGAGAGCCAGAGTTGGAAAATAGATAGGATACTTAACTTCAATGCAATCTTGGCAAACTGTATTCGTAGCAACAATAAACTTGTAAATGCGGGCTTTGTTTAGGTGGATCAAGAGACCTCTAGTAACCTTTACCTTTTCTTGGTGCAGTGAAATGACTTTGTCCTGTACCTAGTGTAGCAGTTTTGTATAGTATTCCCCGGTTACTGGGTGACAGCTCAGTTTCCAAAAGAAAAATCCAGAAGAAGAAAATTAATAACATCTGCATCCCAAAGGGCTGTAGCCATCCCTTCACATGCAGACAGGACTATTCTTGTCTCCTTTTGAGGTGGTGAACCAAAGCCTGTCCACTGCTTTGACTACTGCTTTATCTGGGGCATAAAGTAATGAAGCCGTGTCTTATCCACGGTGACAACTTGACCAAGAGAAGTGGCTGGATATATGCTGCAAATAGACACATATTGTTTAGGAACATCGCCAGTCCAGTATAGTTTTGAGTTGTGTTTGAAAAGTTTTGGCGCCCATATCGGAGAGAAACGTGTTTCATTTCCAGGTCTTTTGTCAGAATTGTGTGAACACTCCCTTCCTCAAGAGATGCCAAGGGCGCTGGTTATTGGACAGTCACTTTTCTGTCTGCTATGATCACGTCTTGGACTATGGCAAAAGTTTATTTGGCAGAAGTTGTGTTCCGTTTTCCACAGCTCTAGAGGTAATTCGCCTGACAAGAAAGCAAGCACTCCGGGTCGAGGTGCACGGTGGTTTGAACCCTGTTTAGGTGTAAAACTTTTCCCCCATCCATTAGACCATGAGTGGTGGTCTGGGTGCCAGTCATTCGGATAAGACGATAAACTAAGGCCCAGTGTTTTATACATAATTATTTAGCGCACGTAAAAGAACACACGGCAAAAAGAGAGTTGTCCCTGACAAAAGTTTGTAGAAAAAAGCCTCTCTGATAGGGAAACAAACACAGCTGCAGACAGAAAAAGAACAAAATGGGTGGCGCTGCTCTTGTGGCGATACGCCCTCCCTGGAGAAAACACCCTGAAGGTCACGCAGAGAAAACTACTGTGACGTAAAGTGGTGTAAAAGTAAAGTTTAAAAAAAGCCTTTTCTGCAAATCTCTCTCTCTCTCTCTCTCTCTCTCTCTCTCTCTCTCTCTCTCTCTCTCTCTCTCTCTCTCTCTCTCTCTCTCTCTCTCTCTCTCTCTCTCTCTCTCTCTCTCTCTCTCTTCCAGGCTCAAACTCAACTGATCAATATTCTCAACAGTAGAGTATGCAGGATCAGGTTCGCCGAAAGCCTTCGCAAAGTCTTCATGTGCGTCTATTACACCTCACCCTTTCTTGAGATAAAAATACCCATCATAGACAGCACAGTTCTGACATTTCCCTAGTTTCTCCAGTAGCTAAAGGTATAATACTGTCACATGCAATAACATTTTGACTACAGTGACACGACCTTCCAAATATGTGGGGCATAGTTTGTCTGGGAAATGTAACCCCTCCTAGGGTTGGGGCTGCAAACATGAAACAGCTCTTTCGTGCAGTGGCGATGATGTCACTTTGACTGGGGTCTGTTAACAGGCCCGAGAACAAAGTGGATAAATCGACAGACGTCTACACTTAACGATCCCAAAAATCACCAGTGACGGGTTCGAATCTCGGCAGGGCTAAAGAATAAAGGGTATTGGGCTTAGGCTATCTTAGGGAACATAAAGTAGATAAACAAGACAAGAAGAGGAGTTAGTCTCTAGCTTAATGCAAAAAAGTTAAAGGTGATGTGTTTTGCCAAAAAGAGCATGAAATAAAATATGAATCAACTCTTTTAGTAAAATGTCAAAGACCCTAAATGTGTAGGCTTAGTCAAAAGATACGAAAGATCATATACCAAAAATACAAAAATAAGAAAACGCATGACTAAAAGCAAAACAAGCTAGCTAAACATTTGTAAAGATGACAGCCTTCCTTACCTGCTGAAAATGAAAACAATTATTGGCATGCCTTGTATGGCCCATTATGCTTTGTGGCTGTGAATCCTGGACACAAAAGAAAGATGATGACAACTGTATTAAAGCAACTGATATGTGTTTTAGGAGGCTGCTTCACTTCAGCTAGACAGAGAAAGGAACAAATAAACGCATACTAAACAAACTAGAAATACCACGAGATCGATCATTGATAAATGAAAAAAAAAACCTTTGATATGTAGGCCATGCATAACAAAATCAAGGGACTGACCGTATGAAAATAGTCTTTCAAGCTAAAACTGCAGCAAAAAGAGAACAAATGTCAAGCAGCATCAAGCGTTGTTACCAATTGGATGAGTGACCGTTTGCGCGCCTTGGCTTCAGTACAGTTCCCCCAGTTCACCAAGCTCTAAATGGGTGCCTGCCCTCTTTAGGGTCAGGGAAAGTAAAGCAGCGAGGGAGAAGAGATGGGCACCGCCCTCAATATGCTGGCTCCTAGTGAAGCTGAGGTCTCTGACGCCTCGTTCCCCTACGACCACACAGGTTATGGTACACCTTTGCCTTACCTGACCTTTTAGATAGTATACCTTTACCTGTGGTGTAGTGTATCTAGGTCAGCTCTCACGTTTTGACACCTTCTTGCAAATACTCACCATTGAAACATTGTAACTGACTATAGCTTAATTCAGAGATTAACACCTAAGGGAACCAGACGCGTCTGCTCAAACTATAAATCGGTAGTCAATACAGACCGCTCTCTTATGACCCACTTACGTAAGACATCAGTCACCCAATCCCTTCATGACGACAAAAGAAGCTTAGTCACGGTGCCAGACTGCCTGTGTGTGTGTGTGCGTGCGACTAGATTACATTCTCTTCCTTAATCAGCTCTTGACTTTAATCTCTCGATATTTATGAGGCTGACGTGAGAAATAATGGCATCAAACAGGGACTGTGGTAGAAAATTGAACGTGAATTTAGTGGAATGGGGAGAAAAATGGTGGAATGAATGAAAGGCTAAAAGTCATGATCTTTTATTCAATGAAAAACTGTTTGAAGATTACAGAAAAATTGTAAAGAGGTTTCTCATAACTACCCCCACCCTCCCAACCTCTCACCCTCCCATACACACCACCACCAACGTCCCCCCCCTCCACACACACACACACACACACACACACACACACACACTTTTTCTGTAACCATGCACCCCAACCCCTATTGTTTCAAGGAAGGATAGACGAGAACATGATGTGCATTTAATCCTGGTGTGCATTGCAGGTAGCAGAAGCCTGAAATATTAGAGGGTTTAAACAGTATCCTAAAACACAGACATAAAACGGGGTCTGACACGCAACTGCAGAGTCTAGTCTAGTCCCACAGTCTTCCTGTAAGAACAACATCGTTACAGAAATTTTTGGCGCGAGAATACATTGAAAATTTGAACTCAGTTTTAAAACTGCGGAGAAAGTATATAAGCTTTTGTCCCCTTCATTTAGTCTAGAGTTATTCCATTTTCGTGATAATAAAAATAGTTTTTTTAGATTTTTTTTGGTCTGATAATACGATTGAAACAGAATGCCTGTTCTTTTTATTGTTTTGTTCTGGAGATTGGTTTTCTTTTCTCTTTTTTTTTTAGGAGGGTGGGGGAATTGCTTTTTATTTTCTTCATGTTCATGTTTCTGAAATGTCAACGTCATATGATTGTCTGCTATAATCTTGCTAAATAACTAAAAACTTGGACACCTTTGTATCCACATACCCAAGAGGCCAGACATGGTTTCGTGTTCTTCAATTTAACGTCTTTGCACTAAAGTGATATTAGATGATAGGAAAAACGATGAAGAATGAATAAGAATGACCATGTGGGCGGTTGAAAGTATGTTTATGAGAGAGAGAGAGAGAGAGAGAGAGAGAGAGAGAGAGAGAAGAGAGAGAGAGAGAGAGAGAGAGAGAGAGAGAGAGAGAGAGAGAGAGAGAGAGAGAGAGAGAGAGAGAGAGAGAGAGAGAGATAAAATGAATGAAAACAAAAACCAATCCTACATGAACAAAGAACATTTCCAGTGTATAACTAGAATGAAATTCAAATACCTGGAACATCAATCAAAGGTAGATCCCAACTTGACTATTATGATGACAAACAGAAAAATCACGAAGAAGCGAAAAGTCATTCAAAAATGTGCTTTAGAGGAAACGGGCTGTTTGAAGGTGACAATAACCCCGCTTTTGTAAACCCAAGTGTGTGTGTGTGTGTGTGTGTGTGTGTGTGTGTGTGTGTGTGTGTGTGTGTGTGTGTGTGTGTGTGTGTGTGTGTGTGTGTGTGTGTGTGTGTGTGTGTGTGTTAATGTCATCAATCTGTCTTCACCCTTCCTCTATATCCCAAAAGAGTAAAATAACTAGTGTTCAAATGTGTGTGTCTGTATGCGTGTGTGTGTGTGTGTGTGTGTGTGTGTGTGTGTGTGTGTGTGTGTGTGGTGTTGTGTTGTGTGTGTGTGTGTGTGTGGTGTGTGTGTGTGTGTAACCCAGTCCTTCTTTCACAGTTTCCAAACTTGTTCAAATCCGGTAATGTAAGATCAGGATTTTCCTCAGCTGTAAGGTCAAATTACAAAATGAGCGTTCAGTATTTTGATTTTGAGTTTTCGTGTGTATAAACAAAAGGCAATTATGTGAGTCACACATTCTCTCAGTTGCACCAACGTGGCATCCATTAAAAAAAAAATAACAGGCATACTTTTCTAACGCAGTCATAAATGGTATGATAGGAAAGATGAATACAAACTCTATAACTCACATCCCGTTCTTAGGCCCAGGCTTAAAGCTTTGACAGTTCGTGATATCAGCAAAGTGCCAAGGTCTACATGAAAAGCTATGCTGAGATTGTGTTTAGCCATGACAAGCTCTTATTTAGCATAACAATCTGCACTCTCCCTCAGAAGAAAAAAGTTACATGAAGTCGCAGTATGGCTGCCTTTATGTCAAAGTTCTTTAAAAGAGTCATACACACACTTTTCTTTTAAGGTATACTTACAGTCTCAATGTGACTCCGAGGTGGGATCAGTGAATTAAGAATGTATGTTCTGGGTGACCCCTAAGTGTTAAGCTAGGGAACGCGCAGCAACAACAACAACAACACCAAGGTGTTATTGATTTAAACAAAACCATATAATTTTTTATAATGTTCCAAAACATTTTGAGACAGATTTAAGTACAACAGATCAAACCCTTTAATACGGCCTGACCACCACCTGCACTGTTCTTCAGCCATTCCAGCCTCCACCCAACCTCAACCTCTCTCGCTCCCTGCTTCCCTCCTTCCTTTCTTTTTCTATCGACCAGAAAGTATCCTTGATCGTAACCAATCGAGAAGCTCAGACACTGGGCGACACACTTTTCACATACGACAAGCAGACAACTGGTCAAATATACTTTTCTTTCATATTCGATAATACTTGTCGTCATAACTAAACTTTCCAGAACAGACAGATTTCGTGTATGGATCAATCCTGGCCATATTGTACACTGTCCCATTCCATCACCGCCATCTTTCTCTTTATGAACAAGTTCGCAGACGATGTTACACTTATATTCTGTAAGGTGTACGTACGAGAGAGAGAGAGAGAGAGAGAGAGAGAGAGAGAGAGAGAGAGAGAGAGAGAGAGAGAGAGGAGAGAGAGAGAGAGAGAGAGAGAGAGAGAGAGAGAGAGAGAGAGAGAGAGAGAGAGAGAGAGAGAGAGAGAGAGAGAGAGAGAGAGAGAGAGAACGTATGTCAGGCCAGCTTAAAAGCAAAACCTTTACCGGTAGTCAATATGCTACGGTGGTGGAGACTGAAAGAACCTATTAGAAACATGCATACAAAAACTGACCGTCTGAGATCAATCATTCTAATCAAAGTGCAAGAGACCAGAAATGATAAGCGGTATACAGGCTTCAGTTACGGCCCTTTGTCAAAAATGGATAGCATAGACGTCTGCAAAAGCTGACGTCAGAGCATCAGTTGGAATCAATACGGGAGAGTAATGGTCCAACGGGCTTTAATCAACGTGTGCGTAACGTGTGCCGAAAGACAGAACAGGTTTTAACATATGCACAAAATGTTCTACGTGCGTTTGCACACGGAAACTCGGTTTATAATCTCATTCAAAGGACTTTCAGGGGAGTGGAGTAGGAAATGATGTTAACTGCAGGTGAAAAATCTTCTCGAACAGGTGCATCGTTGTGGATTGAATCCAGGTTGTCATATCACGAGCTCTATGCTCTAATTACTAGATTTATCCTCCCCCTGATTTCCATATGAAGGAGGCTTTTATTTACATTCTTGGAAGATTATCTTAGACAAAATGAGACCAAATAAAAACAGAAAACTAAAAAAAGAAGCTTTGGACAGTAGTGTTTAGTGGCCAAACGATGGTATCTCTAGAACAATCAAAAATGTACAATTATATCTGTTTTCACCATACCACACCCTACCATACCATAATACCATACCCAACTATACCACACAATACCATACCATACTCTGCCCTGGAATACCACACTATACCATACCCTGGAATACCATACCATACTCTGGAATACCATACCATACCATACCCTATCCTACATACCATACCATACCATACCATAACATACCATACCATAACATACCATACCATACCACACCACACCACACCATACCATACCATACCATACCATACCATACCACACCACACCACACCACACCACACCATACCATACCATGCTTTAAGTTTTCTCAAAGTGCAGCTACTACTCTACAAGGAGAGTATTCCTTACAAGCTATAACCACACTTGCAAGACAATCCCTCCGCCAGATGGCCCACCAACCGCATAACCCAGTGCTCTACATGCAATGCCAGGCAATCTGCACACGATCTTTGATCAGCAGATGGTGCATGGTTCTAGATCTGATTGAAGAAGGACAGGGGCAGGAAACTCGGTGAGATAACAGCCCTTTGATTGCTCCACCGACAGAGGCAGTTTCATGCATACTGATGCATCTTGGCACCCACGTGAAACAGATTTCAGACTTGCGGCAGCGAAAACACATGAGCGCAGAAAAATTGTGCCTTGACTTTGCAGAGGATATAGGCTGTCAAGATCCAAGATTTATGTTCTTTGTTATTTTCTGGGATGTCTAGACGATAGGTACCAAACCAAACAGCAGACGTGTCTAAGGATGGCTATGTCAAACTTGTGTCATAAAAGTAAAGTAAGTTATAGCAATGAAGTTGTTTGCAATCTGTCAGATAAATCATTCTTAAATAAACATAAAACAGGGTGCAACTCAACACAAACTAATTAGAAAATATCGTAAACTGAAAGAAAAATAGATGTTTGCATGATTTAACTGGACTGTTATTATTTTAAAAGTGTTATGAACTAATTAATATGCAACTATTTCACAATACTTTTATCACGAAGCTTTAAATGACCCTCGTTTAAACTGGCAGGTCTCAAACGTTATGGAGTGCAATTGTCATGGTAAGTCGATTGAAGCCTTCAACCTACGATTTTCATCACCAAGCGTCCTTGATTTTGGTCTAACTCTAAAAGTGAACGTATACAGGTAGTCAGGTAAATCCTATTGCCACATTGCACTAAACACTCTTTGCTTTGATTTCTAGATAAACAAAAGTGATATGTGGTTCACATGTGTACATAATTTATATGCGTCATGCCAATGGTAATCATTCCTGCATGAATTTTCTATGGCTTAAAAGAAATTTGATTTTTTTTTAATGACTTACTGAAAAGTTTAAAAGTATCGGCAGGTACTATCGTCTATTATGATACATAAAACAGTAGCAAATAAGGGCCGATTTCGAACATATGATAATGTTTTACAACTTACGTTTCTCTAATCTACTGCTTTCGTGCATGAGTCGATACTGTCTATATTAAGAAAAAGTCCCTATTTTGCTCTTAATTTAGAGCTCCGAGGTTAGTCAATGGTGAGATTTTTTCCGTGTACAACTGTGTTTTCCCACCATTACGGTAGATGCATGCCAGCACAAATAGTCGTCTACTGAGGCAGAATGGGTTTTAACATGTGCCCAAGATGCTCTGCATGCATGCGCACACGGGACATTGGTTCATAATGTCATCCGAGGGACTTTCGGGGGAGTTGAATCAGTACCGTTGATGTTAATTCCTGGGGGAAATCTCCCCTTAAACAAGCAGTCTCGGTGTTGGCTCGAACACGTCTCGATCTAGGGCTGTCAAACGGCGAGCGCAACGCTCTAACCACTTAGCTATCCCACCCCTTCAAAAGTCTCATTCGATGAAACGCTCTCATAGCACTTCTCAACAAGTCTGCTGATTCCATTACACTTGTATTTACAAAGCTGACATACACTGACGGAGAAAGCGAGACTGAATGGCGATGATGGTGATAATGGCTGGTTCCTGGCATGGGCAGAAAAGAGATGGCTTCAGGTTTGGCAGGTCCTCCACCACAGACTGAACACAGACTGGATGACAGACCAATTTAAAAGCAAGAGCCGCAAAGCCAATCAATACGTCACTATGGAATATGGTAGAGCCAATCAGAACGATACAAAAAAGCCTCTGGACCAATCAGGTCAAAGAACAAGAGGCACCATTATGAGCAACTGTTTATGCTACAGTCGTCGCCCTTTATCCCCCAAAAGGGCAATCTGGTTGCTGCCCCTGCCTATTTGGACGTGAGTGCTTTCTGAAAAACAAAAATCAATTATGGATATCTTGGATTGAATAAACTGTGATTGATTTCTAATGATATGTGTGTTTATTTTATTTATGTATTTATTCTTTCATTTCGAGGATGATGGAAAAAGCACTCATGCACTTTTTTTTACATCTAGTCCTCGTGTGTATACAGTTTTGTAAATGTTGTCATCCGTCACCACTGGCACGCAATGACCCACTCTTCTAAAAAAAAAAAAAAACTAAAAAAAAAAAAAACGGAATAGGCTTTAACGTGCGCGGCAAAATGTTTTGCGTGCATTCGCGCTTGGGACCTCTGTCTCTGTGTGTGTCCATGTCTGTGTGTGCGTGCGCGCTCGCACGCTTGTTTTTCTGTTTGTGTTACATGGATAGATATACGTTCCTATCCACTCAAACAAAAAAGTACAGGAACAAAAACAACAACAAAACAATAGCAAAAGAAAACCACCACCCCTTGTAACAAACTACAGGGGATAAATTAATAATCGTTACAACACAGCTACAGACAGCTAGTAAATCCCCCCTCCCCCTTGCAATGCACGGCTTAACCTTGAACAGGAGGGGTGTGTGAGGCGAGGGGGGGGGGGGGGAGGGGGGGTAGTGTTAGCGTGTAATGTGAGCACAGTCTTCTTAGTTTTCATCTGGTTCCCCATCTATCGTCGCTGCTGTCCTTAGGTCACCTTCAACAGCGTTTCAAGGATATTGTCCTTAGGTGCTTTTTTCTTCATCCTTCCTTTGAGAGAGAGAGAGAGAGAGAGAGAGAGGAGAGAGAGAGAGAGAGAGAGAGAGAGAGGAGAGAGAGAGAGAGAGGGACTGTGTCTATGTAAGTACGTATGTACGTATGTACGTATGTATGTATGTGATGTATGTATGTATGTATGTATGTATGTATGTATGTATGTATGTATGTATGTATGTAGGTAGGTAGTAGGTAGGTAGGTAGGTATGTAGGTATGTAGGTATGTATGTATGTATGCGTGTGTGTGTATGTATGTATGTATGTATGTATGTTGTATGTATGTATGTATGTATGTATGTATGTATGTATGTATGTATGTATGTATGTATGTATGTATGTATGTATGTACGTATGTATGCATGCATGCATGCATGCATGCATGTATGTATATCCAATTGGGAAGGCATGAATACGTGCGTGAAAGTATGTAGGGATCTAATTTGTGATTGTGTGCATTTGCGTTTTATTTCTCTCTGGCTTTGTCTTTTCTTCCGCTTTTCTTTCACTTTTTTCCCTTTCTGGTTTCCATTTTTTTCTTTTTTTCAGCCGGCATTTTTATTCATTTAGTTACGTTTAGGGGGAAAGGGGTATTTGTTTTGACTTTCTGTTTGTTGTTTTTTTCTGTTCCGAGGTTAAAGTTCCGAGGTTCACCACTAGTGAGACTTTGTGTATGTAGCTGTTTTTGT
>CM060316.1:44586167-44611167 GCA_030674155.1 Stramonita haemastoma | reverse complement strand
GAAGAATGCAAAGAATGCGAAGAAGAAGAAGAAAGAAGAAGAAGAAGAAGAAGAAGAAGAAGAAGAAGAAGAAGAAGAAGAAGAAGAAGAAGAAGAAGAAGAAGAAGAACAAGAAGAAGAAGAAGAAAAGAAGAAGAAGAAAAACAAGAAGAAGAAAAAACAAGAAGAAGAACAACAACACACAGACAACAACAACAAGATGACAAAATAAAAGACGAGAAGTACAAGAATGACGAGAAGAACAAAAACATAAAAAACAGGATTTAAGAATATTCACAAAATGCAGTTAGTTTTTTTTTTAAATGGTATGTATAATAATGTTCAAAATAAAACAGCCATTATACAGTCTACAAAGGGTTTCTGAAAGCAAACCCTCGACAGGCGACAGATTCTATCATGTACAAACAGCTCCTGATTCATTTACACACAAAAAAAACCCCTCGGGCATTGACATTTCCTGATCCTTAAAAAAAATTCTTCTTTCTCAGACATCTGCCGACGCGACTGCTTTCAGATAATTATATCCTTGACAGGTAAATATCTGAGCTCAGCAACATCAATGCTGATTTAGAGCCGAAGAGTGTTATGCACAGTTTGCAGAAAGGAGGATCAGCAACGTATTAAAATATTTATACATTTGGCAGCTGAAAGTTGTAAATTAAAAGCTTACTTATGTATATTTCGTCATGACTTGAGAGAAAACACGCTGTCGATTTTTAAAAAAGCCTTATTAAATAAACCTATTTCCCTCAAATACAGACTGTTCTTTCTGAAATAAAAACAAGAACAAAAAATCCCTAATAAAACGAAAACTATTTTTCCTGTGCAAGTTGAACCATTCAAATGTTTGCACTAGTACATGCACAGTTTTAGAATTCTTTTCCCCTTATCATTATGGCACAGACCTGTCCAGCTCTTCAGGATTAGCATCTATCGAGTGTTTAAAAAAAAGTTGATTACAGATTACAGTCACGCTAGATAGAAAGGACATTTTCATGCACAGTTTCGCGAGTAATTGATAGAACGGCTTGCTCCGTCACCAAGAAACGGCCTACTTTATTGCCGGAAAACAATGAACTAACTACATCAATGAAGCTAAATTGTATCTACATTGACTTTCAGTCTGAATACTTGCGCGCATACATGCGCATGTGTGTTTGTGCGTGTGCGCGCGCCGTGTGTGTTTGTGTGTTGTGTGTGTGTGTGTGTGTGTGTGTTTGTGAGTGTGCGTGGTGCGTGTATGCATGTGCTTGAAATACCATGCTGAGATTGTTCTTATCCATGGTCAGCTCATAACCTGTACTTTCTTTCAAAAGAGAAGATAATTGCCTTCTGATGTCCGAGAATAACTGCATAAAAGAAGAATTGTTTTTTTTAAAAAGTAAAACACGCAAACTTCTCATTTAGTTTGTACTTTGGTTCCACAGTAATTCTAAAGGTGTGATGATGATATGATGGTGTGTATAATATTCTGGTTGGCTTGCAGGTTGTTGAACTGGAAACGCCCTACAACAACAACATCAAGACCAAAAGATAGACTGACTAGCGACAAAAGAGACCTGCCAACTACAGCCAGCAGACTGCAAAAGCTTGCCAAAGAGGTCAACCCCCAAAGGACGACCCGACTGCAGGGTGTACAGACAGACACTGTCTGCAGAAACAGAGCTCCACCAACAGTGAAAATAACAGGCAGGGCGTTGTTGTTACTCTGGGTGCCACCCAACTTAACTCCCGAGAATCACTCAAACATGACCTCATCTCGTGGGGATCCTAGAAGTAAGTCTGTATAAATAGCATCCCTGCCATTGGAAATTCTGTTTGTGAGAAACTTTTAAAACTATGACTGTTATATATTGATTGCTTGTGTGTTGTGTAGGTCGAAGGCAAGCGTTTTGAATTGTTTTTGCAAGTTATAGCGCTACACATTATTTTTTAACTACTACTACGACGACGACGACGACGATTTTATTTTTTTTATTATTATTATTATTTATTATTATTATTATTATTATCATCATCATCATCATCATCATCATCATCATCATCATCATCATCATCATCATATTATCATTATTATTATTATTATTATAATATTCTGTACTGAGGAATTCCCTCTTTTCTATCCCTCTTGTTTCTTCCTTGTTCTGTATCTTTTGTCGCCTCCTTCTTATCTATTTGTCCCATCGTGGTCCATTTTCCTGCCTTCTCTTCCAGAAAGACTTACAAGATCACAATTCTCTCCCCACGCCGAAGAAGTTGGATGCGCTGGGCCTGACTTGTCAGGCGCTTAACGGCAGCATAGCACATTTTTGCTGAAATGGGAGACAATAGTTTGAATGTTCGTCGAGGAAGAATTCAGAACATACACTCTGACTCACCCATCACATCTAAGAATTGCTATGATACTGGGAGTACACAGTGGATGAGAAGTTTGTGTTGTGCATGCCTTTTTATGTATCTCATTATTCTATAGGAAGCCCGCCCTAATCCGACTTGAGAGAACTTTTTTCTTTTCATTCAGAGTGCAAGGTGTTTTCTAAGAGCTGTGTTTCAAAAACAAAAAAAAAGCAAAGGATACTATTGCAAAGTCTAACGATACTTTCATGTGGCCCCTGGGCCTTTTGGTTAAATTCATAACTGACAATGCTTTTGGTCTAAGTCAGAGTTTTGACTGGATACATTAAAAGGTGTCTCGTTTGTTCATTTTTAGGAGTCTTTTATTTGTCACTTGTCTTTGTCTCTGATCTACAATTTATATATACACCCTGCATATTACGTACTGTCAGTTGAACTATTTAATGTTGTTTTCTATGTATTAGTTATGCATTTTGCATTAAATTTATATCTTGTATTCGATAGAGAGAATGGGCTGTTTGCAAAGGTGTTTGTATATGTCATATTCAATAAATGTTGTGTTTTCTTGAATATTGTACTGAAAATAGAATGTGTAAAGAACGAAAAAAGAACCCCTTTTTGAATAGAAGGAACAAAATCAAACAATGTTAATTCACCTTTGTGGCTATGAAGTTGACGTTGGTATTGAAAAACTACTGACTAGCAATACTTTCCCCAATGTTTTCTTCATAATAGAACTTATTCTTTTTAGTTCAGACATCCCCCCACTCACGCCCCTACCCCTCTAATAACCTCCTCCCCACCCCCACCCCTCAGCCCACAGTCCCCCTTTAAGAACCCAACTCTCTGAAGTTGGTTTCTTCTTCCACACTTAATTGTCGAGGGAAGAGGCTCCATCAAAAACAGTTTATATTCATGTCTGCCCACATTTAAAGGGTAATGGTGGGGAAACTCTCTGTGTCTAGGGGACAGATTCGTTCAGCTGGCCTGGTCACAGGCGTGTTGACGTTGGCTTGAACTGTGGTGAGTTCAAACAGTTCATGGAAAACATGTCTAAAGCATCTCTAAAGTCAACACATAACGTAAGTGTCAGTAATTTCCTGTCATACGATCATTGCATCATGGACCCCGTTAAAAGTGAGAGAGACAGACAGACAGACACAGACAGACAGACAGACAGACAGACAGACACACCACACACACACACACACACACACACACACACACACACACACACACACCACACACACACACACACACACACACACACACACACACACACACCACACACACAGAGAAAGGCACTCAGACAGACAGAACAGACACTCTGACAGACAGATTGAGCGACAGAGACACAGAGAGAGAGTTCAACGCTCGATTGTCCTTGTTTTCAGAGGAAATGGGTTTCAGAGGAAAAGGGGGATGGATCAACAACGACCCACAGTAACACGTTTGTAGCAAATGGGAAAAGGGTAGAGCAACATTTTCTTCCCATCTCCAAGGACACCTTGCTAAGTCCTTCCATGCTTGAAAAGAAAGGTGAACGCCTTAGAGTTAGCACAATGCTGCCATTTTGTTCTTTTAAGAGTTCATCAGGCTAGATTCTGGCAGCCATACGAGAGGGTTTTCTGTACAGGCAAACCATATCCCTTTTGAAATGTGAAAGTGTACCTTGCGCATTCGATTTGTGCGCACCTTTGCTCCCACCTTCCTCCCCTACACACACACACGCGTGCGTGCACATACATCCCTCCATCCTTGGGTGAATATGTTTACTTGCGCACATAACACTAACAGGATATAGAACTAATCTCCAGACCTATACATGACACAGGAAAACACAGACAGGTGATGATCATTGACTTTTCAGGACAGAAATAGAAGGGGCAGGATGACAAACAGAAACGACACTGCAACCTGCAGCAGGTGCTGCATTGCATAAGGACAAAGGATAAACACAAAGGGAAAGTGAGCTGGTAATGCAACTTCTTCTTTTGGTTGGTTCTTTTTTTTATTCAAAACTATCCAGAATGACCTGGTTCTGTGTGACAGATCAATCAATAGCTGGTATGTAGCTTGGAGACTAACGCCAGCCAGATAGGAAACAGCACTCAATCAACGCATTCAATCTAACGACACATGCACTCGGCGTAGCCTTAACTGCTTGCTTGTCTTTTATTTTCATTTTAATTTCTTTAAAGAAAATTGATATGACTACGGAATCATTACATGTACAATTGAAATGTATGCACGAACCCTCCTAAAGGGATGAATTACATGCAGGTATGCACACAAGTAACACCGAGTGATGGTACAATTCCCTATACAATTAAACGCCATTCAGATTCAAATCCTAATACTCGGTGATTTCAAAACCATTCTGTTTATGAACCCGTCGTCCTTATGTCTCTGACGAGATGACAGCCTCGAATTGTCCTCTGTGGTTAGCAAGGCTGTAAACAAAAAGATTGGATTGAACTGGCCTTATTTTCTAACCTGTTGTGCTCAGAGAATTCAGTCTCATTACTTTTTTTCTTCTTTCCTCGTATAGAGCTCCAAGGTTCACAAATAGTGACATTTTTGCCTATGCAACCGGTTTTGCCTGCCATTAAGGTATCCTCACTCCGACTTCGGGGATATCTCATAGATAAACAGTGACAGGGCTTGAGGAGAACGGAGGCGCGGGAGGGCGAAAAAGTGGCGCCAGAAGATTAAAATTAATGACCATGAAGAAGACCTGAAACACATCAGTAGAAAGACAGACATTAGGCAGATAAGCACCAAGATAACCATGGACAGACAAGGGTAATTATAATTAGAACAACAGATACACAGACAAATACACAATGTTTCCTTCAGTTTAGCGCTATTGTATTGTATTTTATTGTATTTTATTGTATTGTATTGTATTGTATTGTATTGTATTGTATTGTATTGTATTGTATTGTATTGTATTGTATTGTAGTGTGTTGTAGTGTGTTTGTATGTATGTATTGTATTGTATTGTATTGTATTGTATTGTATTGTATTGTATTGTATTGTATCTTATACCACTTTTAAGTCATGTGTCACTACGAGCAAAACAATCGATACACGCTACATCACTATAACTTTATATTAAAGAAAAGCAGAAAGAGACGAACACACGTGATACCTGTATGTACAGAAACAGGTCTAGTGAAACAGAAATAGGTTCGTGAGGATGGGGGGGGGCGATCATGGCGGCAGAGCTGTTAGAAATCAAATATATAAAGAAAGAGAGACACAGACAGACAGACAGACGGACAGACAGACAGAAAGAGGAAGAGAGACAAACAGAGATAGAGACAGAGAGACAGACAGAGACACAATCAGAAAGATAGACGGAGATAGACAGATAGAGACAGAGAGAGATAAAGACAGAAACAAACAGATGGTTGAACACACACACACACACACACACACACACACACACACACACACACACACACACACACACACACACACACACACACACCCACAAACACGGAGATAGTAAAATATATATAAGAGAGAGGGAATGGGTGCACAAGGAGAAAGCGGAAGGAAGCGGTGGCTGTGACGTGATTGTGACGATCAAAAACCGGTGGGAAAAGACCAGAAAACTTTTGTAATAGTTCCACCTAAAATAAACAACATTTTCTACACTTTTCCTGCAGACCGCCTAAACTTTTCTTTCGGATCTTTTTTTCCCTTCTTGTTATTTTTGTTTTGTATTGCTTGCGGCATTATTACGTTATGCTGACGTTGTGAATGTACATTGGCGACTGGAGGGTGGAGCAAAAAATCAATGTATGAGACGTAAAATTTAAAAATTTTAAAAAACGTAAAAAAAAGAAACTCCTAAGACAGAGTTTGGGAAAACACAAAATGATGGACGAGAAAAGACAAAAGGGCAGCAAAAGTTGTTTTCCTTTCAAAGTTTCTTGAGTCAAGTATGCCTGCGGGTTAAAGAAGAAGATAAAGAAGAAGAAGAAGAAGAAGAAGAAGAAGAGAAGAAGAAGAAGAGAAGAAGAAGAAGAAGAAGAAGAAAGAAGAAGGAGGAGGAGGAGGAGGAGGAGGAGGAGGAGGAGGAGGAGAGAGGAGAAGAAGAAGAAGAAGAAGAAGAAGAAGAAGAAGAAGAAGAAGAAGAAGAAGAAGAAGAAGTATTGCCAACAAGAATTGCGAAAAAGAAGAATTTCTAAGTAGAATTGCAAAGAAGAAGAACAAGAACAAGAGGAAGCCCGAGTCCGGCCAAAGGCTTACATTGTGTAGGTTTATCCCGCAAGGGACTGGAATAAGAACCGACAGTAACGTTAGGGGAAAAACAAATCCCCCTGTCCATGTGACATATCAGCAGCCAGTCCAGCCCTGTGACCCAAACATTAACTGGAATTAACTACATAGGCTTACCTACATTGACACTGACTTAAGGAACGGGAGATGTGTGTGTGTGGTAGGGGTGTGTGTACATGTGGGGGGTAATGGGGAGGGTGTTAGTGATTAAGTGTAAAACAACAACACACACACGCCCATGCGGGTATGTGTGAGTAAGTTAGTGAGTGAGTAAGTGAGTGAGTGTGTGTGTGTGTTTGTGTGGTTGTGGGTGTGGGTGTGTTTGTGGGTGTGGGTGGGTATGTGGGTGTGGGTGTGGGGGTGTTTGTACATATACATCTGTCTGTATGCTAGCATGTGTGTTAATAGGCGAGCGCGTGTGGACATGCATACGTGCATGTGAACGCACGCTGTGAGTGTGTGCCTGTGTGTGTACGGGCACGTACATGTTTGTATGCTTGACGCAGTGTTAAACCTGTGATGGACTTGCGGTTTTGTGCTATAGATAGTAGACGTCTATACATAATGAATTAACTAAAAGTGTATCCTGTTTCACAATATATGACACAATACTGAACTATGAACACCTTTGCCAGTCTGCGGTGTCAACAGCAGAGGTAGCGGTGATGGATTGCATAGCTACCAGGCAGTACCACCTGGCGCAAAGATCTACCATACTTCATCATTCTGTAAAAATAGATACGCCAAGAAAAAGCTATAAAACAGTGACTGTCGTGTGCAGGTGTGTGTGTGTGTGTGGTGTGTGTGTGTGTGTGTGTGTGTGTGTGTGTGTGTGTGTGTGTGTGTGTGTGTGTGTGTGTGTGTTGTGTGTGTACTGTGTGTGTGTGGTGTGTGTGTGTGTGTGTGTGTTGTGGTTGTGTGTGTGTGTGTGTGTGTTTGCTTTATTGTCGTCATCATTGCTTCGTCATTCTCATCTTCTCTTCTCCTATCTTCTTTTCTGCTGCTGCTGCAGCTGCTATACTCATATCTTTTCTATTCTCCTTAGCCACTTCTCCTTCTTTCTCCTCTTCTTTTTTTCCTCTCTCTTCTTTTCTCCTTCGTCTTTAGGAAAATGTCCGTGAGAGAAAAGACAGAGTGTTAGAGTGATTGATGAAGTGCATCAGCTCATGACTTTACCTGCAAGTCCTCAACAACTAACAAGGGAACATGCATGCATTAACAAGCAACGCTGTCAGATTAAGGACCTCTCCAGTTGTTTTATTTCTTGTTATTTCTGGTGCCTTTTTGCATTGTTCTTTTTTGTTTGTGTTTTTTGCTTTAGATATTGAGGCCATTTGCATTGAACCTCAAGGCGATGTCGCGACGCAGGTGTTTTTTTCTTCAATTTGTCCGTCTGTGTCTCGTCCCTGTGACAGAAAAGACTTGTTTGCTATTATGGAGAGACAGGTTGGGGATGCAGGTAGGAACATATACGTGCGTGCGGGCACACACACCTGCGACACGCACACGCGCGCGTGCACACACACACGCACGCATGTGCACACACACAGATACACATACACGAACCTGCATCATCATATACACACGCAGACACGTACACATACACCCCCCTCCTCCAAACACACAAGATTTCAAGATTAAGATTTGATTCGTCTTTAACCCCTCTTGGTGCATGTGTACAAATTTCAGAAAACAAAAATTAGTTTTAACATGTATAATTTGTATTAAGAAAACATTCACAGCACTGCATGTGACAGAAACAGAGATGTGGTAACAAACAGAATTCCATCATGTCATGCAACTTTAAATTTACTCAGATTCAATAACGTCTTTTTGCTAGAAGAGAACAAATTTCAATTGTTTTTAATGTAAACACACACACACACACACGCATGCACACACACACACGTGCGTGCGTGCGTGTGTGTGTGTGTGTGTGTGGTGTGTGTGTGTGTGTGTGTGTGTGTGTGTGCATGCATGCCTATAACTTCCAATACCAGCGTGTTACCCACAACAAAAACCCACTAGTCTCCTTCCTGCTCCAGGTATTGATCAAACGCAACCCTTTTCAGTTCGGGCTTCACTTTGCAGGTAAGACTTTTTGGAACCTGCACATGAATGGAGATGCATTACTAGCACCGTGCATACATGGTGGTGTCTGCCATTCCAGAGGAAACATCTATCTTGGTCACTCTGACTCAGCGTCTGGGTTTTTCTGTTCATCAGAAAGAGATGGTTTCCCTTAGTGCATGGGGCCAGAATAGACAACACGAAACTGCACTCACCTAGCCCATTAGCAGTGCATGTGGTGTTGAATGTGTTCATGTATGTTTAGAAAGCCACTGCTTTCAACACGAACACATTCAAATGAAATGAAAAAAATCCTGATGCTGAACGATGAAAAAGCATACCTTTAAGTGTTCAGATTCCATTTTCCCAGCCAGGGATTATCCGCATGCAGGATATTCTATAAACCTCCTAGAAGTAGGAATGCGGCTACCTTCACGGTGGGCCAAAACAGTCACAGACGCTAAATCTGTTCCACTGTTTGTAAGAGTAGGCCATTATGTGCCAGTGGAAACAGATGACATTTACAAAACTGCATACACTCGGAGACTGGATGTAAAAAAAAAGCCATGAGTGATTATTCCATTATCCTCGATATCAAAGAATACAGAAATAAAAAATAAAAGTAAATAAATCTCACCATTAGTGAACATCTAAGCTCTAGCCGAGAAACGAGAAAATAATCCCATAATCACTTTTTCAAATTTCTCAAAAAACATTTATTACACGACCTGTATAATAATATGTTGCATCTACCTGTGGAGTCTCAGAAGATCTATATGTTTGTTTTTTCTTCCACACCGACCTCAAAATGACATGAATTATAATATCTTTGATGCTCATGTTTGATCTTTGCAGAGGACAGAAGATGCCAAAAGAAAAAAGACCACATGGCACACCTGCAACAAGCCCGCTTGCAGGATGCTCCCTGAATGAAATAGCCTTTGTCCTCGGGAACTGGTGGAAGACAACATCGGAAATAAAATCAGGAGTGTTTGAGATAGTTCCTGGCTATTCTGGTAGACCAGAGACAGGTAGTTGGCAGCACCGTAAAATTGCTCTGTCAGAAACCTGTCAGTGTTGCTTCCTTTTGCTCCTCCCGTTCTGCTACTTGCTTGTATATTCTCTTTGTCTTCTAACATGTCTGTTTGTTTGTCTGTGTGTCTTTCTCTAGGTTTGACTGTCTGTCTCTGTACCTTGGTATTTCTCTCTGTGTGTCTGTTTGTCTCATTTTCTGTCTCTGTGTCTCTCTCTGTCTCTCTCCTCCTCTTTCTATCTCTTTCTTGTCTCTGTCTGAGATGTCTGTTGTTCTGTCTGTGTGTCTGTGTTCTGTGCGTCTGTCTGTCTGTCTGTCTGTCTGTCACTTCTCTCTCTCTCTGTCTCTCCTGCTCTCTCTCCTCTCTTCTCTTCTCTCTTCTCTCTCTCGTCTCTCTCTCTCTCTCTCTCTTCTCTTCTCTCTCTCCTCTCTCAGTCTGTTCTCTCTCTCTCTCTCCTCTCTTCTCGTCTCTCTTCTTCTCTCTCTCCTCTCTCTCTCTCTCTCTCTCTCTCTTCTCTCTTCTCTCTTCCTCTCTTCCTCTCTTTCTCTCTCTCTCTCTCTCTCTCTCCCCTCTCTCTCTCTCTCCCTCTCTCTCTCCCTCTCTCTCTCTCCCCTCTCTCTCTCTCTCCTCTCTCTCTCTCTCTCTCTCTCTCTCTCTCTCTCTCTCTCTCTCTCTCTCTCTCTCTCTCTCTCTCTCTCTCTCTCTCTCTCTCTCTCTTGCATCATCCCAGCTATGAATGAAGAGCTGTACGGATCAATCCTGGTCAATATCCGGAAGGTGCTGGCCACAATGCACTGCCAGAGGTGTGAAGCATTTCATCGTCTGGCTGGCCAATACCTTCGCTCCCTGACTCTCTGTCTGTCTGTCACGGACCTGGGGCTTTCAGCGGACTAAATGGATGGGGATGAAGGTTGTCAGTTGCCTGCCCTTCCAGTCAAAATGTCGTCTGCCAAACCTCAATCAAAGCAAACTGATGCAAAGCCAAACTCTATTCCACATGAATCAAATCAAACAAGCTTATCTAAAGGAAGAAATGGTCGAAATAGATATGCATGCTTGGGTGCATGTATACACACACATACACGCATGCACACAAAAACACTTATAATATTCATGTAAGACTGCACACAACGTGCGCACACACAATCACATACAGTCTCGCACGCACGCGCACAGGCACACAAACACAAACACAAACACAGATACAGACACACACACACACACACAGACAAACAGACAAACAGACAGACAGACACACACACAACATACATACATACATACATACATACATACATACATACATACATACATACATACATACATACATACATACATACATACATACATACATACATACATACATACATACATACATACATACATACATACATACACGTGTACACGTATACACACACCCTCGCGCACGCGCGCGCAATGTTTTATTGACTGTTTTGATGTATGTGCGTTTACAAGGACATATTGTAAAACTACTAGGTTTGGCTGAAAATTGTCACCTGCATATTAAGCACCATTCATTCATTCATTCATTCATTCATTCATTCATTCATTCATTCATTCAATAGTTCACCCTCTCACT
Organism: Stramonita haemastoma; assembly: GCA_030674155.1. Classification (NCBI taxonomy): domain Eukaryota; kingdom Metazoa; phylum Mollusca; class Gastropoda; order Neogastropoda; family Muricidae; genus Stramonita; species Stramonita haemastoma. The sequence goes on along the minus strand of CM060316.1, from coordinate 44,599,818 downwards.
GAAGCTCAGCCGAAATTAACAAAATTGATTTGGAATCAATCCCCCATCAGCACCATGCAGACTATAGTCAGACACTTCTGGCACCAAGGTATTCCCTAGTCTGGCCCTGGAGATCAACTCTTACATCAAGGGATTGGACCTGACGGCTGTTGATTAAACCATGATGAAAATGGCAGTCTATTCCATCCAGTGTCTTAAAGGGGACACGATGTCAACAGAGTAGTTTGATCAAACCATGATGAAAATGGCAATCTTTTCCAGTGTTTTAAAGGGGACACGATGTTAACACAGTAGTCTGTTACAGGGAGCAGACTGTGGCTACTCTGATAGCCACATACGCAAAAATCTCTCTTGATATCAATCTTTACAGTTTTAGCAAAAAGAAAAAAACCTTACACATGACCCCTCCTCCCCCTAAATGTCTGATTTAAAAAAGATAATGATAATCACAGAGATCTCAAACAAACAAAACTTTTCCTTATTTCAATGTTCAAAGTATGTTTAATTATTGCTGCGTAGTTTTAAACAACCTAACATTTGTACTGGCTAGCATGTCTCCCCTTTCACAATTTTGCTGGTTATGTTTCTTGCTCTTCCAAGAATGACACCGATAAGAGTGTTAAAAAGTGGCATTTAAAATCCTTTGATAAGCATGGCATCTTGATTTCAATGTTTCGATGAACATGTTAATCAATGCAAAATTTGAAGACAAGTTAATGAAAGGCTCGCCCCATCGCCTAACCGCCCCCCGCCCCCCCCCCCCCTCACCCCCCATTCCCACCCGCAGGCTATCGACAGAAACGAAAAGAATAAATCACAAAACATGTAACTAAATGCAGCTTCGTAGTCTATGTTAGTTACACAGTTTATTTGGTGTTGCGTCTCCCTTTAAATGGAACAGAGTAATGTACTGATAGATCATGTTGTAAAAAAAAAAAGCTTTGCTGAAAACATGGACCATCTTCTCTTCCCTCGTAGGACCTGTCCTTTTCCTGCCCTAGGGTTAGTTAGTTATCCAGAGGAAACGTCTCAGACATGAGTTTTGTCTTTGAAGCAGCAGCAGCACCTAACACAACCCGGTGGGGGAAAGACGGCTCTTTGTCGCTCTTTAGCTGCTGCTTTCCGTTCACAGCCAGAAAACTTTGATTACTATCTCAGGGTATGATTATAGGGAGGGGGTGGGGGTGTTTGTGTTTGTGTGTTTGTGTGTGTGTGTGTGTGTTTTTGTGTGTGTGTGTTTGTTTGTGTGTGTGTGTGTGTGTGTGTGTGTGTGTGTGTGTGTGTGTGTGTGTGTGTGTGTTGTGTGTGTGTGTGTGTGTGTGTGTGCGAGTGCGTGTGTTCGTGTGTGTGTGTGTGTGTGCATGAATTTCTTGCTGCAGAAATTAAATAATAAAAATAATAACTATGTTGGTGAGATTGACAACAAACAGATACAACGATAGTAGCGATAGCAACAACTACGATGATGATAACGGTGATGATGATGACAACGACTACGATGATGCTGTCGACAGCAACGGTGACGATTACAACAACACGATGGTTACGATGGTGATGAATGTGAGGAGTAGAATGGGGAGAAAGAGGAGAGATAGGACGAAGACATTCACAAAACTGCATACATTGACATTTACATAACTGCATATGACATTTACAAAACTGCACACACACGGGGACTGGATGTAAAATAAACCCACATGAGTGATTATTCCATTCTCCTTGATATAAAAAAAATGAAAAAAGAAATAATAAATAAATAAAGAGGAAAAAGCAATTCTCAATAAGGAAGTTACGGAAACACCAGTAGAGAATTCTCTATGCTGATACCGCGACAGTCCAAATTGCACCTTCTCTTTCGTACACACTATTTTGGATAGAAGGAATATTTAACAAATGTCCCCACCCACCCATTCATAATTGTAAGGTAAAATTCTTTCCCACTTGCTTTTCTTGCTGCCTTGTAGGCAGAAGAAAAGATTGACAAAGAGTAGATAATCCAAAACAACAAAATTGTTTTGATAAAGAGTCCATAATCCAAAATTACACAATTGTTCTCGAAATTAAATTTTTCCTTTATGGTAAAAAATCCCCTCTAACTCCTTCTTAATTGTAGATGAAAGAAAAATGATGTTTACCAAAGCCCCTCTGTGAAGACCAGCACAGAGATAAGGCAAGTTTTAGAAGGTGGTCGATAGCTCCATACTGAGGTAATTCCAAAGAAGTGTTTTAGTTGATGTCTGTCACAACTTTGGGAAGTGGTCTCATCCTGAGTGTTGACTATGCCTGGAAGCAAATGTCCTTCACCTTTGACCTGATCACCACAGGGGTTTCATCACTGCGTCAAGTGGTCAGTGGACAATTTATGGGGCGAGTTTCAAGGGAATCTTCAAAGTCAACACAGACATTGCGGGATCGTGAGTGGTGCCGTCTAAGTGGACTTATTAAGTGACAGAAAAGTGTGGGGAATAGTTTCAAAAGTAGGAGAGGAAGGGATGAATTCAAAGGACACTGACTACTGTGATATGACATCAAAGGGGACTGACTGTTTCGACAAGCCCAGCTTTATTTTAGCCTACCATACTTTCAACTGCCCCCCTCCCCATCTTTCCTTCACATTTGTACAGTTTAGATGGTTGTCAATCCACCGACGATAGCACTATCACCTTCTGTTATCATATCTCTATAATAACCAAAAATTATGTTCTAGTTATCATATACAGATTGAGTAGCATGGCCCATTGTAAAAAAAAAAAAAAAAAAAAAGTTTGGATCAAAAGGTCTGTCAGCAAGAGATGAAGTTCGAGTAATGTTTTATAGGAGATGACCCCCTTATCAAACTCATAACATATGTCTGTCCGTATGAAATTCGAGTTTAAGAAGCACAGACATTTCTAGTTTTATACTATTTTTTATCATCGATGTTTTCTTTCGCCGTTATTTCAAACACGCTTGCATATTTATTTCTTTTTGCAAAATGTGTTAAACTGTTATGAAACAAGGACCTTTCAACAGTAATCAGCCGCCATGGCGCAGTGCTAACACTATGGGCTACGGGTTTGAAGCTCGCAGGTTTGATTCCCTTAAAAATCATAGTGATTGCTTGGACTCCGGCTGGCTCCTACCCAGAGTGAGTTTACTCTGGGCTTATTGGGAATACTGGACGTCACAGTCAAGCTTCATCCACATTACAGATGTGATTTTGAGAGTGTTGCTCAAATTACCTAACCAACACTGCATGTGTCTGTATCTCTCCAGCCTGGTTGACGACGGATATATCATGATAGGAAGCGTAGAGCAAAACCTTGTCAAGCAGTCTCAAAGCACATGCACTTCCAGAGCAGCACAATTACATCATCATGGTGACCTCAGTTTTACACTGTGCACTTCTGTGGCTGTGGTGAGTTTGTATCAAAGTCCTCGAGGTTGGAGGTTCACGGAAAAAGGTTATTGGAGGGATGTTGTGTGGTCGACAACACGAGTGGGCGTCTCACTTGAATCTTGAATCTTGAATCTCAGTCTGGCTCCGCGACGTGTTCAGGTTTAGCAATATTGAATCGAACTGTCGGATTTTAGCTTGACAGGGAATTGAATTAGTATATATCTTGTCGGATGCTCACGAGACTGTAATACATCTGGGTAGTAGCTTCCTATGATTAGTTTCGTCACCGCTTTTATTCCATCTCGCCACCTTCAGTCTCAGACAACATGCCAGCTGTTAGAAATTCCTCGTGGAGAACCATATTATCATGGCCTGCTGTGAATGACTATTGACCAACCCGTAGAAAAAAAACTTGTATTGCACACACATACATACACACACTTACACGAGGGCACACACACACACACACACACCCCACACACACACACACACACACACACACACACACACACACACACAACACACACACCAGTCACATGAACAAACACACACACACACACACACACAACCTTTCCTTCAGTCGATGCTAGATTAGACTCATGATCCTAGTTTATGTTTGGGTCATGGGGTTTGAGTGGGTGCTGAGACATCGAACTTGGGTGGAAGATTTACCCTCCTCCCCCCCCCCCCACCAAAGTTAATATTGATTTTTTATCCCATTCATTTGCAGATATGTAGGATAAGTCAATAAAATTAATATTTCATCTTCTTGTCGTATCTTCTTTTTTTCTTCGTTTTCTTCTTTTTTACATTCTGCTTCTTTAAGCGTCTTCTTTTCATTCTTCTTTACATTCTTCTTCTTCTTCTTTTTCCCATCCTTCTTCCTCTTCCCATTCTTCTTTTTCTCCCCATTCCCCTTCTTCCCATTTTTCTTCTTCCCATTCTTCTTCTTCACCTTGCGGGCATACTTGACTTTAGAAACTTTGAAAGACAAAACTACTGTTGCTCTCCCTTTTCTCTTTTCTGCTTCAATTGTTTGCTTTTTTTCAAAGTTTATTATTTGTTTCTCATCTGTCACATTTTACCTCTTCACCTTAAGATTTTTTTTCCTTTCTCCCTTCCCCCCCCTCCACTCCCTCCCCCCTCCCCCCCCTAAAGTACACTCACAATGACAGACGGCTTAACAATGCCTTAGGCAATACACAACATGATTCGATAAAAAAAAAAAAAAAAACAATTTTTAAAGAAAAGTTGTGTATGTTTAAGAGAAAAAAACGTAGAAAAAGTTAGGTTGCTTTGGGTATACTAGAAAAGTTTCCTAGTTTATTCCACGGTTTTCATCCTCACACGCAGTGCTTGCCTTTTGCTTTTCTCTTGTGCTGGCTGCCCTTCTACACTCTGTCACTCTTTCTGCTATGTCTGTCTCGTCCTCTGTCTCATCCTGTGGCTTCCTGCGTTTCTTCTCTTTCTTCACCTCACCTCCTACATGCCTCGTGTGTCACTGTTTGAATTTCTGTCCATGTCTGTTATGACACCATGTCTATTTTCCCGTTCTGATAGATGCTGGCAATGATGACATTCCAGTAATGCTTTCTGGCTAAAGCTGAACAGAAAAAACGAGTCTGTTTCGTGTGTATTTGTAGTATACAGTAGGTATGGAATGCTCAGACAGTACTGACACCTCTATAGAAAAAAAAGTAGACTTGAAACTGAAAAATTGCTGTCTGAAGTCATTTATTTCCCAGTTTGTCTGGCTATTTCGACACAGCAGACAGCTCGCTTTTCAGAAAGATCGACTTTAGGTTAGGTTTATGCTGGATACTGCGTCCATTTCACTCATTCAATCTCTCATCTCATTCATTCGCTAGTTCCTGACCAATTTGGTTGTCGTGGGGACCACCTCTCTTGCAGACATTGCGAGGCGGAATCTTCCTTCTGATCTCTGCTAGGTGACTGCAAGAATGCGGTTAATGCGATAATAATGTTTCATCATCCACATCACAGTGTTCAGGATTTTTATTGATGAGGAAATAGTAGTGGAAGTAAACAAGTGCACTTGAGTGCATGACCCAAACATAAACTAGGATCATGAGTCTAATTTAGCATCGACTGAAGGAAAGGGTAGTGTGTGTGTGGTGTGTGTGTGTGTGTTGTTGTGTGTGTGTTGTGTGTGTGTGTGTGTGTGTGTGTGTGTGTGTGGTTGTGTCTGTCTGTCTGTCTGTCTGTCTGTCTGTCTGTCTGTCTGTCTGTCTGTCTGTATTTCTGTTGGTATGTATGTACGTCCTTCTGTCTGTCTCTCTGTCTGTGTGCATACGAGTGTGCATGTGTGTTTGTTGTGGGGGGGGTGAGATATGAGCAAATGCATACGAGCGTATATGCGTGCTTGAGTGTATGTGTGTATGTGTGTGTGCACATGCGCAACTGGCCGTATGCATGTATGTGTTCGTGTGTGCTAACGCGCGAGTACACATGTGTGTGCCTGTGTCCTTGTATACATGTATACTGATGACACAGTGTTTACACTTATATTCTTTCGGTAAGACTGTGCTTTGGATATCATGGTGTGAAAGAATAAATCCTTCACCCTATCATTTTTTTTTGTTCTTCGTCTACAGCTCCGAGGTTTACCAATGGAGAACTTTTTGCGAATGCAAACGTTTTTACCCACCATGAAGGTAGCCGCATTCGGACTTCGGGGATGTGTGCTGGGTCTGTTTGTCTTTCCGTAACCCACCAAAAGCTGACATGAGTTGTGGGATCTTTAACGTGTATATTTTGATCTTCTGCATATGTATAATGGGACAGGATAGCTCAGTGGTCAGAGTACTCGCTTTCCCCAAGCAATTGTTAAGCAGCATCGAGCGTGGATACCGAGTGGATGGGTGACTGTTTGCGCGCCTTGGTTTCAGTACAGTCCCTAGTTCACCCAGCTGCAAATGGGTACTAGCCCTCTTTATGGTCAGGAAGGTAAAGCAGTGAGGGAGAGGAGGTGGGCGCCGCCCTCACTACGCTGGCTCCTGGAGAAGCTGAAGTCTCTGACGCCTCGCTCCCTTACGACCACAGGATATGGGACACGTTTACCTTTGCCTTTTAATAATTATACACAAAGGAAACTAAAGCTCTGGCAGGTCTGCACTTGAAGCTGACCTGGGAAATCGTTAAAATCACCACCCTTAACTCACCAGTCCCTGTCGCCGAGATTCGAACCCACGACTTCATGATCCCATGGGACTGAAGTCGATGGGTTTTAACCACTGGGCTATAGAATCCGTCACATCACCCTGTAGAAAAGTACTGGGAACAGCTGAGCGCTTCTCGCAGGTTGCGGTGACGCAGCAGTGTAAGTGACTAACGTGCTGATGATGAATGGTGCATGCCCCATTGTCCGTACCATCTGACGCCACAGTGTCTCAGTCTTTAAAAATAGAACAACAGCAACAACAAAGCAATATAGAAATAGTGACTTCGTGCAGGTGGCGTGTGTGTTTGTGTGTGTGTATGTGGGGGGGGGGGGGCTGTGTGTGTATGTATGTATGTATGTGTGTGTGTTTCTGTGTGTGTGTGTGTGTGTGTGTGTGTGTGTGTGTGTGTGTGTGTGTGTGTGTGTGTGTGTGTGTGTGTGTGTGTGTGTGTGTGTTCATCATTGTCGAAGACGTCATCACTGTTGATAATGGTTCTGTTGCTATTATAATTATTTTTCTTCTTCTTCGCTATTTTTCTTCTTCTCAAGAAAATTCACAGAGAGAGAGAGAGAGAGAGAGAGAGAGAGAGAGAGAGAGAGAGAGGGAGAGAGAGAGAGAGAGAGAGGAGAGTGTGTGTGTGGTGTGAGATAGACAGACAGACAGAAAGACAGAGACAGAGAGTTGCTCAGATTGACAAAAATCAAGCTAACTACATTATCTCAAAGCCATAAGCAGTTAACAGGCAATATTCATGCACTAACAAGCAACGCTGTCATATTAACGATGTCTGCACTTTTTCACTACGATTTTTTTATGTTCACTGCAATTTGATGGTGTTGTTGTTTGAACGTAGAGACAATGCGCATCAAGCCTAGAGACAATGTCACGTAGCAGATGGTGTCACGTCTTTAATTGTGTCCATCTTTGTCACAGAAATTAATATTTGAGACAAAAACAAATAGGTGTTTGTTATCAGGAAGAGGCAGATTGTAGAGGAAGGATGGCACATACACGCATGCATCTGTGTGCGCTTGCATGCGTACACAAGCACGCACGCGCGCAGCACGCACGCACGCACAAACACGAACGAACATGCACATAAGCACAAAAACGCATGCGTGCGTGTGTGCACGTACGTGTATACATGCATGCACGCTCACATGCGTGAGCGCACTAGCACACACACGCGCAGGCATGAACGCATGCGCAAACACGCACATACACACAAACACATACACACACACTCATTTATTTAATATGTACTTCTCATCATCTTCCTCTCTTCTACCTTGTCTTGGTATTATTGTTTTATTGTTGTTGTTGTTGTTCTGCTTCTTCTTCTTCTCAGTTTTCGCATTCTTCTTCTTTGCATTCTTCTTCTTTGCATTCTTCGCATTCTTCTTCCTTTCATTCTTCTTCTACACATTCTTCTTCTTTGCATTCTTCTTCTTCGCATTCTTCTTCTTCGCATTCTTCTTCACATTCTTCTTCGCATTCTCTTTCTTCGCATTCTTCGTTTGCGTTTTCTTCTTCTTCCCCATAATCGTTCTTTTTCTTTCTTCCTTTTCTGAATTGACATTCTTCTTATTCTTCTCATCCTCTTCTTCCTCCTCTTCCTCCTCCTCCTCCTTCTCCTCCTCCTCCTACTCCTACTCCTCCTCCTCCTTCTCCTCCTCATACTATTGTTTTCTTTCTTCTTCTTCTCAGGAGCAAAATGTCAGTGAGAGAAAAGACCGAGTGTTAGTTGGAGTAATTGATTAAGTGCGTCAGGTCCGCGACTTTACTTTCAAATTGTCAACGCCTAACAGATGGCATTCATGCGTTAAAAAGCATGCAATGTTGTCAGATTAAGGACGGCTGGCTGCGTGTTTTGGGGAACATGACTTGCTATTGTTTCTAATGCAGTTTTGCTACAGGTTGTTTACGTTCTGTGTCACGTCTTTGTGATAGAAACAAACAATTGTCTGTTATCATGATCATGAACACGCAGGCTGGAAAGGGCGGATGAGTGTTCACACACATACACACACACACACACACACACACACACACACACACATATATATATATATATATATATATATATATATATATATATATATTATATATATTATATATATATAATATATATATATATATATATATATATATATATATATATATATACATTCATATACTAACATAATATTATGCATGTTTTCATGTGCATCCACACCCACACCCACCCATCCTCATCCTCACACACACACACACACACACACACACACACACACACACACACACACACACACACACACACACACACACACACACACACACGCGCGCGCGCGCGCGCGCGCGCGCGCGCGCGCGCGCGAAATACTAGCACCCAGATCACCATTCATAGTCTAATGGATAGGGGAATAGTGTTGGACCCAAACGGGGTTCGATTCCTCTCACATCTCCGACCCAGACTTTTCGCTAAATGGGCGCTTTACCTCGAAACCACCGATCCACACTCTCTTCTTCTTTTCTGCAGTTTACACTTCTGTGGCTCTTTAGATTTCAGACAGACAGACAGACAGACAGACTGGCAGACAGACAGACTGGCAGACAGACAGACAGACTGACTGACTGACAGACAAAGGACAGACAGACGGACAGACAGACAAACAGACGGACGGACAAACAAACACACACACACAAACACACAGACAGACGGACAGACAGACTGACAGACAGACAGATAAAGACCGAGAGAGAGAGAGAGAGAGAGAGACAGAGACAGAGAGAGGGGGAGGCATAGAGAGATTGTGTTGCGTGCGTGCGCGCGTGCAGGTTCTTTTTTTTATATTCTTTTATATCGGGGTGGGTGTGTGTGTGTGTGTGTGTGTGTGTGTGTGTGTGTGTGTGCGTGCGTGTGTGCGTGTGCGTGTGTGCGCGCGCGCGCGCGTGTGTGTGTGTGAGTGTGTGTGTGTTTGTGTTTGGGTGTGTTTGGGTGTGTCAAAGTCAAAGTCAAAGTCAAAGTCAAACTTTTATTTCCAGATGGTACATTGAGTAAGCAGTCCAATTGCTTTTTTTCATTAAGCCATCCATCTAAAAAAATATTTAAAAAAAAAATAAATAAATAAAAATTTAAAAAAGAAAGAAAAAAAAGGAGAAAAAAGAGAGAATAATCATATTTAAACAAGGAAAAACTTAAAGAAGATATGTGGTACAAATGAAAAGATTAAAAATGAACTTGAAAAATATTCACACCAAAAGAAGAAACTACACACTCACACCAAAAGAAGAAACTACACACTCACACACACACACACACACACACACACACACACACATATAATATATATATATATATATATATATATATATATATATATATATAATATATATATATATATATATGTGTGTGTGTGTGTGTGTGTGTGTGTGTGTGTGTATGTGTATGTGTGCGTACGTGCGCCCGTGCGTGCGTGCGTGCGTGCATGCGTGCGCGCGCGTGTGTGTGTGTCTGTGTCTCTGTGTCTCTGTGTCTGCGTGTGTCTGTGTGTGTCTGTGTGTCTTTGCGTGTCTTTGTGTGCCTGTGTGTGCCTGTGTGTGTCTGTGTGTGTGATTAAACACCAAAAAAATACCGAAATCGTCATCGTCGTCGTCATCGTCATCAAAAAAAGGAGAAAAAGGAAACAAAGAAGGAGAAGACTTTATCTGTGTATATATTTTAGGGTGTCCATTTTTACTGGATGAAATCTCTATGGAATCAACTCAAATGCTGTAGAAAAGCGAGCTCGCTCGGTTAAATGTATGTAGCCATTAAGAACAAAGGGAGAAAACCGCAGGACACCTAAGATTTGTCGTTTTTCTCCCTTATAACGGTACAGCTCTCTCTCTCTCTCTCTCTCTCTCTCTCTCTCTCTCTCTCTCTCTCTCTCTCTCTCTCTCTCTCTCTCTCTTTTCGAGCATTTGATTAAGAAGTAGATAATGGTATGGAAAGTCTCCTCAAATTTATTTCAAAACGATAAACCACAGAAATTTTTCCCTTTGGTTTTAAAGGATAAATGTCACAAGACAGGGGATTTGAAAATCTGATACCACCCTTTCTCGTGGTCCAAACAGTCCAAAACCTTAGACTAGGCTATGTACTGCTTTGTTTATACTGTGTACGAAATGTAAACCATATTTAAAGGGGAATCGGTCTAAAAGTACTCTTCCTGCACGGAGAGCGGAAGCGTGGATTTGATCCCCCTATGACGTGTAGCTGATAGGCATACATATACTTGTCTCCCATCCACAAGACCTTAAGTGCTGGTATGGGTGCTAGATCTTGGAGGAGATGATAAACCGTGTATACGCACACCGGCAACCGCAGAAGAAATAACTAAACGCAAACTGGTTTTTATTTTATGTTGAAGCCACAGCAACAAGATATTTGTCCCGGGGGAAAATTCTGTAGGAAAAGTCACTCTCATAGGAATATTTTTTAAAAACCTAATATTTGTAACAGGAAAAAAATTAGGTCGCGCTGCTCTTGTTTCGACGCGCTCTCCCCGGGGGAGCAGCCCAAATTTCTCTCAGTAATATGCGCCGCAACTGAAAGCACTAATTAAATTGATTCCAAATGACGACAATATTCACATTTCCTTCGCCTATGGAAAAATCGTACATACATAACATTTAGTAAGCTGATATATGAGCAGTGGTCAGTTGTTGTTTTTTCCTGTTCACTGGAAAGTTTTAAAAAAAATATTGCCTCCACTGCCAGATTCAATAAAAAACCATTTGTGTAAGATTGTTTCTTCCGCAGCTGCTGGTGTGCCCACATCCAAAAGAAATTGGGTATGTAGACATTGTGGAGCCCTTTGGAATAAGGAAATGCTTCCATTTGTTCCTCCGTTAATCATAATCTTGGGACATGAGATACAGTGTGCATTTGTTTAATTTGAGAGAGACAAAAGATAATTATCGCGCGCTTTTTTGGAAAAACTTTTTTATATACTTTGATGCTTGTTGTCGACAATACTTCAGATTTCTTTGATGCAATGCCTTCCCTTAATTGCTATTGTTGAGCAGTTTAAAACAAAATGCATGAGTAAGCCCTTAAATCTTGAAACAAGTAGTTGTAGAAACTAAACACATCTCCCTGGGTCGGACACATCTCGGTGTGTGCTTGTTACTGACCACCTTTAGGCATGGATTTCTGTGTCTACCTGTCTTGGGCATGCTTTCACAGAGACACTGATGGCAAGCTGGAAGGATGTCCACTTTTATTGCTATCTCTTCTTCTTCTTCTTCTCTTTCCTTTCTCTACATGTTGGGGCTATAAACAACATGATTGGATTGGTCCTTTCTCTGCCGCCTTCAACTTTGTGAAGATTCTGTAGACATCGGGGTGTATGCTGGTTATGCTCGTGTTTCTTTAGCCCACTGAACGCTGACAGAAGTGACGGGATCTTTCGCGTGCATATGTCACTGTCTCCTTTGCTGCTAAGAAGATTTATCTCGAGTAAAGGAGATGGATACCAAGCCATAGTTTACCGCGTTCCCTCTCTTTTGGCCATTAATAGCTTTCGTTCGTTGTGAAAACTTTTTTTCCGGGAAATATGTCTCTTTCAATTTCTAGCTTAGTGGTTACACGCACGACACGGTTTAATAAGATTTTCCCCTTGAAATGAACATAAGTATCGATTCTACTCTCACCGAGAGTCCTTCGGAGGAAACTATAAATCGAGGTCCTGTGTACGAAAGCTCACAGAACATCTTTTGTACATGTTAAAACCTATTCTGCCTTTAGTAAGAGTAGATCATTGCGTGCCGGTATGAACAAATGACAAAATTATGAAATGTGTATACACATTATTGAAGTGTTAAGTACCATCCCTGAAGATGGAATGTAGCTGTATTAAAAGGTAAAAGGCAAAGGTGTCCCATAACCTGTGTGGTCGTAGGGGAGGAGGCATCAGGGATCTCAGCTTCTCTAGGGCCAGCATGTTGAGGCGGCACCATCTCCTCTCCTCGCATTTTTCTTTCCTGAACTGAAGAGGGCAGGCCATTTACAGCGGGTGAACTGGGGAACTGTACTGAAGCAAAGGCGCGCAAACGGTCAACCATCCAATTGGTAACCACGCTCGACGCTGCTTAACTTGACTAACAGAAAGCAAGCGCTCTGACCACTGAGCTTTCCCCTACTCCCGTAGCTGTATTAATGTCGGGCAAACGGTCTTACATCGTAAAATCTCACCATTTTGTGAACATCAGAACTCTGACTGAAAAGCGAGAAAAAAGTCTGTTTCTCAGGAAGGGGGCTGGGGGTGAAAAGAGGTTAAGATGTTTCATTTACAGCTTTCTTCAACATTAACGACTGTTCTAAAGGTAAACTATTTTGTGATCACACAACCATCCTTTGTGCATACCAGCAGTTGTTGTCACCCTATCCAAATGTATGTCTATGCATATTAGTTACACGTCTAAAAGATTCCTCAATTCATGTCAATATTGAGAGAGTTGTGGAATCATGAAACGTACCTACTTAATGATAAACACCCTGGGTTTTCCCAGCGCATGGGCTATGTAATGCAGCTGGCTCAGCCTCTTTGAGAAAACTGTCGGGAAGATGAATGTTACACACCGTACAGCATACATTGCGTTTGTACAACCAGTGAGTCTTTCTTGACGGGTAGGGTTTAGCAGAGAGGATAATGTTCAGCATTTGATGTCCATCTTGTGGTTCCATGGAGTCGCGGATTGAGTCTCAGTAGTGGAGCCTGGTGGATTAATCGGGCCAGGAAGGGGGGGGGAGTTAATACTTTTTCGATCTCCCAAGTTAACTTAAGGTGCAGATCTGCCAGTGCTTTCATTCCTTTCGTGTGCTCTTGTAGCGCCGTACTCTTCTACTCGCGCACACGTTAAATCCTGTTCCTCTTTTCGGAAGAGTAGGCCATTGTGTGCCGGTGGGAACAGATAAGACTTACAAAACTGCATACACACGGGACTGGATGTAAAAAAGCACGTGAGTGCTTATTCCATTATCCTCAAATAAAAATAAATGAATAAATAAAAGAGCATTCAAACTTCATCCAGAGAAATGTGACCGTGACTGAAAGCGGTATCTGAT
>CM060316.1:44578667-44581167 GCA_030674155.1 Stramonita haemastoma | reverse complement strand
GCAGAACATACAAAGATCCCCCCCTCCTACTTCCTTTTACACATAGACCATTTCGTCAGTTATAGAACATATTTTGATACTTAGTGGTTTATCATTGAAAACATTCGTAGGATACTGAACAGTTGTGACACAGTGTGTCAAAGTGCTATGCCAAAACTTGGGTTCGATTCCTAACCTTGCCTTTTCTTCCCAGTTTGACGACAAAATCGAACTGAATTTCAGTCATTTGGATGAGGGAATACATCGAAGCCTAGTGTGGGAATGCACGCAGAACATCTTACTTACACGTTAAAACCACTTCCGCCTTTTAGAAGATTAAGCCATTTCGAACCGGTAGGATTGGATGACATTTTTTTTAACACATGAACACAGGTGTCATGTTTAGACACCATCCCAGGAATAGGAATGCAGCTACCCTAACTGTGGAGGGAGGAGGGGGACGGTCGCATGCGTAAAACTTTCACCATTAACCGAGAAACTGAAAAACTGACTGTCGGATTAGGGCATATTCATAATCACAAGACCCCCGAGATTAGAAAAAAAACTGGCATTGTTTCCAGCAGTATTCTTCTCATGTAAGGGGGGTGTGTGTGTGTGTGTGTGTGTGTGTGTGTGTGTGTGTGTGTGTGTGTGTGTGTGTGTGTGTGTGTGTGGCGCGCGCGCGCGCGCGCTAGATGTTGCTTGCATGCACACACAAACATACAGACAAATCCATGAACAGAGAATGGTGGAACAGAAAGCCTTGTAATCACTAATACATTTATTCAGATAGCAGATGCACACACATAGACCTCAACAACGGCAACAAGAATAATATCATCGATCATATGAGAAACCTTTGCATTGTTCCCATACATAGCTAAGTCAATCTGTGCTTTTGCCTCCTTCACGTTTGTGATGATCATAGGAACATTGGATAAAAATATTCTTTTTTTTCTGTTTGCATAGTTTTTTCCCTATCACTTGTACCAATGGCAACAATTTTGTCCCATAATCGAATCTTTGAGGATAGAAGAAAGAAAGAAAGACACTTCACAAAATATGATAAATAGAATCTTTTTTTTTAAAAGCCACAACTGGTGTGTGATTTTTTTGTCGGTGATATGCTTGTTCGGTAAAAGATAAAACGACACGCTGCTTATATATGTCTCTGTATCCAAACACTTTTTCTACAAATAACATCGATATGACTTTGTAATTTGTTTCCTAGATACCATGAGTTAATCATATTCATCTTTTATAATTATGCAGACATATTGCAAACAAAATGCTTGGAAAACATGTAATAGTCAAGGAGTCGCTAAAAAACAAAAAACAAACCAACCCAGGTCCTACGTGACGAAAAAGACTGATGAAAAGTACTATACCATCAACCCCTGATCACAGAATTAACAGCACATACCACATCCTATATCAAGTTGGAGTATAATCACACACAAAAAGGTAACAAGTTCAAGTTCAGTTTATTGGAAAATAATGATCTAGAATCATGCCTAGCAGCTTGATCCATCTATCGATTTATCTATTCTACTTAATATATGTATATATATATAGTATGTGTGTGTGTGTGTGTGTGTGGTGTGTGTGTGTGTGTGTGGGTTGTGTGTGTGTGTGTGTGTGTGTGTGTGTGTGTGTGTGTGTGTGTGTGTGTGTTTGACACTATATACTCAGGGATGGAAAAAATACATCCTGTGAAAATTCTCGCAGATCACAGCCAAAATATGTTGGAAAAATGATACCCATAAATAGGTAGTGTGCATCAACAGATGGAGAAACGTCAGCTGCACGGCTCATATATTGCATGCGATAGAAACTGCTGAAGACAGGCACACAGTTCATTTCATCTCAAACAATGAGGTGAACCGATTTGTAGAAAAAGCTACAGGTAAATACACATCCTGCAAAATCAAACTCCAAAAACTGCTTCTGGGCTCACACATGGGGGAGGGGGGGGGGGGTGAAAAACTAGTAGGGAATTGAAAGGTAAGGCACAAAGGACAAGGCATCGTTTTTAGATAAATCATATCATAATTTACACACCAAAAATAAACTCTATCATCAAACCTCTCTCCAAAAAAAGGACTGCGATAGATCTATAATTATCAGGACAAGGGGGAACCACTCTGATCAAGAAAAGGAGAAGGTCACTCTGCAGCGTCACTGATTGAAGTTCAGCGCGCTGGGCTAAAGGGGAAAGGCAGGGGGAGTCACCCCGCGATGTTCACGTGCTGAGGCAGAAGGGAGAGCCGGGGATGTCGTCATCGCCCCACTTGACGTGCAGGATGTGTTCCCCGATCTCCACCACCTTATAGCTGATGCTGTAGGACGTGTTGGTGGCCTTCTTCACGCTCAGCTCAGGCTCCGGGTGGCCGCTGGGAGCGATCATGCCCACCGACAGCAGCGCCTCGCCTGCACGATCCGCCACAGGCATTAGGTTATATATTTTAAAAAAGAAAAAAAGAAATTGCACTGGCTTATTCAATGTACCATCTGGAAATAA
>CM060316.1:44571167-44573667 GCA_030674155.1 Stramonita haemastoma | reverse complement strand
GAAAGCACACTCAATACTTTATCATGCAATGATCTTTCAAACTGAAAAAAGATATTGCCAGGCGAAAAGACAATAAGCCAGCATGCACTAGTGAATACGTATGTAAACACACTCAGGCTTACAAGTACACAAAGTGGCACACACACACACACACACACACACACACACACACACACACACACACACACACACACACACACACACACAAGTGTGCGCGCGCATGCACACACACACATGCGCACAGACACGCTCGCGCGCGCGTGCGCACGCACACATACACTCACACAAACACACACACACACAACGCGTGTGCACACATACACACATATGCGTATGTATGTACGCACACACACACGCACAAACGCATGCACACACACACAGAGTTAAAGTTGAATGCAGCGTTCCATCCCACTTTTCAGAGCGGCGTTGATCTGTAGCTAACGTTAACGAATTATTGAAATTTGTATCCACATACATGCATACTAGAACACACATACTCTCTCCCTCTCTCTCTCTCTCCTCTCTCTCTCTCTCTCTCTCTCTCTCTCTCTCTCTCTCTCTCTCTCTCTCTCTCTCCTCCCCTCTCTCTCTTTCTTTCTCTGTACATTCCCTAAAGCCTTACACACCTCTATCCATGCACACACTTATGCATTCAGTCACACTATCTAACCCCCTGCAGGGGAAAAAAACGAATACGCATTTACACCACCAACAAAACTATGATGCACACATTCATCATCAATGTTCCCAGCAACCATTCGGCATCATCCACCTCTGCGCTGGCAGATTCTGCAATAACATTGACCACCAAAAACCATGACACAAGAAACATCATGGAAACAAAAAGAAAATTTAAAAAAAAACCATAATGATGATGATAATAATAATAATAATAATAATAATAATAATAATAATAATCACAATCATAATCATAATAATAATCACAATCATAATCATAATAATAATCATAATCATAATAATATAAGATTTATATTGCGCTGAATCTTGTAAAGCACAAAAATCAAAGCGCTTGTGAAATGCACACACAAAAGCATCAAAATTTAGTCTAAGAAACAGAAAAAAACAACAACAAGAAACCCACACACACACACACACACACATAAAATGCCAATCAACACAAGCAAAGACAAAAAAGCAGAGTGATAATGCTGTTCCTTATAACAAAAACACCCTTCACAACAATAACAGCAAACATGAACAAAAAATCACTTTTCTTTAACTCAAACTCACCGGACACATTGCTCTTGTAAGGCGATCCAGCGATGGGGATGTTGCCGTACTTGATGGTGATGAGATAGTCTCCGGGGCAGAAGGGGTTATAGGTGAACTCGTAGCCATCATCCACCTCTTTGCAGGACAGGGCGGCTTTGGAAGGGCCGTCAATAAACACCGCCAACAGGCCCGACCCCGCTCCAGCCGTGTGCACCACGAACTTGTTCTTCACACCTGCACACGTACATACATACATACATACATACATACATACATACATACATACATACATACATACATACATACATACATACATACATACATACATACATACATACATACATACATACATAACATACATACATACATACATGTGCGAACGCACGCAGAACATCTTGTGCACACGTTAAATCCTGTTCCACTTTTCGTAAGAGTAGGCCATCGTGTGCCGGTGGGAACGGATGACATTTACAAAACTGCATACACACGGGGACTGGATGAAAAAAGCACAAGAGTGCTTATTCCATTATCCTCGATATAAAAGAATCAAACAAAAAAACATACATACGTACGTACGTACGTACATACATGTACGTACATACATACATACATACATACATACATACATACAGACAGACAGACAGACAGACAGACAGACAGACAGACAGACAGACAGACAGACAGACATAACATACATACATACATACATACATACATACATACATACATACATACATACATACATACATTACATACATACATACATACATACATACATACATACATACATACTACACACACACATGCAGACAGACAGACAGACAGACAGACAGACAGACAGACAGACAGACATACAGACATACAGACATACATACATACACCACCGCACACGCACGCACGCACGCACACACCACACACACGCACACAACGCACGCGCGCGCACACAACACCGCACCACACACACGCACGCACGCACACACGCACACACGCACGCACACACACACACACACACGCACCGCACACACACACAATGTAGACAAGATTATGATTGTTTCAATGTTTCGTTTTTTTCTCCCTGGTGATGATATAACAGAAGACTTTTCAAGACATCCCCTTAGCAAAGTTTCCTATCTATTGCATTACTTTCATTTATTTCTTGATATCAGCATCGTTTTTTAAAAAAATGCACACACACGGGAACTGGATGTAAAAAACAAACAAACATGAGTGCTTATTCCTTTATCCTCGATATAAAAGAATAAAAAAA
>CM060316.1:44533667-44551167 GCA_030674155.1 Stramonita haemastoma | reverse complement strand
CAGTACACGTAAATCAGTCGATATTTAAGAAGGGGGAAAATTAATGTTCTTAGAGTTAGGGTTAGATTTACTGTATTTGGTTAGATTACGCTGCGTTGAGTTGCGTTGTACTGTAGTATGGTGTGGGGTGGTGTGATGGGGTGTAGTTTGGTGTGGTGTAATGGTGTGTGGTGTGTGAGGTGTGGTGTGGTGTGGTGGTGTGTGTGGGTGGTGTGGTGTGGTGTGGTGTGGTGTGTGGTGGGTGTGTGTGTGTGTGGTGTGTAGGTAGTGTAGTGTAGTGTAGTGTAGTGTAGTGTAGTGTAGTGTAGTGTAGTGTAGTGTATAGTGTAGTGTGTGTATGTGTGTAGTGAGGTGTAGTGTGATGTGGTGTGGAGTGGTGTGTGGTGTGGTGTTGTATGGTATCGTAATCTATTATAGTATACTAACCTGTGTTATATCATTATATTGTGTTTGTCTGCTGTGTATCTTTTTGCTATAACTTATTCTTCAGAAGAAAAAAAAGTCCCTGTTTCTCTCTCTCTCTGAAAATAGCATGTCATTGAAGTAAGGTGCCAAAGATGTTCGGGTTGTTGTTGGTATTTTTCCTGTCTATGTGTTTGGCTTGTCTGTAAGGGTGGTATTTGACAGCCGCATTTCGTCAGGGACAGTTGCTACTGCGCACTACATTGTGTGCACTTTATGTACGCAGAGTCTGATTTTAGAAGACTTTTTTCAGTTATCTCTTTTTTTCCTCCCCCCCCCCCCCCCCCCCCCCCCCCCAGCCCACTTTTTTCTCATTTTCGAACACTTAGACAGCTCAGCAACTATTGTTGAGCAGCGGTCGTGCTGTGCAGTTGTGTATATGGAACGTTACCCACGCAGTTGCATTTTCATTTTTCTTTAAATCTTCTTCTAGCTTTCACAAATGTCTTGGTATCTCGCGCGGAGATCATATAGGCAACTAGTAGCTGAAAACCAGAACTGAAAACGCCCTAGGACTTAATAAAAAAAAAAAAGCTCCCAATTTCAGTGGGGGAAAATACGCAAAGTGGTAAGGGCTCGTCACGTGAACATGTGGGTTGGCCAAGACTGTCCTACAGGGAACTGTCCAAGGAGGTAGACGAAGAGAAGGACAGAGAAAACGTTGGGAAGACAACATCAGAGTGAGACCGGCCTTGAGTGGAACGACATAATACGGAAAAACTAATAACTGCAAGAGTGGAGGAAGCTGGCTGCAAAGTCTTCAAGGGTTCCCAAAAGTTGACTAGGCGAAGGTGAAACTGAAAGAGGCTGACTAAGCACACCACTGCCACCATTTGTACCTGGAAGGAAGATTTACATTTCCAGTTACCTCTGTGTGTGTGCGTGCGTGCGTGTGTGTGTGTGTGGATGTGTGTGTGCTTGCGTGTGTGCGTGCGTGCGTGCGTGTGTTCGTGCGTGCGTGCGTGCGTGTGTGTGTGTTATGTATGTGTGTGTTGGGTGTGTGTGTGTGTGTGTGTTTTGTGTGTGTGTGTGTGTGTGTGTGTGTGTGTGTGTGTGTGTGTGTGTGTGTGTGTGTGTGTGTGTGTAACCCGAGCCTATCTACACCCCAGCCTGTCAGTGTGCACGTGCGAGCTGTGTTGATGTTGTAGTGGGGCAAGTCAGGGTCACTGACATCAGTGTTGCTTACAGCTGCTGCCATTCTTCAGGAGACACGGGAACATTTGGCAGCAGCGTGTCAGTGTGTGGATTGCATGGATTGGATTGCGTTAGGCTATGCTGTGCTGTGCTGTGTTGTACTGTGTTGTGCTGTGCTGTGCTGTGCTGTGCTGGGCTGTGTTGTGCTGTGCTGTGCTGTCTGTGCTGTGTTGTGCTATACTTTGCCTTGCTGTATTTTGGAATACATTTTTTATTCTGTAATATATATTGATAACATTGTATTGTGTTGTTTTTTTAACATTGTATTGGTTTGTATTTTTGCATACTCCTGAATTAGACTGACTTGCATTCGATTTGATTAAACATTCTACTATTCATATGTATAATGAATTATTCCAATAAAGTTTTTGTATGAAAAATCATTTGCTTTCCTCCCACCCACACCCACCACCTCTCTCTCTCTCTCTCTCTCTCTCTCTCTCTCTCTCTCTCTCTCTCTCTCTCTCTCTCTCTCTCTCTCTCTCTCTCTCTCTCTCTCTCTCTCTCCTCTCTCCCTCTCTCTCTCTCCCCTCTCCTGCCTCTGTCTCTCTCTCTCTCTGTCTCTGTCTGTCTGTCTGTCTGTCTGTCTGTTCTGTCTGTCTGTCTGTCTGTCTCTCTCTCTCTCTCTCTCTCTCTCTCTCTCTCTCTCTCTCTCCTCTCTCTCTTCTCTCTCTCTCTCTCTCTCTCTCTCTCTCTCCTCTCTCTCCTCTCTCCGAATGAAAGGGCACGATGAAAAAAGTATGCAAATACTTGGTCTGTTACCCTTGAAAAATAAAGATTATTCAAAGATTATTCTTCTGGGAAAACATATTTCCAGAGAACAGCAAAATCATTTTTTCCTGTACTATTGCATCATGTCTTTTATAAGTGAGACTGAGTTCTTTATGGTACATTCATGGGCGGTTAAACTCAAGCTGGTTTGCATATTTTATGTGCATTAGACATGAATTGCACATAGGAACTGACTATAATAATAAACAAATGTACAATAATTAGTAAAGAGGACAAAAGAAAATCTTTACACCCATTGAACGATCATTGCATCGGAAAGATTAGCACCTAGCATATCACTCAAGATCACTATATCAGACATTTCTGTTTAAACTCCGTAGTGTACATATACCATTGCTATACCATATACTGTAGCGGCTAAGGAGAAGGTAAGGAATGTTCATAGGACTTCAAAACAACATAGTTGTCTCAAAATTATACCATGTCACATATTTCGAGGAGGTGAAGGAAGGTAAAATCATTCTATAGGAAATCTTGGTTTGAAAAGAAAAGGAAAAAATACAAGACACTATAACAACAGTAACTCTTGGCAACTGTATTCCCTTAAAAACATGTTACATCTACACACCAACAGCAAAGTCTGGAACATCAATAAACCCAGGAACGTGTATACAAGACGCTGTACTTTCTTGGAATAAACACGGTTCCACAAATTGAAACAGCGAGAGGCTCAAGCATGTGGAAGTACTCTTTTATATTAGTTCTGCAAAACTATTTTTGTCTTATGCTTAACAAAACAAACTTACAACAAGACAGGTCACGTTCTTATGCCATTAGTTTAATTTAAAAATATCTGAAAGCTCATATGTAAAATGAATGGAATAGGATATTACATGGATTATAAAACTATGTAAATAAGGCTCCCCGCAAAAAAACAAACAAAGCAAAATAGGGGAATACACAAACAAACAAATAAAGAAAAGGTTGTGGAATGTAGGCCATATCTTTTCATTTCTTTTTATAAGCTGCATCAAATCATAGCGTAACCAATGCTAAAGGAATTTACACACACACACACACACACCACACACACACACACACACACACACACACACACACACACACACACACACACACACACACACACACACACACACTCACACTAGTCCTTCGGATGAGACTTTAAACCGAGGCCCGTGTGCGAACGCACGCAGAACATCTTGGCACACGTTAAATCCTGTTCCGCCTCGTAAGAGTAAGGCCATCGTGTGCGGTGGGAACAGATGACATGATTTACAAAACTGCATACACACGGGGACCGGATGAAAAAAAGCACATCATTGCTTATTCTGTTATCCTCGATATAAAAGAATAAATAAATATAAAAGAATAAATAAATAAAATAAAAATAAATAAAATAAAACTCACTCACTCACTCACTCACCCACTCACTCACAGATGGAAAGACAGACAGAGACATTCCTATACAGACAGACAGAGCGGGGAAGGAGACGGAAAAAGAGAAGGACAAGATATTAAATGCCTCGTTATGCAGTCTGCTGAGTGTCGGCGTCCCAATGCCTGGCTTAGCTCAGTTTGCAGCAGTGCATCCATCAGTCCATGCACATCACTCATTTTCTGCGTTGAATTTTTGTCTGCAATGTTTTTTTTCTTGGTAGAGCTACAAAAGTAACAACAACAACAAAAACGAATACAACAACAGCAAATATTACAACTGCAACACTTCTAGTGCTGGTGGCAATGCTACTGCTGAACTTAATTCAACTGTCTCCGTCGCCGCTGTCGTCGCTAGGAGCTCCACGCAATGCCACCAGGGTTCGCCATCTTTCTCTGTCTCTGCTGAGACCTACGATCTCCTGTAGCCCTCCCAGACCACTTATCTCAGTGATTTTGGAATGTAGGATGTGATGGTTGCCTCTTTTCCTTCATTTCTCATCATTACTCTTGAAGAACTGTCATCATCTTATATTTTGTCTGTGTGATTCTGTTTGAATGACCCAATAGATCTCAGTCTGCGCTTATCGATGCCAGCCAAAGTTTATCTTTGCACTGAGAGATCATCAAATATCTTTTCATTTGTTTGGTTTTTTTCTGTCTGACCACTTGACTCTTAGAATTCGCCTATAGAACCATATTTGTTTGTTTTGCCATGGTGCTACTGCTGCTTCTTTTATTTTTGTTGCTGCTGCGATTGCTGCTCCTGTTGTTCCTTTTGCTACTGTAGTGCGTGAACGTGTTGTGGTTGCGTTGTGCGTGGTGGTGTGTGTGTGTGTGTGTGTGTATGTGTATGTGTGTGCGTGTGTGTGTGTATGTGTGTGTGTGTGTGTGCGGACGCGCGTTTGTGCTGAACCTCACCTATCAGCAAAATATATCTTCATCTCTCTCTCTCGTTCTCGTCCTCAATTCAGCATCTCTCTCTCTCTCTCTCTCTCTCTCTCTCTCTCTCTCTCTCTCTCTCTCTCTCTCTCTCTCTCTCTCTCTCTCACACACACACACACACACACCACACCCCACTCACTCACTCACTCACTCACTCACTCATCACTGCTATCTTCTACCCTTAATCAAAACGCATGTCTTTATCTGTATATTTTGTTGTCTTTCCTTTCTTTCGTCTTTTGTTCTTTTTTTTTCTTCTTTACCTGACGGTAAGTGGTGCATGTAAGTGACAATGCTTGAAGTGACAGATTAATGCCGGAATAGTGCCGTGTTGGCACCGTTAGTCTGAGGTATCGGACTATTTCTGCTGTGTTTTATTCGTTCCTGCACATTCCCTACCATTGGAATCGGCCCATTGTCTGTCTGAAAGAAAGATGAGAGTGAGTGCCAATTTTTCCCCATGTGCAAGTCATTGTGTCTTCGTCTTGTACTGCTTACAAATGAAGAAAACACAACAAATTTGAAAAACAGACACACATGTATACCCACGCATCTACATTTTGTCATCTGTTCCCCCCGGCACACAATGGCCTACTCTTTCGAAAGGTTGAACAGGTTTTGACGTGTTTGCTAGATGTTCTAGCGTCGCGTTCGCACACGGGCCTCGGTTTATAGTTTCATCTGAAGGGCCTTTGGGGAGAGTGAGGTCCGCATTGATGTTAACTCCAGGGGAAAACACTCTTGAACATACATACAGAGAGAGAGTGTCAACCAGACAGACACACAGAGACAGATATACAGAGAGAGAGACAGACAGACAGAGACAGAGAGAGAGAAGGGGAAGATGACAGGCAGACAGGCAGACAGACAGGCAGACAGACAGACAGACAGACAGACAGACAGACAGACAGGGAAAGACAAAAAAAAGATAAATTAACTGTATGTTTGGATTTTATCCCTCCTGCGCCAGTTGTTAACTACGAGATTACAATCCCAGATCAAAAAGATCTCCTACACTTAATGGAATTTTGAGATACCATACCACCCACCTTCGACTACATAAAGGAAAAAAGTGAGATGGAGGTTTTTTTATCATGTAAAGACACGAAGGTGGATGGTAGGATGGTTAAGACATTCGCCTGCCAACAAGTAAACCGTGAGGTTCTGGGTTTGATTCCCAGTCTCGCCGTTCTTTACCAGTTTGACGAAAAAACTCGAGCTAAATATCAAAGTTCTTCTAAAGAGACTATAAACCGAGGCCAGGTATGCAAACGCACGCAGAACATCTTGTGCACACGTTAAAACCCCGTTCCCCTTTCGGTAGAGTAGGCCATTCGTGCCGGTAGGAACAGATGACAAACAAATTAAACCAAAACAGATCACATGCACAAAACTGTGTCGTGTTTAGACACCATCCCCGAAGTCGGAATGCGGTCCCTAAATGGTTGGGGGGGGGGGGGAACAATGGGCACATACTAGGCAAAAAATCTACCCATTTGGTGAATCTCAGAGCTTTAGCCGAGGAAGGAACAAAAAATCATGTAAAGATAATCAAAACAGGAGTAGAAGTAAGTGGGTGGTAGGAGTTCGTTTTCTACTAGCAACAAACTTCACTCGTTCACAGTGTAGTGAAGGCTACTTGTCTGCCTTTTTTTTCGGGTCCAAAGGAGTTGCCACTAACTGGCTGCTAACTTCAAAGAGACCACACACCGGAGAAAACACTCCGGTACTGCTGATTGTGTGATGGATGTCTGAAGTGCTGGTTCTGATATAACATTGTGCAGGACTGTACGCTGTTAACCGTTTCCTGACCGACAGCTTTATCAGAATCCTAAACTGATTTAAGCCGACTTTTTTTTTTATTTACGAGTCGTGTGTCAGAGATCAGTTTTCAGCTCAAACTGTTCAAGGAACTGTTTGTTCCATTTTTCTTCGTTTTTGTATAGTTTCGGCTCAAATCTTGTAATGCCATTATGCTTCTTATTACACTCATAATTTCGTACCGTATTGTTCAGTCTATCAGAAATAATGAACACCTTTTCTGTTGTAAGAAACTAGCTTCTGACTCGTAAGAGACGTAACTATACAGAAATTTTCTGGAATGACAAAAAATTGTTCTGGATTCATGCAAACATGGCCCAGGCCAAAAATATTGCCAGTACCTGCCGCCATGGCGCTGTGGTTAGTGCATTGCTTTACTGGCTGGAAAGTCACAGATTCGAATCCCATAAGAGTCATGGAGGGTTGGTATTTTTTTTTACTCCGGTTATCTACCCTGAGTGAATATGCTCTTGGCTGATTGGGAAGATTAGGATCACACAGTCAAGCTTCGTCCACTTTACAGATGTGATTTGAGACAGTTGTTAAATTACCATGACGAACACTGCAGGTGCCTGTATCTTTCGGCCCGGTTGATGCGGGGTTATTGTGATACGAAGCTGAGAATACACCTGCTATGAGTCTCACATGACATCCTTATCACCAGTGGTTATCTTGCAATAAAGGAAAGTGTCTTAATTTAATGGCTGCGGTTGCTCTAGTCTCATGGTTTGGCTTCATTATTTGGTTTCCCCATCACTTCTGTCCCTGTGTGAGTTTGTGTCAAAGTCTTTGGAACTGGAAGCTCACTGGAGTAGGTCTTAAAGGGGACGTTGTGGTGTCACCGCCCTGAGTGGGTGACTCACGCAGTCTAGCTCCACGACTGAGCTAATACTGTCGTCAGTAAGGGACTTACTCAATAAATTTCATATTGCAATGTCATCCAAAAAAAGTGTCAAATGAAGTCTGCAAGTTGTGTTACCATCATTTTCACTTGCTCTCAGCTTTATGATTATCAGAACATTTCCAAGTCAGATCGAATCAGAAGTAAAAACAAAAACATTGCCAAAACAGAGATTAAGAAAACCTAAATTTGGTTTTATGTGCACACGCTCGCGCTCGTGCACGCGCACGTACAGGCGCATGTTATCATGTCACGCATTCTGTTTCTCTTGGCAGTAGAAACACTTCCTCCCAAAGCCAATCTGCCGCTTGTACATGCACAGCATATTCTGCTTCTTGGCAAGCGAGTTCGATAGGTTGCACCGTTTTTCAGCTCCGTGGCAGCTTAGCTATACCCACTTGGCAGCTATGCGTAACGACTTCATGCTTTGCGCTCTGTCTGAAATCCCCTCCTCTTTCGTGTAAAGGAAAGAGGAAGGAAAGAGTGGAGGAAGAACAGAAAAAAATAGGAAGGCAGGTTGATGAAAAAAGGGAAGAAAGAGAGGGGGGAGAAGGGGGATATAGAGGGAGAGAGATAAAAACAGAGACACGGGCAGAGAAAGACAGAGACAGACAGACAGACAGATGGACAGACAGACAGACTGACTTACAGACTGAAAGGAAAGGATGGGGAGGTGGCAGAGAGATTATACCTGGCACAGCTATCGAAAGTATTCGCTGCTTAAATTACTCATGCTCGCTCAGCCTCTGTACTCATACCTCCTTTGCTCCCCAACTGTTACGTGTAGTTATGCTCACAGTGTACCTCTGGCAAGAGAGTCTCTAAAACGACACACAACAAACACCCTGACAGTTTTTTGTTTGTTGGTGATGTTTTTATTCAAGAGGTTAAACACTGTGCAGTTATTCTATATACATGTTACACCTTCATCTACCAAGATATCTTTATAGACTCAGCTTGAACCTAAATGCTCCATTAAAGCTTCAAATGCGCCACGGGCATTTTCGCAACTATGCGTATTTAACATTAATAACGGCTTCTTTAAAGTGCTATCGCATCTGTGCTAAGATATACAAACTAAAGGAACGAGTGTACTATCAAATGCACACATAAGTTGGTGTTGGAAATAGAAAATCAAATTCCTCAAATGCCAAGCGCCTCTGATACCCGAGGGTATCTGTTTATCGAAATGTGTTTTATTTCGATAATAATAGAATAAGCACTCATATTGTTGTTGTTTTTACATCCAGTCCCCATGTGCATGATGGTCTTGTAAATTTTGTCATCCGTTCCCATCGGCACAAATAGCCTACAATTCGGAAAGATCGAGCAGGTTTTAACTTGTGCGAAAAAAAGTTCTGCATCCGTTGGCACACAAGGACTCGGGTTTAAAGTCTCACCCGAAAGATTTTGGGGGGAGTGGAGTCGGTACTGATGTTAACTCAAGGGGAAAAATCCCCTTGAGCGAGCGTCCTGGCGGTGGATTGAACCTGGACGCGAACCCAGGCTGTCAAATCGTGAGCGCAACTCCCAATCTATAACCACCAAACTGTCCACCTCTCTACCTCTATCCACTTAGTCTAGCAGTTTCAAAGCTAGGACAGTCTAGACCACGGACAGGGGAAAAGTAGCTTACCAGCCAGCTAGAGAGAGACAGAGAATGAGAGAAATAGAGAGAGACAGACTGACAGACAGACAGAGACAGAGACAGACAGACACACAGGCTGTGGACGATCTAAACCACAGACAGGCAAAAAGCCAACTTATCAGCC
The DNA here is from genome assembly GCA_030674155.1 of Stramonita haemastoma. NCBI lineage: Eukaryota > Metazoa > Mollusca > Gastropoda > Neogastropoda > Muricidae > Stramonita > Stramonita haemastoma. The sequence goes on along the minus strand of CM060316.1, from coordinate 44,541,885 downwards.
AGCCAGGCAGACAACTAGACTGGCGAAAAGATAGCTAGGCAGCCAGCCACCAGTCACATAGACAACCATCCAGACACATGGACAACCAGCCAGCCAGCCAGCAAACTAGCTAGCTAGCCAGACATTCATGCAGGAGAAGACTATACTAGGCCCACAGAGCACCATCAATGTCTTAGAGTAAACTTCATCACTTTCAGCGGTGCAGAACAGCTAATTGCCCCTAAAGGCTTAGGCTATACTAGTGTGGGTGTGCCAAGGAAGCTACCGATTCCCGTATATGCTGGTGTGGTTAGTTCAGTGAGATAGCTAGTTGTCCCGGTGCATTTTTTCATTAGTTAGGGAATGCCCTATGCTTTCCTTGAGTCAGTTGTAATGTGGTGGAGGGTAGGATTGTTTACGGTGTGGTGTGGTGTAGTGGTGGGTGTGGTGTGGTGTGGTGTGGGGAGGTGTGGCGTGGTGTGTGTGTTGGTGCGGTACGGTGCGGTGCGTGCGGTGTGGTGTGGTGTAGTGTGGTGTGGTCGAATATGGTGTGATGGGGTAGAGTGTGATATGGTGAACAAACAACACCACACTCATAACACTCTCTCCTCTCTCTCACTCTTCTCCTCTCACACTCATCCTCTCTCTCTCTCTCTCTCTCTCTCTCTCTCTCTCTCTCTCTTACATATACGTACGCACGCGCGCGCGCACCACACACACATATACACAACACCAAATGCCACACAGCACACGTGCGCACGATTAATCTTTAAAATGCTTTGGCAGTCCTCTATTCTCTCTCTCTCTCTCTCTCTCTCTCTCTCTCTCTCTCTCTCTCTCTCTCTCTCTCTCTCTCTCTCTCTCTCTCTCTCTCTCTCTCTCTCTCTCTCTTCTTCTGTCTGTCTGTCTGTCTGTCTGTCTGTCTGTCTGTCATCAGTTAGTTAGTCAGTCGTCAGTCAGTCATCGTCTGTCTGTCTGTCTGTCTGTCTGTCTGTCTGTCTCTGTCTGTCTGTCTGTCTGTCTGTCTGTCTGTCTGTCTGTCTGTCTGTCTGACGTCTGTCTGTCTGTCTGTCTGTCTCTCTCTCTGCTCTCTCTCTCTCTCTCTCTTCCTCTCTCTCTCTCTCTCTCTCTCCTCTCTCTCTCTCTCTTCTCTCGTCTCTCTTCTTCTCTCTCTCTTCTTCTGTCTCTCTCTCTCTCTCTCTCTTCTGTCTCTTCTCTCTTCTCTCTCTCTTCTCTCTCTCTCCTCTCTCTCTCTCTCTCTCTCTCTTCTCTCTCTCATTCTCTCATCTACTTCTCCTGTTCTCGTTCTGTGCAAGAAGACTACGTCAAGGAGCAATAGCATCACATGGCTAAGAGGACTTATCAGAATGTCAGCATGTCTTGGCTACATGCCGTTTGTTTTTGTTGTCTGTTTGTTGTTTGTGATGAGTGAGTGAGTGAGTGAGTGAGTGAGTGAGTGAGGTGTGATGATTGAGTGATGATGATGAGTGAGTGATGATGATTGAGTTTATTGATTGATTGATTGATTGATTGATTGATTGATTGATTGATTGAAGTTGGTCTGAGGGAGGAGGGGGTTGGCAACTTCTATTAGAGATGTTTTGTCTTTGATACACAGTGTTGACATCTGTAGTCTGTTGTGTTTTGTCTTTTGCTTTCTTTTTCGTTCCATGGCTAGAGCTTCGAGGTCCACCAATGATAATATTTTTTTCTCATTTTTGCGTAAGCGACCGGTTTGTTTGTTGTTGTTTTTTTGTTATCTTGTCCACCACCATCGAGGTAGCGGCATTCGAACGTTCAGAGATTGACATCTATGTTCTATGTGATGTTTTCTACAGAAGGATGTGAAGATTTTTTACGAAAATTGTTATTAGAATTATTTTTTATTAAATTTTTATCGTTGCTGTCATCACTATTATTTACAGAAAAAAAAAGAACGAGAGAAGCTTGAGGCGAAACATTTTTGAGAGCTTTTGAAAATACACTGCTACACCTACACACACACACACACACACACACACCACACACACACACACACACACACATCACACACCACACACACACACACACATCACACACACACACACACATCACACACACACACACACACACACACACACACACACACACACACACACACACAACTACACACACACACACACATACACACATACACACATACACACACTGATAGAAAGACATAGAGAGGCAGATAGACTGAGTGAGAGACTTGTAGTAAACTTACAATTAATAAGTGCATACATCATTATAATAATAAGGGATAAATACGAAACAAGTCGCAGCAGCAGCAAAACAACAATAACAACAACAGCTAAGCAAAACCAACAACAAAACAACAGAAACCACACCACCAACAACAACAAAACCACCAACACCAACACCAATAGCACCACCACCAACAACAACAACAATAATAACGACGCTGAAAACAAAACTAACCACAAACCATTGCCACACCCACAAAAACAGCAATAATACAACCGCCATCACAAACAACAACAAGAACACCAGCAACACCATCATCATCACCATTACCACCATCACCAAGAACAACAACAAGAAGAACACCAGTACCACCACCATCATCATCACCACCACCACCAACCTCCAAAACCACCATCACCACCACCACCACAACAACAACAACACAGCAGCACCACCACCAACACCAAAACACAAGAAGAACACCAGCACCACCACCACTAGCATCACCATCACCACCAACCACAAAACCAACAACAACAACAACAACAACAGCATCACCACCACCAAAAATAACAATCACGATAACAATAGCAACAGATCAAAATAATTCTCAAACAACATACCGTTCACCCCGCTGCCATTGTGGGTCATCATGACCTCATGTCGGCCCTCACATTTGGGTTCGTACTCCACGCAGATCGTGCCGTCATTGTTGTCGCGCACGTTCGGACCTAGTCCGTCCTTCCCTGACATCTGCAAGTGACGTCAAACCTCCAGTGACGAAGAAGATGACATAAGCAAACGTCATTAAATTAAGCGCTATTTTTTTTTTTTTAAGTTTCCAAGATCATGCGTTAATTTCAGTTATTTGAGCATGTGTCTTAACTCAAGGGGAAATCATGGCTGGTGCTTTTTTATTTTCATATTAGGGGGAAAAAACTTTTAAAAGGAGGACATGCATTAAATTCAGTTACGTGTGCACATATTTGAACGGATAAAACTAGCGGTGCATTTTGTCAAGAGGGGAAGAAATTACAACTGTGCAAAAATTAGGCAGAAGTTACATCATCAGGAACATATTATGGTTACACAAAAAGAAATGAACGCACTGACATACATTTTGAAATAATAATGTGCCAGTGTTAGGTACAGGAATCGAATCATTCACATTCCCTCTAACTGTGCCATTAAAAAAAATTAATAGTACACTGTGATGGGATTCGACATCAAAAGAAACTGAAGAAAAGCTGGACGGAACAATTGACTTCAATTTTTTTTTATCAATGCAAAATATTGTGTGTCTACAAAAGGATGGGATATAGAAAACACGTCTTGAAACAGTACATTTGCAGTAAAAATGACAATAATAAAAAGACTTGATTAAATGACTAACGTTTGATTTATAGAGAGAACCAAAAGTCCACGTTGAACTCTTCACCAGCTATGTCATCAATCCACACGAAAAAAAAAGTCAGAAAATGCTCCGCTTTGAAAATTGGTGTGGAAAAAAAACTGTTGAAGGACAATATTTGCTAATTGACTGAGTAGCTGCCTAACCGGCCAGCTAATTGACTGACTGACTGACTTACTGACTTACTGACTGACTTACTGAATGACTAACTGACTGACTGACTGATTAACTGACTGACAAGCTGAAAAGTAACTGGTCAACTTAAGATTAATTGATTACTAGCTGCACATTGTTATTAAAATATATAACAGAGCAATTTCCAAGAACACGAACACTCTCAAGAACTTTAAGAGAACAAAACAAAGCAATACAGAAATATGCAAGTCAAATTATTCACACGGTAGTTTTAATTGCATTCAATCATGCTACCAGTGGTTCTTTTTTTTAATGATTTTCTGTTCCAGTTTTTTTAACAGTTTTCTTCCACAGTGCAACCATGCAGAGTGTTATACAGTTATTGTTATTTACTCATCATATTTACTTTTCACGACATAATAACTCTCATGTGCTCAAGAGAACCACACAAATGCTTACGCAATATGTAAACATATTAAATTATGAAACTTACCTTTCATCCAATTTTAGAATCAAACACAGCAAGTAACCTTAAAAGCAGACTGAATAAAGCATTATGTACTGTACAAGCCATGAAAAGAATAGTCAGACACAAATAAAACATGATCCATTAATTTTTAGTTTCATTTTAGTGCATTTTCTCAACTGCGTAACACAACATTAGACAAATAAAGTAGTGAAGCTTTGGCACACTGCAGACAATAATTATATCAAAGAGTGTGAAATTTAACAAAGATGGTACCCTTCCCTATTACCCCATCTTCTGAAATGAGGATCACCATTAAGCCACTCAATACCGCAGCTTCAATATCGAATATATGTGGAAGTAACTACCTCCCCTTGATCATTCCATTCACAGCAGACATCTTGTAATTGCATCTAATCAATCAGCATGTGCGCCTGCATCAATGTTATTTTGGAATAACAGCTGAAACACTCCAACACACACTACAGTGCTAGACAAATCACAGACGACACCTCTCTTGTCTCTTCTCTGTACAGCTACTCTGTCGTTGCATCAAGGGTGGACCAACAGTTTCTTTTCTGCTGCAAACTAACTTCTGAAGGAGGGAGAGGTGTGTGATGTGTGGAAACAAGGAACAGTTCTGGGAAGACGTGGAGGGGTAAGGTGCTTCCATTGCCCAGTGGCGTTCTTTGGGAGTTTTATATTACATGACACAGATGTACAAACTAAAAGGGGCGGTTGGGGTATTCTGGCGTGGTTCACGAAGGTTTTTGTTCAATAAAATGAGGGCAAGGATTATGGAAGGTATTCTAAAACATGTCAGACATAAAGCAAAATGGAAGACTGCACATTGAGAGGGAAATCCTTTAGGGAAACATGATCATCATGAGCGATTTGTTATATTTTTCAACTGACTTTGACTCATTATCATCCATTTAGATTGTTCCTTCTTTTATGGCTTTGTGCACTGGAACCTGCCTCTCTGTTTTCGATATATCAGGTTACAATTGTTTTTATGTTATTGTACTTTGGGAAAAGCAGCAATAACCTCCTTTTTTTAATCAAGGTCAACCCATTAGTAAGACTGATAAACAACATGTGTTTAAAATCAAATCTAAATCACAGTCTGAACTCCTCTGTTCCCTGTCTTGCTCTTTTTCATCCAAGCCCTGAAAAGATGTGTCATGCTTATGACATAATTACACACTGGAGAGTCACACTGCCTGTGTTATGTACTGACGTTAAGCGCAGTATTTAAAGCAGCTGCGTGAAAACCAGCTGAAGACAGAGCAAGACCGTCCAGAACTGAAGCCACATCCAGAAAGAAATACCAAAATACAGCACAAACGTCAAGAACTTGAGGCAAACACAGAGACAGACTATCACTTCATCACAGGAGCATGAACACAAACTAATTAGTTTGACAGGGCCAGATGATGGACAGAAATGAAAATGATCAATGTGGGAAAATGCCGATTTCCAGTGAGTAGTGCATTTTCTCCTAATCTGTGGAATTGTTTGACTTTTCTAACACAGACAAGCCACAAAACTGAAATGAACAGATTGCTAGTATGAATGATTCAGTGTTTTACGGGGTGAACAAACAAACACACAAAAAACGATAAACAGAGTACAAGAACAACTGAATTAGGACATAGATCAGATCTTTGCACATCCTTATGTGACAGTTAGTCTCATCAAATGTTGGTACATGGCATCTGTCAAATAGCAAATACTGTGGGTGACTTCGCCTCTCCAAGAGCAATGCATAATACCTGACTTCTTTAAGTTCTATTCGTGGTATCTGTCTCCCATTCCCAGTAGAGTACTTGGCCTGTTTAAAATCGCTGCAAGACACATGACTTCCTTAAAAAAGCAGGCTTGGCTTCGAGCTTACTTCAAAGATCCAAATATGACAGTCAGGTTTTCAATCATTCATGAATTGTAATTGGCTTCTTCAAAGATTTATGTTTTGCAATCATTCATATAATTATTTGTAACTGGCTTAATCAAAGATCCACATATGATATTTAGATTTTTCAATCATTACAGAATTGTAATTGGCTTCTTCAAAGATCCATATAGGACAGGTATGTTCTTCATACAATCATAAATGGCCTTTGGCTTCTCCAAAGTCAGCATTTCTCACTCAGCTTCTTTAAAGATCAGTTCGTGGATGTAAGCTTTATTTCTGAAAATTCATACTTGGGTCAATGAAAAGGTCAATGATGGTATATTTGTATAAAGTTCCTTTCCATCACCAGGACTTTAATGTGTGCAAATTAGCTCTTGCTCAGGCCATGTGGCAGATTCCAAGTAAGAATATTTTTGTTAATATAAGAATATGTATTAATTTATGCTTACTGTTTCACAAAAACCAGATACTGGCGATAGTTGAAAGCAGTGACATCTCTTTGTTTATCACAAAAACCTTTGTGCGCATTCACGTTCACAGAAAGTTCAAACTAAATCACACAAGAACTCGTCAAAACATGGGAAAAACATGTAACACTTTTTGCCATGTACTACAAACTGTGGTTTGTAATTTACGCAAAAGACTGACTCTTTTCTGGAAAACGACTGGGGAGAATGTGGAGGAGAAGTGGAAGGGTAATAAAGGTCAGATTTCAAGAACGTGGCATTCACCTTTCCATACCCCTCCCCCCCTTCACTATTTCAAATGAAAAACAAAAAAGTAAAGAATTAAAAGCTTCAGAGATCTTAAAGGTAAGTCTCATCAGCTTTTGAAATTCCATGTCAGAGAAACGTGTACTAAAATATAGGCCTGTATATCAGCCTGTACTGTCATAATCTTCTCTACATGTTCACTCTATTAACGAAAACTTCCATTTTTATCATATCTCTGGTAGTGTTTTTTTCATAACATGTTATTTCTTGTCCTTCACATAAAAATTCAGGAAACTTCAATCTTAAAACTGCATTCTTTCTTTTGAAATTCCTCTTCCAACCCACTTTCTGATACCCAACAGAAATAAACGACTTTTGAAGAAAAGGTGAAGGCCACAGGTTAGACTACTCTCGTGGAACTAGGCAAGCAGCCAATGGCAGCTCCCGTCTCACCAGATAAGACATGATGGCTGTGCAAAACACGGTCACGTGACAGGCACAGAGTGTCGAAACTCAAGTCTTTCAACGAGTTCCTTTGACAAGTCATAAACACACACGGCAAGACATTAACACGAAAAGAAACATTTAACACAAAGATGCCGGTTTGGGCTATATCTATCTCAAAATAGAAATACACACACATACACACTCACACACACGCGTGCACGCGCGCGCGCGCGCGCAACACACACACACACACACACCACACACACACACACACACACACACACACACACACCACACAACACAACACACACACACACTCGTACAAAAAGACAAGATCGGGTAGGTACATTCATTCTATTTGTTTCCATCAAGCAAAAAATCCAAACTTCAGACTTTTTTTTCTGATTAGAGGACATTTTTCCCTCTGACGGAAGAAGAAACTGTGTGCTGTATTTCAGACGAAGCAAAGTGATTACACACTTCATTTGATCACCAACATCAAAATCACTGTAATGTCATACCTCTTGCCCCGACAAAAAACAAAAACAAAAAACCAGGTCTGTCAAACCAAATTAATAGACAATCGACTGGGATGTCCCAACATCTTGCAGTTTGAAAATCAGCTGTAAAAAGTGATAGATAATTGGAATAATCATGATAAAAACCACCTTTTGTCTTACCTTGTTTTACATTTGCTATTTGTATCCGAATAGTGTCCTTCTTGGTAAATGTGACTAGCTTATTATGGCTACAAGTCTTCATAGAATGATTCTTTTCATGTCAAACAAACATGATTCTTTGTCCCTTTTGAAATGCATTAAAAGTCTTTATCTTTTAATTTCCCTGATTTACTTTACCGTGGGGAATTTTCCGACAGTTTGTAAATCCTGAAATACCTTAGAAAGTAGCTCCGTGTCATAATCTAA
>CM060316.1:44521167-44531167 GCA_030674155.1 Stramonita haemastoma | reverse complement strand
GAGAGAGAGAGAGTGAGAGAGAGAGAGAGAGAGAGAGAGAGAAGGGGGGAGAGACAGGGAGGAGAGAGGAGGAGAATGAATGAATAAATGAATGAATGAATGAATGAATGAATGAATGAATGAATGAATGAATGAATGAATGATCTTTATTTTATAAGGGTTACAAAGTATTACATACTTGTCTGTGAGATAGAGAGAGAGAAGGAGGGAGGGAGAGAGAGAGGGGGGAGAGAGAGAGATACAGAGACATAGAGAGAGAAGAGAGACAGACAGACAGACAGACACAGACAGACAGACAAACAGGCAGACAAACAGACAGACAGACAGACAGACAACAGAGACAAAACTTTCTGCCCAGTACAGAGAATGTGAAGGAGTATATTAACGGCCATCAACGGCCAAGTGTAATAATAATAGAACGGGCCGCTACGAGTTCAGGCAGGTAGTTCAATGGCTGCTGCAAGAAAATCCCTTAGCTGTGGACGGACCTGCAGTGCCGGACTGTTTATGACCATGTTGTGGCGCTAAGAGATGAAAGATGGGTGGAACAGGCTTCAGTCTTCTTCACCGGTGCCAGAGCAGTAGTAGTAACCCATGTTCCTGTTAGTTATTAAGTGAGCCTCCCTCCATCTGCTGAGTTGATTGATGGATTGAGGAAATACTCTCTACCTTGAACTGAAATTATCACCTCTTCTTGTTCTGGATTCCATTGCTTCCGGGGAATTTAAGCGCAGTGTATACGGAATGTTCTGCGTGGTTTTATGATGTTTTGAAGAAATTGAAGTTGTACTTGCTTAAATTAATGACTTTCCAAGAAATTACTTCAAATTCTTTCCTTTTATAAATTCTCTCTCTCTCTCTCTCTCTCTCTCTCTCTCTCTCTCTCTCTCCTCTCTCTCTCTCTCTCTCTCTCTCTCTCTCTCTCTCTCTCTCTCTCTCTCTCTCTCTTCATTTTCTGACGTTCAGGTGTCATACGTTTACAACATATCCAGCTTAGCTTGACACCTTGAGGCACTATACTTTTAACTGAATATACTCTGAGAGATAAAGAGAGAGATAGAGGCAGACAGACAGACAAACAGACAGACAGACAGGCAGACAGAGAGATATAGACAGATGAAAAGAGTCAGAGAGTCAGTGAGATGCTATGCACATAGGTTACATGAGTATTAAAGATTTTTAGGAGTGAATTTCTACATTTTTCCTTTTAAAATACACTCTAGTAAACTTGAAACGCTTTCTAAAGGGATTTCAGAAGCATTTCAAATGTGAATTCCATCAAAACAGAGCAAAGTTTAATCCTGATTGGGCATGGGAGTTATAACTGATCAGAAATTGTTTCAAATCAATGTTAATAGTTACTCAACAAATGAACGCAGAAAAACAACAAACAACATTACTTAAACCCTAAAAATTCGGCTGCTATGTACGGTTTCCATAGGGAAAAAAATATGACAGCAAAATCTATCATCTTCTAAAATTGATGATTTTTATAGCAGATACTAGAACTTTCTTTTACCAGACATGTGTCACAAGTCAAAAATACTTTGAATTTATGCAGGAAATCGTTTCATCTACGTATTGTAGTTTTCAACACTAAAAAACATGCTTTACGTTACGTGCACTCCCTTATAATCTAACGTTCTTCACAAAGCCTCTATCAGCTTGTAATCATAAAATGTATTTTGCAATGCTTCCTTGTTTCCTTGTCTGTGGATGTTATTCCTTTGTGTTTTTAGGTGACTGATGTTGATATATTGGAAACTAACCTCCTCTTCTGCAAAGTTAATATATACATACACCTTGTTTGGGTTGAAGAACGATAAACATAAAGTGCATATACACGGGCGAGAAACTTACTGCCACAAATATGCCATTTTTCATCTTAAATATTTATATTACAAATCCACACCTGTGGACGCGCACCTCCTGAAAAAATACACAGTATTCGTTTTGGCAATGCTCTCTCTCTCTGTCTCTTGTTCTGTCTTGTCTATCTCTGTCTCTCTGCTTTTCCTGTCTGTCTCTGTCTCTCTGTCTCTTTGTCTTCTGTCTGTCTCTGTCTCTTCTGTCTGTCTCTCTTCTCTCTCTCTCTCTCTCTGTTTTTTTTTTCTTTTCATCTTCTTCTTCTTCTTCTTCTTCTTCTTCTTCTTCTTTATTCTTCTTTTAATTCTCTTTAATTCTTCTCTTTGAATCCTTCTTGTTCTGTTCGTTTTTGTTTTTTTCTTCTTTGCATTCTTTTTCTCTTCCTCCACCACCTCCTCCTCCTTTTTCTCTTTCTCAATCTCCATGCCCCCCATTCCCTCAGCTCTTTATTTCTTTGTTTTCCTGTCCATCTTTCCTTCCATTTTGTTCTCCTTCCCCTTTTCTGTTTTCGGGTTGTTGTTGTTTTTTCAGGTATTCTTTCTTTTTCTGATGATGAAAATTTCTTTCATTGTTCCCGTCTCTATGCCTTCTCCAATTTTTTTTCCGGTTTTGTTTTTGAAGGTTTTTTTTTTTGTCCTTTTCTGTATATCTTAATTTTATAACAGGGGTTTAGTTTCAAATTGACCGTGTAGAAGAAACAGAGGGCTGCACAATTATCAGTGAAGACACCGGCCAAAATCTTGTGTATTTATGTGTGTAAGTCTCAGGCGATAATTTTGTTTCATTTTCCAATGACTGCCAGCCACCTGGAAGGTGTGCCAAACATACGGGTCTGGTTTTGAAGAACTTTGTGCTTTGGGGAAAACATCTATAACAAACAATGATTATGACATCATCTTCTGTCTCTGTTCCTGATCTCTGTCTGCCTGATTCTCTTCTTCTTCGATCTCTCTCTCTTCTCTCTGTCTCTCTTCTCTCTGTCTCTCTGTCTCTCTCTCTCTCTCTCTCTCTCTCTCTCTCTCTCTCTCTCTCTCTCTTTCTTTCTTTCTTTCTTTCTTTCTAGTTTCCATGCCACAGGGTAGATGGAATAAATAGATAGATATAAAGACAGGCAGATAAACATACATCAGAGAGACAAAAAATAAATATAGATAGATAGACAGACAGACAGCAGACAGACAGTCAGACAGACAGACAGACAGACAGGACAGACAGATAGTGAAGATAGATAGATAGATAGATAGATAGATAGATAGATAGTAGATAGATAGATAGATAGATAGATAGATAGATAGATAGATAGTAATAGATAGATAGATAGATAGATAGAGACTAACGTTTTCAACAGTGACAAAACAATTCCTCACGAATTGTCATCACCATTGTTTTTTTAATCCACTTTTCTGTCCCACTTTGCACTTACCAATGTTCTTTCTAAATTGTGTAAAGGCTTTAGCAAGCTGTTGTTTTTGCTGCTATTATAGTTGTTGTGTTGTTATTGCTTGTAGTTTATGTTACTGGTAGGGTGGTGGCGGTATGGGAGCAATTTGGTGGTTATGGTGATGTTGATAGTAATGATGGTGGTGGTGATGGATGGTGGTGGGGCAGTTATGGTGGTGAGTGTGAATAATAATGTTGGTGATGGATGGTTGTGGACATCCTGCTGTTCCTGCAACTGTTCCACATCTCGGTTATAGTCTTAACCTCAGACCATTCTTAACCCACTTTAACACTGATCTACTGATATCTCCCACAAAACATATGTATAACTGAATTGTTCAAGCAAAAAAACCCTAAATAATGCAGTTTAGACAGAAGAAACACATGGTTAGACAATGAAATCCATCACTACTCTTCTCAGAGGTACAAGTATACTTGTGGTTTAACCAGTTCTTGCTGCACGTGCATGTGTGGCTTGGTCTGGAACCACTGTGTTCTGTGGCAATGCAAGACAACATTTATGAGGCATCCTCTTCACTCCCTATGTCAGCAGCATGCGTTACTGTTGATGCCTTAAAGCTGATGCTCTGTGAAAAAAGCCATTTCTAGGAATGGGAACAAACCTGTGACATCTTAACTGACTAGAGAAATTAGCCGGTGTGGTGTGTGACAGAGAGACAGAAAACAGACAGACAGACAGACGAGACAAAGAGGAGAGAGAGAGACAGACAAATAGACAAGCAACTAGACAGACAACAGACAGCTGGACAGACAGACAGATATCAAAACGATGACTACTTAAGTGGATTGACTTTGATTTTTTTTATCGTTCCTCGACCAGAGCTCCGAGGTTTACCAATGGTGAGAATTTGCGTATGCGACCATTTTTACCACCATAAAGAAAAACACAGCCCGACTTCAGTAATAATTTGAATGTGACTAAGCCATCTTCTGCAGGTCAATACTGTGAAATTCAACTCTTTTTAAATAAAAGATCAAAGTGAAATTGAATCCATTTCTTATAAGCAAATGCAAAATCAATCTGTACGAAGAGTTTCAAAGCATCTCTTGATTAGCGTGCTTCATATAAAACGTCAACAGCCACTTAAAAATAAGGGTCAGTATTTGAAATTTTATTTAAGACAAGGCTAGAGCATTATGAAGTCAAAGGTGTAAAGAGAGGCTGTCTCCTGCCCTGGTCGTTATAGGGATCATTGGCCACCATGTAAATGTTGACGTGGTACTCGCGAGCACATGATCTCATTCTTTCTTTCTTGTACCTTTTCTTCTACTCTTCCTTTCATTCTATTCTCGTTTCTTTCCATAGGTAAAGAACAATACACTTGTAATCGTAGAAAAATGAACTCAGAATTGTACAAGTGTTACACAACTGTACACAATTCAATGAATAATACTTAACTTTCTTTTTAAAAATATGATAAGAAATATCCTTCAAACGTGATGCATATTACTATTTTCTTTGGCCACAAACTTCCAAAGCAGTACGACTTCTAAATTTGTTTCAAAAGTGAACAAATATTTAACCAACAAAAAACGGAACTTAAATAATTTCGCGATTTTCCCTTAAATCATCTCCCTTTTCCACTTTACTATCCATTCTATACTCACCCAGCCCACCGATCTCAATCCATCCCAACTTGGCATACTTCTTTCTATCTCCCCTTACCCGCCACGCACACTGAACTGAAGCAAATAACAATAAGCGCGTGCCTGTTTGGTCCATCAAGTTCAGTGTAGGAGGTTGGCAGACCTGGCTAATTGTTTTCTCAGAAACTGATGACGTTTTCTTAACCTAGCTTAGCTACCCAGTGTCGTCATACAGCCACCAAACAGCCCTAAAGTGCTAGAAAACTGCTGAGACTAGCTAGTCATTTTGTATCGTTCAAGAGTGCTGCACTCATGGCTAGGTCTGGTTATGCAAGTTTTACTAAAGCGAATTCTTGTGGGAGACAAGCTCATATGCACAGGTATGTACACACGTCAATGTACGACTGCACCCACAGTACCAGACAGCCTCTGGTCCTGCTGTGCTACGTTGTTATCAATAAAGCGCAAAAAAAAGCAAATAACAGCACTTGCACTATAACTTATTCAGCATACAGGGTGCCACATGCTCATCCCACCTTCAACAGTAGTGTGCAGAGAATCAAACACCGAGGGGTATTAAGTCATTGTGCGCTGTTAAGATGTGTATAGTTTATACATACAGAGTACCGTACAATTACCCTACTGCAGACAGAAAAGTATGAACAAACGAGGGTCATTAGGTCATTGTGCATTGTTAAGATAATTATAACTAACGTACAAAGTACCATACAATTACCCTACGCGACAGAAGTGTATGCACAGCCCCACACAAACAAGGGGCATAGCTCATTGTGCATTGAACCAATAACCTTTAGCACTGGCTGCCTGCGTGAAGCTGTTATCTGGGCAGAAAGAGAACAGGCAGACTAGTAATCAGCATTGGCATTTCTCGGTCTGTCTTTTTCTGTGGCTTTCTTTCACATGCATGCAAGCGACCTTATGCTTTCTTTCTCACAAACGTAATGTATGTATCATGATAACCCAGCACTTGAGATGTCATTCCAGTTTGTCATAGAATTTCACTTGTTTGGTCATTATTTTCCAGCTCTGATAAACGTCAGCACTTCTTTGATTTGGGTAGGCCATCACCTTCACTTTTTCGGACTCACAAGCAGTCAACATTTTATCTAACGTTGTTGTTGTTGTTGTTGTTGTTTTGTTGTTGTTGTTGTTGTTGTTGTTGTTGTTGTTGTTTAAATCCTGTTCACATAAGGTTACCCTCTTCCCAATCACCATCATGCTTTTTGACTCTGTAGCTGTTAACTGTTTATCTAATTGTGTCATATCCACAAACAATGTATACAAACTTTTACCTTCAGAGTTTTTCTGACCTACCAAGTCAAACCATTCTTTCATCTTGTTGTTATTTACAGCAATATAATAAGATCAAATAGATATGTAACTCCCTTTCAAGTCAAGAAACACATGAGTGGATCTTCAAAGAGAAAGACGGCTTACATAGATGAAGCCACTGATTAGTCAGACAAACGGTTTCTATTTCTTTTCTTTACTTCATACAGAGCATTTGGACTCACTTCCAGAGTGCAGTTTTCTGCTTATACTTGCCAAAGTTAAGGAGTGTTGCCTTTCCGTTACTTTTTTCAAGCAGTGTTTCTGTACCTGCTTCAAAGCCCACACTTAATGAAAGCAATTGCAGTTCTAATGATGGAGACAAACCTTGGCAAGCTTTGGATAATCTGCTTTAGAAGGTTTAGAATTGTGGAGAGAGGGGGGGGTAAAGAGGGGGTGCAGAGAGAGAGAGAGAGGGAGGGGGTGGATTAAGGGGGGAGGAGAGAGAGAGAGAGAGAGAGAGAGAGAGAGGGGAGAGAGAGAGAGAGAGAGAGAGAGAGAGAGAGAGAGAGAGAGAGAGAGAGAGAGAGAGATGGAGATGGAGATGGAGATGGAGAGAGACAGACAGACAGAGACAGAAGGGGGATGGGGAGAGACTAAGAGAAAGACAGAAGATAACACAGAAAGACAGAAAAAGGGACCGAGTTAAAATAATTTTTAGAACACACACACACACACACACACACACACACACACCACACACACACACACACACACACACACACACACACACACACACAGATCACATAGAGAGAGAGGGAGGAAGAGAGACAGGCAGATAGAACAGACAGACAAACAGACGGAACAGACAGACAGACAGAGACACAGAGACATCACAATACACTCCTGAAGGTCTGGGTGACGCTTTCTAATAATAAAAACACTGATTTCACATCGTACTATTAGTCATGCATATAACAAGCACACAGCAACAAAGGATGACACTGTCACAATGGCTAACACATGCACTACAACACACACCACACAGGTAGAACAAGCGTGAGCCGTGGTTGTGTGCAACAGAAACAAGTCAACAATAATAGACGGGTTGTTTATTGTTCACGTGGCCTTAGGGGTGCCACCGGCACTGCTTTTCTGAAGCTGTATCTCCACAAGAAAAAGGACCCAGGAGAACGGGCAAGGCACCATCCTGTGTTTGTATGAGCAGTGGGTTAATGTCTGCCAACAATTCCAGACTTTGTAGACAACTTTGGCCTTTCTCGGTCTCTCTGTTTCTGTGCCTTTCTCTCGTATATCTGCACATATGTGACCTAAGTGTACTTAATTACAAATGATATAGTGTGTGTAACTTTTGTTTTTGTTCCCAAAAGTCATTGATCGCGAGTCAATTAAAATTTGTAGATTGTCAGTGGTTTATTCGTTGAATCGGTTGCATTTTTAATCAATGAAATAAGCAAGAGTGGTCTGTGTGCTAGTTTTTCGGATGAGGCGAGAAACCGAGGATCTGTGTGTTACACAAAATTATTTAGCGCACGTAAAGGAACCCTCAGCAATAGAGAGTTGGTCCTGGCAAAATTATGTAGAAAATAGCCACTCTGATTGGGAAACAACAGTTGCAGACATGAAAAAAGTAATGGTGGTGCTGCTCTTGTGGCGACGTGATCTCCCTGGGAAGAGCAGCCCGAATTTCATGCAGAGATAGAGTATGATTCAGTGCATGCACACACATACACACAGAGAGACAGAGACAGGTAGACAGACAGACAAACAGACAGACAGAACGAGAAACAGCGACAGCAACAGTACAATACTTCCTGGAACGACTGATGGTTCGATTGATAAAAGCACTGGTCTCACCTTATCTACATGTAATCAAACATGCCAAAGATCAAAGGGTGACACCGACACAACAGCTACCACATGTATTGCAACATAGCTACCCTACTAACAATAGTGGTATGCACCGAAATAAACCAACCAACAAACAAAGGACGGTTGACGATCGTTAATGGCTCTGACGCCCTTTGTGTGTGTGCCATCAGCACTGCTTTTGGAAAGCTGCTATCTCCATAGAAAAGGACCTAGGAGAACACGAGACAAGCTTGGATAAAGCCATTCTAAGCTCTTGGTGTTTGTGCCTGCAGTCTGTGAAATACATGACGCCCAGTACAGCGGAATTCAGACACCATGCTAGCCCTTCTTCTTCTTCTTTTTGTGTAGTCTAGTGGAATCAGCATCCCACTTGTACCCGCTCAGTTTCAATGTGTTGTTTGGTTTTCGGAGGTACAGGGTAAAGAACGGGGGGAAAGGTATGGGCTCTGCCAAGTTCCACTGGCCCTAGAGACACAGGCTGAAAATTCAGTGCAGTGCCTGCAGTTATGTATGTATGTTTGCCAATGTACGATTCAAGCTAAGCAAAAGCTCCAAGGATGCAATTTCTTTTCATTCTGCATTCTCAAAACTCTTCTTATTAAGAGAATAGAGCAAGAGAGAGTCAAGTGTTGAAGAGAGCTGTGGTTACACATAAGAGTTAGACTCTGGCAGCCTTCCTTCTATTTTCATAGATCACTCTTGCATTCGTACTGCACGTACTAAGGCATCCACAGATATAAAATCCACATTTTTTCAGAAAGACCACCCCTGACTCAAAACTGAGGACAATTCGAACAAATTTAGTGGGTTTGAACTTAAAAAATATTCAACAAACACTGTACCCCCTCAGTCTTCTGGTGTCTGCTAGCTGCCTCACCACAATATGCATGCGCGGGTCAACACTGTAGGAACACAAGCAATCCCTATTTAATGATCATTTCCCACTTTCTCATCACTACCTGGTGTTGATCTATGGCCTCAACCCTAAAAACAGGTACACTGCATTTTTTCATACTTAAAAAAAATCTCTGAAAACCAGCAGACCTGTTTCTCACTGGCACTTTATACAAGGTGCTACTTAATCCCGGAACCTAACCCTTATGTATAACCCTTATGTGTAACCCCGTACATGCCCTGTCTTATGTACACATAACTATATCGAATAAATTACTAAAAGTGGACATCGGAAGTGAGAAGAAAGAAGTTTTCACCTTGCTGTCTCATGAAAACACTTCTTGTAAAAGTGCGCAGAGTCAAATGTATGTATGTATTTTTTTCTGGGCATGCTTGTTCGAATCTACAAACACTACAAAGTCAAAAACTTTTTAAAGAACACCAAAATTCCATTTAAACACATACAATGTATGCTTTTAAACAAAATACAACAAAAACTTGGGAACTCGGCAACATGCTCAACTTACATCCAGCTCTTTTTGTGTTTGTTTTTCGTTTTATTGGGGGGGGAGGGGTTAGTTGTCATGGTGGTGTCATTGTTTTCATCCATATTCTCCGTCCTTCTTTGTATTGTAGTATTGTATATGTATTGTATTGTATTGTATTGTATTGTATTGTATTGTATTGTATTGTATTGTATTGTAAGTCACGGCAGAGTTCTCTGCGAGAATTCGGGCTGTTCTCCCCGGGGAGAGTGTATCGCCACGAGAGCAGAGCCACCCATTATTTTTTCTCCTCCTCTCATATAATTATGCTATCTATTCAGATCTGCCAATTCCGGACATTTAAAAAAAGAAACCCAGTTTTTTTTCTTAATCAGTACTTTTGATCATCATTCATTTTGTTCAGACATGCCTCGTGTAAAGCACTGATTATGTTGGATATTTGGGGGCCATCTTCTCTCCAAAAAACATCATCTCAGTTCTACAAGCCTGTAAAGCTGAACAGA
>CM060316.1:44508667-44511167 GCA_030674155.1 Stramonita haemastoma | reverse complement strand
CAGCTTTACTGTCAAAACAAAGTAGTATATCAAAAGAAAGGGTAACTTTAGCTGGTATTGTTCCTCCTTTTATTTTCTTATCTTTATTTATGATTTTTTTGGTCTTTACTTTTGCTTTCATCTCCTATGGCATATAACTTCTAGCAAGCATTTTTTTCTAACAGATAAAAGGCCATACTACAGCATGTATCATTTAAGAAATGACGTCTTTGTCTACAGATGATATTGATATCACACATCTAACCAGTGCAGGTTGTTTTCCATTCTGCTAGATTAAAAAGCACTGTGCCTGCTGAGTGATATCCCCGCACATAATCATCTTCAGTTCCATAAGGAAAGAAAACAGAGACCTACTCTTTCATCTTCAAGGGAAAAGCGAGCTGTTAGGTACAGGCAGACAAAAAGCAGACATCAACAACATCTCTCTCTCTCTCTCTCTCTCTCTCTCTCTCTCTCTCTCTCTCTCTTTTCTCTCTCTCTCTCTCTCCTCTCTCTCTCTCTCTCTCTCTCTCTCTGTTTAGCAGTGGGGGTCTAATGGTCAAGTAGACTGGCCTCACAACGCAGACATCCTGTGTATCTTCACCTGTTCCTAGAACAGACATGCTTGTTTTCACTTCTGTAGTCATCACTTACCTTCCCTGTGAGAAACCCCTGTAGGGCCAGACACGCATATCGCAAGAGGATTCCCATACCTAAATTGTACTGTTTCTACGTCCACTGGACATATAAGTGGCCCAGGTGCAAGTCATTTCGGACTAGATCAAAAACGTACATCCAGAATAGTGCACGTTGAAGAACTGCCATTACAAGAAAGTTGTTGCCAGCAAAATTTTGAACGAAAAAAAAAGACTCCTCAGAGATAAAGTCACCTATAGAGATGGATTTCGTTTAGATGGGTGGCACTACACAAGTGGCGACATGTCTTTCCTGAAGAGAGATGTCCGAATTTCACACAAACACTTGTAACTTTAAGTCTTGTGCTACAGGATAAAAGAGTTAGAAGAAAAGAAGAAGGGAGAATGAGTTCAACTGAAACGATGTTATCGGAGAGTGGTTCATGCATTCTTCAAATTCCACTGACAGATTCCCCAGCTAGATATAGAAGTGAATCATAGAGATAAACTAAATTTAACATTGCTACGGTCATGGAGGACATCTTTCATCATGATTCTGATTTCTCCAGTGATTCCATTCTTTTTTCCTATCCCCACATGGTGTTAAAGTTAAATACGCTGACTTGGAGGCACTGAAATCTGTCCACGTTACCTGTGACGTCAAGAAACACTCTGCGTAGCAGTAACATCGTTGCAAGTAATAAGAGAGAGAGAGAGAGAGAGAGAGAGAGAGAGAGAGAGAGAGAGAGAGAGAGAGAGAGAGAGAGAGAGAGAGAGAGAGAGAGAGATGCACTGAAATTTTCTTTTAATGTCTGCTGAGCAAAGTGAATCTGGCTGCTATGCCCATCTCTTCTCCAGATGGAAAATCGTATACTCGCGTGTGTGTGTGTGTGTGTGTGTGTGTGTGTGGTGTGTGTGTGGTGTGTTTGTGGTGTGTGTGTGTGTGTGTGTAGTGTGTGTGTGTGTGTGTGTGTGTTGTGTGTGTGTGTGTGTGTGTGTGTGTGTGTGTGTGTGTGTGGTGTGGTGTGTGTGTGTGTGTGTGTGAGATGTCTGCCGACTGCCAACCAGACAAGGATCAGAGGTACCTCAGAGATTTTTTCTAAAGATTTTGTATCGCCACAGAGCAGCACTGGGGACTGCCTACTTTTTTTTTTTTTGTTCACAAACAGGTTATCTGTGCTGAGTTCCGTTTCTTATCAAAGACATTAACCAAGATATCTTTTTTTGTGACGTGGGCTCTTTCACTTAACATAAACTGTGTAACACAAACGGTACCTGGTTTTATGATCTTATCCGAAATGTAAGCCCCAGGTCAACCGACATGGCTAGGTGGAATAGAAGAGATAATATGTGTAAGAGATAATAATTATGGGTTTTTTACACATTCAAACCAGGAACCTCAAAATCCCTTAAGCCAGAAGCTTAGTGTAATAGGAAGAGAAGGCAACATCTGTTGATAAATCCACTTAGCACAAGCTGTGCCAAAGGGGAAAACTAAAGCCCGTTCGGGGGTAGTGGTGTTTATAAACAACTTAGATAGAAGGAGGCCTCAGGGGAGATGTGTTATAAAGTTTACATGTAGGAGGAATCATATCTTGTGATTCTCATATATAGCTGATCCACCTCCTTGTTGCTTTAAAACCCTTGACCTCCACCCTTTTTTACCACCTCTCCTCCCCACCCTCTCCCTTTTCTGCTACACACACATACAAACACACACACACATGCGTTGGTGTGTGTGCGTGCGCGCGCGCTCATACACACAGAGATGTGCTTGGACACACTCGCACACACGCGCGCACGTGTATACACACGCGCACACGTACACACATACACAAACATACATGAGCGCACACACACACTCTCTCTCTGTCTCTCTGTCTCCC
>CM060316.1:44501167-44503667 GCA_030674155.1 Stramonita haemastoma | reverse complement strand
GATTACACATACGTCTCTTTTGGAAGACGTAACGTAACAGGTCTTCCTGTTTTCGTTTGTGTTCCACACACCATCAGCTCAGCCCTAATGTGTATGTTCAGCATATGGGTCAACACCAGCTTTCCCCTTATGCCATATGAATCAACACGACGTTGTCTTTCAATGTCATCATTATGTGCTTCGGTATTCGACTGGTGTTTTACTCACCGTCCAAGACGTTCGAGTTCTGTGGTTCAAGTTCTTTTCTTATTATCATATCATTATTACGAATTTGAATGTTTCTTGACTTTGACTAGTATCTCAATGCCAGTTGTTATTTTTAATAGAGACAATAAACTTATATCTGATGTACAAAATGCATGTATTTCATTGTTGCAAGAATGGTTTTTTATATATATAATATATATATATATATATATATATATATATATATATATATAATATATATATATATGTTGGTGTGTGTGGTGTGTGTGGTGTGTGGGTGTGTGTGTTGTGGGTGTGTGGTGTGTGTGTGTGTTGTTGTTGGTGTGTATTGACGTGTAAAGCAAATATCCATTGTTGTTGTTGCTGTTACTATTGTTGCTGCTTCTTATTACAACCACAAACACACACACACACACTACACGCGCGTACGCACGCACACACACGATATACATACACACAGATATACACACAGATATATACATACAAAAATATATAATGCATATATATTGCATTACAGCAGCATGTGTAGACTTCTTGGCAAAAAAATATACAAAAAACAGACCAGACTAAATATAAGCCAACTCATCAAACACCACACACACACACACACACACACACACACACACACACACCACAAACACAACACACACACCGAACTGACAGACAGTCATAACCACAATTACAACTCCAGTGCACGAAACAATTATATTCCTGGCAAGCTTCCAGTCGCTGTGTACGAATACACCCAAGGCAAACTTCTACTAGTCAGGGAATTGTTGTTTAGCTTGGAAACCAATTTGGCTCTGGCATCATCTTCAGACACAGGCACACGAACACAGGCGCTTGAACGCAGCCAAGAGTACAGCTAATAACTGCTTCAAACGTTGTGGTTTGATTATTAGACCCAACATTTGTTTACAGACCTTTCACACACTCGGAATAAATTAGCAAAATTCAGCCACATAGATAAACAGAATTTTTGTTGTTGTTTCTTGGCTAAGAGCTTCAAGGTTCACCAACAGTGAGATTTGTGCGTATGCAACGCCCCCCCCCCCCCCCCTCACCACCACCACCCACACACTATATAACACACCCATTTACGTAGCCGCATTCCAACTTCAGGGATTAATAAAGCGATGATTTGTTTTGTATTCTGAATTATAATGATCTTGAAGTAAAGGGCATAAATCTAGGTTGCACCCTGATGGAGTCAGGAAGAAGGTCAAAATACTAGCTATGAAAATTAATTAGTGTCACTTAATTAATTAGTGTCATTAGTAGGCCTACCTCTGTTCTACGGGACGGGATAGCACTAGGCCTAGTGGTCAGAGCACTCACTTTCCCCCAGCCAAGGTTAAGCAACATCGAGTGTGGTTACCAATTGGATGGGTGACTGTTTGCACGCCTTGGCTTCAGTACAGTTCCCCGATTCATCCAGCTGTAAATGGGTACCTGCCCTCTTCAGGGTCAAGGAAGGTAAAGCAGCGAGGGAGAGGGGATGGGTGCCGCCCTCAATATGCTGGTCACTAGAGAAGCTGAGGTCTCTGATGCTTCGATCCCCTACAACCTCATGGTTATGGGACACCTTTACCTTACCTCTGTTCTGCTTCTCTTGCTGTGAGTGCATGTCTAATACTGGGTGTATCTGAGTTAAACAGATTAGGGAGGAGAGGATGCTTCGTACTTCACCTAGACATCCAAGTTCACCGATGGTGAGATTTTGCGTATGCGACCATTTTTGCCCACCCACCTAATTTTAAGTAGCCGCATTCCGACTTAAAGGATGCTGCCTAAACACGGTACCACTATGCACGCGTTTGTTTCTTCTTCTTTTTTGTCATCCATTCCTACCGGCACGCAATGGCCTACTACCTCCGAAAGGTAGAATGGGTTTAAACATGAGGGCAAGATGTTTCGCGTGCGTTCACACACGGGACATCGGATTCTAGTCCCACCCGAAGGACTTTCAAGGGGAGTGGAGTCGGTACTGATGTTAACCCCAGAGGAAAAATACCCTTAAACAGTGTCTCAGTGGTGGCTGGCTTTATAACCACTAGACTATCTATCCTGCCATGCCTCCAGGGTGGTTTTCTATCTATCCTACCATGCCCCCAAGGTGGTTTTCTGTCTTCCTGGGGCTAAGAAGAAGTGGATCTATATTTTGTTCCCGTGTACTTTGTGTTTTCCTACGAATCAGGTGAAGAGGTATCACTGACAGGGCTGGCTGGAGGTGCAGTGCCTTTGTTTGGACAACAAAGTGATTGTGTTTTGCCTGGTGCTGGATGCTTCACAC
>CM060316.1:44476167-44493667 GCA_030674155.1 Stramonita haemastoma | reverse complement strand
CACACACACACACACACACACACACACACACACACACACACACACACAACACACACACACAGGTGCACACACAAGTAGGCTATCGCGATTAGATCCTGATAAGCACAGGCAGAAGCTGAGAAAGTTATCGGCGTAGGCCACAAGATGCACACACATACGCCTTACCCTCTCTTATATTACAGCAGATCGACCAGCCCACAAGCCTACCAGCCCACAAGCCTACCAGCCCACAAGCCTACCAGCCTATCAGCCTACCAGCCCACAAGCCTACCAGCCTACCAGCCTATCAGCCTACCAGCCCACAAGCCTACCAGCCTACCAGCCAACCAGCCCACAAGCCTACCAGCCTACCAGACCACAGGTTATCCACTGCTGGCCGCCTTTTCCTTCCGTTACCCCTCACCCTCTGCCCCTGTGACCATAAACAGTCGTTTCTTCCCGGCCCTGCCCCTCCCTAATGATCTAGGCACAATTTTCAATGAGATGATAAGTTCGAGGTCTGCTGTATACATGGTGTGTGTTTGTGAATGTGTGTGTGTGTGTGTATGCGTGTGTGTATGTGTGTGTGCGTGTGTGTGTGTTGGTGTGTGTGTGTGTGTGCTGTGTGTGTGTGTGTGTGTGTGTGTGTGTGTGTGTGTGTGTGTGTGTGTGTGTGTGTCTGTCTGTCTGTCTGTCTGTCTGTCTGTCTGTCTGTCTGTCTACAGAGCAAACAATGAAACATGCCAAAAAGTGCTTCACACATCGTAATCTCCCCCGACCACAACCACCACCACCGCTGTCAACCCCCTGCCCACCCCAACCACCACGACTTCTAAAATGCTAAAAACACCTGAAGTTAGCAGGTCAATCATAAGTATTGTCAAAATCCTTGTAATTAACTGGGCAAGATGGGAAACGGCAAGGAATACAGGACTAAAAAAACAAATACTCCTCAGCTACAGCTCCGAGGTTGACCAGTGGTTCGATTTTCGCGTATGCGACCGTTTGTGTCCACCATTAAGGTGGCCACATTTTTACTTAGGGTATCATGTTTAAGCATAACACCAGTGTGCATCTGTTTTTGTCAATTGTCACCAGTTCCTACTAGCAATCAATGACATACTCTTTGGGGAAATAAAACAGAATTTTAACCCTTGCGCAAGATGTTCTGCGTGTGGTTACCACACGGGACCACGGTTTATAGATTTATCCGAAAGACTTTCTGGGGAGTGGAGTCGGCACTGATGATAACTCCAGGGAAAAATCGCTATAAACGGGTGCCTCGGTTGTGGCTGAATCCCAGGCCATCATATCACCAGCGCAACGCTCAGGCCACTAGACTACCCCCACCCCCACCCCCAGCCCCCCGAACAAAATTTAAAAGCAAAATCAAGTTTCTAGCAGATGAAAGTTTATGAGCGTGGGGGTAGTATAGCGCTTATGCTGATTAATACAGACTCCACCCATATGAAAAAGGTACGCGCAGCTGTAGATGCTTATCTTTATTTTCAGCCATCGCAACGAGGGAGTGAGGTGCAGATTATATCAATCAGAAAAAAGTAGCAATTTCTCAACACTTCTTGTGTCTTGTTCTAAAATGCCGAAATGAAAACCAGAGAGATGTCGAAAGAGAAGACAGACAGAGAAAGGAATTAAACATAATTATAGAAGGAAGAGAGAGAGGGTAGTAGAGGTATGGAAGAACAAGAGATACAGACAGACAGACAGACAGACAGACAGACAGACAGACAGACAGACAGACAGACAGAGAGAGAGACACACACAGACACAGAGAGAGAGACAGAGAGAGATATAGGGTATTTTCAGAAAATTAGTACATTGATGTTGCACTTCGTTATGTTGAACTACTAGATCTAAATAGTTTGCGTAGTCTTCAAAAAGAAATTGTAAGACAACAGAAATCAATACGCCCCCGCTCCATACCCTGTTTTTAGAATCAAAAGTATCAGGTAGTACAATAGAATATAAATCGTAAACACTAATATCCAAAGCCATAACGAACGCACAAACTTTCAGTCATGCCGACACACAGTTTTGTCGTCAGTCTTTCAAAAGGCAAACTAACAGGCATGAATACGTAGTAGATGTTGAAATGTTGAGTTGCTGAGCGTTCCTCAGATTAACACCCTAGGGATCTTTCCCCCAGCACTCCACCTTGCCTATCACACCTGGGAATCATGGTCAGAGTACACATCGCTTGAGAAGATGTTTGCACCTGTGACTTTACTTCAAATGCCTTTCCATACTCCGACTTCAAAGAACCCCCCCCCCCTCTCTCTCTCTCTCTCTCTCTCTCTCTTTTCTCTCTCTCTCTCTCTCTCTCTCTCTCTCTCTCTCTCTCTCTTCTCTCTCTCTCTCTCTCTTTAACGGAGGATACAGCTTGTTATACTAGGAGTTTGATATGGTTGAAGACAATCCCCACATGCCGTTTTAAAGCATAGCAACATTTTGATAGAATTATGTGGTGGCAATTTTGTTCACGTCAATAAGCATGGCTAAACATTTTGATGTAGGCCTTGACACTTTGCTTGGGTCAGTGTAGCACTGGCACTTTGCGTACATCATCGCAGTACTTGGCGCTTTGCACTTGGCACTTTGCTGACATCAGTGTAGCATTTGGCACTTTGCTGACATCAGTGTAGCATTTGGCACTTTGCGGACATCAGTATAGCACTTGGCACTTTGCTGACATCAGTGTAGCACTTGGCACTTTGCTGACATCAGTGTAGCATTTGGCATTTTGCGGACATCAGTGTAGCTTTTGGCACTTTGCTGACATTAGTGTAGCACTTGGCACTTTGCTTACATCAGTACAGAACTTGACACTTTACTGACATCAGTGTAGCACTTGGCACTTTGTTAACATCAATGTAGGCCCAAAGCACTATGCCTTAATCAATAACTGACAAAGTTTTTGACCTGGGCCAAGGACAAAATGTGTGTACAGGTAAGCATGTCTGTGCAAAGAAAGCTACATATCATTCATCATAACATAGCTAGTTTCAGATTACAACAATCTAAAAACAAATCTTCTCGCGCTGTGTTGCATTATGTTGTAATTTTTGTGTGTACCTTTCTTTATCTGGCTGTTTGTTTATTCGCCCTCTTGGAGGCCAACAGGAAAAACAAAGCCAAGTGTCGGCATACCACTTTTTCTGCCTTGGTTGCAACTCTTACAGACCTGTCTCTGCAGTTTACATTCCCCTGAAAAAAGTGCAGTTATCTGTATTGGCAAGTGGGCTTTTCTGCTGTTGGTTCGGATTAGCCTGATGTAAAGTGGTGCTTGTGTGAGCGTGCATAATTATTATGTGAGTATAGATGGGTTTGTATATGTGTGTATGCGTATACGTCTGTGCCTACATATATGATTATAAAAAATACATATATGTATATATATATATACAGATAAATATGTAGGCTTATGTGTGTATATGCATATATGTATGCATGTATATATGATATATCGGGCGAGTGCAGGTGAGTGTGCACATCTTTGCAAGCGTACAGTGTGCATGAGTTGGGGGATAGGTATGTGCATGCATCCTCAATACTCCTGAGTGTGTCTGCATACAAAGAGCTTTTTTTTCCACATGCATGCACGATCGTATATCGCATGTGCATAAATATGATGAGTCTACAAATGAATACACTTACATAGAAACAATACACCAAACACAACCTAAGTATCTTAAAACCACACGACAAGACTCAACACAATATATAAAAACAAAAACAAAAATGAACCGAATAACATCAAATCAAAGCATCACCCAAACTTCTAATATACAAGTTAAAAATTAAAGTACCATCCAAACTTCTAAAATACAAGTTACAATTTTTTTTTAAATCACACTAAGTTTAAAGAAACAAAAAAAATTCGATCACAAACAAAACAAATACTAAAGAACACAAAAAAAGAAAAGAACCCACACACTGACCTGATTGGTAGAGAGAGAGAGAGAGTGAGAAAGCGGAGTCACGGAGGAAAGCCTGGCTTCCAAAGTGAGCAGTCTCTGCCACAGCCCCACTGCCTAGCTAGCTAACCTACTGCTGCCTACCGTGCGTGGTATAGCCAGCCTCCCTGCAGTCTGCTGCTACCTCCAAGGAATGGAACGCCGGCTCCAGAGTAGCAACAGGAACCTCCCTACCTTCTTCAGACTCTGTATCTCAAAATAACACACCCACCTATACTATCCACCCCTTCCACCCCAACCATCCACCCAGCCCTGCTTGCTGCGTCCTCGGTTTCTACGCATGCGCAAGAAAGATTTGGCGATTTTTCTTTTTCTTGTTTTGCTCTCCCATGAGAGAAGACCTGCCAGGGTTTTTAGAACAGGTGAGAATTGGGAGATGTTTTCAGAGTACACCTACGTAGAGCTCTGTCAGGAAATTTTGTTTGAGGGAGGTTGGCAGGAGGGTGGGGGGTAGAGGGTGGTGGTGGTGGTTAGGGAGGGAGGGAGGGAAGTTTGAAAAAGGATGGAGATGGTGGTGACGAACGCTGGCAGTATCGTAAAGGGAGAGAACTTTGACATGTTCTCTGATCCTGCTCAGTGCCCTTGTTTGATCTTTGGGCGTAGTCCTTTTTTCAACAGGAGAAGGAAAGTTTGAGATGCATTGAGGCAGAGTCTATTTGTGTCTGAAGTTCATGATGAAATATCAAAAGTATTTCTTAAAAAAAACGTATGAAACCAAACTCAGATAATAATAATCTCTCTCTTCTCTCTCTCTCTCTCTCTCTCTCTCTCTCTCTCTCCCCTCTCTCTCTCTCTCTCTCTCTCTCTCTCCTCTCTCTCCTCTCTCTCTCTCTCTCTCTCTCTCTCTCCTCTCTCAGAACAAGAGCGCGCGTGCGCGTGTGTAGTAGGCCTTTATACGTGCAATTAAGTCTGTGTACGCGCATACAGACTTGTATTTGTGCACGTGTGAGCATACATACATCCGCAAAAACATGTAAACATTCGTTTGCAATGTGTTTCTGATAACAAATATCTACAATCGGACCTTGGAATTTTCTCCCTTGCTTAGGAATTCTATCAGCCAGTCTAAAATACAAGTGAAGGGTCAGATAAATCTGACGCTGTAAATAAAGAAAAGAACATACGCTCCTGCAATAATGAAGGAATGACATTTACAACAGGTTATTTCAACAAAATGTCAAACTCATTATTTCTGGATGCTGTTGGTATTGTTGCTGATGCTGCTACTGCTTTAGCTGCTGCTGCTGCTGCTGCTGCTGCTGCTGTGGTTTCATCCTGAAGAAACGAAGGCTTAAGGGTAGTTCCTGACCGGATGGCTACAGTCTCCAGCTTTACTTCATCATAGAATAAATCCCCGTTTTTTGTCAACAAAATTAACCATGATTTAAAACTTAATAGCTGACAAGCAACTTCTATTGCTTTTT
Organism: Stramonita haemastoma; assembly: GCA_030674155.1. Taxonomy (NCBI): domain Eukaryota; kingdom Metazoa; phylum Mollusca; class Gastropoda; order Neogastropoda; family Muricidae; genus Stramonita; species Stramonita haemastoma. The sequence continues at coordinate 44,488,269 of CM060316.1, read as the reverse complement.
GTGCACACACCATGCAAAGTTCATGTGGCAGTTCAAACCAGTACCATAAATTTCATTATGCTCAAAATTAGTGCAATGAATTTTATCGAAACTGAATCATATTCTCTGTCTATGACTCTATAGATTGCAATCAGTACTTTATCTGCGTTAAACATATTTTTAGTTAACAGAAAGAGTTTGAGGTTTTGTTGTTGTTGTTGGTTTTTGGGGGGTGGGGGTTGTTTGGTTTTGTTGTTTTTTCTTCTTTTTTATTGGGAGGGGGGGGGTTGCCAGCACAAACCATGAAATCTGTTTGCAATGTCACCATTAAAAAAAAAAACACACACAAAACTTGTGCTGTGTGTCTCATTTGGGATTTGTACACGAAGATGTCAAAATTGTCTCGCAGGTTTACCTTTAATTGATTATGCAATCTCAGTGATACAGAGACTTTATTTCTGAGACACTTGTCAGGCCTAGAAACTCTCGAGATCAGAATTGGTAACATAACTAATCAGGCAGTTATCCCTTTGAGCTATCGGGGATTCCTTCATGTTGCCTCGTCTTTCCCGCACCCTGCTATCAATCATGGGATCGACTTCATCTACTTTTCCACGCTCTCACACAGTTTAGCCTTTGTATGAGCACACACGCGCGCGCGCGCGCACACACACACACACGCACACACACACACACACACACACACACACACACACACACACACACACACACACACACACCACTTCTCCAGTCTAAAGAAAGTTGATTCATTCCCAATATCCTGTATAAAGGTTATCTCAATAAACTTTCTGCTAACAAGCTACCTATTTCAAGCACTCTGTTGATAGTGATACAGCCCTGAAAACTCGCTATAGCCTACACCAAGGCAAGTGAAATTCGGATGAGACTATAACCTGAGGCCCCGTGTGCGAACGCGCGTAAAACATCTTGCACACACGTTAAATCCTGTTCCGCTTTTCGTAAGAGTAGGCCATTGTGTGCCTATGGGAACAGATGGCAAGATTTACAAGACTGCATACACACGGCGACTGGATGTAAAAAAAAAAAGCACGTGAGTGTTTATTCCATTATTCTCAATATAAAAGGAGAAAGAAAGAAAGAAAGAAAGAAAGAATGAATGAATGAATGAATGAATGAATGAATGAATGAATGAATGAATGAATGAATGAATGAACAATTCTTCACCTATCGCAGGTCTGTGGACTCGGGAGATGGCAACACCTCACTTCCAGCTCCCAGATCTTTAGACGCTGCCGAGATTTGAACTCTGTACTTCACACATCTTGCCATGAATAAAGAGGCTAATGCTGAGGCAAAAAACTGATAGATAGATAGATAGATGGATAGATAGATACATACATAGATACAAACATACATACATACATACATACATACATACATACATACATACATACATACATACATACATACATACATACATACATACAAACATACAGACAGACAGACAGACAGACAGACAGACAGACATAGAGATGCATAGACTCCAACAGAATTTTTGCCAGGGTTACTCTGCTCTCACAGAGGATAATTTTACCTGACACACTACTGCTACTACTACTACTACTACTACTACTACTACTACTACTACTACTACTACTACTACTACTACTGCTACTGCTACTACTACTACCGTAGAATCCGTAGCATACGCCCACCCCCCCACCCCCTGTGCCCTGATTTAGGGTAAAATTGGGGGGTGGGCATTTGCTAGGGCCCTTTGCACACAGTAATTTTTGTGCTCAACCGTGTAATTGAGTGAATACAAACCCCGAAAGCATGTAAGTTAGGTCATGTGAGTAGAAGTGAAGGAAAATAGAAAAAAGGGTCTTTGAGGCAAAGAAGGCCAAGGAGGACATTCAAGACATTCGGCATTCTGAAAAAAAAGACACAGAGAGATTCAAGAACCAACTTCCGGCCATCAGGAAGCGTTGTCAAAGTACCCATAGGTCAATGATAGACAAAATACGTCAGTGAAAAAAAGCATGACATAATTTTAATTCACTTTGTTTGGGATGGGTGGGAGTGAGGAGAGGGGACAATGAATAAGTAAAAAGGAAAGAAACACGAAAAGGTAAAGAAGGGGAAAAGGATGACTTTTAGAACAGTCTGCACAAATCCTAGTGAAAGTGAGCATAGTCTCTTTGAAAAAAGCAGGGTGGGAGTTTGCTAGGTAGTTACCCCTGTGCACAACTTTTGGCCCAAAGTGAGGGGTGGGCGTTTGCTGGATGGTGGGCTTATGCTAGGGATTTTACGCTACTACTACTACTGCTGCTGCTGCTGCCGCTGCTGCTGCTACAACAACTACTACTACTACTACTGCTGCTGCTGCTGCTGCTGCTGTTGCTGATGCTGCTGTTGCTGCTGCTGTTGCTGCTGCTGCTGTTGCTGTTGTTGCTGTTGCTGCCACTGCAGCTACTGTAGCTGATGTTACTGGTGTTGCTGTTCTTGTTGCTGCTGTTGCAATGATAGTGCAGCTACTGTTGAAAAAAAAAGAACAAGGACGAGTAAGGGGAAGAATAAAAACATCAACAACAGCAAAAGGGATGATGATGATGATGATGATGATGATGATGATGATGATGATGGTGATGATGATGATGATGATGATGATGATGATGATGATGATGATGATGATGATGATCATGATGGTGATGATGGTGGTGGTGATGATGATGATGATGATGATGATGATGATGATGATGATGATGATGATGATGATGATGATGATGATGATGATGATGATGATGAAATAGAAAAGCATCACATAAGGGTCACAGTTCTACTCATCTCTACTGAAGTCCACCCCTTTAGATCTACCAATAACATGTGACCGGATTATGCAAAGGAGCAGACTCCGTGTGTATAGATAGCCAGCTGTTCAGGGTACCCAAGCAGCCATTTTCTGCCACTGCTGATTTCCAAACAATCAGCCCAAGCGTAGAGCTCTACTTACCGTTGAGGTTCATAGAGCTCTTCTGGTCGTTGAGGTTCATAGAGTTCTTCTGATCGTTGAAGTTCATAGAGCTCTTCTGGTCGTTGAGGTTCATGGAGTTCTTCTGATCGTTGAAGTTCATAGAGTTCTCCTGGTCGTTGAGGTTCATAGAGTTCTCCTGGTCGTTGAGGTTCATAGAGTTCTTCTGGTCGTTGAGGTTCATTGAGTTCTTCTGGTCGTTGAGGTTCATAGAGCTCTTCTGGTCGTTGAGGTTCATTGAGTTCTGATCGTTGAGGTTTATATGCCTCTTGGTATCCATGAGGTTCAGAGAGCTCTTCTGATTGTTGAGGTTCCAATAACGCTTCTGATTGGTGAGGTTCATGTATCTCTTCTTATTATTGAGGTTCATAGAGCCATTCTCACCTTTGGAGTTCATAGGGATCATAGAGCTCTTTTGAACATTTAGGTTCATAGAGCCATGCTCATCGTTGAGGCTAAATCGCCATTTTCCACAATGATTAAACATCTAACCCGATGCTCAGTGTCACTGACCTTGAAGGCTATGCTAGAGCTGCTTGCTATCTCCCTGACATTTACAGCTCAGACTAAACAGCACAAAGAAACCTCGGTCAGGTAGATCTGGCCAATACATCTTCAGAAAAGATAACTTCTTCTGGTAAGTCAGTGTCCATCCAGCCTTGAATTTCTTACTCTTTAGGATGTTTCTTGGAGGTCAAACGAAATCTATATCATCATTCCTCAGTGGCTTTCTACGTGTTGTCTGCTACGGCAGGGTGTGTGTGTGTGTGTGTGTGTGTGTGTGGAGGGGGGAGGTGGTAGGAGATAGAACACTCATTTCCTATGAAGCTTATTATTTTTCTTCCTTCTAGGCCAAAATCAACTGTTCCAGTTTGTATTTCCCCTGCTATTGTTTTCACAACTGTGGTCCCACTTCCACCCAGAAAATGAGAACTGTTTCATAGGACAATAGGCTGGTCTGACGATACAAACCTTCATGTTGCAACCTCTTGACAAGAGTTTGTCCTAAAAGATATGTGTGTGCGTGCGTGCGTGTGTGTGTGTGCGTGCGTGCGTGCGTGTGTGTGTGTATGGTTTGTTCAAACTGTATATTCGGCTTTGGGGTTAGGGGAGGGGTGTTTGGTGGGGGAGGGGGGGTGTTTTTTTTAACACCTCTGACAACAGATAGTAATTTAAATTATCCCTTCGAAAGTCACTGCACTTAGACATGAATGTGGGTTTCATTTAGTCTGTTTTCAAACAGATTAAACAGAGACTCTAGGCAGGGACACTAAACATGAAACACTTTATATTTATATTTATATTTATTCATATTATATATATATATATATGTGTGTGTGTGTGTGTGTGTGTGTGTGTGTGTGTGTGTGTATGTGTGTGTGTGTGTGTGTGTGTGTGTGTGTGTGTGTGTGTGTGTGTGTGTTATATTCCCACCTGATTTTTTATTGTTGAAAAACGCATGCTCCCTGGTATCGGGTTTAGATTTCATCCCTGAAGTCGGAATGCGATTGCCTTGATTTTGGTCATAAAAGATTTCATACGCAAACATATCACCATTGGGGCTCTAGGCCAAGAACGAAAAAAACACTTGGATTCTTATCAAAGGTATGCCTGTGAAACTGACGCCTTCAACTTTTACTCGGGGAATAAAAGATAAAGGGGAACAAACGAGAAAGTGTTTACCCACTCCACTGCTGGGTTCACTCCCTTGCACTTTTCCTTTCAAGTTCTTACCCGTGGATTCTGTCACTGCAAGCATCAAGAGCTATTGTGTGAAATCAGTCAGATGTAGTAGTAGTAGTAGTAGTAGTAGTAGTAGTAGTAGTAGTAGTAGTAGTAGTAGTAGTAGTAGTAGTAGTAGTAGTAGTAGTACCGTAAAATCCCCAGCATAAGCCCACCATCCAGCAAACGACCATCCCCCACTTTGGGCCAAAAGTGCACAGTGGTAACTACCTAGCAAACGCCCACCCTGCTTTTTTCAAAGAAACTATGCTCACTTTCACTAGGGTTTGTGCAGACTGTTCTAAAAGTCATCCTTATCCCCTTCTTTACCTTTTTGTGTTTCTTCCATTTTTTCTTATTCTTTGTCCCCTCTCCTCACTCCCACCCATCCCCAACAAAGTGAATTAAAATTATGTCATGCCTTTTCCATTGACGTTGGTTATTGAATCTCTGTGCCATTTTTGCAAAATGCCCAAGCAACATTGTATCTTTCAAATTGGAAGCCCTCCAGTATTTGGATAACGAAGCAGGTGGGAATGTTTTGGAGTGTACCCGTGACTTTTCTGTGGATAGGAAGAGGATCAGGGAATGGAGTGAAAACAGAGATAGACTTGAACAGCAGTACGGAAAAGAAACACAAACGGAAACTGTCAAAAAGACCAGCAGTTAGATCTGAACATGTCGACCAAGGTGTGCTGCATTATCTGAAAGATGAAAGGTCTGAAGGCACGGTATTGCGAAACAAGGAAACTGCCTGGTGGTGTTTAGTGGTGCCTGTTCTGATCTAACATACGCAGGACACCACCTACTAAGTCCCCTACTAACGACAGTATTAGCTCAGTCGCGGCGCCAGACTGAGTGAGTCATCTATCCGAGGTACCCCAGGTACAACCCTCCCCGTATCATTTCCTGATCCAGATTATGTCAGTGTGTGTGTGTGTGTGTGTGTGTGTGTGTGTGTGTGTGTGTGTGTCTGTGTGTGTGTGTGTGTGTGTGTGTGTGTGTGTGTGTGTGTGTGTGTTGTCTTGTGTGTGTGTGTGGTGTGTCTGTGTGTGTGTTGATTGGGACTATTACCGTAATAAGCCCATTTCTTTCCTTGCAATTTTTGTTGGTTTTTTTTTGTTTGTTTGTTGTTGTTTGTCGGTGTAATCTACCTCTGCCCCCTTGTTTCTTTCTCACTCAGTCTCTTACTTTGTCTCTTCTTTGTGGGGGGGGGGGGGTAGGGGGGGGGGATGTGCTCGCTGTCTGTCTGTCTGTCTCTCATTTTCAAGTGCTCTTGTTATGCTTATTCTATAATCCTTTATAAATAGAATTTGTGAATTGTTCATTTTCTCTCTCTCTCTCCTCTCTCTCTCTCTCTCTCTCTCTCTCTCTCTCTCTCTCTCTCTCTCTCTCTCTCTCTCTCTCTCTCTCTCTCTCTCTCTCTCTCCTGTTGATGAATGGTTGGGACAGGGGGGACGGATAGCCTAGTGGTCAGAACATTGCGTTGGCAATTTGAAGACCCGGGTTCGAGTCCGGTTGAGGAGATTTTTCTCCTGGAGTTAACATCAGTGCCGACTCCACTCTCCCCCAAAGTCCTTCGGATGAGACTTTAAACCGAAGCCCCGTGTGCGAACGCACGCAGAACATCTTGCGCACACGTTAAATCCTGTTCCGCTTTTCGTAAGAGTAGGCCATCGTGTGCCGGTGGGAACAGATGACAAGATTCACAAAAACTGCATACACACGGGGACCGGATGAAATAAAGCAGATGATTGCTTATTCTGTTATCCTCGATATAAAAGAATAAAATAAAATAAAATAAAATTAAAGAATAAAATAAAATAAAATAAAATAAAATAAAATCTCTCTCTCTCTCTCTCTCTCCTCTCTCTCTCTCTCTCTTCCTCTCTCTCTCTCTCTCTCTCTCTCTCTGATGAAAAAAAGTATGTAATGCTTACTCTGTTACCCTTGAAAAATAAAGATATTCATTCATTCATTCATTCTCTCTCTCTCTCTCTCTCTCTCTCTCTCTCTCTCTCTCTCTCTCTCTCCTCTCTCTCTCCTCTCTCTCTCTCCTCCCTCTCTCTCTCTCTCTCCTCTCCCTCTCTCTTGTGTGCGTGTATGCGTGCGTGTGAGTGTGTGTGTGTGTGTGTGTGTGTGTGTGTGTGTGTGTGTGTGTGCGTGCGTGCGTGCGTGTGTGTATGTGTGTGTGTGTGTGCGCGCGCGCGCGCATGCACGCACGCACACATTTAATCAGTCTCCTTCTGTCTGTATTTGTCTTGTATTTCTGAAATCAAGAAACACGCATATCGCGGCATTAAACGTATTAGGTGTCGCTGATATGTTGTGCCTATTGCATTAAGAACAAGTTGAAAATAATTTTTTTGCTGCCTCATCTACTATGACGTCTCCACCCTGCTGTTCCCACCCCACTCGTTTTAATCTCCCCGCCACAGCCATTCCCAGGCTCGCCATGTCTCAACCTCAGGGTCGGAGGTCCACAGGGAGTCCATGGATATCAGGGCGCGCCACCAGCCAGAGGGGCCCTGCACTGCTGCTGGGTCAGTTGGGTGGTGTTCAGTGTTACCTGTTCTGAGCTAACTTACGCAGGACACCAGCCGCCATGGCATAGGATTTCGGACTGGAAGATCGCGGGTTCGAATCTCATAAGAGTCCTGGGGATTTTTTAGGATTCTGGCCGGCTCCTACCCTTAGTGAATTTGCTATGGGCTCACTGGGAAAACTGGGACAAGAGAGTCGAGATTCATCCACTTTTTAATTTGAGATTTAGAGTGTTGCTCAAATTACCTGACCAACACGGCAGGTATCAGTGTTTCTCGGGCCGGCTGACGTCGGGATATATTATGATAGGAAGCATAGAGTTCAGCCCCGTCTACAAGTAGTCTCAAGGCACATGCACTTCCATAGCAGAATCCTTACATCAACCTCATCGTCATTGATCATCATGCAGTAAAAGAAACTGTTACTGATGGGGTGTCATGGTGACCTCAGACTTGGTTTTCTTACACATTTCTGTAACTGTTGTGTTCTTATTACTGTTGCATGATCATGCTTGTCTTGATACAGCTGTACCCCTTGTATCATTTTTGCTTTGTGTTGTCTATTTGCGATTCTTCGTTTGCTTTGTCTCTGTGCTCGCTGTTTATTTTCCTAATAATTATTTTCAATCTCATCCTGTTATGTACGGCCTACCTTTTCTATAAAATCAAAACGATGTGGTGTTGTTTTGTTGCAGGCTATTTTTTTTATAAACACCTGTTTCATAAACTGCTGGTTGTTGTACCCAAACTCCTTGGGTCAGTACTATGCTGCTTTGATTAAATTAAATTTTGATGAAAAAGATTGATTGGCCCATGAACAAAAAGCTCCAATCTGAGCCATGCAAAGGTTTTCATCACAATTATTTTTTAGCTCCAATAACGCAAAAATTACTACAGTGAGCGGAATATGCCATGGTAGGTCTATGCCAATCACTTTTTTTTGTGCCAAGAAAGCACTCAGCAGATAAGCCATTAACCAGCTTCGCAAACAACTCAATGCATTGTCCGGATTCAAACTGACTACGATTGTACGGTCTACGGGAGGCAACCCACTCACAATGCATGTCATGGGTTGCCTACCTTGATGCTGATGCTCTCTCTCTCTCTCTCTCTCTCTCTCACTCACACACTCACACACACACTGTTTGGAACCTGGCGCCCATTTTTTTCTCTCTTAACGTTCTTTGCATGCAGAGCAAGAATTGCCTGACTTCCGCCGATTTCATGCACGTCTCGTAAGCAGTTTGAACAGTTGGCGGGAAAGGAGGCTGGTCCTGTTAGGCTGTGTCATACATTCAGTCTGGTTGCTGTCAGCCTTCTGAAGAGGTCGGTATTGAAATCATTACCTTGATTTTATATAGTTCCTGATAGGGTGTGTATGAGAGTAGGGAGATGTGATATACATACTGAAGTAGCTGTTGCTTTTGAGTGTGTACGAATTTTGACGAAGTTTTCCATGCACTCATGGTGGAAGTCATCCCTACCAGGGTATTCTGATGCCAGCATTAAAAAAAAAAAGTTTTTCATATCGTGTGTGAATCTTTGCAGTTTTCTGTATTGTTTGGTTCTATTCTATTGCTGTAAAAAAATGTTTGAAATGGTCTTGCATACATTAGTCTTTTGGTGTTTTTTTATCATTGAACGCCGATTTTCATCCCCCTGTCATAGTGGGGTAGCCATCTTTGTTAAGGACTATCTGTAGTGTAAGCCACAGGGTGTTTTTTAGGTTTCCATGTAAACTTTTTTCCATGACGAAGATGACAGAGGAACAAGCTGAAAAAGGCAGTATTTAGTTGTTTTTTTCAGGGGGACTTATGGGCTTGAGAAGAGTGAAATCTCATTTTCTTGTGAATTGGCTGATATATATTTACACCATGTTTTGGTAAACCTGCGTGTGGGGGGGGGGGAGGGTTGGGGGCGGGGGAGGTTTGTATGTGCATGTGGGTTTTTTTCATTAGCAGTTCTTTAAGGCAAAAACGTTAGGTATCTACAGACAAGCAACTAAATCCTGAAAATTACTGTATACATAGACTTTTACTTTGATATACAGATCTGATATTTGGTTTTATGAAACTGCGAGTGATATAAAAGTTTAGATAATGGCAAAAATTTGTCATGTTACAGGCTCACATTTATGGATGTGATTGTACAAAGTTATGATCTTTACTCGATTTATCTCGGTGTAGGCTCTTTCTTTAAAAAAAAAGTTTCCATTGTTTCATCATGCCAGGTTATGTCGCCTTGACCTCAATAATCGGCGAATCATTTTAAATTTTCACTGAACCATTGCCAGTAAATACTGTAGCTCGAGTCAAAATTACATGAGCACCAGCATATCTAAAATGCATAGACTAGTATATAAATTATAGGCTAACCCAATTCAAAAGTAAATAGACTTTAAGGCTTACGACTCTATCCGAAACATGGTAAAATCGCCAGTTTTTGTTTTCAAGTTCAAATCAACCGAACCTAATTATCTACGAAAAAGTCACCAATGTACGATGTACTTTTGGTTTCGATGTGAATAAATGATTGGAGAGTATTAGTATGCTTTATACTGTGCTTGAGATCGCTTAAACTTTAGATTATCCGATGTGATAAAATCTTGAACCTTAGCTGGTACTTTTGTCCCAAGTGCCCTTCAACTTTGTGTGTGACATGAGGGCTGACGTTTTCCTTTAGAATCGTGGGCAGGCCAACGTTAACAGGAAGGTCTGCAGTTGCTCACTACAGTCGGTCTAAGCCTGGGGTCGTCAAGAGAGGGAGGGGGGGGGGCTGCAATTTTGGTTAATCTATTTTTCCATTTTTTCTCCAACAGGTCAAGACGCCCCCCTCGCCCTCTTTCCTGTTATGACTGTTCGTGGCAAAAGACAACCTGACCGGAGAAGTCAACCGAAGAGGAAAAAAACCGCTTTGAGGAATGGACACTGGTCAGACTGCACGTCACGTCACAAAGTATCACACCACGAATGGAAGGCGCTGCCAGAACAGGGACCAACGACCCCTAGGAAGGTAAAGCAAGTCATGATCTGTTGAGTTGTTTACCCAGTAGAACCTGAAAGTCTGTCATCTGTCTATAGTTGCACAGTTTCGATCTTAAATTTAAATTTTGTCGAGGCAAAGCCTTGGTGTGGCCTTTTTTGTTAGCGGAACTAGTCTATGAACATTATTGAATTGGGCTGGATTCTAAATACTTAGGTTTTTATTTCACCCTCGGTTACAAATTAAAGCCTTTATGATATTGACAGCTTAACACTTTATATCTTTTTTGTTTGTGTTTCAAGAATAGTCAGTTCCGCGAAGTGTAGTACTGTGTTAAAGAGTAGATCTACCAGTACTGGTTCTTTTTACGTTTATTGAAAACGAGGGCTGAAAGTCATACAGAACTAGATGTCATTTAAATGATAAAATGTGGGAATTCTTTTAAATCACACTGAAAACATTGTGGACAATCTCAATCTCCGTAGCCCCCCCCCCCCCTCTCTCTGTCTCTCTATCTCTCTCTCACACACACACAGGGGGATGGATAGCCTTGTGGTCAGAACATTGCGCTCGCAATTTGACGACCCGGGTTCGAGTCCGGTCGAGGAGATTTTTCTCCTGGAGTTAAACATCAGTGCTGACGCCACTCTCCCCACAAGTCCTTCGGATGAGACTTTAAACCGAGGCCCCGTGTGCGAACGCACGCAGAACATCTTGCGCACACATTAAATCCTGTTCCGCTTTTCGTAAGTGTAGGCCATCGTGTGCCGGTGGGAACATTTACAAAACTGCATACACACGGGGACTGGATGTAAAAAAGCACAAGTGCTGATTCCATTATCCTCGATATGAAAGAATGGAAGAAAGAAAAATACACACACACACACACACACACACACACACACACACACACACACACACACACACAGAGTTCATATACACAACAGTCGGAATCAATTACATTCAGATGCTCCAATTTATTACATATGTACATCGATTTCAGTTTGGGATGAAACATGCCAATGGTCAGCTGCAGCTACCTAGCCAAGAGCATAACTGATAAAAACCTATTCTCCCGCATACTCATTTTCTCATCATCCAACTTCTCTTGCACGCACATCTTTCAAAACTTGGGAAAGCTTTCGTCTAATAAAGCTAAATTATTTTCCTTCAAATGTATCTTTAACATGGATTTACTTCCCCACTGATTCACTTGTAATAATTTTGATCTCGGATTTCTGAATTGTCTGATTAATTCCATGATGTGGATTCCACACCATGTCACTGTACAGACCAATAAAATTATTATTAAATCCCCGAAATCGGAATATGGCACTTTCATGGTGGGTAAAAGCAGTCACATAAGAAAAATGTCATTGGTGAACCTCGGGAGCTTTAGCCGAGGAACGAAAAAAAAATCCAATTGAAAAATTTTCTGCACAAACCCCTACCTTCTACCCTAAAACCAGCAAAACAAATCACATAAGCCCTAATCTCGCTTGGCTGTCGAGCTGCTTGCTGTAGAGCTGTCAGCTGTTGAGCTGCTTGCTGTAGGCTGTCAGCTGTTGAGCTGCTTGCTGTAGTGCTGCTTGCTGTAGAGCTACTTGCTATAGTGCCGTTTGCTGTAGAGCTGCTTGCTGTATTGCTGTAGTGCTGTTTGCTGTAGAGCTGCTTGCTATAGGCCTAGTGCCGTTTGCTGTAGAGCTGCTTGCTGTAGAGCTGTCAGCTGCTGAGCTGCTTGCTATAGTGCCGTTTGCTGTTGAGCTGCTTGCTGTAGAGCTGTCAGCTGAGTTGCTTCTGTACTGCCGCTTGCTGTAGTGCTGTTAGCTGTTGAGCTGCTTGCTATAGAGCTGCTTGCTGTAG
>CM060316.1:44463667-44473667 GCA_030674155.1 Stramonita haemastoma | reverse complement strand
TGCCTGAAATGACCACAGTTGACTGGACAACCAACTTGTACAGAAATAAACTCGCAGCTCTATCCAACTCCTCTCCTCCCCCCTCCCCCCTAAAATAAATTAAACTTTAAAGCCAGCAAATCAGCCTTGATTGCCACTCTATAGAATTTCACTAATTTCCCTGCTTGTCGCAGCCCTTTGTTTATTGTATACCACTCCCAAGTCCGGTATATTCAGATTTCCCTGCCTGTTCGGTTGCTCTCCCCTGGAAGAGCACGTCTTGACTTGGAGTGGTATACAATAAACAAGGTAAGAGTGTAGAGTATTCTGTTTAAAGAATTGATTTGGGCCGAGATGTGGTGTCATAGACTATAAATATATGGTGCTTGAGTAATGATATATAAGAAACGTCAAAAAAAAAAATTGCTATCATAACTAGGTCATAGTAACTATAATAAAATAGTGGAAGTCTGCAGAAAGCATACATTTTTCTCTAGAGATTTTAAAAATTGTCCGTGTGAACCAGAAGCTTGCCCAAGGCGTTGGACAATGGACTGCAAGAATCACACGTGTGTGAAGTTAAAGCGGCTGGTGCCCAACACGATGACCTCTAATTGGTCAAGTGTGATAATGAGCTGGGCGCGCTACACCCAATTATCAGTAATTATCAGCAGTAGCCTTGCCATAACGTTGTAATATGTGTAATTATCCTCGGCTTTAAACCTTGTGCTAGTAGGCCTATCCCACGCGGTTGCTTTGTTTTTGTTTGTTCTAGGCCCCCTCGCTACCTTTGAACTATGTACAAATAGTCCGTATTCCGACATGTAAGCAGAAAAAAATAATCCACGTGGCAGATGTAACACATGCTGGAGATGGGTAACTAATAATAAAATTGTTTCAAATCTGTTGTACTCAGGAGCACGGAACTATTTCTTGTTTACAAAGCACGCCATTTTAAAAAAAAAAAAAATTTTGGGGGGGGGGGTAATGATCCTAATGTCAACTGAAATATGCATTACTGCTGATATGCTTGTTCTCTCACACGTGCATATATAATATATATATATATATATATATATATTATAATATATATATATATATATATATATATATATATATATATATATGAGACACGCATGTAGACTTTTAGGCCTGCTTTGGCTGAATGACATGAGGAACAGACAAAAATGGACAAGTAGGCCGTAAACTCTATGCCCTCTGGGGTCGAGGGTTACCGGCAGTCATAGCTTTGGGAGAACTTCCGCGGCAGCTGTTACAGCAACACTGCTGTTCGTTTTTATTTTTTTTATTTTTATGAATATGTATAGACCAGCATTACAAGCCAGTCTTTTTCGAAATGTTTACCACACACTGGAAAGCTAGGGAATGTTTGGCTCAGATCACGTTATTAGGCCTGTGTGCAGTTTGTGCTCTGTTTTCAGTGTGGGGTTACGGTGTAGTCCGCAGTGTGGAATTAAGTTGTGTGTACATTATACTTTTTTCATACAGCTAGTAATAATGAAATATTTGATCACTTATTTGTTTGTTTTTCTTGAACCTGCTATTATCTTAAAGTCATTCTCTCTCTCTTTCTGTCTGTCTCTCTGTCAGAATACCCAGTTAACCCAGGGAGTTGAGGGTGAAACGTAGGACAGATACCCAGTCACTCCTTTCTGTCTTTCAGGGATGCCAGACCAGGGAGCAATATTTCATTCGATGAATACTGTAATAAAGAATATCTGAACAAGTAATACTTATTAGTGTGTGTTGATTTGAAAGAGTGACAGCATTCTTAGTAAATGTTTCTTGTAAGATAAGCGTTAAAAGTGTTGATTGATTGCAATGACAGAGCAAATTGACCTTTTCAAAAAGAAAAAATGCAGACACGAAAAAAAATTACATACATACAGTCTTATATATCGTCACGAAATGTGAAGAAAATTTCATGCTATGACATCACTCAATATCTGTTTTGAATGACTGCATCACAGTCTTACAAACGGCAGTAAATCTGGTTCCTAGGCTGTTTTGCCTGAATATAAAAATTCCTGAAACCAGCTTTCATTTAATTCATACTGGCATTTTTCGGAGACAAAGTCTAGCCATTCATTATCGGGAAAAAAAATTTTACCAGCTTATATTAATCCTTATAATGAAAATTCCTAACAGGCATATGAAGCAACAGCAAAAAAAAAAGAACCCAAAGGAAACGAAAAAAACCACAACCCCCCACCCCTAAACAAAAGAATAACCACGGACAAAACCCACAAACAGAAAACCCCTCCGTGCTTACCTACGGTTTGCTTTCCCCCAGCACTTTTAAGTTGGAACAAATGCAGGTAAATAACCATGCATGTTGCATGTTTTTTTCTTCCTGCTTTTCCTTCTCTGTTGTAATTTCAGTCTTTCCTCCATTCTTCTGTAGTGATGTGGCCACACAAAAAGTTAAGGAGAAAAAACGGGTAGCTAAATTCAAACGTCGTTGCACGTATCCAGAAGTGCAGATAATATAACAGTATCTTATAGACTGTTTTAATTCTTGCCGTCTGTTGTAAACGCTTTTAAAGCGTAGTATCGCGCTAAACAACGTTGATTGGCCAATCACCTATTGTGAGCTTCTCTTGACAGCGAGAGGCCTCGCCCACTGGTTTGACGTGTAAAGTTAAAGCGTCCAGCAATAGGGGTTTTGTGTCAGTCAACTGTCTGTCCTTTTTTGGGGGGGCACCCATCGACTTATTTTCTTTAGTCCCACACTCTTCAGCCACCCACCCCCCTCACTCTATCTCTGGGTGAATCGTACCTAATTTCCTTGTATTAACTTTTTATACATTTTTAAGGATTACTTGAGACTTTAGGAATGCTGAGTTGCTAAACAATTTCTCATTTTTTTAAAGTGCAAAGAAAGAACAAAGAAAAAAATCTTGATATTTAAAAAAGACCACATGCATTTGCTTAACTGTTCAAAAGAACGATTAGATAAAGGACCTGTCCACATCACACATGCTCTCATTTTAAGGCTGCCCTTTCACAAGCTCTGCAGTTTTCATTCCCATTTATTTAATCAGCAGCAGTCTCTCTACATGTTTTTTTCCTTTGAGAACCACGGAAACATTACATAGCTACTGTTTGCGTCACTAAATAAAATCTTGCTTTAGCTTATGAAATATTTTTTTAAAACACAAATTTAAACAATTCAAAGTATTAATGATAATAAAATAATAATAAAGAAATAGTCTACTCCATTAACTGGTAAGTCAGGCACAAAACAGGGGAATTTTTCAGCATTGTATCCTGGGTATGTTAAACCTGGACATCCTCCTGTCAAGTAGCAGAATGCATGCTGGGCATATTTGTTTCATCCAGCCACCACCCATAGTTGGCTTATCTTTCTACAAAAACAGACGAGGTGTTAACACGTGCACAAGACTACTTTTGTGGGTTTAAAAATTCGAGGGATTTCAACCTTGACAGCATACCACAACACAATCACTTACCCATTGGAGGCACAGGCGGTATGGCGGCTGCACCCTGAGGGACACCAGATAAAGCTCCAGGGAAAGCACCAGGTAAAGCACCAGATGAGGCACCAGGTAATAGGACCAGGTAAGGCGGAGGTGGAGGGTAACTGAGAGACGGAGGGAGGGGCTGGTACGGGTACGGCCACGAATACGGGTACCCTGTAACACACCGGTGACCATGTACTTACACATGTATACAAATAAAACGAAGAGCTCTGCACTGTTTTTTGTTATTGTTGTTGTGTGTGTTGAAAAAAAATAACCCAACCTTTTCTAGCGAAAGAAGGGGTTTTATTCCGGGTTTTTTTTTTTGCATTTCTTTCCTAGAGCTCCGACTTTCACCAACGGTGAGATTTTGTGTATGTGGCCATTTTTGCCGATTAAGGTAGTCGCATTTCGACTTCGGGGATGGTTTCTAAACACACGAGTGTGCATGCGGTTGATATACATTTTTTTTCGCTGGTCTTGTTCTTGTTTTGCTTTTTGGTAATCTATTCATACTCTTCCAGGGAAAAGGCAGGACGGATTTTAGCGTGTGCGCAAGATGTTCTACGTGCGTCCACACTCGGGGTCCGGTTTAAAACTTTATCGGAAGTCCTTTTGGCGGAGTGGAGTCAGTAAAGTACCGATGTCAATTTCAGGGGACAAATCCTCTTATAGTTGAATTAGGTGGTGGTTCAAACCCGGGTTTGATTCCACGGTCAAAAAGCGAGTGCAGCGCTATAACTACTAGGTTATCTCCCTTCCCCTATCCTCCCCCCCCCCCAACAGGTATATTTTCTCTCTGGCGCTCGCTCTTTCGAAGAGAGAGAGTAGGCCATTGTGTGCCAGTGTGAACAGATGACAAAATTTACAAAACTGCATACACACGGGGATTGGGTGTAAAAAAGCACATGAGTGCTTGAAATGAAAGAATTTTTTTTTAAGATTTAAACTGCCCTCTCCTTTCCCCAATACCTCCCCCTTCCCCCCTTTTTTCAGTTAGGTTCAAAATCGCTGTTGCAACTAACCCGATGTATTTGTTGGCTATATTAGAATCCCAGCAGAGTTAGCTGATATGGTGATAGGACCTGTATCAACCCACCACTGATCACCAAACACTGTCTCCACTACTCGTTACCAGCCCAGCCAGTCACCACACTTTGTAATTCTGGGGCGGGAGGGGCCAGCTTAGTGGTTAGAGCGTTGCGCTCCCGATCGGGGGGGGGGGGGGGGGGGGGTAGCCTAGTGGTCAGAATATTGCCCTCGCAATTTGACCACCGGGTTCAATTTCGGTGGAGGAGATTTTTCTCCTGGAGTTAACATCAGTGCTGACTCCACTCTCCCCCAAAGTCCTTTCGATGAGACTTATAAACCGAGCCCCGTGCGCGAACGCAACAGAACATCTTGCGCACACGTTAAATCCTGTTCCGCTTTTCGTAAGAGTAGGCCATTGTGTACCGGTGGGAACAGATGACATTTACAAAACTGCATACACACGGGGATTGGGACGTAAAAAAGCACAAAAGTGCTTATCCCATTATCCTCGATATAAAAGAATAGAAAAAAATAAAATAAATTAGACGATCCAGGTTCGAGCCACCAGCGAGACTCATCATTCAAGGGGAATTATCCCCCGAAGTTAACATCAGTACTGTCTTCTCCCCTGAAAGTCCTTCCGGACGAGACTATAAACTATGGCATCGTGTGTCAAAGCACGCTGAACATCTTGCGCACAGTTTAAGACTCGTTCTGCCTTTGTGAAGAGTAGGCCATTTGTGTGGGTAGAGCGGATGACTAAAAAAATATATTTACATGGTGTGGTGTTAGACACAATCCGCGAAGTTGAAATGCCGTTACCTAAATGGTGGGTAAAAACGCTGGCACACGCAAAAATCTCACCATAGGCAACCTCTGAGGCCTGCCTTGGAACGAAAAAGGAAAAAAAAAAGTAACCCCACACAGGAGTGTCAATCCCTACTTTGAAAATCTCAACTGGAACGTAAATTATATATGCACAACATTTTAAGTATTGTTACCAAATCGCCATGACTAATTTAATTGCGAAATATAGAACTACACCGGCAAAAAATGAAACTATTCCACGAACTTACATCCCTCTACCCTTTTTTCGACCCCATACCGTAATTCCCGCTTTTTTGTTTGTTTTCTAAAAAATATTTAAATTCAAGTTTTGCATATAGTATAAACACAACACAAACATACAATGACCACCAAAAGTATCATTTTTGCCTTCGTCCCCACCATTTTTAACGTATAAATAATGCACATGAGTACAGTAAGCCGCTTTTCGGTTTGTTTTGGCTTTTTTTTTTGTTTGGTGTTTTTGGTATTGCTTTTAGTGGGGTCATCCAAATATAAAGTTGCCGTCACAAATAAAATGTGTAAGTGCATAACAAAGCGAAGTAAAGTTTTGCGCTACGCTGAAACAAAAGATAAAATAATAAAAGGTAAATAAAATATTAATTTTAACAATTCGAGATTTTTAATTTAAAAAAAAACCCTCAAAGGATGGATCAGGAGGGGAGAGAAGAGTTTCTTAAAACCAGAAAAAAAATTCTACGAATAAAAACAACCATTGTATTTTTTTCACGCACGCTGAGACGCGCACACTCACGCGCGCGCGCGCGCACACACACAACACACACACACACACCACACACACACACACACACTTTTATGGAGACTGAAAAGTCTAAGCAAATTAGCATCACTATGTTAAGAATTTCGGTCACAATCTCCTCTAACTGGGACCATGTTTCTGACTAAAAAGTACGCTAAAAGCCAAGCTAAGGACAAGAAAAATGACCTGCATTCTTCTGGCTTCAACAAGAACAGAAACGCAAACGACTCCGCCAATATTAAAAACAGCACCAGTGGAAGTCAAGTCGCGTAAAGTTTTGAAAAAGGAAGGGGAAATATATACACGTTTTAGCGATAATACAAAATACCGCACATTTACTGAAATACAGAATTGATCGTTTAAAAAAAAAAGCAAACTATGTACGCATTTTTTGAAACACATGGTTGGTAGTTGGGGTTTTTTTTTAAAGCTCTATATATGCATCAATACTGAAATACATCATGGATAGTTTAAAAAAACAACAACAACCAACCAAGTTATATACAGGCATGAATTAAACAAAGCTCAATGAAAATCACAACGTGTGCCCTCTTTAAGGATCATGAATTTACTACAGAAGTATGAAAATCTAGTTTTTCTGTCATTGGTATCATTCTTTTTTTCTTTTTTTTTTTAGTTCTAGACTTTTATTTCTTCTTTTTCTTTCACCCCCCCCCCCCTCCCCCTATCAATGATCTGATGAAAATAGCCATGTTTTAACCTATGCAGTTAACTTGGTTTTAAAAAGAGAAAGGACATGTGTTTACTTACCGTAGCCGTAACTCAGAGCTGCAACAGACTGCTGTATGCGTGCGTTCCCTCAATTCCATCTCACGAATCCAGTTCATAATTTGTTGATTATAGTAGGCAGCGTAAGAATTCATTTTGTTGTTGCTCAGGCAGGTAGATTAGCGAAAAGTTCTCTTTAAAAAAAAATCCCGTTTAGATTTTTTCTTTTCTGTTTCCTTCCAAATGTAGTCTTATGTTTCTAGAAATCTCCTTTGTATTCGGTTTCTTTCCTCTTTCTTTGTAGCTTTTTCCTTTTTTTCTCAGTTTTGTTTTCTTGTTCCTGTCCTCTTTTAGTCGAAACTGTACTTACTTTTTACTACAGAAACTACGACTTTTAACTGGTTTGAAAAACTAAACCCTAACAAAAAAAATCGGGAGTTGTTGAAATCTCCACGCCCGTTCAGTCCCTCATTCCTGCAGATCGCTATCGAAATGGTCCTGCTCATGACGATGTCCATCTTTTATACTTTTATCCGCCCCACCCCCTGTCACCTTCCTTCCATACCCTACGTCGTTCCTATCCAACACGTCTTTGATGTTCTGTGTTTAAGTGTTACCAACCTCTACAAGTAGTTACCAAAACCAGGGCGGCGGCGAAGATCAAAGGACCATGATAACACCTTGACCCACTCTCTAAGACCACACTGGCTCCCTGCCATCGGTCCAAAGTCCCATCCTGCTCCCCCATGCGCTCTATCTTCGTCACGGTCAAGTGATCAAAGATGCCGACAGACCACAGCACCTGGACACAGCGGTCTGACTTCAAACTCATCGAACGGGCTGGTCGCAGTTCGAACCGAGAACCAGAGCTTCAAAGGGAAGCCGCCAACTGATAATGATGTACTTGAGATCGGACACTGGGCCTTTCGGCGGCTGCACAGTGTGGACCGTACAGCTACAGGAGACTAGTAGAGGGTCCGCGTGAAGACTAACACAAGGTACGAAAGAAAACTGTGCCTTTTGTTTGTTGTTCTCACGGATTTTAAGGTTTGTAGGAATTGAAGGACGGTGGGTATTCTACACGGGGGGGGGGGGGGGGGGGGAGGGGGGGGGGGTAGAGAACCAGAGAGGGGGCGACAAAGTGTTGGGAAGGCTGGCGTGTTTCTTTTAACTGTGAAGGACGGAACGACGGAGTTTGAAGGGTAAGTGTGGGACAAGCTGGAGAAAACTTTCACGTACGCGCGCACCACACACACATACACATATACGAACGCACGCGTGCACACACACAAAACACACACACACACAGACATACGCACGCGTGTATACATACAAACACGCATGCACGTACACACTCACATACATACACACACTCACACACACACACACACACACAGACATACGCACGCGTGCACACACACACACACACACCACTCATCACACACACACCACACACACACACTCAACACACACACACACACAAAACAACAACACTCACTCATACACACACAACAACAAACAACACAAAACACAACACAACACACACACACACACGCACGCACGCAACACACACACTCATACACACACGCACACAGCACGCACCACATGCACACACACTCAACACACACACGTACACACACACAAACAAACACACGCACACACACGGAGACACACACACGCACGCACGCACACACACACACAAACGGCGACCAGCCCTAGCAAGAGTTCGAGAACGTTGAAGTCAGGCCACAGAGCCCAGGTGCCTTGGTCTGTCGGTGTCTTTGATCACTATCCTTCGAGGGGATTCTCCCCTGGAGTTTACACCAGTGCCGACACCACTCTCCCCACAAGTCCTTCGGATGAGACCGTAAACTGAGGCCCTGTGTGTGAACGCACGCAGAACATCTTGCGCACATATGAAATCCTGTTCTGCTTTTCGGAAAAGTAGGCCATTGTGTGCCAGTGGGAACAGATGACAAGATTTACAAAAACCGCATACACACGGGGACTGGATGTTAAAAAAGCTCATGAGTGCTTAATCCACCATCCTCGATATAAAATAATAGATGATAAATAAAAATAAACGTCCACCAAAAGTCCTTCGGTGAGACTGTAAACCGAGGCTCCGTGTGCGAAAGCACGCAAAACATCTTGCGCACACGTTATGTTCCGCTATTCGGAGGAGTAGAGCATTGTGTTCCAATGGGAATTGATGACAAAATTTGCAAAATCTGCATACACACGGGAACTGGATGCAAAAAAGCGCATGAGTGCTTATTCCATTATCTTCGAAATAAAAGAATAAATAAAAACACGCATATGCACGCGCACGCACACATACGCACACACATACACCCTTAAGATTTCTTTGCAGTAGATCTCCTGTTCACGGTATTTGTGTTACTTTCCTTATTTCTGTTTTTTGTTTGTTGGTGGAGGGGGGGGTGGGGGGGTCTAGGCTATGGTCTTTTTTGTAATAGGGTTTTGTTCTTGTTTTAAGGAGTTGGTTGTTTTTTTAATCAGTCTACATTCTTATAACTTTTTACTCATGTGAAATTTAGTGATTGAAAATTTGACATTTCTTTTATTAGCGTTATTGATTTTATAAAAGAAATAGTCATAACTGTATTTTCCCATTTATTTATCGATTGTAATGAGCGCTTACTTCGAGGCAGGGGGAGTAACTGAGATAGGTGGCGGGCAAGTGCTAGGGTGACAATGGAATTGTTTAGGCTGCCATTAATACAAAGATTTTGTGCCCTGTGATAGAAGGAACTCAGACTCTGCTGCTTGATTATTGTCTTCAAAATTGCGTCGTTTGCATCTACAATAGCGTGTAAAAGTCTAGGCATAATTATGTAATATACGTTGAAATAAAAACCAACATCACACACACACACACACACACACACACACACACACACACACACACACACAACACAGAAGAGAGTAGTGGAAAATGTATTTGTTGAGGTTTCGGTTGAAATGCTACTGTGGATCAGTGGGGAAACGAAACCCACATTCTTTACGGCACTTGAAAACGGCGCAATATCTCTGCATTTTGGCCGAAGATGACAATTATGAACGATTTTCTCACTCGCACCAGGCCCTTTCACTCTATATTTAAATGTAGCAGACAACCCATGTCTCT
>CM060316.1:44426167-44456167 GCA_030674155.1 Stramonita haemastoma | reverse complement strand
AATTGCTTTCCTCCACTGACTAATGTTTTTGTTTTTTATCGTACACAACAATCTCCTAGCTCTGTGGAACCAGGTATGTAGCCTATGCTGTGAAGCAGCACCAGAAAGCATTCAAGGCTGATGACAGAATTTGAAGTGGTTGAAACAAAAAGAAGCCAAGAAAACAGACTGGTCTATGAGCAGCGCTTCAGAAGCAAAAGTGTCAGAGCAGCGCTTGGCCTTTAACAATGCCAGACAACACTCACAACATCGCCTCCGAAAAGTGGATGAAACTCGACTCTGTGGTGCTAGTTTTCTTCAATCAGCCCCCAGCAAACTCGCTTTGGTTAGGAGCAGGCTAGAGTCCGAAAAAAACCTGTAGGCCTACCTGGAGTCGTACTTAGTAACCCATGCTATTTTTTTCTGAGGTTTTTGTTTTTGTTTGTTAATTATAGCTTTTCTATCTCTGTTTCCTCAGCCATCGTAAAGTGTCTGCTATATTCCTCTATCCGTCTCCTAAGGTCGCCATCTTCACTGCAGAGCATTCGCAGCAGCCGTACTCCTACGTTAAAAATAAGACCTTTAAAAACTGATGGAGGGTGGCAGCTATTTGGCGGCAAGTAAGAATGGTTATGTTTGGAGTTAACATCAGTTACAATTTCTCCATTTTTAATTTTAAGGGTAAGGTTTACGTAATTAATTTCTTTTCCATATTTTACAATCCATTTTTGTTTGGTGGGTTTAGTGGTTGAAGGTGTTTTTTTCAAAGTTAGCTATATTTTCTACATCAAGTATAATAGTTATGCCATCGTCTCTGAAAGGGCTCCAATTTAAAAAGTTAAAATCATTTTCTTCTCTTTGGGCATAAGGCTGGAAATTAAAGGTGTTGGTGTATTTAAAACTAGCTCTTTATCTAGCTCGCCCATAAAAACATCCACATAGTCACAAGAGTGGGCAGGTCCCATTGCCGTGCCATGATTGGGGGAGGCGTATACCCTGACTGACACACATTCTTGTTTAAACCCAATTTTAATGCATCTTTTATGCAGTCCTTTGAAGTGGTAAGAGGGGAAGGGTATTTATCAAGAAGAAGATTTACTTCAGGAATACCCATAGAATTGTTCACATTAGGGAATAAAGAAATTACATCACACACAGCTAAAACTGCATTTTCAGGTAAAGGAGCCAATTTCTCATTAATAATTAAAACTATAGACAAAAACTCTCCTGTATCTATAACTTGATATTCTAATTTATCTCGGAGGTGACTGATGGCACACTGAACAAACTTAGATAAATTGTCAGTGGGGGTTACACAACCTGTTAATAGGATATGGTTTGTCCTTATGTGTTTTTATCAGAGGCTTGCATTTTACTGGTCGTTTGTTCTTAAAATCAGTAAGTACTTAGTCTATGTCTTCATTCATATCTCCTTTTGCTAACCATTTCACTGTCCAGGATTTTATTTCTTTATTGATCTTGTTTGTAGGGTCTTTTTCTAATAATAAATATCATAAAAGTTGTTCTTATTAAGTTCCTCTAAAATATTAAAATCATCTGTTTCTAAACTAGTAATGACTGTGGCTCCACTTTTGTCTGTATGTCTACATGCTGCATTGTGTGTTACTGGCAGCTTACGGAGTTCCCCTAATGCCTTTCTTTGTTCCTTAATAGTTGTCTTTCATTTCTACGATAGTTACAGCTAAAAATCGTACAAGCTCTAAAACCTCTAATCCTTTTTTCCCTATAGTTGTCTCATTTCTCGATTAGTTACAGCTAAAAAATCTCTGTACAAGCTTCTATAAAAACCTCTAATGCAGGATCTTTCCTAGGGCGCTTTTCTTAGTATGTGTATACCATGGTGGTTTTATAAAGTCTTTTTCACTGTCCTGGCTCCCTTCCTGTGTCTTGAAGTGGTGATGCCATCTCAGTCTCTCCGCCCAGGCATGTGTTCCCATCATCTGGTCGCTGACGTCTACTGGGTCTTTGGTGTTGGGGCAAAACAATCGGGTAGTCTGCATATTCGAGATCTGGGCAGGAGTGAGCTTGACATTGTCTGTCATCACAATTGGGTCCAGCTTTGATAAGTCGTCTTCTGTGGTATATAGCCTGCCTGTTTCTTTGGTCTTGCCCTGTGCTTTGAGCTTCTTCCTCCGTTTTCCTGTGGGGTCTGATGTGCTTGGTAAAAATTGTTTCATTTGCTGGGTATACATATTTTTGGGCTTTTAGTTGCCGTGATCCCATGTTTTCATTTGTAGAAGCCACAGCATTGCTCTCTTTGACTTTCTCTAGTTTCTTTAACTTTTTCACCGCCTGTCTCTGTCCCTCCATTGCAAGTCATGGTATATTTTCTTATTTTTCCCAATAATTACATTAGTTTCGTTTATACCTATTGCAGCATTTTTCATCTTTCTGGTGCCATAACTCCTCTTCACATTTTTCAATGGCTAGTATTTCAATGTTATAAAGCAGGTCTAAAATTCTGGAGCTGGTTTGATTTAAAAGTTCTGTTATTCTTGTGCTTAAAAGTTCGTCTTTAGTATTAAAAGCCAGATTAAAAAATACATGAAGTCCAAAGAGTATAAGTTTCTTTGTCGGCACTGTTCCAGGAAGTTCTCCTTTGACTTCAGTTTCACAAGCTGGATATGCATGTTGTTTAGTTGCTGGTAATACGATTTCATCTTTGCTTGAAGTTGTTGAAGGGGGGCCGGCAAGTAGGTGCAATCTAGAGGATTAAAATAGTTGATTGATAAAAACCCACAGTTCTGCTGGGCACCGCTCCCTACAGGCACACAATTGATGTAAAATAGTAAAATAATGATAAAAACACGACTATGTTCAGCTTCATCTCTTTATTTAACAGCAAATTTTCGCTTCTATTCTGAAGCTTCATCAGGCTGAATGTAATAATAATTGTAAAACCCGTTTTTATAAGCATCACATTACTGATTTTTATTCAAAATGATCACCTTCCCCACACTGTATATATACAGGGGGCGGGATAGCTAAGTGGTCAGAGCCCTGGCATTCCCCCAGTCAAGTTAAGCAGCATCGAGCGTGGTTACCAGTTTGATGGGTGACCGTTTGTGCGCCTTGGCTTCAGTACAGTCCCCCCAGTTCACCCAGCTGTAAATGGGTACCTGCCCTCTTTAGGGTCAGGGAAGGTAAAGCAGCGACATATATTAATTATATATATTTTTTATAAAGGCCTCAGTTGCATGCAGATCGTGGAGCACCATCTTTTTGTTTTATTTTATTTCTTTGTTCTTTTGTATGTGGGTGCTCTACACGTCTTTCTTCATTGGCCAAAAAAAAAACAGCCTAAATTTTCAGTCCTGGTAACATTACACATGGTCATAGCACCACACAAATGTTTCTTGAGCACATCAGTCAATCCAGTTTTACGACAAAAAATATAACAAAGCACACACAAAACTATTACATATAAAACTTTAACAAAAAATAAATGACAAAAAAACTATCTTAGTCTTAACACTACTGGCCATCACAGCAATACCAAAATTTCAGTGTTAATATCAGTCAATCCATCTTTAAGAAAACAATAAGGCATACACACAAAGTATATAATATATATATATATATATATATATATATATATATATATATATATATATATATATATATATATATATATATATATAAGGCCTCAGTTGCATGCAGATCATGGAGCACCATCTTTTTGATTTCTTTTTGGTGGGTGCTTCACACGTCTCTCTTCATTGGCCAAAAAAGAAATAAAAATTCAACAAAAAAGGAAAATATGTCCCTTTCCCTTCCCCTCTCTTTCCTATCACCCATGAACCCGAATTAGCATTTCTCATCTTCCTTATGTCCGGAGCACTAACTGCCCCAGTGTGAATTGCTGCCTGCGTCTATTCATGTTCAGCGGCAGTGAACAGTCGGCTGGGTTTATTGTTGCTCTAGTGTGTGCTGCTGCTGCATGGTTTATACACATGTACACGAGTGGTTTACATTTGTCTGGGTTTGTTTTTGCCCTAGTGTATGTGTGGTAGTGTTAGGTTTTATCCTTCCATTCTATTTTTCTCGGCTTTGCTGCGCGCTTTACCCCCATAATTTTTTGCCTTTGTTTTTCCTAGGCAATAAACACACTTGTATTCATTTTACAACCTTTTGCTCTTGAAATTTAAGCAGTGGTTATTACAGCGGTCACTACAAATAAAGGTGAATATTTCCTTATCGTTGTGACAGGACTATACCAAATTTGATGTTTAAATAAATTTTTGAATGCATTCAGGGAAAAATAACGCCAGAAACGACCTAATATTAGGGACCGCATATAACAAGGTTCACAATGGGACTATGAATTAAATGAATAATGACAAATATTTCATTTTAATTCACAAATAAAAAACCAGCGCCTAAAAACCCTCTGAAGTTTTGCACACACTCAAAAAGAATATTTCAAAGCCAACATCCAATCAGAAAATTAGGAAACAAGCCCTCAAATAACCTCTAGTCCAGCTTATATCAAGTATCATCTAACAATTTTATGCAGCCTTATAATCATACCACCAGAATAAAACGAGATGAAATGGTGAATTATAGTTAATGGACCTAACAAAACTATCTGGGACCCAACACTTTTCAACAGATTGATGAAACAGAAAAAAGGAAAACTTTCTTACCAATGATCCGATAATAGGACTGTCAAAACTTTTGGAATTTAAAAAAATCTCTTGATATCAATAATCTTTTTTTTTTCAACAACACTTAAGAAAAAATATTTTAAAAAAACCCATGTAAAAACATATGCGCACATGCCTGCACACACATAAATCAAAGCTTATCTTTAATCCTATCCCATCCACTAGAATCCTTTCCCTGATTAATCATGGCCTGCCTCTTTCCATACTGTGTACAAAGACAGTCCCATTTGATGTACTAGTCTTTTATTGAGTAAACCCTGCTCACTAACGGCCCTAAAACTGCTGAACATCACACTTTAGACTGAAAACCATGACAAGAGAGCAAAAAAGAAAACCATGACAAGAGAGCAGAAAAAGAAAACCATGACAAGAGAGAGAAAAGAAACATGACAAGAGAGCAAAAAGAAAACCATGACAAGAGAGCAGAAAAACAACAGGACTGATAGACTTCAAGTTCTGGCTAAAGCAATGGAGGAAGATAGGTCATATCTAAGGACAAGAAGACGATAGATGGCCAAAGGTGCACAGCATAGCAGCCAAGATATGACCATAGCCTTAGGCAGACTGTTAATCGATGGCTTAGTGACATCCAGAAATACATGGGGGCGACATGGTAGGGAGAGGCACAAGACAGGAACCGATGGAGGATTACTACGGAGGAATACATCCTTCAGTAGAGAGACAGTGCCAAGATGCTAATACTTCTACTGCTGGCTCCTTTGTTTGGTAAGTAGGGGGTGACAAAACAGCAAATCTACAGAGCTTTCTTAAAGGTAGACATGACCCTTTTTTTGTAATCAATGGAAAATTTGGGGACATAACCGCAAAAATCTACAGTCGTTCTTACAGAAACAAAACGGTGACCAACTCTTCAGTATTAATGTAAGAACTTTATTTCGTGATACCGGCTGAATAAAATAAGAGTTTATACTTTATACCTGCTAACTCAATGAGAATGAACGACTTGACTTTATACCAGCTAACTCAATAGGAATGAAAGAGTTTATGCTTTATACCTGCAAACTTAATAGGAATGAAAGAGTTTATACTTTATACCAGCTAACTCAATAGGAAAAATAAAGCTTTATACTTTCGATACCAACTCATTACACCGAAAGATCTGTGCAAAAAAAAATCTCTCTCTCTCCTCTCTCTCTCTCTCTCTCTCTCTCTCTCTCTCTCTCTCTCTCTCTCGGGGAGAGGGGGGATAGCGTGTTTATGTGTGTGTGTGCGTGCGTGCGTGCAGTGTGTGTATGTGGTTGCGTGCGCGGCGTGTGTGTGTGTGTTGGAGTGTGTGTGTATGTGTGTGTGTGTGTGTGTGTGTGTGTGTGGTGTGGTGAGAGTGTGTGTCAGTGTGTGTGTCAGTGTGTGTGATGTGTCAGTGTGTCGGTGTATGTGTCGGGTGTGTGTGTGTGTGTGTGTGTGTGTGTGTGTGTGTTGTGTGTGTGTGTGTGGTGAGTGAGTGAGTGAGTGAGTGAGTGAGTGAGTGAGTGAGTGAGTGATGTGAGTGATTGAGTGAGTATGTGTGTAAAAAGAACTAGTTCAATTTAATCATTATTACTCATTTTTCTGCATATCATCTCTTCTGCAAATCCTTCCTCTATCACGGTGTTCTCCGGAATTAAAACATTTCCAACCGGTCAGTACCCCCAAACCCCTCTTTCCCTGTGCTGCTGTTCTCTTATACAGCTGTGTCCCCATACCGCAGAACTGAGTCAGAGTTAAGGAATCCGTGTCAAAAAGTTAATTGTTAGGATCAAACTGGTGAAGTGTTACGGTTTGCGGCACGGGGCAAGAACTAGGGTTAGAGTGGAGTGTTAACAGCTCCAGAGAACAGCACTACACGGGAAAAGGAGTATCGGGAAAATACTGCTCTTTATGAAACATCCTGCACTCAGCTTGTGCGTCATTTTCCCTCTCTCGCTGATCTCCACAAAATCAAGGTAAAATAATGTGTTTCTGTGAAATAAGGATGCTATACCAGTAATGAGTATGGCAAAGATTCGCAACACAACAAATGTCTGAATCCGAGGAGTTTTCTTTACGTCTCTATTTGTACGAGTACTTCTGATCGGAAATTACATTTAGAATTTTCGGCATTTTTGGCGCCAAAACAAAACGACGTTGTAAGCCAGTAAAGGCTTTGTTAGACCAATGTTCTTTAAAAAGCAATCAAAATGGAACAAGTTTCTTCGGGTGTGTGTGTGTGTGTGTGTGTGTGTGTGTGTGTGTGTGGTGTGTGTGTGTGTGTGTGGTATGTGTGTGTGTGTATGTGGTGTGTGTATGTGTGTGTGTGTGTGTGTTGTGTGTGGTGTGTGTGTGTGGTGTGTGTGTGTGTGTGTGTGTGTGTGTGTATGAGTGTGTTGTGTGTGGTGTGTGGTTGGTGTGTGTTGTTGTGTGTGTGTTGTGTGGTGGTGTTGTGCGCGCGTGCATGCGTGTGTGTATGAGGGGGTGAGTGTGTGTATAAGTGTGTGTGTTTGTGTGTGGTGTTGTGTGGTGTGTGAGTGTGTTGATTTGTGTATGAGTGTGTACGAGTGATTGTGTGTGGATGAGTGTGTACGAGTGCTTGTGAATGTGAGTATGAATGAGTGTATGTGTGTTGTGGTGTTGTGTGTGTGTGTGTGTGTGTGTGTGTGTCTGTGTGTCTGTGTGTCTGTGTGTCTGTGTGTCTGTCAGTATCAAAAAAATGTCCTCATTAACATTACTACAAGCTGGGATATGAACACACTATTTTACTTTGGAACCGATAAATTAAAAAAAGAACATTGCATATTGGTAGCAAACTATTCAAGAAAGAACTTAATACTTATGAACTATTTCAATATGAAGGAAGATCTTTTTACTTTGACACCTTTGGTACAAATTAAAGAGGTAAAGAAAAAATAATTTTAATTTTTTTCATAGCTTGATGCAAAAGATTATCGTTTTTATCTTATTTTGGCATAGATGAGTTTTTAAAAGGAGAGAATCGTATTCTTTGAAACCAGCTAACTTAATATGAAAGAAAGAAACTTGGATGCCAGCTAACTCAGTGTGAAGGAAAGAATCTTATTCTTTGAGACCAGGTAACTTACTGAAAAGGAAAAACGTTGATACCAATTAACTTGACATGGAAAAAAGAAATTTCGTACCTTTAAAAGCAACTCAAAATAAGGGAAAGAACTTTTTTTTTTTTTTGTTACATATGTACGAACCAACTTGATATGATGGGGAAAAATACACTATTGTACCAACTATAGAGGAATGAAATATATTCCTATTTCAACACTTGGTGTGAAAAAGAGCTGTGCACCTTGATTCCTACTTGATCAATATCAGTGTAAAAGATTTGTACTTTGCTACCAACCTTTTCAATTTAAACACAACAAATACTTTAAGGCTAACTCCATGGGGAAGGAAAACTTAATCCCTTAGCGTAGTCTTTCGTGGTGTAGCGTAGTCTTCCTTGGTGTAGCGTAGCTTACCCTGGTTTAATAGTCCATAGTGTTTTCCGCAGTATAGCGTTGTTATTCGTGGTGTAGCGTAGTCTTTCGTGATGTAGCGTAGTCTTCCTTGGTGTCTGCTAGTTCTTCTTGGTGTTGCTAGTCTTTCTGGTGTGGCGTAGTCTTCCTGGGTGTGGCGTAGTCTTCCTGGTGTGGCGTAGTCTTCCTGGGTGTGGCGTAGTCTTCCTTGGTGTGGCGTAGTCTTCCTTGGTGTGGCGTAGTCTTCCTTGGTGTGGCGTAGTCTTCCTTGGTGTAGCGTAGTCTTTCTTGGTGTAGCGTAGTCTTCCTTGGTGTAGCGTAGTCTTTCTTGGTGTAGCATAGTCTTTCTTGGTGTAGCGCAGTCTTCTGTGGTGTAGCGTAGCTTTCCATGATGTTCTTTCCAATGGTGTAGCAAAGTTTTCCATGATGTTTTTTCAATGGTGTAGCGTAGCCTTCCATGGTGTTATTTCAATGGTGTAGCGTACCCTTCCATGGTGTTATTTCAATGGTGTAGCGTACCTTCCATGGTGTTATTTCAATGGTGTAGCGTAGCCTTTCATGGTGTTATTTCAATGGTGTAGCGTATTTTTTGTATTGCCTTTTCCGTGGTGTAGGTATAGTCTTCCGTGATGTAGCGGTTTAGTTATCTTCCCTGGGTTTTTTTTCGTGATGTAGCTTAGTCTTCCATGGCAGAATGGTGTGTGGTAATTTCCGTGGTGCAGTCATCCATGGTGCAGATGGTCAAGTCTTCACTGGTTTTGTACTTATATGGCATCAGAGGAGCCTGAAAAGGAAAAACATCAGTTAAAAAAACAAAAAACACATGGTTTTCGATCTTTTTTTTTAATCGTTCCTCGGCTAGAGCTCTGAGGCTCACCAATGGTGAGATTTTGTGTATTCAAACTTTTATTAATAACTTTAAGGTAGCTGCATTCCGGCTGGAGATCTACTTTCATCGAATGTTCATGCAGTGAACAAAGCTTCAGTTTTCTCGAGGTAAACTCAAACACCTTTTCAAAAGTATTAACCACTCCTCCTCCCTCCCTCCCAGAGTTAATACTAGTCCTGACTTCACTCTCCAGAAGTCTTCAGGATGGGTCTATAAACTGGTAAACAAAACACATACATGGTCTGGGCTGATAGATGCGAGTTATACTGATGTAAGCAAAGAGCTCAAGCCGATTCATGTTAAGCTTTGATATATGTTGATCTGTTTTTATCCATGACAAAGTCTTAGCATGCATGAATTGTACTTTCCAGAAAAGTACAAACTCTTCTGAAGCCCGAGTACAGCTGCCTATGTAGCAAAGTGCTTGAAGTAAAATGGCCCCCACACAAACTCCTCACTCAGAAGTCTGTATACCGTGCAGTCACTGATAATCCTAAGTAGGATGTATGAAACACAGATGATATTACTGAGCACTCTCTGAATGTTCAGCTGTGGAATGCCCAACAGGTGACACACTGGTTTTACCTTATTAGGTGTTTCCACTTGCTCGTGCCGCATCCTCGGGCGTTGAAGTACCTAGGACGGGAACAGTTTCGATGACAGAAGGATTCTGCACACAAAAACTCACATTTCAAAATTAAATGACTGCCTGCACATACATAGAGAGAGAGACTGAGACTGAGACTGAGAGAGAGGGAGTCACAGTTATAGGAAAACAAATGCACATGCAGTAAGTATTCATTTTTAAGTAATGGGAGGTAATGCTCTTGTGGTGATGTGCTCTCCCCTTGGAGGTTAGCTTGAATTTCGCACAGAGAAATCTACCGTCACTGTAACTACACTTCGCGACGCGATGCGACATGGCACGACACGGCACGCGACCCGACCCGGACCAATGTGTCCCGACCCCGCACGGCACGACACGGTGACTGGATGTAAAAAAAAAAAAAGCACACGAGTGCTTATTCCATTATCCTTGATATAATAGAAAAAAAATAAATAAATGGGTTTTTTAAAACCCGACCCGACCCAACATGGCACGACGCGACGCGACCCGACCCGGCACGGCAAGCGGCACGGCACGGCACAACTCGACACACTACTAAGGTAAGAAAGAAAAAACGGACTTACTGGAGTTGTGTAGTTCTTTCCTGACATGCAAGAATGTGGCAGAAATCCACCGTGAGTCACTTAGCTGTGCAGGATACCGTGTGAAGTGTCTCCATGGTGAAGTGTTCCATGGTGAGGTGTTCCATGGTGTAGAATTCCGTGGTGTAGAGTTCCGTGGTGAAGTGTTCCATGGTCTAGTGTTCCATGGTGAAGTGTTCCATGGTGAAGTGTGCCATGGTGAAGTGTTCCATGATAAAGTCGCATGGTGCAGTTTTCCAAGGTGCAGTTTTTCAAAGTATGGTGTCGTCTTCTATGGTGCAGCGTCACATGGGGTAGTCTTCTATGGTGCACGCAGTGTAGTATTGTGTAGTCCACTGTGGTGCAACTTTCCATGAAGTTTTCCTGGTGTAGTTTCCCATGAAGTTTTCCTGGTGTAGTTTTCCATGAAGTTTTCCTGGTGTAGTTAGTCTATGTAGTTTTCCAAGTGTAGTTTTCCATGTAGTTTTCCTGGTGTGTTTTTATCCAATAGATCAAGGGGACCTGAAAAGGGACGAATTGTGTGTAAGAACAAAATAAAATTGGTTTTAATTTAACAAGCTCATCACGCTGTGGACAACATTCCAATTATTCTCTTGGAACCACTGGAAAGTCCTTTTGTGGGGCTCCCCTGCTCAAGTGAACATCTTGCCCTCACATTACAAACAATCCCTTTGTGGCAGAATGTAGGCCTGCTACAGCCAGCCATTATGAAAAAAATCACATTATGTCTTTAAGAATAGTATCACTAATTATAAGCATCCTTATCATTGGTATTATTATAATTCTTTATCATTATTATTATTATTAATATCATCATCATCATTATCCTCCTTATTATCATTATTATCATTGTTATTATTTTTTTGTTGTTGTTATCTTGTGGATATTGATGTTAGCAAAGTGCAAATGCTGATATTAAAATGTTCTGTCCTAAAATTGGTTGAGATTTTCCTCCTCTATGACATACTCTTGGCATGAGCTTTACTCTCCATAAAAGGAGAGAAAAAAAACCTTCTGAAGCCAAAGTATAGCTGCCTATATAGCAAGGAACTTGAAAAATAAAACCGGCCATATACATAGTCTTCTTTTATGATCTCAGTGATATTCCTAAATATGTATAAAACAGACTTCTGAATCTTGAGTACTCTGAGAATGTTAGGAAAAGGTTAGGCGCGGGGAAATATACACATTTTCTAAAAAAAAAAAAAAAAAAAGTCTTTAGATGAAACTATAAACCAAGGTCAGTACAGAAACGTACGCAGAATATCCTGTGTATGCGTCAGAATCTGTTCTGCCTTCCAGAAAAGTAGGCCATTTGAGCTAATGGGAACAGATAACAAATGGCACAGCCAACATCATCATCAGATGACGCACTGGTCTCACCTTTTTGGGTGAGTACACCTGCTCGTGCCGCATCCTCAGGCACTGAAGATCCTAGGACGGGAACAGTCTTGATGACAGAAGAATTCTTCTTCTTCGTCGAAAGCTGAGAGCAGCCAGTGTTTGTCCCATGAGCAAAAATGCTTTGCGCTCGCCGTGAAGACCCTGACAAGTCAGGCCCAGAGCTTCCCACTTCGGCGTAGCGATGACAGAATGATCCTACAAAAAGGGAATACAAAATATTTTTAATTCAAACACACACACACACACACACACACACACACACACACACACACACACACACACACACACACACACACACGCGCGCGCGCGCGCGCGCGCGCGCGCGCGCGCGCGGGGGGGGGGGAAATATACACATTTTCTAAAAAAAGTCTTTTAGATGAGACTATAAACCAAGGTCTGTACAGAAACGTACGCAGAATATCTTGTGTATGCGTCAGAATCTGTTCTGCCTTCCAGAAAAGTAGGCCATATTTTGAGCTAATGGAAACAGATAACAAAATTTACAAAACTGCTTGCACGCAAGGACTGGATGTAAAAAAGAGCTCGAGTGCTTGTTCCAGTATCCTAATAATCATTATTTAATGACTGAAAAAACTATTTGGATAGCGAATGCACTGTTTACACGCGCACAAGAGAGAGAGAGAGAGAGAGAGAGAGAGAGAGAGAGAGAGAGAGAGAGAGAGAGAGAGAGAGAGAGAGAGAGAGAGAGAGAGAGAGAGAGAAGACAGACAGACAGACAGACAGACAGGACAGACAGACAGACAGACAGACAGACAGACTGACAGACAGAGATAGAGAGGGAGAGACAGACAGACAGACAAGACAGAGAGAGAGAACAAGACAGACATAGAGAGAGACAGACATAAGACAGACAGACAAGAGAGCAAGACAGATACAGAAAAAGAGAGAGAGAGAGAGAGAGAGAGAGAGAGAGAGAGAGAGAGAGAGAGAGAGAGAGAGAGAGAGAGAGAGAAGAGAGAGCGAGAGAGAGAGAGGAGAGAGAGAGAGAGAGAGAGAGAGAGAGAGAGAGAGAGAGAGAGAGAGAGAGAGAGAGAACGATACAGAAAAGAGAGAGAGAGAGAGAGAACGATACAGAAAAGAGAGAGAGAGAGAGAGAGAGAGAGAGAGAGAGAGAGAGAGAGAGAGAGAGAGAGAGAGAGAGAGAGAGAGAGAGAGAGAGAGAGAGAGAGAGAGAGAGAGAGAGAGAGAGAGAGAGAGCGAGAGAGAGAGAGAGAGAGAGAGAGAGAGAGAGAGAGAGAGAGAGAGAGAACGAGCGAGCGAGAGAGAGAGAGAGAGAGAGAGAGAGAGAGAGAGAGAGAGAGAGAGAAGAGAGAGAGAGAGAGAGAGAACACTGAACACTGAACACTGAACACTGAACTGATTTAATGTACATTGGCCATGGACCACAATACATTTCTTGGGCTTGGGATGGAACAAAGGGTTCATTCGTATCATAGGCAAGGCAAATGCACAAAAGGTATAGATTCATGCTGATCAAAAGAAGATAAACACACATTATTCTAAATCATGATTATGAATCTAACATGAAACAAAACCAAATCACAGAAACATAATTTCTAGGGAAAATTGTGGAAATCATGTATATCGATTACGAAACGAATCATAAAAGTTTTCAAAATACATCCTGAATTAGCATTTTCTTTCTTTTATTGATAGAATGAAAAACATATCTAGACAAACTGTGCCTGTACTCATCATTTGTTCCACTGAACAGATCGTGCAATGGTACATTGATACATTTACTTAGGAATCTTTCTCTCAAGTCATGGTATACGTAACATTCCCATAAAAAGTGAGCTTCATTTTCAACTTTCGTTTTACAGAAGGGACACATTTTTTCTCGATTATTCTCACTATATCTATATACATTATTATTAAGGGGTAGAACATTAAATCTGGCTTGAGTAATTGCGACTCGAAAGCAGTAGACATCAATAGAGTTTATGTACTCCTCTTTTACAAAAATACTTTTAAATGATCTGTAATTTTCATACCTCTCTTTATCTCTTATAGTCCCCTCCCATTCTTGAATGAACATATCTATTAATCTTTGTTTAAACATACGTAAGAAAAGTTTTACATCCCCAACACCTTGTTGCATCCAAACTATGTTAAAACCCGTTTCACACAAAATTTCTCTTATTTTGGAAATCCAGCAGTATTTACCATTTCTATCTAACTCTAACAGCATGCAGTAAGCATTATATGGTATTCTATTCTGATCCATTTGCAATACTTTTAACCAGTATCTAATGGTTCTTGTACATGAGTTGACATAAAGTGGATATCTACCTAAATCTCCATATACCATCTTATTGGGCGTTCTTACAGGTACTCCTAAAAATCTTTTACATGCCATCAAATGAATTTTTTCAATATGTTCTAGTCTGTTTGTGCCCCATATTTCTGATGAATACAATAAAATTGGCTGAATCTTAGTATCGAAAATCTTGAAGAAAGTACTAGCATTCATCTCTTTATACCTGTGAAAGACTTTGTTTAACTGAACCACCGCCTTCCTTCCCTTCGTAACTAAATGCTCTGTACCTAATTTACAGCTAACCTTTGTTGTAAAACTGAACCCTAAATAGCAATACTGATTTACAACTTCTAACCTAATACCATTGTAATACCATTGTTCCTGTTTAGACAGATATCCCCCTTTCCTAAAGACCATCACCTTAGTTTTATTAATGTTAACGCTTAACTGTAAATCATTACAGCAGTCTTTCAAAATGTTTATTTGATGCTGCAAACCCCCTGGGGTTGTTGAAAATAATGCAACATCATCTGCAAACAACAAAATGAAAATATCTATGATACTGGGTAATAACTGAACTCCGTGTTTTCCTTTTTCATTCACATCATTAGCTAGCTGGTTGATAAATACTGAAAACAACGTGGGGCTCAGAACACAACCTTGCCTGACTCCTACTGGACATTCAAAAAAATCTGACAATTGGCTATTCATTCGGATACAAGATAATAAAGAGCTATACATGGCTGAGAGTGAAGCAAGGAACTTTCCCTTTATCCCCTGGCGTTTTATACAGTTCAAAAGTTTATCATGTTTAACGGAGTCAAAGGCTTTTTTGAAGTCAACAAAAGCAACATACAGTTTTTGACCTTTCTTGGACATACACTTTTGGACAATTGAATATAAATTGAAAATCTGGTCTACTGTAGAATATCTCTTCCTAAAACCTGCTTGATTTTCACAGATCAAGTGATTGTTTTCTAGCCACGAATACAATCTTGTGTTTAGTATGGAAGTATAGCATTTGGATAAGATACTCAGTAATGATACTCCTCTATAATTGTCTACTTGCTCTGGATCCCCTTTTTTATAAATTGGAATAATAATGGCTTTAGACCACATTTGTGGATATATACCGTTATTGAAGATAGTATTAAAAAGCTTGAATATAAACTGTTTAGCTTCACTAGTTCCATTTTTTAGCTTTTCTGCTGTAATTTCATCAATCCCACATGCCTTACCAGATTTCAGTTTATGTATAGCTGTATTAATTTCTTCTTTTGTAATCTCTTTGTTTAATTCATGTTCATTTCCTTCTAACAAATCTACTTCTGTACGCATACTATTTTTAAATATAGCTTCATTGCTTTGAAATACTTCTTTGAAATAATTAACCCACTCAGTAGAATTTATATTGTTGATAACTCTATCTCTGTTAGCACATCCCATACTTCGGAGCTCTTTCCAGAAGAGTGCTGAATTTGAACTATTGTTTGCTAGAAACTCTACCTTTTGTTTTCTGAATGTTTGGCGCTTGGCCTTTAATAACTGTCTATACTTTTTCCGTGCTGTAACATAAATTTGCCTATCGTTTTCATCTTTTGTTTTTCTAAATAAATTCAAGGCTCTTCTTGTCTCTTTTTTAACCTGATGACATTCATCATCGAACCATTTTGACCGTTTATTCTGAAAGTTATGACGTCTAGTAAGCATACAACTACTAGCCTCGTTCAGACACTGTGTAAATAGCTTTAGAGCATCATCTATGTCATTGTCAAGTAGATTTAAGGCACTAATAATTTTATTCTGCATAGTGTGGTTATTAAGTATTTCAATAAATTCTTCTTTCTTATCATCTTTCCAAACTATTTTTTCTACAACATTCTGATCCCCTTTGTCTGCTTGTTCAACACTTAGGTTGGTCACATCAGTTTTCAAATTAATTCTCATAAAAACAGGTAGATGATCTGACTCTGTAGTACTTTTTATATCTACAGCTACAATATCAACACATGCATACCATTCACAAGACATAATAAAATAGTCAACAGTGCTGGCTCCTGAGGATGAAATATATGTAAACCCATCATCAAAGTCATGTTGACACAGACCATTCAAAATAAAAAAATCAAACATATTGCATATTTCGAGCAGCTGATTGCCAAAGACATTTGTTTGTTTATCTTGTGAACTTCTTGAAAAATCACTTGTGACATACTCTGTTCTCAACTCCCCATCAAAATCATCATCTGAAAAAGAATTGTTCACACATGCTGTTCTTGCATTCAAGTCACCTGTTAATAGAACATAAAAATCATCATTTAATTCTTGCAAGTCCAATATGCACTGCTCTAGCATTTCCATACCATAGCCTTTTTGGTGATGTTTCCAAAACACAGAGTCATAAGGGGTATATAAGTACAAATTAACAGAACATTTTTATTAGTTTTCAACAGATCCTTTTGAATGTTAAGCACAACTATATTATCATATTTTACATCAACCTTATCAACATAGCAGGCATACTTCTTTCTCACCATAACAATCACTCCTCCAGAATATCGGCCTTGATGGGACAATTTCTTGGCCTTTGATGTAAATACAACAAAATCACTGAAAAGTGTTGATTCAAAATCAAAACTAATAAACGTTTCTGTTAAACATACAAAATCATGTATCACAAGAAAGTTAACAAAATCATTATTTTCTAACTTTTGTAATAAGCCATTAACGTTGTAATTTATGAAATCAATATGCTGTTTATGTGCACTATTTACAAATAGTTGTTGCTGCTTCTCTTCGGGTTCATGAATTGAGCCACAAAGTTGGCTTGTATTATCTTTATATGTAGATGTTCTTCCTGTGGCCCGGCCAATGTCCTATTTCTTGGAGATAGAGGCTCCAGAATTAGCAGGCTTCCTTTTCTCCTGTGAGGCCAGTCCACTCTCATTGGGATGTTCCCCACTGAAACTCTCCTGAGAGAGTCCAGGATGCTGGACTGGCTCACTGACCTACGTGATTCTGCATGCGTTCTCTGAGCTTCTTGTTTCTGAGAGGCAGCACGCCTTGTAGGCCTTGGCTGCCTCCCTGCTCCTGATGGCTGGGCATTACACAGGCCTGCAGGTCCTGCCTTGCTCTGCTCTGTTGCCTCCGTCTCTCTGTGAGAGTCTACTTTTTTACCACTGCCTGTGTTTGATCGTTTGTGGACTGCCTTACCAACTTTGCGTCCATTGCTTTTTACCAGTGAGACCTCATGGTCACCATATTTTTCTGCACTGTCTACTCTGTCACTTTGGTCTTCAGTGTCATTTGGTCTGTCAGGGTCTACATCAGTAGGTTTTAGTGCCTCATTAACCGTTATGTCTTGGTCAGAGTCTGTAATGTTAGGTCCATGATCGTGTCTGTCAAAACCATGTTGGTGAAATGTGTCCATGTCACTCATCAGTATTTCTTCAGTCTTGCTGTCTGTGGTTTTGTCATCACCTCTCTGTTCTTCATCCCTGGGAAAGGGAGAAAAACTGTCATTTTCTTCAATGTCTTCCTCAATTTCATCCCTTTCACACTTTTCTGCATTTTTCTTTGAGTCATTGTGACTGTTACAACACTCTCCAGTAGCCTCACATACTGTATGTATGTCAGTTTCTTCCATATTCTTGCTTTGATCTTGACACCTTACTAACCCACAATCAGAGTTACGTCTTAGTCTTTCAAAGGTTGCTGTGGTCCCATTGTGGCTCTGGTTTTTGAAAAACACAAACCGCTTGTGCTCAGGTGCTGGAAAGTCAGTTTTCTCCTCCCTGTATGCTTGAGGGGCTGGAACACCTGGTCTGTGAGAGTCCTCATGAAAATTTCTTTGAGGATTCCTGGCATGAACAGAGTCTCTGGGATAGGACGTATTTCTATACCCTGCATTGCTCCTGGAGACAGTGTTCCCACGCTTCTCTTGAAAGGCTCCACTGGAGTAGGAATGCCACTGACGTCTGATGGTTGGTGGAGTAACTTCAAATTCGCCATCCTTTGGTTGAAATGGAGGTGCCCTGGAAACTTTGTCTGGCTGGCTCCTGCTAGAGTTTCCAGTTGACTGTTTGCTGGACCAGCCTCTGTCGTGACCTCTCTGTCTGTTGTGAGGAAGATGAGGCCAATCTTCTGTTTCCTGAGCTGACCTTGCTATAATCCGTTTCTCCACAGGAAACCTTGGTCTTAGCTCTTGTTTGTCCTTGACCTGTAGTCTT
The DNA here is from genome assembly GCA_030674155.1 of Stramonita haemastoma. NCBI lineage: Eukaryota > Metazoa > Mollusca > Gastropoda > Neogastropoda > Muricidae > Stramonita > Stramonita haemastoma. The sequence goes on along the minus strand of CM060316.1, from coordinate 44,438,027 downwards.
CCATTGTAGAAGTAGGCGATTTTACCCTGGCTGCGATAGAAGTCAATCAGCTCCTTTTGCCGTGAGGTGAGGTCAGAAGCAACACTAATGCCACTTTTTCTTAGGTTATCTCTCAGATATGAATCTCCTAGCACAGCCATTTTGTCCGACATCCTGCTGAACTGCACCAGGATTGGTCGAGGTTCACTGCCTTGCTGCCGAGGTTTCCCCAGTCGGAATGCTTTGACGATGTCGTCTTGATGCCAGTAGGTTGCTGGGTTATACGAGTTCAGAAGGTCTACAATGATTTGTGTTGTAGAACCCCTGTCCTCGTATCGATGTTCTTCTATGTTAAAGAACACTACATTGCACGCTTTTGAATCCTGTTCAATCACTTGCACATTTCTTTCCAGCTTGTCCAGTCTGTCCAGAATCGTGCGCCTGTCTTCCATAATGTCCTCTATGTTCTCTCTGTTTTCTTCAACCACTTCTTTCAACTCACTCATGTCTCGTTTAATGTGTGATATGCTGTTGTCTAATATTTTGAATTTCTCTTCAATGGTGGTTTTAATACTGGCAGTATGATGTTGCAGCTCTTGCTGTATTTGAGCAAATCGCCAGTCCATAAACTGTAACATGTTTAATTGAGGGTGCGAAAAACCTTCTTGTGACATCTTTTAGGTGCCTGTGTCTGCGTGTAAACAATGCCAATGTCAATGTCACAATACTGCACGTGATGATCAGTTCTAAAACACAGTGGAGAGCACAAAGTTCAAAGTTCGAAATCGGCAAAATGTTTGGAATTCCGCATGGACGTGTGTGTGTGTGTGTGTGTGTGTGTGTGTGTGTGTGTGTGTGTGTGTGTGTGTGTGTGTGTGCAAGGTTCACAACTTTCAAAATACACGCACGTGCAGCCCACACACGACTGTTCCGGGTCAGCCGGCAGGCTGAGTTTTGTTTACTTTTTTTTTTATAATTTGTTTATATTGTATATGAAGATTAAATATGGTATATTACTGACCACATACTGGTTATCATGTCGTTCCAATCAGTTCACACGAAGAAGCCACCAACAGTCCATATGTATGCAAAAAATTACAATTATACACACCCTGTAGACTTAACAATTTCACAAAAAACTGGAGGAGAAATGCCACACGTCTTTCTTGAATCTGCACCCTTCGAGCCGACGAGAGAGAGAGAGAGAGAGAGAGAGAGAGAGAGAGAGAGAGAGAGAGAGAGAGAGAGAGAGAGAGAGAGAACGAGCGAGCGAGAGAGAGAGAGAGAACGAGCGAGCGAGAGAGAGACAGAGAGACAGAGAACGAGCGAGAGATTGATTGATTGATTGATTTATTTATTCTTTTATATCGAGGATAATGGAATAAGCACTCTTGTGCTTTTTTACATCCAGTCCCCGTGTGTATGCAGTTTTGTAAATGTCATCTGTTCCAACCGGCACACGATGGCCTACTCTTACGAAAAGCGGAACAGGATTTAACGTGTGCGCAATATGTTCTGCGTGCGTTCGCACACGGGGCCTCGGTTTTAGGACTTTTGGGGAGAGAGGAGTTAGCACTGGTGTTAACTCCAGGAGAAAAATCTCGACCAGACTCGAACCGGGGTCGTCAAATTGCTAGCGCATTGTTCTGACCACTAGGTTATCTGTCCCCAAGCGAGCCAGCGAGCGAGCGAGCGAGCGAGGAGAGAGAGAGAGAGGAGAGAGAGAGAGAGAGAGAGAGAGAGAGAGAGAGAGAGAGAGAGAGAGAATATTATACAACACAAGTTACCATGCAACAGAAACGACCAACAGCAACAAGAACAACAGATGACGTACATGCATTACCTTATTGGGTTCTTCCACTTGCTCGTGCCGCATCCTCGGGCATTGGAGTACCTAGGACGGGAACAGTCTTGCTGACGGAAGGATTTCTACACAAAAAGGTGAGTCATTTTTAAAGTAAATGCTTTCACGCGCGCAATATACATATATATATATAGAGAGAGAGAGAGAGAGAGAGAGAGAGGAGAGAGAGAGAGAGAGAGAGAGAGAGAGAGAGAGAGAGAGAGAGAGAGAGAGAGAGAGAGAGAGGAGAGAGAGAGAGAGAGAGCGAGCGAGAGAGAGAGAGAGAGTGGGGGGCGGAGAGGGGGGAGAGAGAGAGGGAGGGAGGGAGGGAGGAGAGAGAGAGAGAGAGAGAGAGAGAGAGAGAGGAGAGAGAGAGAGAGACAGACAGACAGACAGACAGACAGACAGACAGACAGACAGACAGAGTATACGTTATGTATTCTCTATTCTTAAAAAAGATGATGCACAATTTTTATGGATGTTTTATCCAGTAATGGTGTCTAAGCATTTTCCTCATAACTGCTGACGATTTGTTTGGTCCGGGCCAACTATTACTGCCTCTGCAACTACTACAACTTCTACTCTCTCTACTTCTATTACTAAAGAGAAGAAGAAGAAGAAGAAGAAGAAGAAGAAGAAGAAGAAGAAGAAGAAGAAGAAGAAGGGGGAGGAGGAGGAGGAGGAAGAGGAGGAAGAGGAAGAGAAGAGGAAGAGGAGGAGGAGGAGGAGGAGAACAAAACAAGAAAAACAAAAAGAACAAGAACAAGAATGAGGAGGAGGAGATTTTTTTAAATACATAATTACTATTATGTCTTCGATATTAACATCTGCTGTATTTGCTGTCTTGACTAGCTTCATATAAAGATATGCATCCTCTACAATAAGTGCAGGTGACATTTTGTTCATTTATGTACCCACAGGTACAAGTAGCAAAATAGCTAAGGTGACGAATTTCTAATTGTCACAAGTCAGAAATCATTGGTACTCAGCTTTGATCTTGACAGTACTTAAAGATCAGGGGGACTTTTGATCATCATCTTTCATAACTTATATCCACGCTTGCTAGGGCTTTACATTCATTTGTGTGTACAAACATGGAAAATATCCAAAATTTACAATGAAGGTCTGGAAGATTTGTCTGCTTTCGGTAAGTTATGTAAAGACGGAAATATCCAACATAAATCTAAGACTTCACAGTGGTACCACGAAAAGCAAAAGCAAAAAAAAAAAAAAACCTTGCATGTGCACTTACCTCTGTTAAGTCTTGATACGTGTGGCAGTCACGGCGTCAGAGACAAGGCCAGAGAACTAAGATGACCCACATGACTTTTGACATCTATGCTAAGACTTTTAAGGAATCAGGGCTAGAGGGAAGAGACCCGGAAGGTCGAACATATGCTTGAACAAAGTCTGGGGCTGGGTGTGTCCTTTCCCCTTCAGCACTGTGTGCAAGGGTTTTTCTGGCTCTGTCAGTTTAGGACACCAGACCTCGACCGCCTAGTCTGCCAATGTGTGTGATCACAGAGTAAGGTTCAGAGGCTCCTGATGAAGTTCTGAAGTCCGCGATCATTGAGCCTTACATAAAACTCCAGGGACAAATTCCGATTCGAGCTTGGGAAGTGTGAAGGACCTATGTACATTTGTGAACATGATGCACGCAGGCATTGACAGGTTGTACTCGGTACAAGTATACCTGTGAAGTACGCATGGTAGCGGTTTTATGGCAGGAGGCTTTGCATTCCTTACCTTTCACATGCTGCTGCATGTCGACTATCAGATGTCCACAGAAACCAGTCCTCACTGCTCTCATCGCATTTGATCCCGGAATTGTTTCAGAGACAGGTCATGTAGACCCCACTGGTGCAAAAGCCCCCAAACCTCTATCAACTTTGATGTTCAGCCAAGTGAGATTTAGTCCTAGATCCCTGGGCAGCAATGCTAGGCTCTGCACTGGATTTGCCCTTCAGGGGCTGGTCTTTCAGGAGTTTGCCCTTCAGGGGCTGGTCGTTCAGGACTGTGCCCTTCAGGGGCTGGTCTTTCAGGAGTTTGCCCTTCAGGGGCTGGTCTTTCAGGAGTTTGCCCTTCGGGGGCTGATCTTTCAGGAGTTTGCCCTTCGGGGCTGATCTTTCAGGACTGTGCCCTTCGGGGCTGGTCTTTCAGGAGTTTGCCCTTCAGGGGCTGGTCTTTCAGGAGTGTGCCCTTCAGGGGCTGGTCTTTAAGGAGTTTGCCCTTCGGGGGCTGATCTTTCAGGAGTTTGCCCTTCGGGGGCTGATCTTTCAGGACTGTGCCCTTCGGGGGCTGGTCTTTCAGGAGTTTGCCCTTCAGGGGCTGGTCTTTCAGGACTGTGCCCTTCGGAGGCCTGTTTTGCATGCAGGATTTTGCCCTTCAGGGGTCCGTTTTGCAGGGGCCTGTTTTGCAAGGGGCCTGTTTTGCATGCAGAATTTTGCCCTTCAGGGACCTGTTTTGCATGCAGGATTTTGCCCTTCTGGGGGCCGTTTTGCATGTTGCTGCCTTTCAGGAGCTTGTTTTGCAGGATGCCGTCCTTTAGGGTTTGTGTTTCAGGATGCTGCCCTTTAGGGGCTCGTTTTTCCAGGAGTTTGCCTTTCATGGATTTTTCTAGGACTTTGACCTCAGAGAATTTTACTGAGTACATTGCCCTCCAGAAGTTGGACCCTTCAGGACCGTGTTCAAGCGTTGCCTTTATCTTCAGTAATCTACCCGTCCTCCCTATTGGTCTTACATAAGTCAAGTTAAGTCATGTGGGTGAGGACAAGTCCACTGGGCCCTGTGCTCCAGCATCGTGCCGCTGGTGTCTTCACAGCCTGTAGTGGACAAGTCCAGGAGGAGTGGAGAAGACCTGGGGAAAAAAATGAGCAACTGGCTACTACTAGAGATCTATATCACAATACCCATGACAAAACTGTGAGAGGTAGCTATATATATATATTATATATATATATATATATATATATATATATATATATATATATATATATATATATATATGGGTTGTCATTATTTATACTTAGGTTCATGATCCTGTCTTGTTACCATTTATTTGGCAGATCCTTTAGAAATATGAAAAAAGTCTTCTGACGTGTGTGCAAGATGTCCTACCATAAGGTCTTTCAACATGAGTGTGCGTAAATAATCCATGAAAGTATCTGACGTATATGCAAGATGTTCTATGCACAAAAAAAAGTTAACATGTTTGCACATATTCTACCAAAATTTCTGACGTATGCGCAAGATATTCTATGGAAAAAAACTACTGAAATGTGTTCAAGTCATTTTGCATGAGACTGTAAACCAAAAATTTAATCATGTTCCACTTTTCGAAAGAGTAGGCTATTGTGTGCCAGTGGGAAGCAGATGATAGTTTACAAAACTGCATACACACGGGGACTGGATGTAAAAAAGAAACATGAGTGCTTATTCCGTTAACCTAGACGTAAAAGAATAAATAATAAAAATAAATAAATAAAAATAAAATAAATAAATAAATAAATAAATAAATAAATAAATAAATAAATAAATAAATGTTCTGCACAGTTTGTATACAGAACCTGGGTTTAAAGTCTTATCTGAAGAACTTACGGGGTAAGTGTTCGAACATTTTTTGTTTTGCTGCATTTTCTGTGACTTTCCAGTCCTACTGTTCCCGCCCTGCTAATTTCAAACTCTCCGCCCCAGCCATGCAAATACATGTCTGGCTGTCTCAGGGTCAAAAGTCCATAGGGGGACTATCAATGTCAGGCCGCCGTGTGGCCACCAGCTAGAGGTGCAAGAGGAAAAGTATCTTCAAATGTTGCCACGTAAAAATTTGCTACTAGTCCATGGGAAATTTCATCGTCAATACATTGTGGATGATTTTCATTTTGCAAAAAGAAAAAATAACTTTTACAAACTTAACGCTTTCATTGTTTTGGGCACTCCTTGTCTTTTGTGTTTGACATGGAAAGTGATCTCAATACTGAAAGAAATTTATTGAAACATTATGTATTCTAAAAACATCAGCAATTCTAGCACAACCGGGTGAACATACCTGTATTCACCTAAGTGTGCAAGCAAAGGGATGCAGTTTTATTAAAGCACAAGAAAGCGAGACATTTTGAGGCACGTGTGCTTTGTTTGTTAACGGATTTCTTTTTGTATTTTTCTAGTTGTGTTTTTTTATTGTTTATACATTATTATCATTTATTTACTTTTTTCTTTTTGTTCAATCTCATCTCCATTTCTGCTCATGTCTATCAGACTAAAGTTTGTGCAACCGATGTGTGCTGTGAACCATGTGGTCTGTCAGCCAAACCTAACAGCCAAAGTCAACACAAATCAACAGCCAAAGTCAACAGCCAAGTCAACAGCCAATCATGTAGTGGTTCCATCCCTGTTTGGGCCGAACATTTTCCCCATCCATTAGAGACAATAAACCAAGGTGCCGTGTGTTGCACACAATTATTTACCGCGCCAAAAAGAACCCACGGCAACAAGATGGTTGTTCCTGGCAAAATTCTTCAGAGAAAATATCTCTTTGATAAGGAAACAAATACATTTGCAGATAGGAAAATAAGTAAATAATGGGTGGCGCTTCTCTTGTGGTGGTGGTGGTAAATATACAACGGCACTCCTCCGATGTGAATGTCTATTTTATTTATTTTATTCTTTTAAATCGAGGATAATGGAATAAGCACTCACGTGCTTTTTTTACATCCAGTCTCCGTGTGTAACAGTTTTGTAAATATCTGTTCCCACAGGCACACAATGGCCTACTCTTACGATAAGCGGAACAGGATTTAACGTGTGCACAAGATGTTCTGCGTGCGTTCGCACACGGGATCTCGGTTTATAGTCTCATCTGAAAGACTTTTGGGGAGAGTGGTGTCAGCAGTGATGTTAACTCCAGTGGTAAAATCCCCTCGGACGGGAATCGAACCCGGTTCGTCAAATTGCTAGTGCAATGTTTTTAACACTAGGCTATCCCGTCCCTTTTTAGCTCATGTAGTAGCATACTGTATCACAACCAAAACATTAAAAATCGTCTACTTTTATGAGATTGCCCAAATTGTTTCTTTACCTTTTTAAAAAAAAATCAGCTATTCTTTGACACGGTCTTCTGAAGAAAAAAGTATAACTTTCCAAATACTGTTTCAGAAACACATCCGGTAACTTGGAATTAAACTATAAATAACCATTTGAAAACAGATGGTGGCTGTTTCTTCCTTTTTCTTCTTTTTTTTTTACAGAATTCGTAAGAATATTTTTCCATAGCTACGCCTTGTTTTACATACCTGTTCTCTGGAATCTGTGGCCATGATGATGGTAGGGGAGGGAGGCTGAAGAGCGGAGTGTTGATCTTCCTCCCTCAGGGGATGCTGCTGCAGGCATCTTCCAGGTTGAGGTTTGTCTGGTCCTTAATGTTGAGGTTTGTCTGGTCCTTAATGTTGAGGTTTGTGTGGACATGTTGAGGTTTGTGTGGTCCTTGATGTTGAGGTTTGTGTGGTCCTTGATGTTGAGGTTTGTGTGGTCCTTGATGTTGAGGTTTGTGTGGTCCTTGATGAGGTTGTGTGGACATGATGATTGTGTGGACATGAGGTTTGTGTGGACATGTTGAGGTTTGTTTCGTCCTTGATGTTGAGGTTTGTCTGGTCCTTCCTGTTCCTTCAGGGCAGAGCGCCTGGCCACCCAGTTTTACCTGAACAAAAAACGTAGGTTTATAAGGTAAGTGAAAAATTATACAGCCATGTTAAAATAGTATCAAATGTATTACAAACTGATACCTATGATATAACAATGACAGTTTTTTTCTCTTTTTTCGTAAAACAGTTCAGAATCATTGCAGAGTAAATTCGTAATTGAATTGAACTAGAATTGAAAATTGAATTGAATAGCATTTTCAATCACATTTATCTGCAAGAAATTTGAGCTTCTCTCCCAGGGAGAGATAGGTCGCCACAAGAGCAGTGCTACTAAAAAAATGTCCCCCTTTTAAGCGTATTTATTTCCCTATCAGAGTGGATATATTCAACAGACTTTGCTAGAGATCACTTTCTTAGTGTCGTAGGTTTTTTTACGTGCACTGAAAGCATGTTACACGCAGGGCCTTGTTCATCATCTGATCCAAAGACTTGCACGCAGACGACCACTCACAATCTTGTGGATAGGACAAAGTTTCGGGCAAAAACGGGTATGATCGCTGGTCCACTGATCCACCCAATTACCAGGAATGGACACCATTAATGACATCATTGATTGTAGCTGTCATATAAGATTCAAATCTCTAGCCTTTAATTTATGAGTAATGACACGCAACGTTATTGTATTCAGATATCAAATTATCTGTTTATTTATAGTCCACATTTTCTGTCGAGAAAAGCCCAACACAACTCATAAATGTAGAGTCAAGCAATCTGAACTGTGTTGATAAAAATGTTTAATATCAGTAAGTGTGGATAGACTTTAAAATGAACGATACCACCACGTTAAAACTCGTTCCGCCTTTGGAAAGAGTAGGCCGATCAGTGTCGGCAGGGACAGACGATTTTTTTTTAATCGAATGCACACTGGTGTCATGTTTAGACATTTCTAAGTCACAATGCAAATACCTTAGCGGTGGCCAAAAACAGTCGCATAGGCAAAATCTCTTCATCGAACCTCGAAGCAGTAGCGAGGAGCGAAAAAAATCATATGGATGCTAAAACTCACAAACATTAAAACCACAAGGAAACACCGCATGGTTTCCTTTAACATCATTAGCAGTTCTGTTGTCATAACATCAAAAGTGCTCTGCAAAATCTTTCTTCAAAAAAATGCATGAACATGTCTTAATACACAAGATGTCCATTGGCACCTCTGGGTTTGAAGATCCCCGCCTACGAAAGATCGTTTATTGCAAAATTCTTTGTCCATTTCCCAATTCTGTAGCTGCCTTTATTTATCAGTATTGAAAAACCAACTGTAGGAAGAAGGAAAGCACCCCGACATCTTTCCAATGTCAAGCATTATTATATGAGTAGGGATGTACGCTTCTATTTTTCTTTTCTTTTTTTTTTTTTTGGGGGGGGGGGGGAGAAGTAAAGGGCTTAAGCCCACGAAAAAACTTGTCCTTACATTTTGCTTAATGTCAATGATCAAAATCAATCTTGCCTAGAAAGTCTGGCTCTGTGCATGTGTGTGTATGTGTGTGTGTGTGTGTGTGCGTGTGTGTGTGCGCGCATACGTGTGTGTGTGTGTGTGTGTGTGTGTGTGTGTGTGTGTGTGTGTGTGTGTGTGTTGTGTGTGTGTGACGTACCAAACATTTTTGGTTCATAATAGAGCTGTGCCCTTCAGTTTTGTGTGTGCGTGCGTGGGTGTGTGTGTGTATGTGTGTGTTGTACCAAACCCCTTTGGTTCATAACACAGCTGTGCTGGTCAGATTTCTAACACCTGGTTGGTTTATGCAATTAGACTAATCAACTCTACGAGTCCGTTTGTGAACAACAAATCACTCCTGCTTTGCACAGTTGTCAAGAAATTTATAAGCAGCCCCCCCCCCCCCCCCCCCCCCCCCAAGTTTTAAAGCAAACACTAATCGATACTTTAAGGCCTAGTTACTAAGTAGCTACTTCTATAATATAGCCTAATGGTCAGAACATTGCGCTGGCAATTTGACGACCGATTGATACCGGTGGAGATAACTTTTCCCCTAGAGTTAATCAGTTCTGACTCCACTCGACCCAATTGTCCTTCGGGTGAGAATATAAACAGAGGCCCACAACCCAGGCAGAACATCTTGTGCACACGTTAAATCCGTTCCGCTTATCCTAAGAGTAGGCCATTGTGTGCTGATGGGAACACATGACAAGATTTGCAAAATTGCATACACAGGGGATAGATGTAAAAAAGCACATGAGTGCTTATTCCATTATCTTTGACATAAAAGCAAGAACAATTAAATGAATAAATAAATTAATTAATTTTTAAAAAGTACTTACCATTATTATTTTCCATCATTGTCTTTATATAAAAAAAGTAAACAGCCAAAACGTGATGTTGATGTTCAAAATTCACACTGTTTTCCCAGCTGTTCAATGGTCCACACTACATGCAGTTGCAGGCTGTTTGAAATGGCTGAAGAAAAAGAAAAGAAAAATCAAATCAACTCACCCCAACTCCCTCAACAGAGACACGATTTGCACTTGTGAGTGTTGTGTCCCTAGATGTGTTTCATGTCCCTAACTGGAGTAAGACCATCAACTGCAAAAACTGTTCTAAATGTAGCTGGAAATTATTTCTAACCTGACGGCACATCGTTCTTTATCGATTCGCTTGAAAAACTGACCCAAAATGATGGCCATAAAAAGATACTATAGAGATAAAATCTAAGTAAAGACTGCAAACTCAGAAGGAGTAAAGACTCCTGACTTTCCTAGGAAAATCTGTTGCATTGATATGCATCGCCTACAGGGAGAATTTCATATTTGGATTCCTTAATTTTGCAATGTGCATCTGTGCATTAGTAGCCCGTCTGGTCAAGGAAAGGAGAAGTTTACCAAATTTCCACAGGATGCTTCAGAACTGATGAAGGTCTTTACCTCTCTTGAGCATGTTCTCTTACGACACTGACCACTTAACGACACCACGCCACAGCAGCGTTCACATTCAAGGCTTTGTTCAGCTGGTTATGAATGGTTTATAACCGTTTGGGTTTTTCTATGCACAGAGGCTTACTTTGGGCAGTGGATGTGTAGGCTACTTTCAGCAATGTTCCTGCTGACTGTCTGACTGTTGTCTGTTGACTCTGTCTCAAACCTATCAAAGCACATTATGCATGTATTCACTCTGTGTGTGCATGTGTGCGTGCGTGCGTGGGGCGTGCGTCGTGCGTGAGTGCGTGCGTGCGGCCTTGCACTTTGCTGTCGTGCATTATATTGTATATTATTAATTAGTATGTAGTAGTAGTAGTAGTAGTAGTAGTAGTAGTAGTAGTAGTAGTAGTAGTAGAAGTAGTAGTAGTAGTAGTAGTATGTTTACGACTACGCATCACTGCGTACACTGTACAAGCTTTCGTTGGGACAAACTTGCTAAACTCAAGCCAGGCTGCTCTCTTCGGTGCTGTGGTTTCGCCACAAGACCTGCGCCACGCATATCAAAGACGCTAGTAAAGTGACTATGCATACAGTAAAGCCATATGCATTGGTGCCATAGAGTCTGTTACTGTGCAAAAGTCGAGGTTGGACGTGATTTAAAAACCGGCCCTTTGTCACATTTTCTCGAAATGCGCCCTTTTCTTGGGGATATGTATTCGCGCATCATGCGATTGCACGCTGTGTTTGTGTGTGCGGTTTATTGTGTTTACGCATGTAGAAGCATCCCTGTACTGTACTGTGGTGTATTATATTGTAATGATCTGCAAACGAAGTTCATTTTTGTGGACACTTTCTTTTTCAGCGAATGCACTTTTTAGAGGTAGGAGTATGGTCACCAGTTACTGATGCATCATTCTAGTACAGACAATACTCCCCTCACCACCACCACCTGGCCAGCCACACTGGGACCTGTGAACAGATAAAGCATCATTGACTGGAACGTTGTGAACAGATAAAGCATCATTGACTGGAACATGTGAACAGATAAGCATCCTGACGAAGTATAACAGAAAGCATCATTGACTGGAACGTGTGAACAGATAAAGCATCATTGACTGGAACGTGTGAACAATAAAGCATCCTTGACTGGAACGTGTGAACAGATAAAGCATCCTTGACTGGAACGTGTGAACAGATAAAGCATCTTGACTGGAACGTTGAACAGATAAAGCATCACTGATAAATTACTCCCTGTCCTGCAAGATCCCCCAACATAAGCTACACTTCTTTCCTTATATCTCTTCATGCCTACGTCTCTATCTCTGTCTGTCTGCCTGTCTGTCTGCCTGTCCTTTCTGAGTGTCTATCTGTCTCTGTCTTTCAGTCTCCCTTTGTATTAAATTCTATATTTTTCACGTTTTGCTTTTTGGTCTCCCTCTCACACACATGCATGTAAATATGTGTGCTTGCAGGC
>CM060316.1:44396167-44421167 GCA_030674155.1 Stramonita haemastoma | reverse complement strand
CTAGAGCTGTTCTGATCGTTGAGATTTATAGAGCTCTTCTGATCGTTGAGGTTCATAGACCTCTTCTGATCGTTGAGGTTCTAGAGCTGTTCTGGTAGTTGAGGTTCATAGAGTTCTTCTGATCGTTGAGGTTCATAGAGTTTTCTGATCGTTGAAGTATAGAGTTCTTTTGACCGTTGAAGTTTACAGAGTTCTTCTGATCATTGAGGTTCATAGAGTTCTTCTGATCATTGAGGTTCACAGAGCTCTTCTGATCGTTGAGGTTTATTGAGTTCTTCTGATCGTTGAAGTTCAACATACCTTTGCTATCCATGAGGTTCAGAGAGCTCTTCTGATCGTTGAGGTTCGTAGAGTTCTTCTGATCATTGAGGTTTATATGCCTCTTGGTATCCATGAGGTTCAGAGAGCTCTTCTGATCGTTGAAGTTCAGATAACGCTTTTCATTGGTGAGGTTCATGTATCTCTTCTGACTATTGAGGTTCATAGAGCCATTCTCACCGTTGGGGTTCATAGGGATCACAGAGTTCTTTTGATCGTTGAGGTTCATAGAGCCATTCTCATCGTAGAGGCTAAATCGCCATTTTCCACAGGGATTATACAGCTAATCCTGACCCCAGAATGTCACTGACCTTGAAGGCTATGCTTAGAGCTGCTTGCTATCTCCCTGACATTTACAGCTCAGACAAATCTAAACAGCACAAAGAAACCTCGATCAGATAGATCTGGCCAGTACATGTTCAGAAAAGATAACTTCTTCTGACAAGTCAGTGTTCACCCAGCCTTGAATTTCTTACTCTCTAGGATGTTTCTAGGAGGTGAAACCACATCTATATATCGTCATTTTTCAGTGGTTTCTACGTGTTGCCTACAACGGTAGGTTTGTGTGTGTTGAGAAGGGGGAGGGGGGGGGGTAGGAGGTAGAACACTCATTTCCTATGAAGTTTATTGTTCTTCTTCCTTCTCGGCCAAAGTCAACTGTTCCAGTTTGTATTAATTTCCTTTGCTATTGCTTTCACAACTGTGGTCCCACTTCCACCCAGAAAATGAGAACTGTTTCATAGGACAACAGGCTGGTCTGACGATACAGACCTTCATGTTGCAACCTCTTGACAAGAGTTTGTCCAAAAAGATATGTCCGTGTGTGTGTTGCGTGCGTGCGTGCGTGCGTGCGTGCGTGCGTGTATGTGTGCGTGCGCGCGGTGTGTGTGTGTGTGTGTGTGTGTGTGTGTGTGTGTGTGGTGGTGTGTGTGTGTGTGTTGTGTGCGTGGTGCGTGTGTGTGTGTGTGTGTGTGTGTGCGTGTCGTGCGTGTGTGTGTGTATGTGTGCGTGCGTGCGTGGTGCGTGCGTGTGTGTGTGTGTGTATGTGGTGCGTGCGTGCGTGGTGCGTGCGTGCGTGCGTGTGTGTGTGTGTTGTGTGTGTGTGTGTGGTGTGTGTGTGTGTGTGTGTGTGTGTGTGTGTGTGTGGTTTGTCCTGTATTTCGCTTGGTGGTTAGGAGGGGTGTGTTGGTTGGTGTGGTGGGGTGGGGGGGTTTGCCTTCGAAAGTCATGCACTTAGTGATGTGGGTTTGCATTTGTGTGTTTTCCAGATTACAGTGATTAGCAGTGTGCCTGATAAATTCTTTTTATGTTAATGTATATATGTTTGGTTAGGATAGTGTTATTGGTCTCGGGAGCGGGGGGGGCAATGCCTTACAAATTCACTGCCTTAGACTTATTAATTTTGGTTTTTTTTGTTTTGTTTTGAATAACAATTAAATCTAGATGAAAATAGTGTAGGATACCGCACTTTTTTTTTCCACTTTTTTTAATTATATATGTATAATATATAGATAGTAATAGTATATATATATAGTAGATAATATATAATAGATATGTGTGATGATGTGTGATGTTAGTTGATGATGGTATGTGTTGTTGTGTGTTGTGTTGTTGTGTTGTTGTCGTTTTTGTGTGATGTGTGTCTTTTTGTGACTGTCGTTGTGCGTTTGTCTTGTTCTGTCTGTTTTTCTGGTGTGTTTCGTGTGTGCTGTGTCTCGTCTCGTGTTGTGTGTTTGTGTTGTCTTGTGTGTTGTGTTTTGTGTTTGTTGTTGTTGGTCTGTGCGGTTTTTCTCGTCGTGTTTTTTGTCTGTGTTGTGGTGTGTGTGTGTGTGTGGTGTGTGTGTGTGTGTGTGTGTGTGTGTGTGTGTGTGTGTGTGTGTGTGTGTGTGTGTGCATTATATTACCAGCTGATTTTTTTGTTGTTGAAAAACGCATGTTCGCTGGTATCGGGTTTAGATTTCACTCCTGAAGTCGGAATGCGGTTGCCTTAATGGTGGTAATAAACGATTCCATACACAAATATATCACCACTGGGGCTCTAGGCCAAGAACGAAAAAAACACTTGGACTTTAATCAAAGGTATGCCTGTGAAACTGACGCCTTCAACTTTTACGGGGGGAATAAAAGATAAAGGGGAACAAATGAGAAAGTGTTTACCCATTCCGTTGCTGGGTTCACTCCCTTGCACTTGTCCTTTCAAGTTCTTAACCGTGGATTCTGTCACTGCAAGCATCAAGAGCTTTTGTGTGAAATCAGTCAGATGTAATCAATAGCAGTAACAGTAGAAGCAGAAGTAGCAGCAGCAGCAGCAGCAGCAGCAGCAGCAGAGTAGTAGTAGTAGTAGTAGTAGTAGTAGTAGTAGTAGTAGTAGTAGTAGTAGTAGTAGTAGTAGTAGTAGTAGTATAGCAGCAGCAGCAGCAGCAGCAGCAGCAGCATCTCAAACATGGCATTACACAGTACCAGTCTAATGTCACTTATGTGAACAGACATTAAACCGACGAACACATAACACAGTATAGCACGGCACAACACAGCACAATACAACATAACACAACACAATGATGACCTAATCTAAATTCATGCTGTCTTTCTGAAAGAGAGCACTCAGACCATTACATTTTTTGTGACGTCCCTGTCCTGCTGTTTCCACACCACTCATTTTACTCTTTCTACCACAGCCATACCCAGATTCGTTGTGTCCCACCCTCAGGGTCAAAAGCCTACTGGGAAATGCTATACTTATTCCATATTTTTTTTTTATTGTCTTTCATCTCAGTTGTCACAGCGTTAAAATAGTACTTACTGTTTGAAACTTCTCTGCTTTTTGTAAATAAGAACAAAAACTTGAATACTTCAATGGCACGGTGAATTATTGAGTAGAAGTCGTGTCGTAAAATTACATATCATCCATTCGTCGACATTAAAATATATATGGCGGTGTGCAAAGAAACCTTTGACCATAAACAACTATAGCAAAAAATGAAAGATGCACATCCCTAAAATCGCAGTACGACTACGTTAATGGCTGATAAAATGATCTCAAACACAAACTCTCACCATTGGTGAATCTCCGAACGATAGCCAAGGAAGAAAAAAAAAGATTAACACCTATGAGTGGACTCAATATAGCTTTTCTGAGATCCAGGCACTGGCACACGACCGCCAGAAATGGAGAGAGTTGGTGTTCTTGACAATGCAGCGGCCTCGTGACTACTATCGGTTATAAAAAGATAAGTGCAGAATGACATCATTGTAATGATGCTTCAATTCTTACTGTGGTATGTACTTATGTTCTTTACTTACAAGAATTCTTGAACAGAATTTCGAGTTTTTAAAACAAGATTATATTCTATATTGGTTTCTGTGTTTTGCTGCAGTTTTTATTATCACATTTATTGTATTTGAATTGTCATTTCTAAGCTAGGTTTTGGCCGACATGGCTTTAGAGTAAATAATGTATTTAACATTTCAGTGAAGCGTTACTTGTTTCGCCAGCATTTATTGTAAGTTCAAGACAGATTTTAAGAAAAAGAATGAAGGACAGGAGGGGAAAGGAAGATAAAGTAAACTACATAAGAGGGGAAGGAACACGGGAAAGAAACAGAGAGTTACAAAGACAGACAAACATGCAAGCACGCATCCACATTCATATATGTATGCATACATACATACATACATACACTATACATACATACTACATACATACATACATACATACATACATACATACATCATACATAATGCATACAGTACATACATCATCATACATACATACATACATACATACATATACAGCATGCATGCATGCATGCATGCATGCATGCTATAACATACATACATACATACATACATACATACATACATACATACATACATACATACATCATACATACATACATACATACATACATACATACATACATATATACAAGCATACATATCATACATGACATACATATACATACATACATACATACATACATACATACATACATACATACATACATACATACATACATACATACATACATACTCATACATAATAATCATAAACATACATACATACATACATACATACATACATACATACAATACATACATACTATATCAGATACATACATACAAACATACATAACATACAACATACATACATACATACATACATACATACATACATACATAAACATACATACATACATACATACATAATATACTGATACATACATATATTCGTGTATACATACACATACATACACATCCGTGCACACACACACACACACACACACACACACACACACACACACACACACACACACACACACACACACACACACACACACACACAGCGAGACAGACAGACAGACAGGAAGACAGAGAGAGAAAGAAAGGGAGACACACACAGATAGACAGACAGACAGACAGACAGACAGACAGACAGACAGACAGACAGACAGACAGACGGAAAGACGGACAGACAGAGAGACGGAGACAGAACCTCACAGACAGAATGATGTACTAAACATATCCAGCAGTGCAAGTACAATAAGAAAGGCAAACAAAGACGGTCTGTTTTTTTCTCACCATCTCCTTCTTAATTGTTTCCTTTTCGAATCGCTCCGCATTTGAATGCTGATAATTATAACAGACAAAGGCCAATGTGATTCACCTGTTATTGAATACAATAGCTTCCTTCATGCCAAGAACATTGAAAATGATATTTTCCATTCTGTTCTCAAAACCTGCATAGATACTCAAAATGCCTATGTGCGCATACACGCATACACACATTACGCATGCAGGCATGCTCGCCCCACACACGCACACATGCACGTACACTCACACACACGCACACACACTCACACACACACACTCACACACACACACACACACACACACCACACACACACACACTTAACACACTCTCACACACACGCACCACACACACACACACACACACACACACACACACACACACACACACACACACACACACACACACACACGGAATGAGAGTGAGAGTGAGAGGAAGAAAGACAGACAGACAGACAGACAGACAGACAGAAGACATAGAGAGACAGACAGGAGACAGAGACAGACATAGACATAGACACAGACACAGAAAACAGACAGATAGATAGACAGACAGACATAGACAGACAACAGAAAACAGACACGTAAACAAAGCCATACACACACAAAGCCACAGACACAGACAGGGATGGAACATGACAATACAAAAGAAACAGCACGTTGGCTTAAGCTCCACTTCTGCCACAAGAAAGAGAAAAGTTTGTCGCTCCTCTGAATTGGAGCCTTTTCACCACAGTATGGCGCCGCCCTCATCAGGGTGTCTGTCTGCTCGTGAATGTGTTCTATGAGACTGAAGGGTTTATTTTTTTGATAAAAATCCAGAATGATTAATTTGATTCTCTTGTTTTTGGGATGGTTTCTGTGTGTGTGTGTGTGTGTGTGTGGTGTGTGTGTGTGTGTGTGTGTGTGTGTTGTGTGTGTGTGTGTGTGGGGGGTGTGTGTGTGTGTGTGTGTGTGTGTGTGTTTAGTATGTGTGTGCGAGCTGTGTGTGGTGTGTGGATGCGTGGACATAATTATTGGTGCGTCACGAGTGTTTGAAATTTTTATTTGGGTGAGTTTAGACTGGCTGAGTTACTGCAGATTTGTGGGTGCTTTTTATATTGTGATGGGTGTGTACTGATGTTCGGATTCTGTGTGGTAGTATTTTTTTCCGTGATATTATGTTTATGTATTTACTATGTACGGCTTGTAACCGCTTCAAGTTCCCTGTCTCTGAGATAACAAAGCGTTTGAATTACATTCAAAAGATTAAGAAGGCCTTCTTCTTTGTGAGAATCAAACCCTGGGCCTCTGAGCTTTTGATGGGGTGGTTCGATTCCTGTTCGAGGGGATTTGTCCCTGCAGTTAAATCAGTGCTGACTCCACTCTCCCCACGAGTCCTTCGGATGAGACTATAAACCGACGCCCCGTGTGCGACGCAGCAGAACATCTTGCGCACAGTTAAATCCTGTTCTACTTTTTGTAAGAGTAGGCCATTGAGTGCCGGTGGGAACAGATGATAAAATTAACCAAACGCATGCACACGGGGACTGGATTAAAAAAAGTACACTGAGTGCTTATTCCATTATCCTCGATATAAAAGAATAAAGAAAGAAAGAAAGAATAATGGGTGTTTTCCCAAAGCCAGGCACAGAGGAATAGATGTCACAGGACCCAGGTTATTCTATACACACCACCCCATACTGTTTTAGAATCCACGAGCAGAGCATGACAAAATGGGTAACTCAAGGTTATGATGAAACATCTGATATATGCTGGGCATTTGTGTGCTGTGTGTGTGTATGTTTGTTTTTTATACCATTTTTGCGATGGCAACTCTCTTGTTGCCGAAAGGGTCTTTCACGTGCGCTAAATACGTGTCGCACGCGGGACTTTGGTTTTATCTCATAGCCAAACTACATCCAACTTTATCATTTCTCATGGTCTTGTGAATTATACAGGAAAAGGCCTGGGCGTTTTTGGACGAGATTCGAACCCCAGTCTTTTTGTTTTCTTGAAAAATGCGCTCCTCAAGACCCCCCTTAAAAATCATCCATTAATGACAAGAAACAACCCCAGGCGATTTGACAAGGCCAGAGTCTGCATCCCGCAGTTCACTTTCAGTAGCGAATGAGCATCTCCATATTAAAATGGCTAACTGGTTTGAAAAATCACGGATGTTCGGCTTTATACTTGTTTACTTAACTTGAGCTTTCTGCGTACGCGTGGTGTGCTGAGGACATTAAACAAAATGAAAAAGCATTGTTAGACTACCTAATAATAGTTTATTACGGTTTCTGCTAATGTCTGGAGCTAAGCATTTCTCAACCAATATTTTGAATAGTTATGATAATACACATTTTCCCCACACTTTCAGAACTGTTTGACATACAGCAGTGCTCAATGTTCAACTGAGTTCTGAAATATGTTAATCTTTTGAATTGGACTGTGTCACCTGACCATGAGAAAGCATATACCTGGGCTGAATACCTTCATAGAACAGACGCCTTCAAGCCAGCTGATTACATCATCAACTCTCTGACTGTCCTTTGTTCGTATGCTTGTTTCACTGCTCATCTCCTTCCCTGCAATTGCTGTTTATACTTACGTGTCTTCACTATTCAGTACTATAAAAACATATCTCTTCGTTTTTAAAACAGGTATCTGACTGAGGAAAAATAAAGGTTAAAACAGAACACCAGAATATCACGAAGTATAAACCATCAGTTATACTAACAAATTTGGAGAACAAAATAATGTTGTTAGAAAGATATTAACATTAAAACATGATCACAGGCAAGCGTTGTCTTAGTGTTAGTCTATTGAAGTTCGATTAAACTATTTTTTGTTTCAGCTGACAATGTTAACAACGTCGATACAGGTAAAAATGAGAACAACAGCCATAAACATGCGTTTCCACACAGTATACATCGGATTTGTCCAGGCATTGAAATTTCTCATTCATACAAGAGAACCATACTCTGTTCAGCAGACCAACGTGTCAGACTGCGAGTCGACCGCTTTGCCCAGGTTTCCAGCTCAACGAGGGGTGGTGTATGGCGTGTGTGGGACTGCAAGCCCCTTCTGTCGTCTGCACGTGAAGGTTCCAAGAGACAGGTTTCTACTAGCCCATATCCACCGAACAGATTATTTCTGTCATGCAGGGCAGTGGTCTACATGTATACTCATCAATTCGCCATATGAGAACAACGTAATCACTATACTATATGATATCGAATGCGCAACACATTCTATGGAGGAAAGATGGATTGGTTCAATTAAAAACTTTCTGCTGCTGACACACATTCTGATGCCTGGAGTAAAGATTCACATGGAAGCCAGTGAAGATCGTAATTTCGCGGTGAAATTGACTTCATCTTATTCCGGACATGTTGTGCTCCCATCTCAGGGTGAGGACCTACTGTGTGCTTCTAATGAGCACAGGGCACAGTTGAAAGCTCCCAGAGGGTACGTCATTATGGTCAGCTTTCAGGGAACGTCAGCACAGAGTTGTGTTACCTACACAGAATTAACCTATAAAGACCCAAATAACGACCAACAAACCGTTGTCTCTGTGTGTGATGCCTACAATACTTCCGCAAAACTGCTTCCCGTATCATACCTCCAAGTCTCGGTGCAATGTCAAGGTGAGCTGAATGCGTTGTGGTACACACCCCTAACAATCGCGTTTACTTTTATCAGCGAGAAAAAAGCACCGAAACCATTGGAGACCGGTTTGTTCAACTGCTCAGGAGGTTACTATGCCAGTCTCCGACATCATCTCCACTGCAACCTGCAGGTGGAGTGCCAGGATGGGCAGGACGAAACAGAGCACTGTCCCTTCAGCAGCACTGGATGTCAGGGCCTGGTAGCTTCCCGAAGCAAGTGCTTCAAGTTTGTCAGAAAGGGCGTCAGAGTCTCGCACACGCTAGCAAGATTCGAGTGCAAGAAATTAGACGGAAAATTAGCTTCAATAAAGACACAGACGGATAAAGAAGCTCTTGTGCATATTTTCAAGACACATGAAACCATTTCATTTGCGTTAGGCTTTACATCAGGGTGGTATTTTGTTCCTTTTATCTACAGCAAATTTTTTAACTGGTCTGAAGAAGAGTTTAGCTATATCATGCTTCACCTTGTGCTGTTGAACTATGGAGAGAAACGTTTCCATCCATCCAGGTCTTTGGGGTTTGGTTACATGGATTCGTTAGTACATCTGAATATAAAAATTGCAAGAAGATTTGCAAAACACGAAATATTGTGCGAAGTAAAATCACAAGAAGGGAATGCATTACCACAGCGTACTGTTCAGTTTCCCTTGAAATTTCCCTCTCGTTTACAAAGCAGGCAGATCTTGCTTATTTGCTCCAGTGGTCATATGACGCAGGCTGGTCTGCTGTGTGACTCTCCTCTGACTGCAGACTCACATCCAGCCTGGAGTTCTGGTATACTCAACAATGCTACCAGCAACACGCTTCTTCTCTCCGGCAGTGACGATGTACATAGCAAAGTTCCCATGTTCGTGTGTGACGATGACATGCCCACCATACCCTACAGTCTGCTCTGTGACTTCCACACTGACTGTCCAGAGGATAGTGATGAGTTCTTTTGTGAACATTCATCTTGTAATGGCTTTCTTTGCCATAATGGTCAATGTGTGCTATTCGGCCAACGTTGTAACGAATTTTCAGATTGTGTGGATGATTCTGATGAAGTAGGGTGTTCTGACAACAACGAGTATCATGAACTGACAGACGAGATAGCTAAAGGTATTCAGTTTCTCTTCAACTTGAACGGGGCTGGCTACTTTACTAAATGGGTCATGGACATGAGGTCATCATGCCCTGACACCCATTATCTCTGTTCAGGTGAAGGGTTCTCCTGTCTCCCCATCTACACCAGATGTAATGGATTTTCTGACTGCGTTGACATCCACGAGGATGAGCAAGGGTGTGATAGAGCAATGTGCCCTGGTTTTTACCAGTGTCGGGGTTCCAAAGTGTGTGTGCATGAAGATCATCTGTGTGATGGCTGGAGCCAGTGTCCACAGAGAGATGATGAATGGCTGTGTGACTTGACTTGTCCTGGAGGCTGTCTGTGTCAAGGTCATTCATACCTGTGCTTTCTGCCTTTTGATGCACAGTTCTATCCAGAACTCCGTTACTTGGATGCCACAGGCTCGGGGATGAGTTTACTAGAGTTAGAAAGCAATGTCAACCTGATTCGTCTAAAACTGTCCAAATGTTTTCTCAAAAACATTTCATCTGTAAAGCTGGAGAACATACAGTTTATAGATCTGACTTTCAATGACCTAACAAGCATCAACATGTCTGTTTTTGTGCACCTGCCAAATTTGAGGTGTTTAATACTGGCAAACAATCCTGTAAAATCTTTTATGGATATATCACACAGGCATATCTTCTATAACTTAAACAAGTTAGATTTGTCAATAACACAACTCCCCACTTTAGAACGCAAAATCTTAATGCATTTGACAAAAGTACAACGATTAAATCTATCGTTTTCTACCTTTATAGCAATAGCACGAGTTGGTTTTAAGACTGCGAAGCACCTACAAGAACTAGATATTCGTGGAAATCTATTTCCCTATTTTCCTTTAGATATGTTTCATGATTTGAGTTATTTAAAGATCTTATATTCATCTGATTATAGATTGTGTTGTAAACACATTCTTCCTTCAAAGTCAAAATATCATAAAATGTTTGGCTCCAAAACCCATGCTTTCTTCGTGTGAACACATGTTATCAATACAGTTATACAGAATTTTGTCTTGGTTAATAAGCATTTTTGCATTTCTTGGAAACGTGCTTTGCATTGTTTTATTTATGTCATCAAAAACAAACTGGTTTAATAGCTCTAGCACTTACCTTATCCATTTACAATATGCAAACGTCTGTATGGGATTCTACAATAGCATTATTTCAGCAGCCAATGAAACTTTGTATGGCAAGTACATCTACTATGAAAAGCTGTGGCTCAACAGCATTACCTGCAAGATAGCAGGCTTTCTATTCAACCTGTCAAACCAGGTCCATTTTGATCATTGCATTGACAACCCTGGACCTTTTGTGGCATACCTTTCTCTCTGGACCACCAAGGTTGAACAGAACTGTGACCGTTGCAGCCTGTGCTGTCACGTGGTTTACAGCACTGCTTCTATCGGCTGCTCCTCTTCTTCTAGGATTACCTTCAGCTGCAAACAAACAGTCTGGTTTGTGTCAAGGACAGTTTTCTCTTGATGTTTCATCCAACCAACATTTTAGATGGTACAATATAGTCTTGATAGTCTTCAATAGCGTGCTAAACATAGTCATACTGGCTGGGCAAATTACCATCATCAGGCAAACCCCCAAATACCTAACAGTGATAGATCACACCCAGAGACCTGTTTACTCCTCATCACGCCTGTTGACAAAGGTGGCTGTAACGGACGCTGTTTGTTGGTTCACTGTCTGCTTTACCAGTCCGCATGTCGTGGGTAATGGTGGCCTGCAGAGAGCCAACGAAACACTGTCTGCATTCCTGCTGCCCTTCAGTGCTGCTCTCAATCCTCTGCTGTATCTGTGGGCTGTGGCAACACACAGAAAAATGCAAGCAAGAGCGGATAGATTGCTACACATGCTGAAGTCACGACTCAAGCAGCCAAAGTAACAGTTTGAATAAATGTGACGCTCCGCCACGAAATGAGTCGCTTAGCACATTACCCAATTTTGCGCTAGGAGCCATTAAAGGCAGGAAGGGGTCAAGTTGTCAATTTTGAGATTTTGATTGATTATTTAACTATATCCGTTCATCTGCCTTATAATGAAATATCAAGGCATATTTTATTTTTTTGCTTTTAAATGTTTTTGTACCCAAGCCCTATTCTGACACCTGTATGAAAATACTTGCCGTTTCTCATTTGTCACATCTGCAGTCTATCATTTCAATTGTATAACTTTCACGAATGTCGATTTTCAATCTTTTTGTATTTGATAGCAATTTACTGCACATTAATAACAGTCAATAACTAAAAAGTGACCTCTGGTGCACTCGACTTATTATGTGGTGGAGCGTCACAAATAGACACTAGCGTGCATGTTTTTTTGTGAAATTTTCAATGTCTTTCTTGGAATCTGTCGACGTATTCCAATTTTTCCACTGTCTAACAAACAGGACTCTGTCCAGTGTTTAAAAACGCAATGACTGTATATAAGTAATATTTTAACTACACAAACAATCCAGGAAAACTTCAAGTGTCAAAAACATATAAAGTTGTTTATTTAGACAACTCTTTCGTTCATCTTTAGCATAACATAAACACACACAAATAAGTTTGTAGGCAGGCACTAGTACAAGTGTCAAAAAGAAATAATCTCGATCAGCCAAATTTTATCAAAGAGAAATCAAACTTGTCTGCTCGTGAAAAAATGCGTTTTACAGTGTGCCAGTTGAGTAGTTGTTTTTTTAGCAGAATACACCTCCAGCAATTTTTTTTAAAAGAAATAATGGATTACCGCAATGTGCTGGACAAAGTTATCGTTGATACAGTAATGCCACGGACAAAGTTATCGTTCATTATTGTAATGTCCTGGACAAAGAGGCCAGACACAAAACGTAAGTCTGGAACGGCTGAAAAGATGCTGCTGTACTATAAAACCACCAGCCTGGAGAATGTTGTTGACCAATGCATCCTACCAGTTCCCGAACGATCATCTAGGTCAAGGGACTGAAAGATGATGATATGGATGATGGATGATGATGATGATGATGATGATGATGATGATGATGGATGATGATGATGACGACGACGACGCGACGATGACGGCGGCGGCGGCGGCGGCGGCGGTGGTGATGATGATGATGATAGATGATGATGATGATGAGATGATGATGATGATGATGATGATGATACTAGCCCTTTTTCAGTCTTTCTGCAGGGATATGGTGCTCTTCCATCCTGGGGTTCTAGAGATGGTTATAACGTCAGGACTCCAGCCTCAAGAGATCAAAGAAGAAGAAGAAGGGGAGGAGGAGGAAGATGACGACGACAACGACTACGACAACGACTACGACAAAGAACAAGAACAAGGATTGTCCAGGCTTTGTTACTAATAAGTTTCTACGTCTGTAAACCTTGCATTAGATCGTCAATAATTTAACATGGATATGAGTTCAGGCATGCAGACCCTAAACTGGGTTGTCAAGCATTTGATTCTGACATGGTTTTAGGTCTGCAGACCTTGGCAGGACACTGTATATGTAGTGCCTTTAAAGGAATGTTCCTGAGCTATGTATGACAATAAGGCAACATGATTGTTTACATCTAGCTTTGCTTCAAGGGCATTGATGTATAACTACTAAAATTACACATAATTATATAAGTGCACACATATCTATGCATATCATTCTTTTTGCTTGCTCTCTCTCTCTCTCTCTCTCTCTCTCTCTCTCTCTCTCTCTCTCTCTCTCTCTCTCTCTCTCTCTCTCTCTCTCTCTCTCTCTCTCTTCTTCTCTCTCTCTCTCTCCTGTTAAATCCTGTTCCGCTATTTGTAAGAGTAGGCCATCGTGTGCCGGTGGGAACAGATGACATTTACAAAACTGCATACAC
Organism: Stramonita haemastoma; assembly: GCA_030674155.1. Taxonomy (NCBI): domain Eukaryota; kingdom Metazoa; phylum Mollusca; class Gastropoda; order Neogastropoda; family Muricidae; genus Stramonita; species Stramonita haemastoma. Next base: position 44,407,669 of record CM060316.1, on the reverse strand, counting down.
ACGGGGACTGGATGAAAAAAAGCGCAAGAGTGCTTATTCCATTATCCTCGATATAAAAGAATAAATCAAATCAAATCAAATCAAATCAAATCTCTGGAAAATTGGTTCTTTCGACAAGACAGTAACCATAATTCTGACAGCTGTTTGATCATGTAGGCCACACCATGGCTGAGAAATCTTATATGAAATGCCATGATAACTCGGGGGGGGGGGGGGGGGGGGGGGTGTGTATGTGTGTGTGCCTGTGGGGGAGGGGGGGGGGCTTGAGCTCATGATTGTGTTTTATGCATGTGTCTGTATGTGGATGAAAAATTGTTAAAGTGTGCAAAATGGTTGCCTGGGTCTGTGATTTTGATTTGCGGTATGTTATGTATACTTGTTGATTGTTTTTAGCCATGCTTGCTTGTAACCCACATGAATTTCTCACCCTTTTGAGACATTAAAGAGTTAGTATTCGTATTCGAGTCGTTGAGAGTTGAATCCCTAAAGAACACTATCAAACTGTCTATAAGATTAAAACACCAGGATTGATAACAACCACGCCATAATTTTCTTGTATTATTTATCTGTTACAGTTGATGACGCGGGTATTCAGGTTCTTGAGAAGTGAAGGGGATGCCCAGTTCTGATTTTGGTCAGGCCAGGTACAAGTGGGATGAGTAATAAGGAGGTCATCTTGACTGGTGCGATCTTGAGTGGGTCATTTTGGATTACCATCGTTGAGGAGAAATCGCTTTTTTGGTCTAATGAGAAGAGATAATTTAGTCCTACAAATCAGTCCCTTTTCAGGTAAGAAAGAATTGCAAGCGCATAGCTACAGAATCAGTTTGGTGCACTTTTTTAAAATTCTAAAACTGTTAACGTGATTTACATATTCCATCTCCAAGTTCTTTCCGGCTTTCCGTGCGTGCCTGTTTTAAGTACAGATTATGGGCATGTAAAGAACCCAAAGCTTTGGGCAGGAATGATAGCGAAGAACTGAAGCTCCTATTCGGCAGACGCTGTCTGGCATTGGGCAACAAGACCGCTCACAGTCTTTGGGAATACTGGTCTGATTTTATGCTGGTGTCTATGTCTGTTCTGAGTCTTCCTGCACAACAGTCACAGACATCAGCATGAACTCTGATATCTTTCACACGATGGTGGTGATGGGTAGGGGAGGGAGATGTCAGGTAAGAGACAGTGGGGTCTTCAAACTAGTTGTGGAAAAAACAGTCATCAGCAATGGGAAACTGATAAGAGATGTTTGTAGTCCTCTCTACACACCTACCCACATATTAAGTGTTGTTTTAAAAATCCGGAGCAGTTCTGAGATGAAATTTGGGATAGTCAATGTAAAGGGAATGTGGAAAGGGAAGGTGTTATCTGGTTTCACTGAGGTGAGGGTGAAAAGTGGCTAATTGGAGAACTGGAATGAGGAGGTGTTGCTTTGGATGGTGGGTGTTGCTTTGGATGAAAAACGAAGGTTTAATATTTCGAGTCTGTGTTTCCCTTGTGTCATGTGTTTGCGGAGTTTGCTGCTACCAATAAATGTCGTCTTATCAGAAAAGGTAAAGTTGATTATATGACCAGGTTCAGAATTGGGTGCAAATATATCAGTCTGAAACTTTTGCTTTGTTTCCTTGCAGGACGATTTTAGAGTTGATGTTTCTGTTTTGCTCTGTTACATCTCTGATACCACAGCTGTCAGTTTCTCCCACTTTCAGCTCCTCTCAGCTGCTAATTAATCCATCCCATCCCAGCTCAGATGGGGCCAGCTGGTGCTAATTATAGCAGGAACTGACCACACTTGGAGTAGGTAAAATGAAAGGGCGCGCTAAATATAGCACTCTTGACTGAGTGGTGTTGGATTTGTGCGTTGTGATACACACAGAATCTTAGTAGAAAATGGATGCGATGCAGATGTGCCTTTAATATGTACTTTGTACTGGATCTAGTGTCCCTGGGAGTCAATGTTTTTGCTTACGTCAGCTAATTCATTTTGCTCCTTGGATCACGTGATACGGCCCAAGTATAGAGAGTGAATTCAGTCATCAAAGTTTGCAGGAAACCAAAAAAAAAATTTCATGGTATGCATGCATTGTATGGTAAGGATTGAATGAAGGCTGAATCAGTCCATGGATCCAAACAAGACACAGGCTGCCAAACAGTCTACATCTGGTATCAGCCTCATCCCGTCCTTTACATCATCAGAAAATAAACCATCCGCCAACATCTTGAGCGAGTTTGGGTTTACACACAATTGTATTAGTTCAGAGCAACGTATCACCAACACATGAAATAAGTACAAAAAGCAATGCTTTGATGAAAGATTTAAGAAAGTGATAAAGTTTTCAGAAGGTACCAATAACTTTAAACCACACACATTTCACTGGAAAAAGTGAGCTCATTTCGAGTTCTTCACCTGGTGACGATGATGAAATTCAGTCAAAAGCTGAGAACACTAGATCCAATGTTAAAGAAGGCTGTAAATAAACCTGTCTCTGAAGATCCGCCTTGTAAGACTTGTAATCAAAGCACCATAATCTGCTTACTGTCATGTGCACACAAATAAAAAACAATATAAAAAATATGAGATCTGAAACGATTGTCATCTGTCGTTAATTACACAGTAATTCTAGGAGATATGGTCAATTGTTTTCCCTTGTCTTTCCTTTGTTATCACAAGAGTACCTTGGACATATGTCTGAACCTGGGAGAGAGAGAGAGAGAGAGAGAGAGAGAGAGAGAGAGAGAGAGAGAGAGGAGAGAGAGAGAGAGAGAGAGAGAGAGAGAGAGAGAGAGAGAGGGTTTCTTAGTTGATGACACTATATGGTATCAGGATCACATGGACTGGATTGCACCAATAGTTCACACAAACATGTGTCTTATGTGCTGACGGCAACATCAACAGGATATGTCCTCATGAATGGAAATTATTGCTCGCACCAATATGCACTTCATCCTGTAAAGAAAGCCATTGATGTACCAGTGGGATACGTCATAATGGTCAGTCTCAGAGAGCGTGCCCTGTCCTCCTGTTGTGCAGAAATGGGCCTGTCTGTATGGGCCATGAGTGGATCTGAGCATTCAGACAGTGACTTTATATATGATTTCAACACAGCTCACGTGTACAGAGCTCAAAAGGTGACTGTCAGTGTGGATACAAACACACGCAAGACCAACTGTTTTCAGCTTTTCTTTTCCCTCCATCTTGATAGCGATATTTCTCCAAAACTGCAGAATGGTTTGTTCAACTGTTCAGTTGGACACTACCCTAGCATTCAGCATCATCTACGATGTAATATGAGAACAGAGTGTGAGGATGGCCGGGATGAAACAGAACAGTGTTCCTACAGTAGTCCTGACTGTCAAGGTTTAGTGGCGTTATGCAACCGTTGCTACAAATTCACCACAAGTGATGTTCTTCATGCGTTTCCTTCCAATGAAAAACACATGTACAGAAAAGCCAGAAAATACTGTGAGCACATAGGAGGTGTTCTGGGAATGCCGAAGTGTGAGTTTAACTGGTATCAAGCAGTTTTAAAGCTGACAGTGCCATATGTGTACCTCTGGAGAAAGGTTGTCATGGTTGGCTTGTACATCGGGGATAAAGCATTACCCAACATGTACAGACGGAGCATTGCCAGTGAAGATAACACAATTCTCTTTCATTCTGTTCTATTTGCTGATGACTGGGCAGGCATGGATAAAGCGTCATTCCAGTGCATTACCAGTGTAGCAGAAGGGTATTACAAATGGCCTTATCAACAACGTGGATTTACACCACAGAGGAGAGTAGCACTTTGTGAATTTAGAATGAAGAACCAATCGAGGGACAATAACTATCTAAACCCAATCAAACTTGCCAGCTCCCAATTTTCGTTTGATGCAAGTTCCTTCCTTACAATCTGTGCAGATGGTCATTTGACGTTAACAGTCCTCACGTGTGGTTCACTACAGAGGACACTATGTGACAGAGAATGTCCAGCATGCATTTTCCCCAGTCAAGCATCCACTGCACCAGACGCGTTAGGCCCTCAGGATCAGCATACCAGGCTGGTCCCTTTGTTTTCTTGTGATGATGGTCTCGGTATGCTGTCCCACAGCCTGCTGTGTGACTTCCTTAATGACTGCTTAGATCACAGTGATGAATCTTTCTGTATTCACCCTCCTTGTATCAGAAGCTTTACTTGTGATAATGGTCAGTGTGTACCATTTGATAATGCCTATGACAGGATACCCCACTGTCAAGATGAATCCGATGAAAAAGATGCTGATGTCGGATCCTTCAGAAAGCAGTATCAGCACACAACACAGTATATTCCATCTCCAGTTCTGATTAAATTTGATGTCAGACAATTCACTTCCAGTCCCATGAAACTAAACGAATCTTGTCCAGACAGTCATTACCGCTGTCCTGGCAAATTCAATGACTGTCTGCCGGTGTATACTTTATGCAATGGAGTGAACGACTGTTTGGATCATAGGGATGAGCGTGGGTGTGATGAAATGACGTGTCCAGGGTTTTTCCGCTGCAGAAATTCCAGATTATGTCTCCACAATGAGCATCTGTGTGACGGATGGTCTCATTGCCCTCTGCGTGATGATGAGTTATCTTGTGACGTGACCTGTCCTGAGGGCTGTGGGTGTCTTGGTCACACCTTTGTCTGCATTCACTCCTTTGCTGTTGACCGTTTTCCTCAGCTGCGTTATCTAGACGCCACTTGGTCTGGGATGACACTATCTGATGTTTCAGGGAACAGTTATCTTATTCATCTCATTCTTTCCCAGTGTTCTCTGTCTGCCCTGCATCCTGTATCCTTGCTCAATTTAGGGGTGCTTGATCTTTCTGGTAATAGGCTGCAACAAGTGAATATGACACACATTCAAAAATTAAAGAATCTAAAAGAGTTGTCTTTGTCTGACAATCCTATCACCTTCTTGTACACTGACCTTTCATCAGTTCCTCAACAGAGCCAGCTCACGACCATTGATCTGTCCTATACCATGCTGACTGCACTTGACACTGAAGTCTTCTCCAAGTTCTGGGGTTTGAAGAAGATGAATCTAACATTTACCACCATCCATACTATCAGCAACAGTGGTTTTCGCTTTACACCAGTGCTTGTAGAATTACACTTGTTAAGAAGTCCTGTGAAAGTGTTTCCACCAAATGTTTTCAAACAACTTTACCATTTCCGCATGCTATCAACGGACAATTACAAGCTGTGCTGTGGTGAAAATCTTCCAGACAGTTTTGACCCAGCCTACTGTTTTTCACCAAAGGACGAGATTTCCTCTTGCAGAGACTTGCTACAATCAGAAATATATCGGGTGTTCCTCTGGATCATCAGCTGTCTCTCAGTGACCGGCAATGCTTTCTGTTTTCTGGCACGTGTGTGTATGAAGAAGCTGTCCTCTAAAAAGGGTTTTACTATCTTTGTCATGAACCTAACGATGGCCGACTTTTTCATGGGCATCTATATCGCTATTATTGGTGCAGCTGATGAAGTGTTTCGGGGTAGGTATCTCCATTATGACGAGGTGTGGATGAACAGCACCACTTGTAAGATTGCTGGATTCCTTTCAGTCCTATCCTGTGAAGTGTCTGCCATGACCATCTGGCTGATTACGCTTGATAGATTTATTGTTCTCCGATTTCCATTTAGCCCTCTACGATTTGGAAAAACATCTGCTGCCTCGGTGTGTCTTTTCGTGTGGGTGAAGGGGTTTCTTCTTGCACTTGTACCATTACTGCCTGTCACGTCTCACTGGGAGTTTTATAGTCAGACAGGCATATGCATTCCTCTTCCAGTGACCAGACACGATTTCAAAGGAAAGACATATTCCTTCAGTATTTTCATTCTGTTAAATTTCGTTCTTCTTTCCATGATCTCTGTCGGTCAGGTCTTTATCTATTTATCAATAAAGAAGAACGCCTTGGCTACCAACACGACAACGGTATCGAAAGACATGACCATTGCTCAAAGACTGATCACTGTTGCTGTCACAGATTTCCTGTGCTGGTTTCCTATAGGACTGTGTGGGATGCTGGCACTGACCGGGGTTGCAGTCCCTGTGGACGTGAATGTGGCTCTGGCTATATTTGTTCTGCCTTTGAACTCCGCCCTCAACCCTTTCCTCTACACTTTCAATAGTCTGGCTGAGAAACGTCGGAGGTCAACTGAGGCTAAATTGTTGAAATGGTTAGAGTCCAATGCTTATGTTGTAAATCTTTGACTATCAGCAAAAACTACGCTTGTCTTGTGTGTGTGTGTGTGTGTGTGTGTGTGTGTGTGTGTGTGTGTGTGTGTGTGTGTGTGTGTGTGTGTGTGTGAGTGAGTGTGTGTGCATGGGAGTGTGTGTGCATGTGTGTGTATGTGTGTGTATGTATGTGTGTATGTATGTTTGTGTGTGTGCGAGCGCGCGCGCGCGCGCGCGCGCGCGTGTGTGTGTGTGTGTGTGTGTGTGTGTGTGTGTGTCTGTGTCTGTGTCTGTGTATGTGTCTGTGTGTTTGTGTGTCTGTGTGCGTCTGTAGATGTCTGTGTGTGTCTGTTTTGAAAATTTGTCATCCGTTCCTACCAGCAAGGAAATGCCTACTCTTTTGAATGGCAGAACGGTTTTATCGTGTGCACAAGATGTTCTGCGTGCATTCGCACATGGGCATCTGTTTATAGTCTCATCCGAAGGACTTTCAGGGAAGTTGAGTTTTGTTTGTAACCAAATTTTGCAGGGTTTTACAGATGAGGAAACTATTATTGCCATTCTGCATTTCTTTTTCTGCAATACTGTCGGATCAGGTGATGAAACCATATAAAAGAAGGCATCAGATCGCCAGAGCCACGATTCGCTGTTGGCCCGAAAGGAGTAAAATCTTTAGTGTTCAGGGGAGATACAGCATACCACTTCAATATCCTTAGGTGTAGTTTGATTTGGGGTTACTTCCCTTAGACTTTCATATCTTTCTCTGTCTGTCTGTCTGTCTGTCTGTCTGTCTGTCTGTCTCTCTCTCTCTCTCTCTCTCTCTCTCTCTCTCTCTCTCTCTCTCTCTCTCTCTCTCTCTCTCTGTTTTTAATAAGGTTTTTCAATGGTTCTAATTCAGGCTTTTCTTTTTATTTTGTTTTTGGGAGAGGGGTGGGGGCTGCTCTTTAAGGCAAGATTTCACAATAATCCTCTCTTTCTGTTTTGTCTTTTTTGTTCAGATAATGTTGAGTATAGGCATGCCGCAAGATCAAAAGGACTTGCAATAACAACATTGCAAGGCACTATCTAAAGAGGAAGATTGGATGAAGGCAGGTGCAGAATGCTGCAGTATACAACACAGACAACCTTGACGTGCCACTCTTTGGAACCGGAATAAAAAGTATCACCATTGCAAGACGATAAGAGAACACAACAGCTGGATAAAGAAAAGGTGTACCTAGATTGGCAGCCAACAGACGGCTGCAAAACTCCTGCCAGACAGACAGACAACTACTTGACTAGATGACATCGAGAAACATTATGTAACCGGCGTGACATGATACAGAGAGGCACAAGACAGGAACCGATAGGGAGTAGGATGGGGGGTGGGGGCTGTTACGTAGGGTAACATCCTGCATCCTGCAGTGGCTGGACAGCGCTGAGGTAACAGTTACAGGGAAATATCTCATAGCCAGCACTCTCTGTCCACGCAGCTTTTCAGCCTCCCATACGATCGGCATCATGGTTCCGACCCCAAAAGGAAAGAAAGAAAGAAAATAAGAAGGAGGGAAAGAAAGACAGGAAGGAAGGAAGGAAGGAAGGAAGGAAGGAAGGAAGGAAGGAAGGAAGGAAGGAAGGAAGGAAGGAAGGAATAGAAAAAGAAGAGGACATAAGAAAGAAGAGGATGGAAGGAAAGAAGGAAGGAAGGAAGAAAGGAAGGAAGGATGGAAAGAAGAAAGGAAGGAATAGAAAAAGAAGAGGACATAAGAAAGAAGAGGATGGAAGGAAAGAAGGAAGGAAGGAAGGAAGAAAGAAAGGAAGGAAGGAAGGAAGGAAGGGAGGAGGGAAAGAAGGAAGGAACAAACAAATAAACAAACAAGCAAAGGAAGGAAGGAAGAAACAAACAAACAAAGAAGTTATAGAAGACTTATCGAGCAGGTAAATAAAAGAGTGAGAGGAAAATGTTAGCACAGGTTTTCAGGAAAGTGATGATGATACCATGCATAATGAGAAAGCTTCGAGACCGTTCCATTGCCTTGAAGATTAGATCTGTATAATTATGGCCGTAGATTTCACTTTTTGAACGCCATTCGAATTCGATCAAAACTAAAGGACGTTTACGGGGTGTTTTGTTTTTCTTTATCACATTTCTGTAACTCCACAGTTACAGTAAACTGAGCTTTTCTTTAAATCTTGTTAAGTTTCTGATGAGAAAAACTTGCTGCTGCTGCTGCTGTTGCTGCTGCTGTTGTTGTTGTTGTTGTTTTTGCGTGGGCTTTTAGTTATCCTCGTCATCGTTGTTGGTGTTATTGGTGGTATATATGTTGATTTTCTTCTTTTTCTTCTTTCTTCTTCTTCCTCTTCTTCTTCTTCTTCTTTGCATTCTTTGCATTCTTCTTTGCATTCTTCTTTGCATTCTTCTTTGCATTCTTCTTCTTCTTCTTTTGCACTATTCTTCTCTCTTTTTTTGCATTCTTCTTTGCATTCTTCTTCTTTTGCATTCTTCTTTCTCTTCTTCTTCTTCTTTGCATTCTTCATTACATTCTTCTTCTCCTGCTTCTCCTCCTCCTTCTCCTTCTGTTCATTTGTACCCCGCTTTCTGGGAAGTTTCAAGCAGTTATTACCACACAAGTCATTCGGATCTTACCGCAAACGCGGTCACTCTCTCCTCCACCACACAGCAAACAATCCACGGGAAGCCAAGATGCGCAAGATGTTCTGCATGTGTTTGCACGCGGGGTCTCTGGTTATAGTCTCACCCCAAGGATTTCGGGAGTAAGTAGACTCTGCACTGATGTGTTAACTTCAGGATGAAACATTCCCTTGAATGGGATTCGAACCCGGCTCGGCAGATCACGAGCGTAATGCGCAACGCTTCAAACATCAGGCTACCCCCTGAGAGAGAGAGAGAGAGAGAGAGAGAGAGAGAGAGAGAGAGGGGGGGGGGTATCAGAGTTGGAGAGAGAGAGGGGGGGGGGGTATCAGAGTTGGAGACAAGAGGGAGCAAGAGGCAGACTATCACCCTCATCTCACACAGTAGTGGGAGAGAGAACGGATGGAGAGACAAAGGACCCAACACTGTAAACAAAGAGATCATGTTCCGAAGAAGAAGTTGTCGACCCTTAATTTCGCCTGTATAGCTTCTTGGCCTTGTCCTCATAGAGCAGGTCTAAAAATACATGGCGCGTGCACGCGTGTATCTCTCTCTCTCTCTCTCTCTCTCTCTCTCTCTCTCTCTCTCTCTCTCTCTCTCTCTCTCTCTCTCTCTCTCTCTCTCTCTGTTGTAAATGATACTGTTAGTATCCAGGTTGTACAACAACTGTCTCTTTGCTCCTGTCTCTCTGTCCTTTTGTCTTTCTGTCTGTCTGTTGAAATTTGATTATCTTACATCATCTTTAAATGAAATGGAGATTTCGTGGGCCGTATAAAAGGTAAAAAAGGTAAAGGTGTCCCATAACATAATTATGCGCTCGTAGGGGAGCGAGGCATCAGAGATCTCAGCTTCTCTAGGGGCCAGCATATTTACGTCGTCTTCTGTACCATCGATTATCATGCGATAAACGAAAAATATCACTGATTCTGTTGTTCCAGTTGCTGTGGTCTCATGGTGATCTTCATTTTGGTTTACCCTTGCACTTCTGTGTTCTGTGTAAGTGGTGAGTTTGTGTCATAGCCTTTGGGTCTGGACATTCATAGGACAAGTTCATTGGACTGAGATTGTGGCGGTCACAATGTCTAGAGATCGTAACATTGGATGATGAATACACTCCTGTTTCCATTTTTATAAGATAATTGCCATCAGTCTCTGCCTCCCTTAAGCTGTTGTCATCAACATTATGTTCTTCATCTTCTTTATTTGTCATAATCATGATCATGTTGATACTGACAGTAACGGGAAGGAGGAGAAGGAACATGGTGACGGCCGTAGTAGTGGTGGTAATAGTAGAAAGAAAATGTAGGAGGAAAATACTGATGACAATGTAACCGAAAAGACGTATGTGATATCCTATCTCTGCACAATGCATAAGGTAGGCACAGCTAGCTAGTCAAGATGAGATCTCTCATAAGAGGTTGTATACATTCTGCATATCAACGTGAAGGCGAAGATTATGCAACGGAGGGATTTTGACCACCAGCCAAGGAAACCGAGCATCGCACAATTGGCAGGCGTGTCGGATTTAGTAACACAACGCAGCGACAGGGCCCTGATAGCATGGGAGGTAATCTACTTGCCACCCCATCACATCCACCACAGGCTAACTTGCACCGCGTCCCGAGGTACGCTACCTGACCAGCATATTTATAGCCAGTAGCCCCTAACTATTGCCACCTGCTGGTTGCCTGTAACCAGTGACTATCCCCCTTGGGTATAAGATCCCACTAGCTCACACCATTTGTAACAGAGTGGAGATCTTTGATCTCCCATCTGTTCACATTACCTTGGGTGGGCACAGCTAGACAACAATTACGATGTGACCTCTAAAACGAGGCTGCATAAATTCCCTAATTCACTGTGAAGGCCACGTGTACGTAACAGGGAGGGGGGGGGATGTTCGACCACCACCCAAGGAAACAGAGCATTGCACAATTCGCAGGTGTGTCTCGATTTAGAAACACAAGGCTGTGACATGGCCCTGATCGCATGGGAGGTAATCTACTTACCGCCCCATCACATTCATAATGATGATGATGATGATGATGATGATGATGATGATGAAAACAACAACAACATCGCGTTACATGGTACTGTACTTTAAACTTTGAATTAAACCAAAGCGCTTTCTTCGCACGAATCAGTCACGTGCGCAACAACGCTCAGTATTCATCACAACACAAAAAAACTAATACCGAAAACGAAATGAAATAAAGCAAACTAAAACACACACACACACACTCAAAACAAACGCCAAAACGCACATTTTTTTATATATATATAAAAACATGAAAGATGAAGAAGAGAGATATTTAACCCTCCACACCCCCGCTGTCTATGACAAAATGAAATTATCCGCCCAGGGGTGTAAGAGGGAGACAAGGGGCCAATTTCCGTCAACTCCATCAAGACCGTGTGCTTGCACAGCCAAAGGAAAATGAGACGCTGTGAGTTGGCGATCTTTAAACCAAATAAAAAAAAAAACAGCAACAACAAAAAAAGAAGGGGAGAAGGAGGTTAGAATGATGTAGATATGTCACAACGTGATGCTTTGCCCTTTCCAGTTGTGACCATTTTGGATTACAAAAATTCAATCTCCTTTCGTTTCAAATTGGGTTGGGTTTTTTTGTCTGCTGCGTTGGCGCGAACACGATATAGTTTTGATTTAGGGTGGGTTTTTTTTT
>CM060316.1:44391167-44393667 GCA_030674155.1 Stramonita haemastoma | reverse complement strand
TGCTCGAGGTTTTCTGATAGATAATTATGTGTACTCGTGTGACAGTGCATATACTGTGTGCACTGATAGTATTCTGATTGTATTAGCGCTGTGTTTCTACGGTGTCACACTGCAGATCGTGTCACTACAGTATCCTAGTTTTTGCTTGGAACTTTCCCCAATCCACTAGACTATGAGTGGTAGTCTGGGTGTCAGTAATTCGGATGAGACGATCAACCCAGGTCCCGTGTGCAACACACATTAAGTGCACGTAAAAGAACACAAGGCAACAGCAGAGTTGTTCCTGGCATAATTCTGTTGAAAAAAGCCACTTTGGTAGGGAAACACAATCACATGTAAGCAGAAAACGAAAACAAATCGGTGGCGCTGCCCTTGTGGCGACGCGTTCTTCTCCGGAGAAGAGAAGTCCGAATTTCATGTAGAGAAATCTGCCGTGACATAAAGTGACATACAAATACACATATCAACAAAGTGCTCATGCAGTGTCAGTGCAAGATCATGTTTCTATGACACATGTGTAGCTTTTATCTCTGGGTATTTCATTTTTATTGATGTTATGTACTCTTTCATTTCGAGGATAATGGAACTAAACACTCATGTGCTTTTTTGACATCAAGTTCCCGTGTGTATGTATGCAGTTTTGTGAATTTTTATAATCTGTTCTCACCGGCACACAATGGCCTATCTATCTATCTATCTATCTATCTATCTATCTATCTATCTATCTATCTATCTATCTATCTATCTATCTGTCTATCTATCTATCTATCTATCTATCTATCTATCTATCCCTTAGTCTGGCACCGTGGGGGCATCCAAGAAGACTTGACAACCATTTCTCTCTCTGTTCTGCCTTTTCTCAGGGTTGAGTTCTAGGCCTGTCCGTTCGCTGATGTCCTCCCATCTCTTCTTTGGTCTGCCTCTTTTTCTTCCTCCCTGGACAGTGCCTTGTAGTATTGATTTTGCTAGTCCTTTTGATCTTGTGACATACCCGTACCATTTAAGTATACGCTTCTGTATGATTGATAGATTTTCGTAGGGACATATGGTTTGCTGGATTCTGTTATGCATGTTTTCGTTGCTTCTGTGGTCTCTGTAGGAGATGCCAAGGAGTCCCCGGAAGCATCTCATCTCTACTGCCTGTACTGTTCTCTTCACAATGGCCAACTCTGCCAAAAAGCAGAGTGGGTTTTAACGTGGGTAGATCTGCCGTGTGGAGTGTGACCCGATGTGTTACTAACTAGGTCTTGTTGCTTTACATCATCCGTCTTCTCTTCTCTGGGCTGAGATTGATAGAGCTTCTAACTGTCCGCTCTCGCGGAGTAGAATTTTTAAAAACTCTTGTGCACCTGTTTCTTTGGTTGTCTGTTTGTCTATTATCTGTGTCTATGTGTGTGCGTCTGTCTCTGTGTTTCTCTGTGTATCTATGTGTCTATCTAACTGTCTGTCTTTATGTGCGTTTGGGCGTGCGTCTGTGTGTGTGTGTGTGTTGTCATTGTCTGTGTGTTATGTTGTCATTATCTGTGTGTGTTTGTCTGTCTGTCTGTCCCTGTCTGTCTGTTTTTGTTTGCCCCTATCTGTCTGTCTGTCTATCTGTCTGTCTGTCTGTCTCTCTTTCTCTCTCTCTCCCCTTTCACCCACGTATCCACCCACTATAGAGAGACAGAGGAACATGAAGACAGACACACAAATGACAGAACATTATTTTTCAACCATAAAGAAAGACCAACCCCCATCAAATCAGTAGGTGAACTTTTATCGCTTTAAAAAAAATTTAAAGAGCAAAAAGCAACAGAAAGGATCACTGAAATGATAAACACAATCATCTTCATCGAAACACTAGTTAGAAGGGAGAGAGAGAGAGAGAGAGAGAGAGGAGAGAGAGAGAGAGAGAGAGAGGAGAGAGAGAGAGAGAGAGGAGAGAGAGAGAGAGAGAGAGAGAGAGAGAGAGAGAGAGAGACAGACAGACAGACAGACAGACAGACAGACAGACAGACAGACAGACAGAGACAGACAGACAGACAGACAGACAGACAGACAGAGACAGAGACAGACAGACAGACAGACAGACAGACAGAGACAGACAGACAGACAGGGAAATTATCACTGAGAGAGAGAAAAAAATTATCACTGAGAGAGAGAGAATATCAAAGAATATATCACAGAGAGAGAGAGACAGACAGACAGACAGAACGTATGCTCTGTCATTAAAACTACAACAACAACTAAAAAGAGATAAGCGTTGGCTGACAGTGTACGAGTCTGGCTGACAGCAAGATAATACGCACACACCTGGCGCCGACGAAATCAGCAAGCAGAGATCAAATAATGCACACGTTCACATGGATCAGCGTTAGATTCCAACCATATGTTGGCAAAAACGCTGTTCAAAATAGAAAGCCTAATGTTCATACACGCACATACGCGTCTGAGGCATATATATATATTATATATATATATATATATATATATATATATATATGCCTCAGACGCGAAAACT
>CM060316.1:44371167-44376167 GCA_030674155.1 Stramonita haemastoma | reverse complement strand
GTTCCTAAGTGTGTGTATACGTTACCAGGTGCACACTCACACAAGTGTGTTATCGAGACACTTACATGTTCGCAGAAAGCCAGGGAGCAGGCAATAAATTATTACAGTAGTTAACATAATTGCCCTTAAGTATTTCCGTGCGTGAGTATCGACACCCCCTCGCGTGTTTCGAGGCCCCTTTGTTTCTGTTGGTTCCTTCCGTGCTTGCACACCTACGCCTACACACACACGCACGCACGCACACACACACACACACACACATACACACACAAACACATACACCTACGCACCTACACCTACCCACCTACGCACACACGCACACACACACGCGCATATCATGGATCAAATATAGCAGCAAGAACAGCAGCATCAAGGACCATTTGTTAATGCCATGGTTATCGTTAATTATCAATCATTACTCGTAAGCACTGGCTGGCAGTGGTGAATGACTGAACCTGTGTGGCACTGACCCATCCCGCTCAGCCTATTACCTCCCACACAACTATGTAAAAACGAGGGTTGCGTCTCTGCGTCTATCTGTCTGTCCTTCTGTCTGTCTGCCTTTCTGTTTCTCTGTGTCTGTCTGTCTGTCTCTGTCTGTCTGTCTGTCCCTGTCTCTGTCTGTCTGTCTGTCTGTCTGTGTCTCTATCTCTATCTCTGTCTGTCTCTGGCTCTCTCTCTCTCTGTCTGTTTGTCTGTCTGTCTCTCTGTCTGTTTGTCTGTCTGTCTGTCTGTCTGTCTGTTTGTCTCTCTCTCTCTCTCTCTCTCTCTCTCTCTCTCTCTCTCTCTCTCTCTCTCTCTCTCTCTCTCTCTCATATACATCAGACATTCCTTTACAGTCAACAAAATATTTTTCCGGTTAAAAAGGAAAGATTGACAACTCTCATCCCCCTCCAACCTCCCCACCCCACCCCCCAAAAAAAAATCTCAGAATGTTTTAGGAGTAAAGAAGAAAAAGATAAATCAAAGATGCATGCCTATCACTGTGTTACTATCTTTGTTTTTCAAATTTTCTAAGTATGTTCGCCTTCATCAGAAATCTGGCAAGATGTCAACATTACAAATTCAAATCAAACATGTTGACTTCTTTCGGATTTGTTTTTTTTCTTTACCAAAGTGCAAGAGAGAAAGATAGATGAGATCTGATTAGGAGGTGAGGTCGAATACATTTTTTCTTTTTTAACAGAGAGAAATAAGGAACAGGAGAGGGTGAGGTGGTGAGGTGGTGGGGTGGGGGTTAGGGGGGAGAAGAAAGATCGATAATGATGAAATGTCAGGCTACTTAGAGAGAGAGAGAGAGAGAGAGAGAGAGAGAGGAGAGAGAGAGAGAGAGAGAGAGAGAGAGAGAGAGAGAGAGAGAGAGAGAGAGAGAGAGAGAGAGAGAGAACTCGAACTCGAACTCGAAAACTTTATTCACAAAAAGGCCATTGGCCCATACATGAAGGGGGTTGCCAAACTGCTTTGGTATTTTGTTGTTGGATTAAGACAACAGTAATAACAACAAAAGGAATTATTATACAGCAGCAACATCAGTTACAAAGATATGACTTACGATAATAAAATATCTCTTATTCTGAAAGCTTTACACAAATATAAAGTGAGGCTGCGCACAACTTCAGGTTGACTTGACGCCATGAGTAAACAGAGTCTGAAAGAATTAGCCTGCCTACTATATTTTACAGGGATGTAACTCTGCCTAACAGCCTCTAACACTGGACAGCATAACACAAAATGTACTTCATCTTCAGGTGCTTGCTTACATAATGGGCATAGTAACCTAGGGTCATCAACATCATATCCTCTGTATCTGGATTTATGAACATTTATATCTGATACACCAAGTCTAAATTTAGACATAATTCTTTTCAAATGAATGTCCATATCAAGCTTGAGATAGGGTTTGATATCATGAGTACTTATAAATTGTCTATACATTTGATATCTTTCACTGGTTTGTATATGGTCATTCCATTGCTGCCATCGGCAGTCAATCAGTCTTTGCCTGAAAGCGTTTATAAATTCTCTACAATTTCCAACACCTTGATTAAGCCAAACAAATCCAAAACCGAGTTCACATAAACAGGTGCGTATTTGTGTAGCCCAGTTGTTTTTCCCTTTGAGGTCTAGATCATAAAGCATCTTGTAAGACTTAAAAGGTAGCCTGTTCTCATCCATATATAGAATCTTAATCCAGTATCTAATACATCTTACAGCAGCATTAACGGAGAGAGGATATCTATTAGTTTCACTATACACAAGATCATTAGGCGTACGTCTATCTAAGCCTAGAAACTGTTTTAAAGCAAAGAGGTGCACCGATTCACAATGTGTTGCAGCTGCATCCAAACCCCAAATTTCTGCACCATATAACACAGTGGGTTGTATTTGGGCATCAAATATCTTAATGAACAAATCAAAGGAGTTATTATTCAATATTCGTAATTTTCTCAAAACCAATAACAAACTTCGTTTACCTCGACTTGCCAGATCTTTACATGCAGTTGTGAAACTAAGCTTAGTAGAAAAACAGATTCCTAAGTATTTATATACATTAATCACAGGCATGACTTTACCATTGTACAACCATTTTTCATGAGCAGCTAAATGACCACCTTTTCTGAACACAACGATATTGCTCTTATTCAGATTAACCTTAAGATCAAGTGCCACTGCAGCACTGCTCAAGCTATTTAACTGCTTTTGTAAGCCAACAACTGTTTCAGATAGCAGGATAACATCATCAGCAAGTAGAAGAATAGATAATTCTGTGGCATCTTGGGGGAAAGTGGCACCATGTTTACCATTATTGATGACTTCTCTGGCTAACTCGTTAATAAAAACCGAAAACAGTAAAGGGCTACATACATCACCCTGTTTAACACCAGTGGTACAGTATATTACATCAGTCAGTTTAGTACCACATCTTATTCTGCTTCTGACATTCTGATACATGGCTCTCAAACATCGTAATAATTTACCCTTCACACCATTTTTCAGGAGAATAGGCCACAACAAGTTTCTATTAACAGAATCAAATGCCTTTTCAAAATCAATAAATGCCACATAGAGCTTACGGTTAAGAGCAAACTGTTTCTGTACAAACGCAAGCAGAGTAAACATATGATCTATAGTGGAATATCCTCTCTTAAAACCAGCTTGGTGTTCACCTGTAATATCATTTTTCATAACCCATTCCTGTAATCTGTTATTAATGATAGTACTATACAACTTACTACTTATATCACTAAGAGAAATTCCTCTGTAGTTATTAGGGTTATCAACATCGCCCTTTTTGTGTAATGTTAGGATTATAGATTCAGTCCAGTTATCTGGGAAAAGGCCATCATCAAAGATTTTGTTGAATAATTTTAGAAGGAAAAGCACAACGTCTTCACCTCCATTTTTCAGCAATTCTCCAATGATTTGATCAGGACCTGCTGCTTTATCATTCTTTAGTTTTCTAAGTGCCCAATATATTTCACCTTTAGATATTGGACGATCAAAATCTTCCTCACTTTCATCATAGTCAACATTAGTATTCATGGAGTTGTCTGATGAGTCTTTCTCCAACAGGGTTTTGAAATGTTGAAACCAACTGTCAACTGATATACTATTCTTTGGCTGACTATTTCTAAATGACGCCTTCTTAACACATTTCCAGAACTGGACTTGAGAAGAGATTGAAGACACCATGTCTGCAAGTAATGTCATATTATACTGTTTCCTTTTCCTTTCTAGCATGTATTTATATTCCCTTCTTAAAACACAGTACAAGTTTCTGTCTTCATTCTTTAACGTTTTCCGGTAAGTCTTTAATAATTTTCTTACCCTGTACTTCATACTTTTACATTCATTATCAAACCATGTTGCATTTGATAAACCTTTTTTTACATGTACCTGTTTCTTCATACATTCAGCACTGGACTTTATACAACTATTAAACAAATCTAGAGCTTCATTAATGTTCTCATCAATCATCTGTAAGGCATTTGAAAAAGTTACACACATGTCTTCCTCACAAAGATTATCTTTATAAGCTGAGAGTTTGTTTTCATCCCACACAAACTTTTCCACAACAGATGGCTCTTCGGCTGTTACATATGTTTTATACAATGGATTAATATGTAATTCCACAGGAAGGTGATCTGAATCAGAACGTTCAGCAACAAACAAACGGCATGAGTCAAAAATCTGAGAGAACAAATCATCTGACACTAAAAAATAATCATTAACACTGCATCCTCCATCAGAAATGTACGTATAACGACCCTGCTGATCACCATTACATACACCATTCAGAATTTGTAAACTAAATGTAGTACACATATTCAATAATAATTTACCATAATTATTTATAACAGAATCTTCAGAATAACGATTACCACTAAGAGACATGCTTTTACTTTGAAACTCTGAAATAAAATCATCTGCCACATGATGGCAAGAAAAGTTTGATGTCCTACTGTTTAAGTCTCCACACAATATTATATCAACTTCATCCAAAGCAACCACACAATCGGCTAAATATTCTTCCATCATAGCAATCCCACTATCATTATCAAACATGTTATAAAAAGGAGAGCCTTCAGGTGGGATATACACACATACAAGCAAAACATTTCTTGAGGTACACAATAAAGATTTGTCACAGAGAAAAGTACAAATGTTAGGGTATGGAACATCTAAATATTTTACAAGAGCAGATAACTCATTCTTAATTAAACAAACTACTCCCCCTGATCGTCTCCCTTGATGGCTAACTTTAGTTGCCGCCTTACAGAAGGCTTTATAGCCACTAAAAACATCTGGCTGGATATTTTCCAAAAACGTTTCTGTCAGACAAATAAAATCAAAGCTACGCACATAAGATACAAAATCTCCATCGGCCAGTTTTGAAAATAATCCATTTACATTCCAGGACAAAAATGAAAAAGTTTTATTTGCTTGATTTGTATTGCTACACTCTGGTTGATCTACTACATCATCTAAACTCACATTTC
>CM060316.1:44363667-44366167 GCA_030674155.1 Stramonita haemastoma | reverse complement strand
CCTCAGTGTCGTCGTCCTCATCACCATAGTCATCCTCGTTGTCGTCGTCCTTATTACAATAGTCCTCATCCAATCTGTCGTTGTCCTCATCACCATAGTCATCCTCACTGTCGTCGTCCTTGTCACCATAGTCATTCTCATTGTCGTCGTCATCATCACCATAGCATCATCATTGTTGTCGTCCTTATCACCATAGTCATCCTCATTGTCGTCCTTTTCGTTGTCGTTGTCCTCATCACATCATCATCATGATTGTTATCATCGTCGTTGTAGTAACCATCAGTTCATAATCATCATTACCATCATCATCATCACCATCATCATCAATCATCTCTCTCTCTCTCTCTCTCTCTCTCTCTCCTCTCTCTCTCTCTCTCTCTCTCTCTCTCTCTCTCTCTCTCTCTCTCTCTCTCTCCTCTCCTCTCTCTCTCTCTCTCTCTCTCTCTCTCTCTCCTTTCCTTCGACCTTGCCCCGCCAAAGAGCCCTTTCATGCACAAAATGTCACCTTCGAACACAGCTAACTACCACCACCACCATCACCATCACCACCATCACCCCCAACACCCCCACCATCACCATCACCCCCACCATCACCACCACCACCATCACCCCTGTCATCATCATCATCACCACCATCACCCCCACCAGTGACATAGTCAGGCAGTAGAACCATGCCAATAAAAGACCACAGGTACCATGGCCCCTCACCCAGCAGACCTATACCTGCAGTCTGGCATTAGTGCTGACGACATCATCAGGTCTTGAACATCGCTCTACAGGTGACCGACATTACTTGTGCTGTTTTCGGCGCGTTCAGCAAGTAATTGTTCTATATAGATTATATTTATGGGGGCGGCGTGTGTGTTGTGGGTGTGGTGTGTTGGGGAGGGTTTTTGTGTGGGTTTGGGGGTGTGTGGTTGTGTGGTGGGGGTGGTTGGGGTGTGTGTTAGTGTGTGTGTAGTTGTAGTATGTAGGATGGGGTGGGGTGGTGGATGGTGGATGGAGGATATATATATTATATTAAAAATAATATATATATATATATTAAAATAAATATTTATAAGTTTTTTTGCTGTTTGTTTTTTTGTGTCGTGTTGTTTATGTTGCGTCATCTGTTTGCTCTCTGTGCTATGCTGTGTTTTTTATGTTAGTCATGTTTTGTCCGTTTTGGGTATGGAGGTTGGTATGGTTGGTTTTTAAGGAGGTTGGTATGATGGTCTTTTTACTCTTTATTAACTGGGTATGCGTTTTTTGCTATGCGTGTGTTGTCTATCTGTCTGTCTTGGTAAAGGAAAAAATTAAATTTACGTTAGGGTACATTAAATTTTTTGCGCATATGTTTCGCAAACATACGTTACTTTAAAGGGCCGGCAGGGTAGGTAGGTAAGGTTGTTATTTAAACTTTGATTATTTGACAATTTTTTATCAGCCAATTGGTTAGATAAAGAAAAACAAAAGGAAGGAATCACCCGAAAACTGGTTTTTTGTTTTGGTGTTTTTGGTCCACAATTTAAAATTGGGGTTTCAAAATGGTCTAACAAATACCCTTGGAAATGTCAATTACAAAAAATCAGCCACTATCAGCTGCAAAGTAAATGAGCTTTATAAAAAATAAAAAAAGTTAGAAGCCCATAAAAAGTGTCATGATTCTTTTTAAGCAATCCTTCCTTCAAAAAAGCGTGATTCAAACAAGGATCTTTTAACTAGATCAAGGGCCCCGGGGTTTCCCCCACCCACCCCCCTCCCTTGCCATCAAAAAAAAGCTTTTTTGAAACAACAGCGAAACAACAACCCTGGAGCCCAAAACCCCAGACCCCAAAAAACTGCTATAAAAAAGAAACAATAACTTAAAACAGTTTGTTCGGAGGCCACAAAGTTAACAACTTTCTCCCTTTTGGGGCACCCGAAACGTTCAGGTAAGCAGCTGCTAAAAAAATGGGAAAAAAAATGCGTACTGTATTTGACGTTCATTCTCCATCCAAGTGCCTCTTTGCGAAAACTGAAACAAAACTTGCTTTTCCGGGGAATAGAAGAACACTTCGATTCCGGGAACAAAAAGAGATGACTTGTCAACAACCGCTAATGTGTGTTTGTTTTTGGGTGTATTGACCCGGCTTGAACAGAAAAGAAAAAGGAATTTATCAATGAAAATTCTGGCATCTCTATTTTTCTTTTAAATCTCCAGTTCGTGGGGAAAGATTGTTTAGAATGGCCAGAGGACACAATGATGTTAGCCATATTTTAAATTTCACTGGAAGAAAACGGAAAGGTAGGATCGAGTTTTAGAAACATGGAGAGGTAGGGGCATCGTCAAAGGAATTGAGAACCCCAAACAACCAACAAAAAACAAACAAAACCGCAGCAAAAAAACAAAGCCCGTTTTTTATGCAAGACCTTACAATAACAAGGTATCAAATTTTTCTTTTTATTCACCAAAAAAAAACGGGAGCGATACAGAATATTTCTCACTCTTGCAACAAAAATTTTTTATCTCAAAAAA
>CM060316.1:44356218-44363567 GCA_030674155.1 Stramonita haemastoma | reverse complement strand
ATAAACACTTGGCACTTTGCTTACATCAGTGTAGCATTTGGCACTTTGCTGACATCAGTATAACACTTGGCACTTTGCTTACATCAGTGTAGCACTTGGCACTTTGCTTACATCAATGTAGGCCCAAGCACT
Organism: Stramonita haemastoma; assembly: GCA_030674155.1. Taxonomy (NCBI): domain Eukaryota; kingdom Metazoa; phylum Mollusca; class Gastropoda; order Neogastropoda; family Muricidae; genus Stramonita; species Stramonita haemastoma. The sequence continues at coordinate 44,363,435 of CM060316.1, read as the reverse complement.
TTACTGACATCAGTGTAGCACTTGGCACTTTACTGACATTAGTATTGCTTTTCGCACTTTGCTGACATCAGTGTAGCACTTGACACTTTACTGACATCAGTGCAGCACTTGGCACTTTGTTAACATCAATGTAGGCCCTAAGCACTTTGCTAACATCAATGACTGACAAAGTTTTTGACCTGGGCCGAGGACAAAATGTGTGCACAGGTAAACATGTATGTGCAGAGAAAGCTACATATCATTCATCATAACATAGCTAGTTTCAGATTACAACATTCTACATAAAAAAAATCCTCTCACGTTGTGTTGCAATATGTTGTAGTTTTTGTTTGTACCTTTCCTCATCTGTCTGTTAGTTTGTGTATTCGCCCTCTTGGAGGCCAACAGGAAAAACAAAGCCAAGTGTCGGCATACCACTTTTTCTGCCTTGGTTGCAACTCTTACAGACCTGTCTCTGCAGTTTACATTCCCCTGAAAAAAGCGAAGTTATCTGTATTGGCAAGTGGGCTTTTCTGCTGTTGGTTCGGATTAGCCTGATGTAAAGTGGTGCTTGTGTGAGCGTGCATAATTATTATGTGAGTATAGATGGGTTTGTATATCACTATATGTGTGTATGCGAATGCATCTGTGCCTACATATATGATTATAAAAATACATATATATATATATATATATATATATATATATATATACAGATAAATATGTAGGCTTATGTGTGTATATGCATATATGTATGCATGTATATATGATATATCGGGCGAGTGCAGGTGAGTGTGCACATCTTTGCAAGCGTGCAGTGTGCATGAGTCGGGGGAATAGGTATGTGCATGCATCCTCAATACGCCTGAGTGTGTCTGCATACAAAGAGCTTTTTTTCCACATGCATGCACGATCGTATATCGCATATGCATAAATATGATGAGTCTACAAATAAATACACTTACATAGAAACAATACACCAAACACAACCTAAGTATCTTAAAACCACACAAGACTTTACACTATATATAAAAACAAAAACATAAAAACAAATAACATCAAATCAAAGCGTTACAAAAACTTCTAAAATACAAGTCAAAAATCAAGACAATCACTCACACTTCTAAGATACAAGTTAAAAATTTAAATATCACACAAACTTACCCAAAAAAATTCGATCACAAACAAAACAAATACTAAAAAAAAAAAAAAAAGAACCCACACACTTACCTGATTGGTAGAGAGAGAGAGAGAGTGAGAAAGCGGAGCCACGGAGGAAAGCCTGGCTTCCAAAGTGAGCAAGCAGTCTCTGCCACAGCCCCACTGCCTAGCTAGCTAACCTACTGCTGCCTACCGTGTGCGGTATAGCCAGCCTCCCTGCAGTCTGCTGCTACCTCCAAGGAATGGAACGCCGGCTCCAGAGTAGCAACAGGAACCTCCCTACCTTCTTCAGACTCTGTATCTCAAAATAACACACCCACCTATACTATCCACCCCTTCCACCCCAACCATCCACCCAGCCCTGCTTGCTGCGTCCTCGGTTTCTACGCATGCGCAAGAAAGATTTGGCGATTTTTTCTTTCTTTCTTTTGCTCTCCCATGAGAGAAGACCTGCCAGGGTTTTTAGAACAGGTGAGAATTGGGAGATGTTTTCAGAGTACACCTACGTAGAGCTCTGTCAGGAAATTTTGTTTTAGGGAGGTTGGCAGGAAGGTGGGGGTAGAGGGTGGTGGTGGTGGTTAGGGAGGGAGGGAGGGAAGTTTGAAAAAGGATGGAGATGGTGGTGACGAACGCTGGCAGTATCGTAAAGGGAGAGAACTTTGACATGTTCTCTGATCCTGCTCAGTGCCCTTGTTTGATCTTTGGGCGTAGTCCTTTTTTCAACAGGAGAAGGAAAGTTTGAAAGGCATTGAGGCAGAGTCTATTTGTGTCTTAAGTTCATGATGAAATATCAAAAGTATTTCTTAAAAAAACGTATGAAACCAAACTTAGATAAATCTCTCTCTCTCTCTCTCTCTCTCTCTCTCTCTCTCTCTCTCTCTCTCTCTCTCTCTCTCTCTCTCTCTCTCTCTCTCTCTCTCTCTCTCTTCTCTCATCTCTCTCTCTCTCTCAGAACAAGAGCGCGCGTGCGCGTGTGTAGTAGGCCTTTATACGTGCAGTTAAGTCTGTGTACGTGCATATAGACTTGTATTTGTGCACGTGTGAGCATACATACATCCGCAAAAACATGTAAAAATTCGTTTGCAATGTGTTTCTGATAACAAATATCTACAATCAGACCTTGGAATTTTCTCCCTTGCTTAGGATTTCTATCAGCCAGTCTAACATTCAAGTGAAGGGTCAGATAAATCTGACGCTATAAATAAAAGAAAAGAACATATGCTCCTGCAATAATGAAGGAATGACATTTGCAACAGGTTTTTTCAACAAAATGTCAGACTCATTATTTCTGGATGCTGTTGGTATTGTCGCTGCTGCTGCTGCTGTGGTTTCTTCCTGAAGTAGCTAATGCTTTAATGTAGTTCCTGACCGGATGGCTAGTTTCCTGCTTTACTTCATCATAGAATAAATCCCCATTTTTTGTCAACAAAATTAACCATTATTGAAAAGTTAATATCTAACAAGCAACTTCTATTGCTTTTTATGCAGACACCATACAAAGATCACGAGGTAGTTATAATCAATATCATAAATTCCGTTTCGCTCAAAATTAGTGCTATGAATTTTATAGAAACTGAATCATATGCTCCGTGTTTATGACTCTCTATAGATTGCAGTCAGTAGTTCACTTGTGTGAAACATCCGTTTTAGCTAACTGCATGAGTTTGACGTTTTGTTGATGTTTGGGGGGGGGGGGGGGGGTGGGGGGAGGTTGTTTGGTTTTGTTGTTTTGTTCTTCTTTTTTATTGTGGGGGGAGGGGAGAGGTGCCGGCACAAACTATCAAATCAGTTTGCAATGTCATTTAAAAATAAAACAACACAAAACTTGTGCTGTGTGTCTTATTTGTGATTTGTACCTGATAATGCCAAGATTATCTCGCAGACTTACCTTTAATTGATTATGCAATCTCAGTGATACAGAGACTTTATTTGAAAGACACTTGTCAGGCCTAGAGACTCTCCGGATCAGAATTATTCACATAACTGATCAGGCGGTTATACCTTTGAGCTATCGGGGATTCCTTCATGATGCCTCGTCCTTCCCCTACCTTGCTATCAATCACAGGATCGACTTCATCTACTTTTCCACGCTCTCACACAGTTTAGCCTTTGTATGTGGGCGCGCGCACACACGCACCGCGCGCGCGCGCGCGCGCACACACACACACACACATACACACACACACATACACAAACACACGCTTCTCCAGTCTAAAGAAAGTTGGTTCATTCACAAGATACCGTATAAGGGTTATCTCAATAAACTTACTGCTAACAAGCTACCTATTTCAAGCACTCTGTTGATAGTGATACAGCCCTGAAAACTCGCTATACACCAAGGCAAGTGAAATTCGGATGAGACTATAACCTGAGGCCCCGTGTGCGAACGCACGCAGAACATCTTGCATACACGTTAAATCCTGTTCCGCTTTTCGTAAGAGTAGGCCATTGTGTGCCTATGGGAACAGATGGCAAGATTTACAAGACTGCATACACACGGCGACTGGATGTAAAAAAAAAAGCACGTGAGTGTTTATTCCATTATTCTCAATATAAAAGGAGAAAGAAAGAAAGAAAGAAAGAAAGAAAGAAAGAAAGAAAGAAAGATGAATGAATGCAATGAATGAGAATGAATGAATGAATGAATGAATGAATGAATGAATGAATGAATGAATGAATAATTGTTCAACTATCCGCAGGTCTGTGGACTCGGGAGATGGCAACACCTTCTCGCTCCCTCCGCTCGTCGGCAGATACTTTGTCTTTAAGAATACCCAGATTCAACCTATCTACCGTTGGCCGCCGCTCTTTCTCTGTTTCTGGTCCATCGATGTGGAACGACCTTCCTCTCTCCTCCGGCAAAAGCCTACTTATGACACTTTTAAATCCAACCTCAAGACACACTTATTTCAAACCTAAGTTTTTCTCCTTCCGCTTCCATCTCTTACCTGTCCCTGCCTTCAACATCCACCTGCCAAAGTGCTTAACGTTTGTAGGTGTGTGTGCGCGCGGGCGTGCTGCGTGCATGCGTGCGTGCGTGTGTGTGTGTATATTTGAATTTGTTAAAACTGTAAATTGTTGTTGACTGCGTGTTGTGTAGGTCGAATGAAAGCGCTTTGATTTGTTTTTTACAAGAGATAGCGCTATACAAATTCCATGTATTATTATTATTATTACTTCCAGCTCCCAGATCTTTAGACGCTGCCGAGATTTGAACTCTGTACTTCACACATCTTGCCATGAATAAAGAGGCTAATGCTGAGGCAAAAAACTGATAGATAGATAGATAGATAGATAGATAGATAGATAGATAGATAGATAGATAGATAGATAGATAGATACATACATACATACATACATACATACATACATACATACATACATACATACATACATACATACATACATACATACATACATACATACATAGAGATGCATAGACTCCAACAGAATTTTTGCCAGGGTTACCTTGCTCTCACAGAGGATTATTTTACCTGACACACTACTACTACCTCTACTACTACTACTACTACTACTACTACTACTACTACTACTACTACTACTACTACTTCTACTACTACTACTACTACTACTACTACTACTACTACTATTACTACTACTACTACTACTACTGTTACTACTACTACTACTACTACTACTACTACTACTACTACTACTACTACTACTACTACGGCTGCTGCTGCTGTTGCTGCTGCTGCTGCTGCTGCTGCTGCTGGGTGCTGCTGCTGCTGATGATGATGATGATGATGATGATGATGATGATGATGATGATGATGATGATGATGATGATGATGCTACTACTATACTACTGCTGCTGCTGCGGCTGTTGCTGCTGCTGCTATTGCTGCTGCTGTTGCTGCTGCTGCTGTTGCTGTTGTTGCTGCCACTGCAGCTACTGTAGCTGATGTTACTGGTGTTGCTGTTCTTGTTGCTGCTGCTGCAATGATAGTGCAGCTGCTGCTGAAAAAAAGAACAAGGAGGAGTAAGGGGAAGAATAAAAACATTAACAACACCAAAAGGGATGATGATGATGATGATGATGATGATGATGATGATGATGATGATGATGATGATGATGATGATGATGATGATGATGATGATGATGATGATGATGAAAAGCATCACATAAGGGTTTTACATTTCTACTCATCTCTACCAAAGTCCACCCCTTTAGATCTACCAATGACATGTGACCGGATCAGATCGTAAAGGAGCAGACTCCGTGTGTATAGATAGCCAGCTGTTCAGGGCTCCTAAGCAGCCATTTTACGCCACTGCTGATTTCCAAACAATCAATCGACAAATAGAGCTCTTCTGATTGTTTGAAGTCCATAGATCTCTTTTGATCGTTGAGGTTCATAGAGCTCTTCTGATAGTTGAAGTTCATAGATCTCTTCCTATAAATGAGGTTCATAGAGTTCTTCTAATCGTTGAGATTCATAGACCTCTTCCTATAAATGAGGTTCATAGAGTTCTTCTAATCGTTGAGATTCATAGACCTCTTCCTATAAAAAAATTTAATGAGGTTCATAGAGTTTTTGTCTGATCGCTGAGTTTCATAGATCTCTTCCTATAAATTAAGTTCTAGAGGTCTCCTGGTCGTTAAGGTTCATAGACCTCTTCCTATAAATGAGGATCATAGAGCTCTTCTGATCGTTGAGGTTCATGGAGTTCTTCTGATCGTTAAGGTTCACATACTCCTTGTTATCCATGAGGTTCAGAGAGCTCTTCTGATTTTTTTTTTTTTTTTTTTTTTTTTTTTTTTTTTTTGCTGCCTCATCTTCCGTGACGCTCCTGTCCCCACCGCTCCCACGCCGCTCGCTCGGATCTCCCCGCCACAGCTATGCCCAGGTTTGTCATGTCTCATCCCCAGGGGCGGAAGTCCACAGGGAGCTCATCGATATTAGGCCGCCGCGGGGCCACCAGCCAGAGGGGCCCTGCACTTCTGCTGGGTCACTTTGGTGGTGTTCAGTGGTGCCTGTTCTGAGCTAACATACGCAGGACACCACCTACTAAGCCCCCTACTAACGACAGTATTAGCTCAGTCGCGGAGCCAGACTGAGTGAGTCGCCCACCCCAAGTGGCGACACCACCACGTCCCTCAAACGACCCCTCCCCTCGAACATCCAACCCCGAGGGCTTTGACACAAACTCACCACGGGCACAGAAGTGTATGGGGAAACCGAATCTGAGGTCACCATGAGACCAGAGCAACCGGGCCCACGGAATCAGAGGCAATTTTTTCATTGCATGATGATCGATGAGAATGAGGATGATGTAATGATGCTGCTGTGGAGGTGCATATGCTTGGAGACTACTTGACAGGGCTGTACTCTACGCTTACTATCATAATAGATCCCGGCGTCAACCGGGCCCGAGAGATACAGACACCTGCAGTGTTGGTCAGGTAATTTGAGCAACACTCTCAAAGTCGCATCCGTAAAGTGGATGAAGCTCGACTGTGTGGTCCCAGTCTCCCCATTGAGCCCACAGCACACTCACTCTGGGTAGGAGCCGACCGGAGCCCGAAAAATCCCTATGACTCATGGGATTCGAACCCGCGACCTTCCAGTCCGGAATCCAAGGCGCTAACCACTGCGCCATGGCGGCTGGTGAGAGCTCTTCTGATTGTTGAAGTTCAGATAACGCTTCTGATTGGTGAGGTTCATGTATCTCTTCTGACTATTGAGGTTCATAGAGCCATTCTCACCGTTGGGATTCATAGGGATCACAGAGCTCTTTTGATCGTTGAGGTTCATAGAGCCATTCTCATCCTAGAGGCTAAATCGCCATTTTCCACAAGGATTATACAGCTAATCCTGACGCTCAGAGTGTCACTGACCTTGAAGGCTATGCTAGAGCTGCTTGCTATCTCCCTGACATTTACAGCTCAGACAAAACTAAACAGCACACGGGAACCTTGATCAGGTAGATCTGGCCAATACATGTTCAGAAAAGATAACTTCTTGCAAGTCACAGTTCATCCAGCCTAGAATTTCTTGCTCTCTATGATGTTTCTAGGAGGTCAAACCACATCTATATCATCATTCCTCAGT
>CM060316.1:44343718-44351218 GCA_030674155.1 Stramonita haemastoma | reverse complement strand
GCCTCCCATCATCTGGACGTTGTTGATGAGACAAGTCATGGTTGCTGGCATTTTATTCTGAATTGACTGAGTCGTTGCTTTCATCATTGTGTTTTTCATGTTTTTGCTTATAACTATAAATACAATTTGATGGAATGTTCTTTTCTTAATATCGTTGTCATCATTATAAGATGATCTCTTTATTGCAGTTTGTTATTCTATCTTATCGCCATTTTGCATTTTTGCTATTGGTAAGTTGTTTCGATTTTGTTGTTGTTTGTTTCTTTTGCTGCCTCATGTTCTATAATGTCCCCGTCCTGCTGTTCCCACGCCGCTCATTTCTATCTCCTCGCCACAACCATACCCAGATTAGTTGTGTCTCATCCTCTGTGTCGGGAGTCCGCAGGGAGCCCATCAATATTAGGCCGCCGTAGGGCCACCAGCCAGAGGGGTCCTGCACTTCTGCTGGGTCACTTTGGTGGTGTTTAGTGGTGCCTGTTCTGATCTAACATACGCAGGACACCACCTACTAAGTCCCCTACTAACGACAGTATTAGCTCAGTCGCGGAGCCAGACTGAGTGAGTCATCTACCCGAGGTACCCAGGTACAACTCTCCCCGTGTCATTTCCTGATCCAGATTATGTCTGTGTGTGTGTATGTGTGTGTGTGTGAGTGTGAGTGTGTGTGTGTGTGTGTGTGTGTGTGTGTGTGTGTGTGTGTGTGAGTGTGAGTGTGTGTGTGTGTGTGTGTGTGTGTGTGTGTGTGTATGTCTGTGTGTGTGTCTGTCTGTCTGTGTGTGTGTGTGTCTGTGTGTGTGTGTCTGTGTGTGTTGATTGGGACTATTACCGTAATAAGCCCATTTCTTTCCTTGCAATTTTTGTTGTTTTTTTTTGTTTGTTTGTTGTTGTTTGTCGGTGTAATCTACCTCTGCCCCCTTGTTTCTTTCTCACTCAGTCTCTTACTTTGTCTCTTCTTTGTGGGGGTGTGTGTGGTACGGGGGGGATGTGCTCGCTGTTTGTCTGTCTGTCTGTCTCTCATTTTCAAGTGCTCTTGTTATGCTTATTCTATAATCCTTTATAAATAAAATTTGTGAATTGTTCATTGTTCATTGTTCATTGTTCATTGTTCTCTCTCTCTCTCTCTCTCTCTCTCTCTCTCTCTCTCTCTCTCTCTCTCTCTCTCTCTCTCTCTCTCTCTCTCTCTCTCTCTCTCTCTCTCTCTCTCTCTCTCTCTGTTGATGAATGGTTGGGACAGGGGGGACGGATAGCCTAGTGGTCAGAACATTGCGTTGGCAATTTGAAGACCCGGGTTCGAGTCCGGTTGAGGAGATTTTTCTCCTGGAGTTAACATCAGTGCCGACTCCACTCTCCCCCAAAGTCCTTCGGATGAGACTTTAAACCGAAGCCCCGTGTGCGAACGCACGCAGAACATCTTGCGCACACGTTAAATCCTGTTCCGCTTTTCGTAAGAGTAGGCCATCGTGTGCCGGTGGGAACAGATGACAAGATTTACAAAAACTGCATACACACGGGGACCGGATGAAATAAAGCAGATGATTGCTTATTCTGTTATCCTCGATATAAAAGAATAAAATTAAATTAAATAAAATTAAAGAATAAAATAAAATAAAATAAAATAAAATCTCTCTCTCTCTCTCTCTCTCTCTCTCTCTCTCTCTCTCTCTTTTCTCTCTCTCGGATGAAAAAAAGTATGTAATGCTTACTCTTTTACCCTTGAAAAATAAAGATTATTCATTCATTCATTCATTCTCTCTCTCTCTCTCTCTCTCTCTCTCTCTCTCTCTCTCTCTCTCTCTCTCTCTCCTCTCTCTCTCTCTCTCTCTCTCTCTCTCTCTCTCTCTCTCTCTCTCTCTCTCTTGTGTGCGTGTATGCGTGCGTGTGAGTGTGTGTGTGTGCGTGCGTGCGTGTGTGTATGTGTGTGTGTGTGTGCGCGCGCGCATGCACGCACGCACACATTTAATCAGTCTCTTTCTGTCTGTATTTGTCTTGTATTTCTGAAATCAAGAAACACGCATATCGCGGCATTAAACGTATTAGGTGTCGCTGATATGTTGTGCCTATTGCATTAAGAACAAGTTGAAAATGATTTTTTTGCTGCCTCATCTACTATGACGTCTCCACCCTGCTGTTCCCACCCCACTCGTTTTAATCTCCCCGCCACAGCCATTCCTAGGCTCGCCATGTCTCAACCTCAGGGTCGGAGGTCCACAGGGAGTCCATGGATGTCAGGGCGCGCCACCAGCCAGAGGGGCCCTGCACTGCTGCTGGGTCAATTGGGTGGTGTTCAGTGTTACCTGTTCTGAGCTAACTTACGCAGGACACCAGCCGCCATGGCACAGGATTTCGGACTGGAAGATCGCGGGTTCGAATCTCATAAGAGTCCTGGGGATTTTTTAGGATTCTGGCCGGCTCCTACCCTTAGTGAATTTGCTATGGGCTCATTGGGAAAACTGGGACAAGAGAGTCGAGAATCATTCACTTTTTAATTTGAGATTTAGAGTGTTGCTCAAATTACCTGACCAACACGGCAGGTATCAGTGTTTCTCGGGCCCGGCTGACGTCGGGATATATTATGATAGGAAGCATAGAGTTCAGCCCCGTCTACAAGTAGTCTCAAGGCACATGCACTTCCATAGCAGAATCCTTACATCAACCTCATCGTCATTGATCATCATGCAGTAAAAGAAACTGTTACTGATGGGGTGTCATGGTGACCTCAGACTTGGTTTTCTTACACATTTCTGTAACTGTTGTGTTCTTATTACTGTTGCATGATCATGCTTGTCTTGATACATCTGTACCCCTTGTATCATTCTTGCTTTGTGTTGTCTATTTGTGATTCTTCGTTTGCTTTGTCTCTTTGCTCGCTGTTTATTTTCCTAATAATTATTTTCAATCTCATCCTGTTATGTACGGCCTACCTTTTCTATAAAATCAAAACGATGTGGTGTTGTTTTGTTGCAGGCTATTTTTTTATGAACACCTGTTTCATAAACTGCTGGTTGTTGTACCCAAACTCCTTGGGTCAGTACTATGCTGTTTTGATTAAATTAAATTTTGATGAAAAAGATTGATTGGCCCATGAACAAAAAGCTCTAATCTGAGCCATGCAAAGGTTTTCATCACAATTATTTTTTAGCTCCAATAACGCAAAAATTACTACAGTGAGCGGAATATGCCATGGTAGGTCTATGCCAATCACTTTTTTTGTGCCAAGAAAGCACTCAGCAGATAAGCCATTAACCAGCTTCGCAAACAACTCAATGCATTGTCCGGATTCAAACTGACTACGATTGTACGGTCTACGGGAGGCAACCCACTCACAATGCATGTCATGGGTTGCGTACCTTGATGCTGATGCTGATGCTCTCTCTCTCTCTCTCTTTCTCTCTCTCTCACACACACACACACACACACACACACACACACACATACCCACACACAGAAAAATCGTGCAACTGAGAATAAACCATCTTTCTGTCTCCTTCCTCAATTAACTCCACGAACAAGCCATGCAAAGCACGCTGTTTGGAACCTGCATGCAGAGCAAGAATTGCCTGACTTCCGCCGATTTCATGCACGTCTCGTAAGCAGTTTGAACAGTTGGCGGGAAAGGAGGCTGGTCCTGTTTGGCTGTGTCATACATTCAGTCTGGTTGCTGTCAGCCTTCTGAAGAGGTCGGTATTGAAATCATTACCTTGATTTGATCTAGTTCCTGATAGGGTGTGTATGAGAGTAGGGAGATGTGATATACATACTGAAGTAGCTGTTGCTTTTGAGTGTGTACGAATTTTGACGAAGTTTTCCATGCACTCATGGTGGAAGTCATCCCTACCAGGGTATTATTCTGATGCCAGCATTTAAAAAAAAAGTTTTTCATGTCGTGTGTAAATCTTTGCAGTTTTCTGTATTGTTTGGTTCTATTCTATTGCTGTAAAAAATTGTTTGAAATGGTCTTGCATACATTAGTCTTTTGGTGTTTTTTTATCATTGAACGCCGATTTTCATCCCCCTGTCATAGTGGGGTAGCCATCTTTGTTAAGGACTACCTGTAGTGTAAGCCACAGGGTGTTTTTTAGGTTTCCATGTAAACTTTTTTCCATGACGAAGATGACAGAGGAACAAGCTGAAAAAGGCAGTATTTAGTTGTTGTTTTTCAGGGGGACTTATGGGCTTGAGAAGAGTGAAATCTCATTTTCTTGTGAATTAGCTGATATATATTTACACCATGTTTTGGTAAACCTGCACCATGTTTTGGTAAACCTGCGTGTGTGGGGGGGGGAGGGTTGGGGGCGGGGGAGGTTTGTATGTGCATGTGGGTTTTTTTCATTAGCAGTTCTTTAAGGCAAAAACGTTAGGTATCTACAGACAAGCAACTAAATCCTGAAAATTACTGTATATATATAGACTTTTACTTTGATATACAGATCTGATATTTGGTTTTATGAAACCGCGAGTGATATAAAAGTTTAGATAATGGCAAAAATTTGTCATGTTACAGGCTCACATTTATGGATGTGATTGTACAAAGTTATGATCTTTACTCGATTTATCTCAAACACAGTGTAGGCTCTTTCTTTAAAAAAAAAGTTTCCATTGTTTCATCATGCCAGGTTATGTCGCCTTGACATCAATAATCGGCGAATCATTTTAATTTTTCACTGAACCATTGCCAGTAAATACTGTAGCTCGAGTCAAAATTACATAAGCACCAGCATATCTAAAATGCATAGACTAGTATATAAATTATAGGCTAACCCAATTCAAAAGTAAATAGACTTTAAGGCTTACGACTCTATCCGAAACATGGTAAAATCGCCAGTTTTTGTTTAAAAGTTCAAATCAACCGAACCTAATTATCTTTACGAAAAAGTCACCAATGTACGATGTACTTTTGGTTTCGATGTGAATAAATGATTGGAGAGTATTAGTATGCTTTATACTGTGCTTGAGATCGCTTAAACTTTAGATTATCCGATGTGATAAAATCTTGAACCTTAGCTGGTACTTTTGTCCCAAGTGCCCTTCAACTTTGTGTGTGACATGAGGGCTGACGTTTTCCTTTAGAATCGTGGGCAGGCCAACGTTAACAGGATGGTCTGCAGTTGCTCACTACAGTTGGTCTAAGCCTGGGGTCGTCAAGAGAGGGAGGGGGGGGGGCTGCAATTTTGGTTAATCTATTTTTCCATTTTTTCTCCAACAGGTCAAGACGCCCCCCTCGCCCTCTTTCCTGTTATGACTGTTCGTGGCAAAAGACAACCTGACCGGAGAAGTCAACCGAAGAGGAAAAAAACCGCTTTGAGGAATGGACACTGGTCACGTCACAAAGTATCACACCACGAATGGAAGGCGCTGCCAGAACAGGGACCAACGACCCCCAGGAAGGTAAAGCAAGTCACGATCTGTTGAGTTGTTTACCCAGTAGAACATGAAAGTCTGTCATCTATCTATAGTTGCACAGTTTTGATCTTAAATGTAAATTTTGTCGAGGCAAAGCCTTGGTGTGGCCTTTTTTGTTAGGGGAACTAGTCTATGAACATTATTGAATTGGGCTGGATTCTAAATACTTAGGTTTTTATTTCACCCTCGGTTACAAATTAAAGCCTTTATGATATTGACAGCTTAACACTTTATATCTTTTTTGTTTGTGTTTCAAGAATAGTCACTTCCGCGAAGTGTAGTACTGTGTTAAAGAGTAGATCTACCAGTACTGGTTCTTTTTACGTTTATTGAAAACGAGGGCTGAAAGTCATACAGAACTAGATGTCTTTTAAATGATAAAATGTGGGAATTCTTTTAAATCACACTGAAAACATTGTGGACAATCTCAATCTCCGTAGCCCCCCCCCCCCCCCTCTCTCTCTCTCTCTCTCTCTCTCTCTCTCTCTCTCTCCTCTCTCTCTCTCTCTCTCTCTCTCACACACACACACACACACACACACACCACACACACACACACACACAGGGGGACGGATAGCCTTGTGGTCAGAACATTGCGCTCGCAATTTGACGACCCGGGTTCGAGTCCGGTCGAGGAGATTTTTCTCCTGGAGTTAACATCAGTGCTGACGCCACTCTCCCAAGTCCTTCGGATGAGACTTTAAACCGAGGCCCCGTGTGCGAACGCACGCAGAACATCTTGCGCACACATTAAATCCTGTTCCGCTTTTCGTAAGAGTAGGCCATCGTGTGCCGGTGGGAACATTTACAAAACTGCATACACACGGGGACTGGATGTAAAAAAGCACAAGTGCTGATTCCATTATCCTCGATATGAAAGAATGGAAGAAAGAAAAATACACACACACACACACACACACAACACACACACACACACACACACACACACAGAGTTCATATACACAACAGTCGGAATCAATTACATTCAGATGCTCCAATTTATTACATATGTACATTGATTTCACAGTTTGGGATGAAACATGCCCATGGTCAGCTGCAGCTACCTAGCCAAGAGCATAACTGATAAAAACCTACTCTCCCGCATACTCATTTTCTCATCATCCAACTTCTCTTGCACGCACATCTTTCAAAACTTGGGAAAGCTTTCGTCTAATAAAGCTAAATTATTTTCCTTCAAATGTATCTTTAACATGGATTTACTTCCCCACTGATTCACTTGTAATAATTTTGATCTCGGATTTCTGAATTGTCTGATTAATTCCATGATGTGGATTCCACACCATGTCACTGTACAGACCAATTATTAAATTCCCGAAATCGGAATATGGCACTTTCATGGTGGGTAAAAGCAGTCACAGAAGAAAAATGTCATTGGTGAACCTCGGGAGCTTTAGCCGAGGAACGAAAAAAAAATCCAATTGAAATATTTTCTGCACAAACCCCTACCTTCTACCCTATAACCAGCAAAACAAATCACATAAGCCCTAATCTCGCTTGGCTGTCGAGCTGCTTGCTGTAGAGCTGTTGAGCTGTTTGCTGTAGAGCTGCTTGCTATAGTGCCGTTTGCTGTAGAGCTGCTTGCTGTAGAGCTGTCAGCTGCTGAGCTGCTTGCTATAGTGCCGTTTGCTGTTGAGCTGCTTGCTGTAGAGCTGTCAGCTGGGTTGCTTGCTGTACTGCCGCTTGCTGTAGTGCTGTTAGCTGTTGAGCTGCTTGCTATAGAGCTGCTTGCTGTTAGCTGTTGAGCTGCTTGCTATAGAGCTGCTTGCTGTAGTGCTGTTTGCTGTAGAGCTGCTTGCTATAGTGCCGTTTGCTGTAGAGCTGTCAGCTGCTGAGCTGCTTGCTATAGTGCCGTTTGCTGTTGAGCTGCTTGCTGTAGAGCTGTCAGCTGGGTTGCTTGCTGTACTGCCGCTTGCTGTAGTGCTGTTAGCTGTTGAGCTGCTTGCTATAGAGCTGCTTGCTGTAGTGCTGTTAGCTGTTGAGCTGCTTGCTATAGAGCTGCTTGCTGTAGTGCTGCTTGCTGCAGTGCTGTTTGCTGTTGAGCTGCTTGCTGTAGTGCTGTTAGCTGTTGAGCTGCTTGCT
>CM060316.1:44332385-44334885 GCA_030674155.1 Stramonita haemastoma | reverse complement strand
GTCTGTCCTTCTGTTTCTCTCTGTCTGTATGTCTATCTTTCTATCTGCCTGCCAGTCTGCCTGTCTGTCTCTCTGTCTGCCTGTCTGTCGTTCCGTCTCTCCGCCTTCATTCTTCCTTTCTGCCTCTTCGCCATATGGTTGTCAAGACAAGAATACTGCTGATGCCCTCACTTTTTTTTTCCTTTACGACACACCGTCAATACTGTGCCATATCAGCCAGCTGAGTGTGAGTGACAACACTCACAGGCCGGCAAAAGCCTGAGCCTATTCTTAGCCCACAGATGAAACTCCAGAGACCGTTTCGGGCAAGTACGGCCGAGTTCCAGACATCAACAAGGCCAGGCTATCACGTGGAAATGACATATCGACCCCTGTATTGATCCCCTCCCCCTTCCCACCACCACCACCGCCACCACCACCATCCTCATCTCTGTCCTCCCCTGATTCAGCACCCGCCTCTGTGCGTAACCAGAAAGCAGCCAGGCGTCTGTGAATGAACGCGGTGAGGCGGTCAACGCATGCGCTGCAAAAAAGTAGATACGCTTGAATAAGACAATATCTGACTGGTTTTAGATTTTTGTGACAATGTGTAACTTGGAATGTTGCTGGTCGAGTTAACTGCGTTAAATCCGTGAAGGTTTTGACCAGAACGTTGTCAAGATTGCGAATAAAGAATGAGCTTGTAGCGGAGGGATACCTCATGAATATTCAAAAGAGCGCTGGCGGTGTATTTAGGCGCTGTTTCCACGAGGAATCGATACAAACCGAAGGGAGCAGTCAGCGAACGCACGCAGCATAAAGTCAGCTTCCTCAGCAGTTTGTTTGGTTCTGTGTAACTTTTCACTGAGGCTTCTTCCTTTCGACACAGACACCAACTTTGAACAGTATTTTCCAGACTTTGAAGGATGGTTTAACTCCTCTCCAGTGAAAAACGGTAAGTGGATGACCAGTGTCTTTTTTTTTTTTTGGTCTTTTCTTTGGTTTTTCTTGTCTTTACTGTCAGTATTTGGGGTGAAGTTTTGTGATGTGAAAAAGTGTATCAATCGCCTCGCCATATGGTTAAGTTTTGTTTTGTTTTTAAATGAAAGTGACTTGTCTGTGGAATTTGTGACAAAATATGGCGATTTTTTTTTTTTTTAGAATACAGAATCAAACTTGACATGGTTTTTCTTTTTAATTTATTTCTGAATTTTGTCTAATCTGTCGTGATGAATTACATTTTTTTATAGTTCATATTTGTTGTTTTGATTTATTATGCACAAAAAAATGCCGTGTTTGACAACATAGCTCTTGCGCTTTGGGCTTTTTAAAAAAAAATTGTTTTAGAATAAACTTTGTTTTTGATGAATACTTTTTTTTTTTGTTGTTGGTTTTATTTTCTTGGTTTCTAGGAGGGTGGGGTAGAGGGATGGGGGTAAAAATGCCTCTTTCTTTGACTGTTTACAGTTTGTTTTTATTGACACACGTCACAGTGTAGGCCTTCTTCAATAATCAAAACATTGCTGATCAAGGGGAAGAACTCGTGCTAAACTGATAGAATCTGTGGAGCATCTCTCGCACAGAGAGAGAGAGAGAGAGAGAGAGAGAGAGAGAGAGAGAGCAGCGAGGGAAGACGGAAGAGGTCAATACTGACGCAGTCACATACGTCAGAGCGAGTTATTTCAGTCGACTGACGGCACGAGGCTTTTCTTTTGCGGTCCGTCAGATCATTCTTCTTCAGCCAGCCCATCAGTAGCGTGCAGCACACGGGCAGTACATACAGGCAGGGATAGAGGGGAAAACAAAACGCAGCGGGGCTAAGGCAGCAGCAGCACAAAGGAGCCAGAATAGGCTTGGAATTCCTGCTGGATAACCAACGTTAGGTGCGTGCGTGCGTGCGTGCGTGGTGGGTGTACTTCTGTCTTGACGTAAACGTAGGCAGTCATTAACGTCTTTTGTTTTGGCAACAGGTAGGTAGGCCAAGTTGTTCTAGCCAGTCTCTCGTCTTGTAGAGGTGTGGTAGTGTTCATGCCTTGATTTAATTATTTTTTTATTCTTTTTTTTAATTATCTGCACTTGTTTTCCTGGCTACTATTTCTTCAATATTTTTTTTTTGAAAATAATGGGGCAAGCGCTTATGTGGTTTTCATTTTATTTTGACGAGATATGCCTGCAAGATGTGTAAGTGTAAATGCAATGAAAGTGTAGATTGTGGAAAGAATGTATGAGTGTAACTCAGATTATCAATTTGAAGTGCACAGTAATTTTTTTTCAAAGTAATTGCCCAAAGGAGGAAGAAATGTATTCGGTGTGTGTGTGTGTGTGTGTGTGTGTGTGTGTGTGTGGTGTGTGTGTGTGTGTGTGTGTGCGCGCGCGTGTGTGCGTGTGTGTGTGTGTGTGTGTGTGTGTGTGTGTGTGTGTGTGTGTGTGTGTGTGTGTGTGTGTGTGTTGTGCACTTGCGTTGCGTGCGTGTGGGAAAGAATGTTGAGGTTAGGACGAATCGATGCGCGTAAGCTGGCTT
>CM060316.1:44314885-44322385 GCA_030674155.1 Stramonita haemastoma | reverse complement strand
TCTCCTTCTATGTGTGTGTGTTTGTGTATGTGTGTGTGGAGGAGAGAGAGAGAGAAGAGAGAGAGAGAGAGAGAGAGAGCAGAGAGAGAGAGAGAGAGAGAGAGAGAGAGAGAGAGAGAGAGAGAGAGAGAGAGAGAGAGAAATGCATGCCTTGCACATCTTCAACTTTTGGAGAGAGAAAAAAATTGGCCTCCTTCTCTCTCTCTCTTCCTCTCTCTCTCTCTCTCTCTCTCTCTCTCTCTCTCTCTCTCTCCTCTCTCTCTCTCCTCCTCTCTCCTCCTCTCCCTCTCCCCTCCCTCTCCCCCTCTCCCCTCTCTTTCTTTTATACATATAACAGGCGATCCCATATGGGACAAGCTGTGTGTACAGCCGATAGTCAATATTGCAAAGTAGGCAGATTTTGTGCTTTTGTGCAGTGAAAGAGGGGAAAACAACTATAACACAAACAGGAAGGGGAGAGAGGGAGAGAGAGAGAGAGAGAGAGAGAGAGAGAGAGAGAGAGAGAGAGAGAGAGAGAGAGAGAGAAGGGGGGTGGGGAGGAAGGGCGTTAAGTCTTCCTGTGACGTCAAAGGGATATGGAAGGAATGGAGGAGTGTGGAAGGACACAGCAGGATTATGGAGCAGTGGGGGGGGGAGGGGGGGCGGGGGGAGAGAGAAGGATGGGGGTTATGGATGGGGGAGGGAAGGAGAGGTTGGGGGGATGGGGGGGCAGGGGGGGGTTACGCCGTCAGCTGGTCGGGTGATCGATCACAGCATGTCAATTTCCACATCATGTACATACATATAGCCTGTCAGGGTCTGTGTGTGTGTGTGTGTGTTGTGTGTGTGTGTGTGTCTGTGTCTGTTTCTGTGTGTGTGTGTTGTATCTGTGTGTTTGTGTGTGTGTGCTTGTGTATCTGTACGTGTGTCTTGCCCTTGCAGTTGCATCTCTCTCTCTCTCTCTCTCTCTCCTCTCTCTCTCTCTCTCTCTCTCTCTCCTCTCTCTCTTCTCTCTCTCCTCTCTCTCTCTCTCTCTCCCTCACCTCACCATATGTCACTGTTTACTTTTCGTCCTCTTCAAACAGCCCCTCGTGTCAACACTTTCCATAGCAACATACTTGAGCATATGTTAGAATTTGTCTTCAAGACACCGACTACTGTGCACATCATGTTAGCTCTTCAGATTTGTGTTTTACACTGGTATTGTTGTCTTATGTGTGTGTGATTGATTGTATAGGAGTCCTCCTGGCTATGTTGTAAAGGTCGGTAAAAGTATTTTTTGGTTTCAGCTTTGGGTCTGTATAATGTCTTAGGTTCCCTGTGATTTGATGTTTGACATAAGTTTATTACTATTATTTATTGTGTGTGTGTTGTGTGTGTGTGTTGTGTTGTGTTGTGTTGTTGTGTGTGTGTGTACGGTGCCATGCGGTGTGTTGTTTTGTGTTGTGTTGTGTTGTGTGTGTTGTGTTGTTGGTGGTTGTGTGTATGTGTGTGTTGTGTTGTGTTGTGTCTGTGTGTCTGTGCGTCTGTGTCTGTGTGTGTGAAATAATCAATAAACGTTTTCTTGTACATTGAAATGTCCCAGCATCTTTATTTTTAAATGATAACAATCACTAATTTCTCTCCTATTTTCTGTGTGTGTTTTACAGGTAACACTCTGAACTGACTCAGCATCACCTCCAACACTTTTGAACAACGAGAACTACCCTCTTCACCACCCTCACAATGCACGTGGAAGTCAGCGTGGCGCTCAACTTTCTCATCTCCTACCTCTACAACAAAATGCCCCGGCGCCGGGTAGACCTCTTCGGCGAGGAGCTGGAGAAGGGTCTGAAGAAGAAGTTCGAAGGTCACTGGTACCCGGACAAGCCCTTCAAGGGGTCGGGGTTCAGGTGCGTGCGGTGTAACGGGGAGAAGGTGGACCCCGTCATCATGACGGCCGTGCACAACGCAGGGCTGGACCTGCAGGAGGTGAAGAGCTACATCCCCGAGGAGATGACCTTGTGGATCGACCCCTCCGAGGTGTCGTACCGCATCGGGGAGAAGAGCCCCATCAAGGTGCTGTACACGGACCGGCAGGAGGACGACGCCTGCGACACGATGGACCGCGAGGTGCAGGCCGCCAACCACACCTTCAACCCCGAGGCGCTGTCCTTCCAGCCCATCGACGCCATCTCCTCCTCCCTCAGCAACCTCAGCCTCTCCCCCTCCTCCCCCGTCTCCGCCGGCACCTGGAGCAGCTCCGTCTCCCCCTCCTCCGCGCTCTTCTCCTCCCCCATCCCCGCCCCCCACCCCGCCCCCACCTTCCAGCCCGCAGCGCCGGTGTTCATGGGCAAGTCCTCCGCCACCACCCCGCAGTTCACCGCCGCCACCTTCGCCGCCACCAAGTTCGGCTCCACCAAGCTCAAGTCCCAGGCCAAGCGCCCCACGCGCCTGTCGCCCACCGAGCTGGGCAACTACTTCAGGCAGCAGCAGCGCAGCGGCTTCAGCGCCGCCCCCTCCCCGCAGAGGCCCCGCTCCCTGTCGCCCCGCGACCCCCGCCTGGAGTTCCTGATGGACAAGCAGACCCGCCTGTACTGCCGCGGCCAGCTGTCCCCGCAAGGTCACCAGAGCCTCAGCCACAGCCTCCAGCACCAGCAGCAGCAGCAGCAGCAGCAGCTGGGATTCCCGCCCTCAGCGCAGGGCCCCGCCTCCCCCAACGGCGGCCTGCCTCTCCCCCTGGGGGCGGACTCCCTTCACCAGTCCACCTCCCCCCACCTGTCCCCTAACGGAATGCCGGCCTTCCCGGAGATGCTGGGCCCCGGCTCCGGGCCTGCGCTGCACTCCCCGGCCAACTCGCTGTCCCCTGAAGGTCACACCACGTTCCTGGACGGCCTGCAGCAGCTGAACAGCATGCACGGCTACCCCGGCCCCCTGCAGCACTTGTTAGTGGCCAACTGAAGCCCCGGCCTTCCTCCCGCGCCTTTTGCTGTTCCAGCTGCCCTGGACTCCTTACCCTGCACAAAAAGGGCCGACCTGCTGACCACCCCCTCCCTCCCTTACAGATCAGCTGACAAAGGGCACCGGCCTGCCAGCCTGGTGGGGAGCCAGCTGTGGAGCGGACTTGGGGAGTCCCCTGGGTCCTCACCTCTCCACACACAGGGCTGGGGGGGGGGGACTTTGAAGCAGACTTACAACTAATGGACAAAAAGAAAAAAACAGTTGTTGTTTCCATTGAAAATACGAGTATAAACAGCCATGTCGTTTTGTTTTTTGAACTCATTGGCCATTGATCGACCGTTTTCACAGTTGGGTGAAAGGACTGACCCCTGAGCCTGGACTTTGTCCGCGAATCTCAAAGTCTTGCGTGACGCCAAGGGCAAAACCGGACACACACACATACAGGCAACATGTTGACTGAACCTATTCCATGCGGCGTTGTTAATATTTTGACCAGTCAGTTGTGAACTTTAGTGTTTCTCTAGACTAGTTCTGTCTTTGTTTTTGTTTTTGTTTTTTGCAGTTAGGCCTTGGTGTGTGGGAGTGAGTCTGGGTTGTGGATTATAAATTCGGTAGTTTTAGCTTTCGCAGTTTGTCAATTTTTTTAGGGTAAGCAACATTTCCAACACGGTGACTTTTGTTCTGGTATGTTTGCTTTTGTATTTTGATAACTTGTTTTGTCCAGACTGCTTGATTTTTCTTTTTGTCTCTGAAGATGAGAACAATGAATCAGATTGATTCACAACGTGTGCCTGCCTGTCGAAAAAGTGTATGTATCAGAAAGATTCTGTTGTTGTTATCGTTGTTTATGAATGGCGTTATCAAAGTAAAGCGAAATCGCAATGGCTGTAAAGTTTTTGTTGTAGAAATCAATAACGCTATGGGAAAAATACAAGCACTTGTGTGCCAGCATACACTGGTCCAGTGCGCGCTCGCACACACATACATACATACATACATACATACATACATACATACATACATACATACATACATACATACATACATACATACATACATGAACAGGAGACAGAGAGAGAGAGAGAGAGAGAGAGAGAGAGAGAGAGAGAGAGAGAGAGAGAGAGAGAGAGAGAGAGAATCAGTCCCTAAACAGTAGGTCACAGAGATCTACGGGAGAATACAACTGCAACAATTAAAAGACTTTTTATTTAATCTTGTAGACCAGATGTAGCTGTAGCAACTGAAAAAAAAATGGACCAGAGGAACCAATCATGACATTTCCCGTTTTTGAGTATGGGTAATTCACCCTGGTTTCTGCAGGACTTTTACTGATTCTGAGTCTTTGGGTAATTCTCCCTGGTTTGTGAAGGACTTATACTGTTTCTGAGTCTTTGGGTACTTCACCCTTGTTTTGCAGAACTTGTTAAAGAAACTTTAGTATCAAGTTGTTGGTTGTCTTTAGTCGATGTACACTTATCGGGACAAGAATAATTATGGCTTAGCTCAACTGGCCAAAAACTCTGCGTGCGTGCATGTGTGTGTGTGTGTGTGTGTGTGTGTGTGTGTGTGTGTGTGTGTGTTTTATGTGCTCGCGCGTACTTGTGTGTGCGCTTGTGTGTCTGTGTGTGCTGTGTGGGGGAGGAGAGAGGTGACGGGATCAATGTGTAGGGGGAGGTGTCTACGTGAGTGTAAACGCTTTGTGGAAGTATGTTTGTATTCGCCCGTGTGTGTGTGTGTGTGTGTGTGTGTGTGTGTGTGTGTGTGTGTGTGTGTGTGTGTGTGTGTGTGCTGTTGCTTGCTCTCTCTTTCAGTCACTCAATCGCTTACTCGCACAAATACGCACCGATAAACCGCACCGTAAGGGGAACAATATTAGTCTAGTTTGTACAATGTATAACTCGTGTCATACCCTGGTGATGACAGACGTTGTGATGACGTGTTTTCTTTGATGACGCAGAAGAATTCCTGCAACACGATGTAGTGAGGGTGCAGCAATAAAGCCTGTTTCACACTTGATGTCGAATCCACAGTTTGTCAAGTGAAGTGTCCCCTCAAGTTTGATCATTTTCGTCATTTGGGATACAGACTATAGTTACAAGCTGTGCTGAGAACCCTGATTCAGGACCTTATGGTATCTAGTCAAGCCACATGTGTCAGAGGAGTTAAAGACCTGGCCCATTCCATTCACCAGGTATATACAACTTTGATCTTTTAGCAGCCTACAGGTGGATGTAGCTTCAAGGTCGAGTTTAGAACCAAGTCATATCTTTAAAAAATAATAATAATAAATAAAGCAGTGTCTTGCGCCGATTTTATAGACATGTTTGTCTGATCATCATTTATAATACTATAGGAATACACTGAACAAACGTATATTTCATCGCTAACATAGAGGAAATGGATAAAATGGGGTTGGTGGGGGCATATTGAAAAATGAAAATCTTTCGGCCGACGCTTCGCTAGGACTGTGGCTTGGCCACTGAGTGTGACACAGGCTTTAGGGGGTTGCTGCTGCTGTCTGTGGTGTGGGTGGAGTGGACGTTGTTGGTACTGTTGTGTAAAAACCGATGTGTGCATTGGTCCCCGATGGTGGGAGTTCAGACGGTGAATCTGTATGGCAACACTTGCTTTTTGTTGGTGACTATTCCTAACGGTGATATGTGATAAACATTGCCTCATTTCATTTTTTTACCCCAGTGAGTCAAAAACATGGACACGTTTCCAGATGCAGGTTGTCTTCATCCCCCTAGTCTCCCGGCACTGACAGAACAAAGCTGATGAAGATTGTCCGGTGTGGCTGATGTCTTGCCGACAATGCGTTACATCCTTTCTTTTGTCATCACTTTTTTATTTGCTCCCTCTTGGGTCGGAGTAGAAAAACAGATTTATCCATCCATTGTCCTTGTCCCCAGTTAAAGTTCTAGAACTGGAAAGATATGGCCTCAGCTTGTTAACTGTTTTTTTTGTTTTTAAAGTACAACCTGACCAAGCAGTCAGAGCTTATTTGATGATATTGCTTTTCATGTTATTTCTCCCCATGCCCTCTTCTGACCCTTCTCCACATGGTGACGATTTTGAAACATGGCTTTATTTGATTCATTTTTCATTTTTCCCAAACCCTGCACTTTACCTATCGACATTATTTAGCTATACTTTTCTCCGTCATTTATTGGAAACGAAGAGTAAACCACTTAGAGAAGATACCTTTTATGAAATCTTTCAGTATCATCAGCACTCAAGATGAGACATGTCACTGAAAGCATCCTACATGATCATTTTGTAATTGTGAATTTGGTGTTTATTTTCTATTTTCCTGGTGATGTAAACATGTTGACTACTGTGTGTGTACATTGATGATGAAGAGAATGTAAAAATATATAAATATAACTTATATATTCGTATTCTTTCTACGGAGGTTATATTCGGGTATTAAAGGTGGCTATATATCTTTTCTACGTTCATTGTTCAACAGATGCTTACTTTTTGTACCGATTTTATTTCATATTTGGCATAGTACAACACTGCTTGTCCTAGTGAAATGAATGTATCTTTGTTTCTACAGAATGTAGAATACGTATGTAACTTTTTATCCATGATGACCACTCCCTACCCCAAATCCCAATTCCCAACACCCTTTCTCTTTTTTCTTCTCTTTCAGATCTTGCCTTTACCCAAAACTTCACGTTTAGCACTTGCAGTCTAGCTGACAGACTGATTTCCAATCGTGACAGCAACTCCTCTGTGGAGAAAGTACGGTAAAGGCAGTGCAGCTACCAATTCCTGTCTCTGCTGAGACAACGCCTGATTCCCTTTCTTCTTTGACAGGGGTCATTGGGCAATACAGAGGTCATCACCTTTCAACTCACCCTGGTGTCTTGGCCATCAGGAGTTGTAGAGAGCTGCACTGACGACGTGGGCATCAACTGTCTCAACGCGGGTACTCAAGGACACAAACCCTTGGTCATGGCAAAGTCTTTCCACCTTCCACCCACCCCATAATGGTATCTTGACTCCTCTATTTCCCTGCCTCCTTTACTGCATTTTCTCTGGCACTGTTCCTTGAAGACTAGACTGACAGTGCACTGGCTCTTGCCACGTCATCATACATTTCAACGTTCTCATTTTTCTAATGAATCAGCCATGGAGGTCATCGGATCAGTTCTGGATAGGGTGAACTCCTGACCGTTCTGTGGAACACTGTTCTGGAACACTGCAGACTTGAACCACTGTTGGTTTGAAGGAAACTTTTCAAACCTAATTCAACAGTGTGGTGGTTAGAACAGAGACGGCGAGTATTTTCAAGAATATCAGTTAGACCGTTAGGACAAATTGTTCAAATCCTTGGCGAAAGGATTTGTTGAGTTTCTGTTGAAAATGTTTGTTCTACTGCGTAAGGGAGAACAGACCTCAGTGATTTTCCTCAGAACTATAGATATTTGTTTGTAAAGAAGCTTGGAAGAACTACATGCCCTGAAAAACAAAACAACTAATTCTATTTGGCTGCATCTTATGAAATTAAAGGAACCTTTGCAGGAAAAGTTTGTTTTTATTGAGCCTTCAAAACACCGTAGGGTTCACAAT
>CM060316.1:44302385-44309885 GCA_030674155.1 Stramonita haemastoma | reverse complement strand
TGCGGCTTAAAGTAAAGGAAAACCAGGGAATACAGACGTGCAGTTAGATGCATGAAACAGGCGGCGCTCAATAAACGCCAATACAATTAGTTGGAGTTTGTCAAGGATGTCTCTCTGCATATGGACTATTCCATTTACGTTAGAGCACATTGCTCAAAAGATAGATAACAGACAGACACACAGACAGACAGACACACAGACAGACAAATAGTAGATAGACAGACACACAGACAGACAGACACACAGACAGACAGATACATACATAATACATACATACATACATACATACTACATACATCATACATACTACATACATACATACATACATAATACATACATACATCATACATACATAGACAGACAGACAGACAGACAGACAGACAGACAGACAGACAGATAGATAGATAGATAGATAATAGATAGATAGATAGTAGATAGATAGTAGATAGATAGATGATAGATAGTAGTAGGAGTAGGTAGGTAGGTAGGTAGGTAGGAGGTAGGTAGATAGATAGATAGATAGATAGATAGATAGATAGATAGATAGATAGATAGATAGATAGATAGATAGATAGATAGATAGATAGATAGATAGATAGATAGATAGATTGCTTGGAAAATAAAGCTGGAAGATGGAAGGCTGGTAAACTACACTTACAGGTCACAGGCTAGGTGGACAAGCCCAGAATACATATTTCTTTGGTGCTGGTCGTACTAGCTGCATGGTCAGATTGCGAGGGTTTTCCCAGTACACAATACTAACCCAGGATTCATGCCTGTGCTGTGTCTATAAAGCCCCTACACTTTTGGGGTACCTGATGATGAATCTGTCTGGAAGCCAAGACGTTAATAAGGTTTGGAAATGAGGAGTGTGTCCATTTCTTCTCATCTCTGTTTTTTTGTTTACCAGAATGAGGAGAATATATAAGTAATTTCAACAGTTAATGAGGCAATGTGGGTGACTTTCAATAAACAAAAAAGTGAGACATTTTGTTCTATCAAACTAGAAAATGCAAACTCTTCTTGTCAATGATGACTATGCAACAAATATAAAAGGTAAAGGTGTTCCAATAAGCTATGCGGTCGTTGGGGAGCGGGATGACAGAGACCTCAGCTTCTCAAGGGGCCAGCATATTGAAGGCGGCGCCCATCTCCTTTCCGTCGCTGCTTTACCTTCCCTGACCCTCAGGAGGCAGGTAAGAAATTACAGCAGGGTGGACTCGGTGTCTGTACTGAAGCCAAGGCGTGATACGGTCACCCATCCACTTGGTAAACGACGCTCAATGCTGTTTAATCTTATGGCTTGTGACTATGCGACTCACCAGCAAATATTCAGATAAACGATGGGTGTGTATGAGTTGCGGTGGCTCGTCCAAGATAGGACTGCCTGGAGGTCCCTTGTCTGTGCCTTATGCCCCCCTCAGCGGGGCCACGAGGATTGAGTGAGTGAGTGAGTGTATGAGAAGGCAAACTTGCCTTTCTAATGTAGTGTGATGTCAGTCAAATTATGCAATGTCTGCAGTAGATTTGTACATAAGCCGGATCAGTGCCTGGGTGGAGAGAGAGAAAGTGAGGGGAGAAGAGAGAGGGGAAGAGAGAGGTAAAAGAGAGAGAGAGAGAGAGATTGAATGGTTGATTGATTGATTGAATGGTTGATTGATTGATTGATTGATTGATTGATGATGATGATTGATGATTGATGATGATTGATTGATCGATCGATGATCGATCGTGGTTGATTGATTGATGATTGATTGATGATGATCTTTATTCCAAGAGTTGCGAGAAGCATGGATATACTTTCTTTATCCGCCTTGCCTCAGAAGGAACTATCATAATTATCACAAGTATATTTCAAGAAAACATAAGAAGTCTTTAGATTTAGAGAGAGGAGAGAGACAGAGACAGAGACAGACAGACAGACAGACAGACAGAGACAGACAGAGAGACAGACAGACAGACAGACAGACAGACAGAGAGACAGACAGACAGACAGACAGAGAGAGAGACAGAGACAGACAGACAGACAGAGAGAGAGAAGAGAGAGAGAGACAGAGACGAGAGAGACAGAGACAGAGAGAGAGAGAGAGGAGCATACCGCACAACACAATGCAAAACAAGAGAAGAGAATATCGTGAAGTACATAGTACAGAAAAACTCATCAGGTACCACCAAGATTCGAACTAATGATAAAATCGGCTCAAACAGAAATAGACTTAGTACCACCTTTTTACCCACTGGGCAACTGTGGCCACCACTAATGACGTAGGAAAGTGGGGGAAGTGTGGGCAATGAATACTGGAAAATATCCTCCTCACCTACATTCTGACAAAATCGTCACCAAGTTAGTGTGAGACGTAAAAGAGAGAAGAAGTCAAAAACTAGATACCGCTGTGTTTTAACTGGATACCGGTGTGTGTGTGTGTGTGTGTGTGTGTGTGTGTGTGTGTGTGTGTGTGTGTGTGGTGGTGGTGTGTGTGTGGTGTGTGTGTGTGTGTGTGTGTGCGCGCGCGCGCGGCGCGCGTGTTGTGTGTGTGCTGTGTGTGTGTGTGTGTGTGTGTGTGTGTGTGTGTGTGTGTGTGTGTGTGTGTGTGTGTGTGTGTAAGACAGAGAGAGAGAGAGTGGGGGGGGGGAGGGATAATCTGTTTCCCCCTCTTGTTTTACATTCTCTAACTGTCCTTGGTGTTATGACTGCAGTCTTAACGTCAATTCCTATAAGTGCTTTATGTGCACTTAACCGCATCTCTCAAGTCATAGAAAGTGCCAGAAAACGAAAAGACAAAGGTAGCATCTGCGAAAACTGAAAACAACAAATACTGGAACTAAAAGTGCCTGATGCGTTGGCCAACCCTCGAGTTCTTGTCTTTGACATCGTTATCAGATTGTGTCTTCTAGTGTCCTTGTCTCTACACACTTACAGTTAAGCGGATGTTCAAATGCGTGTGTCCCTATGTACATGGTCTATCTGTACGTTCACCAGCGTGCGTGTGCATCTATGTGAATACAAACCATGTGGATGCGGATGCATATGTGTGAGGGGTCTTGCGTGTGCCTATACTTTGGTAATTGTATGTATGTGCATGTGTTGGCTTTGTGTAATTGTGTTTGTGCTAAATTATCTCGACTTCATCTTGTAATCATTTAAAAGAGAGAGAGAAAGGTCAGTTTCTGACAAATAAAGACCGAGGTTTATTACCAACAGTAAACGCAAAAAGTGTTGTTTGTATTATAATGCATTGTATTGTATTGTATTGCATTGTACTGTATTTCATTGAATTGTATTGCACTGCATTGTATAATATTGTATTGTATCATATTGTGTGCTATTGTGTTGTACTGTTTACAACTTTAAATCACAAAATGCTTGAAATTCAAGCTGCTCTCTTCAGAAAGAGAACATTGCCATAAGAACCTACCACCTTTTTTGTGAGTTTATTCTTCTGATTGCATGTGTTTTTACTCAATGATAGTGGCTTCTTTTCCATAACATTCTAACATCCCCCTTGTTGCAATGGGTTCTATTTCCATGCGCTCAAAGTGTGTTACGCACGGAAATCAGTTTCTCGTCCTATCAAAAGAAAACTAGAAATCATACCACCACTAAGGGTCTAAGTGGATTGAGGGAAAAAAGGTTCGGATTCAAACAGGGATCGAACCCGTGACTTAACTCTTTTTACACGACTATCGGTGTGGAAATGATTGCCTGGGTCTGGGATTTTGATTTGGGTATTTTATGTATACTTGTTGATTGCTTTTCGCCATGCTTATTTGTAGCCCACATAAATTTCTCACCCTTTTGAGACATTAAACAGTGCGTATTTGTAGTCCTATTCGTATTCCACTGCGTTACCTCTAGATCACCAGTGCACTATTGTGTGGCGTTACTTGATCATTTTTGAAGAAAAGGAATCAGTTTACTTGTAGCACAAAGCAGGAGGACAGAGAAGTCTGAAAATAGCTGATAGTTGACACTTGTGTCTGTGAGTGTGGGTGTGTCTGTATAGGCAGGGGTGGGTGGGAGGGGAGTGAACACAGCAACTGACACTTTTCCATGATGATGCTGTCAGTGATCACGGGAGGGCGGATTGGGGAGTGGGTGGGTAGGAGGGTGGGTTGCAATAGATTTAAGGTCTGTATCTTAGTATCTACATATGTAAAGGTAAAGGTGTCCTATAACCTATGTGGTCGTAAGGGGGCAAGGTATCAGAGACTTCACTTCTCTAGGGGCCAGCATATTGAGGGCGGCGCCCATCTCCTCTCCCTCGCTGCTGTACCTTCCCTGATCTAAAAGAGGGGCAGGTACCCATTTACAGCTGGGTGTACTGGGCAAGTTTTCTGAAGTTAAGGCGCACAAACAGTCACCCATCCAGCTAGTAACCATGCTCGAGACTGCTTGAGGAAAGCGAGTGCTCTCACCACTGACCTATCCCGTCCAGTCTGCATAAAACTTGGGTTTTCAAGGAATAAGGGTTTAAGCAGGCCCAGTTCCGTTTTCTCGTCTGCCGGAGAAGAGAAGTTTTGATTTGTAACTGCACAATTCCCACGTTGCGAGCCGTGGGGGGCGTGTGTTGTGGGGGGGGGGGGGGGGGGGGGCTGTCAGTATGAGTAGCATCCCCCACAATCTGGAAATTCTGTGCTAGGAATTCCTTTCTTTTCTTTTCCTCTCTTTGTTTCTGCCTTATTCTTTCTTTCCTTCCTGTCGCCTCCTTGTCTATGCCCTGCTTATTGGTCCATTTTCGTGCCGTTTTTCCAGAAAAATTTAAAAGATAACGATTTTTTCCAACGCCGAATTTGGATGCGCCGGGTCTGACTTATCAGACGCTTAACAGCAGCATATGGCATTTTGGTTCCTATGACAGACAACAAAAGCTGCTGTCTGAGCTAGAGTTCAATGAAGAAGAAGACGAAGTGCAGGATGTTGCTGTTTGAAGGACACCGATTATATTCCCTTTAACTCAATACTTTCAACAACAGAAAATGAAGAATCTCTCTCTCTCTCTCTCTCTCTCTCTCTCTCTCTCTCTCTCTCTCTCTCTCTCTCTCTCTCTCTTCTGTCTTCTGTCTCTCTTCTCTTCTGTCTCTTTTGTCGTCTGTCTGTCTGTCTGTCTGTCTGTCTTCTCTCTCTCTCTCTCTCTGCTCGTGCGTCCTCTCTCTCGCTCTCTGTGTGTTGTCTCTGCTCTCTTGCTTGTGAATGGGTGAAGTTTATCGTTATTTGTCATTGTCATTGTATCTTACTGTCTCTCAATCTTCTACGTCTGTTCTCTTCTCTTTATTTCTTGTCTCTCGTTCTTTGCTTCTCTCTCATTTCTCTGCGATCGTGCCTGTCGCTCTGCGTGTATGTGTGTGTGTAGGTGTGTGTGTGTGTGTGTGTGTGTGTGTGTGTGTGTGTGTGTGTGTGTGTGTGTGTGTGTGTGTGTGTGTGTTGGGGGGAGGGATGCGAGTGTGCGTGCGCGCGTGCGTGCGTGCGTGTCGTGCGTGTGTGCGTGAGTGTGTATGTGTGTCTCTGTGTGTCTCTTTGTATGTCTCTGTGTGTCTCTGTGTCTGTGTGTGTATGTGTGTGTGTGTGTTCGCGCGCATGTGTGTGTAATGAAAGTAGAGGGACAGAGACAGAGATAGAGACATACAGGCAAAACAAAACAAAAAACAAGACAGACACACCGAGCCAGAGATGAAAACCGAGACAGAAACAAACACAGGCAGAGACACAACCCCAAGACGGTTGTGACATTAAAAACAACCTGTTCAAGGCCACTTTTGACAACTGCTGTGAAGACGAGATCCTAACCCGCCACCTCCACCACCATTCATTAGGGGCATTAACGTGTGCTTCTGCTTCCTCTCACATGTCTGCATGCCAAGCAATTATCTTGGGGTTTTTCCCCTTTTTTATAGAGAAAAACAAGATCTTACAACACATTAAGACAGAAAAGAAGAAGATGAGGCGAGGGAAGTGGACATGGTGAAGGAGGAGGACAACGACGACGATGGTGATGATGATGACTACGACTAAGGGGAGAAGATTCAATGATAAAGTTTATGAATCATCCATTCGACGACAGAAGCCATCTCAAGGCTGTTATCTCAAGTCATTTTCGAAATGATTGAGAAGTTGGTACCTGCACTTGTCTTTCCTCACTACTTTTTCCTCAATAAGGAATTGTTGATGAATGTTGATGAAAATTACATTTGAAGCAGTGGAACTGTCTAGAATATGTAGGCTGTACATTAAAATCAGCCACGGTGATCTGGTGGTCGAGAGGTTACGTTCCTACCTGACAATGAGAGTCGCTGGTTTGATCCCTGTTTGATTATGAATTTTTCACCCAATTTATTAGACCTTGAGAAGTGGTCTGGGTGATTGGCTTCGGAAGAGACTATAAACCGATGTCCCGTGTGTATTTCATCAACATCATCATCACCATCATCGTCGTCATCATCATCATCACTGTCGTCATCATCATTGTCATCATCATCATCATCACCATCATCATCATCAACAACACAATTATCATTATCATCATCAACATCATTATCATCATCATCAACAACGACAATATCATCATCACCAGCACCAGCACCATCATCAAAAAATAGTTATCATTATTATCATCATTATCATCATCATCATCAACATCATTTCATCATCAACATCATCATCATCACCACCACCACCACCACCACCACCACCACCACCACCATCATCATCATCATCATCATCATCATCATCATCATCATCATCATCATCACCACCACCACCACCACATTACATCATCATCATAAAACCATTAATTAATCAAGATGGTCATCAGGGGATACGAGGGAACGTGTTGATGGACACTTCACTCCAGGCTGGTCTGTTGTCTGTCTGTCTGTCTTCAACCTTTGACAGCAACAGCGGCCATGTCAAGACAGGACCCAGTCTTGCTGTTCTTCATCCACTTCTTCGTCTGTCTGCCCCTGTACGCGTCTTTCCCCCTCCTGTGTTCCCTGCAGAATAGTATTGGCAAGAACCTGTGTCGGGTCATAGCTTTCTTGCCAACACACATTAAATAGCGAACGTAAAAAACCAACAACGAACAAACATAAAGTGGATTCAAGAGATTCAAGCGGATTCGTTATCTTTATCTTTGGCTACGTTATCTTTTTTTTTAATTAAAAATAAATGCCACACACACAAAAAAAGAAAGCACACTTGCAAAGCAAGAATAAAACAAAGCTTTGAAAAAAATCTATAAAAGATAAAACCAAGGGATGGTGCTACTGTTTGGGTCACGAGCTCTCCCCGAGGGAGAGTAGCCTGAATTTCACGTAAAGAAATCTAGCGTGACTGAAAGTGGTATCTAGTCGACAATGCAACCATGAAGCTGTCCCAGTTCTTAGCAGTCCAGTACAGTGCAGATATATGTTTATTTCAGAAACATGTTCATACTTTCCCAAGAACTAAAGGTACAAAAATCTAACATCAAAACCAGGGGTTTCAAATTCGGTACACAGTTTAAG
>CM060316.1:44292385-44297385 GCA_030674155.1 Stramonita haemastoma | reverse complement strand
ACTGTTGCATCGTCAAATAACGTTTTTAAACAAAATGCTGTTGACATTGCTTTTTATCGGCGGGCGAACGGATAAAATGAATATCATCATCCGAATCCAAATCCCTGTCAAGAAGTTGATCAGCATGCAATTACAATCTGGTTTGCGAAGCTGGATTTTCCTTGAGTGATAGTTTGTGCACCGACTTTTGTACAGGTAAAAAAAAAAACATCGGCAAGAAGAGTTGTTTAAGTCCAATATACATGGCAAAAATCCCAAATCCTGACGCAAACAGAAAAAAACAACACTTTTAGACGTAAAAGTGGCTGGAGATATATGGAGGCAAGCACATTCCCCCAGAAAAAAAAACCCGAAGTTTACTGAGAGAAATCTGTTGTAACGAGAATGTACAACACAAAACAATGCAGCACAAAATAATCAAAGCATCAAACACAACACAACATGACACAACTCAACACAACACAACTTTGTGCGGGTGATGTTACCCCCACCCTAAACCGGAAATCCGGCTGACGACACTATTTGTAGCCCCCGCGGTAATTTCTACGAAAAATAAGGTCAGTAAACAAAGTTGATTTCCAGGGAGAGAATCTCAGTGCTTCTTTGTACACAGACATCAATACTGAACTTATTTTGGACATTCTCTCCTATTTCCTGACAAATTTCCTGTGAATGCATTTGTACCCCCTGAATACCCTATGATCTGGCCTCAAAACAGACAGAGACCAGCTTCTCATCAACTTATGATGCCTTTTATCTTGAAGATTCACGCCTGCGCACAGACATTTACAGATAGTTCTGAAATAGATGAAGGCTCCGTCAGTACAGAGGCCTCTTGCCCTTCAAATGGGGTCGATTCTTTACGAAACTTCTGCCAACTGACGGCAGAACTTGTGCATTTTTTGTTCTGTCTCAGTGGAAATGGCAAATCAATGGGAACCAGGAGAGCCTCGTCTAGCATGATTCATTCTCTGCTCCTCTTTTCCTCTCATGCCAGCCTAGACGTCAACTATCGATACCCTGTGAGATCCATGAATGCAGCATTTCCGGGAAGAAATGTTCCAACATTGTGCTTGTTCCTGGCTAGGTCTATTTTCGATGTAATCCACCTTGTTTTCTACAAATACCAGAAAAGGATATACACGAAAAAGAAGTCGTGTCCCAGTTTGTTTATACACTGAACGAATTTGCTGGTAGAGTTGTCAGCAACGCTTCCAGTTTAGCCTTGAAGGTAAGAACACCCAACCTTTTAAAAATGGAGTAAACCTGGCTGCCTTGATGCTGGAGAAAAATCGGTCAAAGAAGCAAATGCCTTTTTTCCAAAGGTTACGTTAGTAGATGTAATCACTTATGTGCTTTAATCAGTTCTTCACTTTTCCAGGAATTAAAAGCCTAACTACCCAAAACAAAAGAAGAAATGACGCTTGTTGCTTTCCAGAACGGAATGGGGACAATTCACACTTGACAGATCCGATCAATTCAGTGAACTGACTGTATCAAAACAGGTACACTGTGTCAGGCAAGACATCAGACACATCGCACTGCAGAGTTTAAAAAGCTATCTCCAATTTGGGTTCAACATTAACGCGAAATATATTTCGTTAGCTAAAGGCAGTACACCTGCGACCTGAGTTGTCCCTGGCAAAACCTGTGGAAAAAGCTGCTCTGATATGGAAACAAGTACACATGCAGACAGGAAAAGAAAAAAATATGGGTGGCTCTGCTCTCCTGGCGACGCGCTCTCTCCTAGGACCTTAGCCCGAATTTCACGCAGAGAAATCTGCCGTGACTTTACTGTGGTATAGCAGTACAATATCTTATCAGTAAATTCAAAATCGTCCACCACGAAAAACATCAGCAAGAAAATACCTGGGTCGTTTTTTTTTGGCACGGGAGCCCTTTATACCTGACACCCAACCTACTCATCCGAAGAGACTTTACCTTTTGTGATGTCTGCCGTCATAAAATGGCCGCCGCCACAATGGCCTGGTCTGAGTCAGGCTGGCTTTGAGGCCTGGCTGTGTGCTTAAACACTGCATATCAATTGCACTTTCCAGTTTTATGCCCACCTGGCCAGCCTTCCCCGCACATCCAGTTCAGAAAATATTCAGACGATGCGAGGTTGTTTTATAATCAAACAGCTACAACACGCGTCCAGGCCGACTGCTTAAGTAGCATCTTTCTGTCCTGGTTAGAAAAGGGCTCCAGCAGCTAGCCCGCTGTAACCGTTTTATTTTATCCCCCTTTTTTTCCCATGCTGAGTGTGCACATTTCGATATGAAATGAGTCACTTACGGCAACTTAAAGCAGTCTGATATGTGCCTTTGGATGCTCTTTTTCTTCCTCTTCCTCGTCCTCTGCCTCTTCTTCTTCCTGCCTCTCCTTATCCTCCTCCTTCTTCTTATTCTTATTCTTCTTTGCATTCTTCTTCTTTGCATTCTTCTTCTATGCACTCTTCTTTTTTGCGTTCTTCTTCTTCTTCTTCCTTCTTCTTCTTCTTCTTCTTCTTCTTCTTCTTCTTCTTCTTCTTTCTTCTTCTTCTTCTTCTTCTTCTATTCTTCGTATTCTTCGTATTCTTCGTATTCTCCGTATTCTTATTTTTCTCGTATTCTTCTTCTTCTCCTTTGCATTCTTTGCATTATTCACATTCTTCTCTGTCTCCTACTTTTTTCTTTACTGTTTTCTTCAGTTTCTTTTGTTCTTGCTCGGTGTTATTTTTGCACTCTTGTTCAATGCTGACTCAGTTTAGGCTTCTTCTACTTCTTTACTCCCTTTTTTTTCGTCAATTCTCTCCATGACCCAGCCCATTTCCTTTCATCTCAACCGATAGCACTGTCACTGATCAAGTCTGTCTGCTTTGTTCAGTTCAGTTGTCCTAACAAGGCTTGCTGCTTGCAGAGTATTGTCTATGTCGCTAAATTATTTCTGTAATACTTTATCTTTCTTTAAGATTGTCTCCTATCTTAATATTGTACCTATCTTAATATTGTACCTAGAAATTCATCAATAAAACCAGCAATCGCATATCAATGAATATCAACTCCACTCTCCCCAAAAGTCCTTCGGATGAGACTTTAAACCGAGGCCCCGTGTGCGAACGCACGCAGAACATCTTGCGCACACGTTAATCCTGTTCCACTTTTCGTAAGAGTAGGCCATCGTGTGCCGGTGGGAACAGATGACAATATTTACAAAACCGCATACACACGGGGACCGGATGAAAAAAAAGCACATGATTGCTTATTCTGTTATCCTCGATATAAAAGAAGAAAGAAAGAAAAGAAAGAAAAGAAAGATAGAAAGAAAGAAAGAAAAGAAAGAAAAGAAAGAAAGAAAAGAAAGAATGGATATAACACATATTTCAATCATCGACGTTATCTGTCACAACTGATCAATCACTTCATTGTCAGTACTTATTTCAGAAAGGAAAGCATATATGCTATTTCTAGTAATGTATCATTGATAATAATAATACATATTCCAACTATTCATTCTCAATCAGATTTATGTAGGGGTAGTTTGCTTTCGGGGAACGGGATAGCTCAGAGATCGAAGCGCTCGCTTTCCCCAGCCAAAGTTAAGCAGCGTCGAGCGTGGTTACCAAGCGATGGGTGACCGTTTGCGCTACAGTAAGTTCCCCAGTTCATCCAGCTGTAAATAGGTACCTGCCCTCTTTAGGGTCAGGGAAGGTAAAGCAGTGAGGGAGAGGAGATGGGCGCCGCCCTCAACATGCTGGTCCCCAGAGAAGATGAAGTCTCTGACGCCTCGGTCCCCTACGACCACACAGGTTATGGGACTCCTTTACCTTTGCCTTTTAGTTTATTTTTGGTGGAAATCAGTAAGCTGTATATTCAATTGATTTGAGCAGGGTTTTTTGAAAATTCAATTGTATCTGTACTTTACCTCAGCCGGAAAAACATGAACATTTATCCTCGATGTGTTAACTCGGCGTTTATATGCAAGAACGTAACAATTTAACAAGCAACAACATCATGTCAAACATTTGATCAGATTTAGTTTTATTCTATCACACCCAAACAAAACCAATTCGATATTAAATGGCAATCTTTCACATATTGTGACTTTTGTCGTTAGAATGTTTTCTACTTTGTTTTTTTTGTTTCTCTTTTCCAAACTGTATGGATGTATTCACATTCCCAGACATCAGTCAGACTTCTTTGTGTAGAGGTATCCCTATTCATCTGAATTCGCATTATTTCTCCCATCACTAGACCTTGAGGGGTGGCCTGGGTGCTTCTCTCTCTCTCTCTCTCTCTCTCTCTCTCTCTCTCTCTCTCTCTCTCTCTCTCTCTCTCTCTCTCTCTCTCTCTCTCTCTCTCTCTCTCTCTCTCTCTCTCATGGTTACATCTCAATTTAAGAATGTCTTTTCAAATGTGTTCCAACACTAATCTGTGTGTATCACGTCGACACACCAAACTTATTTCTATCTGTTCCATAGACACAACATCATACAACACATCGCAATGCAATACAACACGATGCAACACAAATATTTGTAAAGCAATGTAATACAGGACAATGCAATACAAAATAAAACGACACAAAATATTGCAAAAGACTTTAATATAACCTAATACAAGGCAATTCAATACAACACGCTTCCATCTAATGCAACATAATGCGACATGATGAATGACGAATCAATAGAACAACATAATACAATGCAAAACAGTACAACGTTGCTCAAACCAATAAAACACAATACAAAAACACAACGCAACACAATGCAACACAATTCACTACCACGGAGTACAACGCAAAATCATAAAACAAACAGAACAGACTATAATCCGATACAACACAACACAACTGCCTCCGTTATAAAAAACCACAATGCGACACAATTCAATACAACGCAGTACAACACAATATTATACAACAAAACAGAACAGACCGTAATACAACTCAATACAACACAACTGCCTTCATTACACTAAAACGACAACGCAACACAATTTAATACAACGCAGTACAACACA
>CM060316.1:44277385-44284885 GCA_030674155.1 Stramonita haemastoma | reverse complement strand
TGCCTTCCATTTTTCTCAGCACCCACCACCAAAACATCCCCTTCCATCTTTCATCCCACCCACCCTTCCCCCACCCCCTTCCCCTAACCCCATCCCCATCCCCATCCCCCCCCCCCTCGACCCCCCCCCCCCCTCCATCTCGGCTTCCCCTTCAACTAGTTTCTGTCTGCGTTGAATTGAGATCGTTAGTTGGTCTAAGTCACTCAATCCACCTGGAAGCCTCATAAGGGTCTCAGTCTGTTCTAAAGTCGTCTCTGCTACCTTGCTTCTTTTTTTTTTTTTTTTTTTTTTGCTTTTTTTCAGTCCTTTTTTTTCTTCCTTTCTTTCTTGTCTTTTTTTTTTTGCCTTTCCTTCTCAGCAATGGATACGACGAACACACGCACTCAGGCACGTACGCTCCCGTGCATGTACGCACACACATACGTACACACACACATATGCACATTCGTACACACACGCGCGCGCGCGCACGTACTCAAGCACGCACGCACGCACACGCGCGTGCGCACGTACTCAAGCACGCACGCACGCACACGCGCGTGCGCGCGCGCACGCACGCAACACACACACACACACACACACACACACACACACACACACACACACACACACACACACACACACACACACACACACACGTCTGTTATCACTATTTAGTGGAAAGACATTAAACTGAAACACAATTCAGCTCAATGATTCAACGAAATTTCGTATACAATATGATCATAATTTTATCTTCTTTTTTGTCGTCGAACACTCAGACAGGAACTATTGTTGTGTATAATATGAGTGAAAATGCGCTGCGCTGCCGTTGAGCACCTGACAAGTCAGGTCTAACGCATCCCACTTCAGCGTAGGAGAGAATTGTTATCTTTTAAGTCTTCCTCGAAAATAAAGGCAGGAGAAAGGACCAAGAAGGCAGAAAATAGACGAGAAGGGGGTGACAGGAATAGAAGGGAAGGAACAAGGCAGAAACAAGGCAAAAAGGAAGGTGGCAGGATGGTTAAGACGTTCGCTTGCCAACAAGTAAACCGTGAGGTTCTGGGTTCGATACCCAGCCTCACCCTTTCTTCCCAGTTTGACGAGAAAAAAAATCTAACTGAAAGTCAAAGTCATTCGGATGAGACTATAAACCTAGGCCTCGTGTGCGAACACACGCAGAACGTCTTGCGCACACGTTAAAACCCCGTTCCGTCTTTCGGAAGAGCAGGCCATTGTGTGCCGGTAGGAGCGGATGACAAAATTATATATAAAAAAACAGCATGCACACATGTGTGTTTAGACACCATCCCTGAGGAAAAATCGGGAAGTTGGAGTCCCAGGGCGGCTCGAGGCTGTAATTGATTTTTTTTTTAAATGGGTAGGCGCTGCACTTGTGGCAACGCGCTCTCCCCGGGAGAGCAGCCCGAATTTCACGCAGAGAAATCTGCTGTGACATAAAATGGTATAAATAAATAAACAAAAAAGGCAGTTCCTAGCACAGAATTTGCAGGTGTGGATGTCGTTCATACTGACAAGCTACCAGTATCCCCACGAGTAGGGGGAGGAATAAACACAATGTTTAGTTCCATAACATAGTATAGTTCTGCAGTGACTGCTTCATTTCAAGTCTGCTTTATTCCTGTGTATTGTTACTATACAATTTGGTATCCAACACATGCAACAAAACACATACTCCCTGATGAACACACACACACACCACACACACACACACACACACACACACACACACACACGCACGCACGCACGCACGCACACACACACACACACACGTTCTCTTTCTCGCGTGTACGCATTCATGCACGCATGCAACCACACACATCAACACGCAGAATTAATACACGTATGCGTACACGTACACTCGCTCATGCACTAACGTGTACGCATATGAACATTCATGCACGAGCACGTAATGCCAGTATAATCACTCCAAGCACCAGAAGCTCACCTTGATGATAACAGGATCATTAACCTGTATTTAGACATTGTTTGCTTCCAGTTGGTGTGGTTTCTGCTACTGCTGCTGCTGCTGAAAATACTGCTGTTACTGACGCTGTTATTGCTTGCGATATGTATGTATGTATGTATGTATGTATGTATGTATGTATGTATGTATGTATGTATGTATGTATGTATGTATGTATGTATGTATGTATGTATCTATCTATATATATATATATATATATATGTGTGTGTGTGTGTGTGTGTGTGTGTGTGTGTGTGTGTGTGTGTGTGTGTGTGTGTGTGTGTATGGTATTCAATGATGTGTCGATGTTTCATTTCTTCTTCTTTTTCTTCTTTTTTTTCATCAACAATCATCTTCTTGTTCGCATTCTTGTTCGCATTCTTGTTCGCATTCTTTGCATTCTTCTTCATCTTCTTTGCATTGTTCTGCTTTGCATTCTTCTTCTTGCATTCTTCTTCTTTGCATTCTGCATCTTTGCATTCTTTGCATTCTTCTTCTTTGCATTTTTCTTCTTTGCATTATTCTTCTCCTTCTTTGCATTCTTCTTCTTTTTTGCATCTTTCATTTTCTTTTTTTCTGTTTTTATTTTCTGCATTCTTTTTCTTCTTGGCATTCTTCTTGGCATTCTTTTTTGTATCCTTCTTCTTTTTTGTATTCTTTTCATTCTTCTTATTTGCATTCTTCTTCGTAGTTCTTTTTCCTTGCAATTCTTCTTCGCAGTTCTCCTTGTGTGCAATTCTTTTTCTTCGCAATTCTCCTTCTTTACAATAGTTCTTCGTACTTCTTAGCAACTCCTTCTTTTCAATTCCTCATCGCAGTTCTTCTTCTTTGTAATTCTTCATCGTCATTCTTCTTCTTCTTGCGCCATGTCTTCCGCTTACAAACTTGTCATTACTTCACAATATGTACATACCAGTTGAATGCATAATGTGTTGTGTTTATATCTTTCGATCTTTTTTGTTCATGTTATCTGTTTTTTCAGTTTTCAGTCTTCTTTTTCGGCTTTTTTTTCCTCAAAGAAAGAAAATCGCAAAGAAATTCGAGCCAGATTTTTTGTTGCTCTTTTTCATTTTCTATTGGCGGCCTATAGTCTGAAAAGAAGAAAAAGAAAGAAAGAAAGAAAGAAGAAGAAAAAAGAAAGAAAGAAAGAAAGAAAGAAGAAAGGAAGAAGGAAGGAAGGAAGTGAGAAGGAAATGAAGAAAGAAAGAAGAAAGAAAGAAAGAAAGAAAAAGAAGAAAGAAAAAAGAAAAAAGAAAGAAAGAAAAAAAAAAGAAAAGAAAGAAAAGAAAGAAAGAAGGAGAAGGGAGGAAGGAAAGAAAGAAAGCAAGGAAGCAAGCAAAGAAGGAAGTCCCAAAGAAAGAGGCTAAGCGAATTCAAACTAGGTTTTACTCTACTATTCACGCCTCATAATTCGTTAAAAATTGAACAAGACAGAAAAAGGAAAGAAAGAAAGGAAGAAAAGAAAAGAGGGGAGAAAGGAAGGAAGGAAGAAAAAAGAAAGAAAGATATGGAGAAGGAGGTAAGGAAGAAAGAATGAAGGAAAGAAAGAAAGCAAGAAAGCAGGCGAAGAAAAAAGTCACAAAGAAAGAGGCTAAGCGAATTCAAACTAGATTTTACTCGACTATTCACACCTCATAATTCGTTAAAAATTGAACTAGACAGAAAGGAAAGAAAGAAAGGAAAGGAAAGAAAGAAAGAAAGAAAAGAAAGAAAGAAAGAAAGAAAGAAAGAGGAAAGAAAAAGCGAAAAAAGAAAAGAAAATAAAAGAAGAAAGACAAAGTAAAAGAAAAGAAAGAAAAGAAAAGAAAGAAAGAAAGAAAGAAAAGAAAGAAGAAAGAAGAAGAAAAGAAAGAAAGAAAGAAAAGAAAGAAAAGAAAGAAGAAAAGAAAAAAGAAAGAAAGAAAGAAAGGAAAGAAAGAAAGAAAAGAAAGAAAGAAAAAGAAAGAAAGAAAAAAGTGACAAGGTCTTTGCAGCATTTACGCCTCAAAATTCGTTAAAAAT
Organism: Stramonita haemastoma; assembly: GCA_030674155.1. Classification (NCBI taxonomy): domain Eukaryota; kingdom Metazoa; phylum Mollusca; class Gastropoda; order Neogastropoda; family Muricidae; genus Stramonita; species Stramonita haemastoma. Next base: position 44,280,918 of record CM060316.1, on the reverse strand, counting down.
TGAAAAAGAAAGAAAGAAGGAAAGAAAGAAAAAAAGAAAAAAAAAAAGAAAGAAACAAAGAAAAAAAAGAAAGAAAGTAAAGTGACAAGGTCTTTGCGGCAGATCTGATCAGATTTGGGCTACTGGAGCGATCCCAATTGGGCATTATTCCCACCCGCCATCTTCATAGCCCGGAGCTGTCCTGACTCGGCTATTTCTGGAACCGCGCAGAATAGACCCCCATCTTCCTCTGTCACTGAGACCGACACATCAGGCCAGGGTTTCCATCTCAAGATGTTCCACTGTTTCTCTATTACTCTACATTTTGTGTTTGTACGTGTGTGGGGGGGGGGGGTGTATGTGGGGGGGGGGGGGGGGGGTGTCTGTGTGTGTGTGTGTGTGTGTTGTGGGGGGGGGTGTGTGTGAGGGGGGGGTGTGTATGTGTATGTATGTGTGTATGTGGCTAAAGGGGGGGAGGGGGGGATGTTTGTGTTATGTTGTTGTTGTGTTCTCTGTGGTGGCGTTGTGTTGTGTTGTTTGTTGTGTTTTCATGTATGTGCGGGTGTGTGCGTGCGTGCGTGTTGTCTTCTGTTCTGTGCTTCCTTGTCTGTCTTCTGTCTCTCTGTCTTCTGTCTGTCTGCCTGCTGTCTGTCTGTCTGTCTGTCTTCTTCTCTCTCTCTCTCTCTCTCTCTCTCTCGTCTCTGTCTCTTCTCTTCCTCTCTCTCTCTCTCTCTCTCTCTCTCTCTCTCTCTTCTCTCTCTCTCTCTCTCTCTCTCTCTCTCTCTCTTAATATCCGTGAACAGGCATAATTAGCTGGTCATGGCTTCCACCTGAGACGTCATTTGACTTTCTGTTAGTCTATAAGTTTGTGTGCGGTTTTATCTCTGTCTCTAATTAAAATGTCCCTGCCGTTGAATTCTCTCATACTTCCTGTCTCTGTTAATCTCCATCTCTGTCTGTACCACCTCTCCCTCTCCTTCACCTCCCTCTGTCTTTGTATCTGTCTGTCCTCTTTTCTGTCTCTCTCTCACTCTCTCTCTCTTTGTCTCTGTCTCTCTCTATCTGGCTCTCTCTCCCTCCTCTCCTCTCTCTGTCTCTGTCTGCCCCCTGTCTGTCTCTGTCCCTGTCTGTCTCTGTCTGTCCTGTCTGCTCTGTCTGTCCCTGCCTGCTGTCTGTCTGTCTGTCTGTCTGTGTCTGTCTGTCTGTCTGTCTGTCTGTCTCTCTCTCTCCTCTCTCTCTCTCTCTCTCTCTCTCTCTCTCTCTCTCTCTCTCTCTCTCTCTCTCTCTCTCTCCTGCCCTTGCCATTATTTCTGTCTGTCTCAATCTTTATGTTACTTGGTCTGTCTGTCTCTTTTGTCCCTCTCTTCTCTCTCTTCTCTCTTCTGTCTCTTTTTGTCCTTCTCTCTCTCTCTCTGTCTCTTTTGTCCCTCTCTCTCTCTCTCTCTATCTCTCTCTGTCTCTTTTTCCCTCTCTCTTTCTCTGTCTCTTTTTTCCTCTCTCTCTCTCTCTCTCTCTCTGTCTCTTTGTCCCTCTCTCTCTCTCTCTGTCTCTTTTGTCCCTCTCTCTCTCTCTGTCTCTTTGTCCTCTCTCTCTCTCTCTCTGTCTCTTTTTGTCCCTCTCTCTCTCTCTCTCTCTGTCTCTTTATCCTCTCTCTCTCTCTCTCTCTCTCTCTCTCTCTCTCTCGTCGCTGCATATATATATACTACAGGCGCCACTTACTTTGCTTTTGTCACAAACTCATTAACTCCCTTCAGGCATGTTACTTAGCTTTTTTTTCTTCCTTTTTTTCTTAAATTTTGCGTGATGTCGATCAGGACTGTATTGCCGTGATGTTTGTTGTTGTTGCTATATATTGATTCTAATCTGACGCTTGAAATAATGCAGGATCATATGAACGATGGGTTTGTATCAGATGTGTGTGAGTAGGGAAGGAGGAATCGAGTGTGTGTGTGTGTGTGGTGTGTGTGTGTGTGCGCGTGTGTGTGTAGATAATTGTTTTTTTCCCTGTTTTTCTAGTTAGTTTCATTATTTTTTCGTTATCAATTATTTATTTTTGCTTATGAATTTCTGTTGAGTATTTGTTTGTTTCTTCTGGAGGGTTCTTGCTTTCGTTTTTTTTTTTTTCTTTTAAATTGTTTCTTTTGTTTTCCTTTCTTTCTGTTTGGCTATGCCTCTCTCTTCTTCCCGTCTTTCTTTTCTATTTTTTTTCTATTTCTTTATTCATTCTTTCTGTGTGTATGCTTGTTTGCATATTTGTTTGTTTGTTTGTTTCTTTGTTCGTTTTCCGCATTAGGATGGATGCGTTGATGCTAGGATTTTGACACGAAACACGCACCTTGTTTTCTTTTTTTTTCCTTTTCCTTTCTTATCCTGTTTTGTTGTTTGTTGTTATTAGTCTTGCTCTTGTTGTCATTGTTGTTACTCCTTCTGTTGCCTTTGCTGCTCCTCTATTATTGCTGGTGTTGCTTCTGTTGTTAATGGTTCTTTGTGATGGTTTTGCTGTTTCTGTTGGAGCGAATGATGAAGGTTAGTGGTGGTGGTCGTGGTTGTCGTTGTTGTTATATTGATGGTTGATGTAGGTTTTCTTGGTTCTTCTGTCGTTCTTAGAATACTGTTGTCATTATTACCATTGTTGTTGGGGTTTTTTGCTGTTCTTAGTGTGGTGGTCGTGATGGTGTTGGTACTGGAGGGAAGTGGTGGCGAAGTGTACGCAATAGAGGGTTTTGGACCACCACCCAAGGAAACAGAGCATCGCACAATTCCAGGTGTGTCCCGATTTAGAAACACAACACTGCGACAGGGCTCTGATCGCATGGGGGGTAATCTACTTACCACCCCATCACAATATGTTTTTTCTCTGTGTGTGTGTGGGGGCGTGTATGTGTGCGTGTGTTTGGAATCTGATCACACACACACACACACACACACACACACACACACACACACACACACACACACAAACACACACACACACACACACACACACACACACACACACACACACACACACACACACACACACACACACACACACACACACACACAACGAGAGATGTGAGGGGGGAGGGGGTCGAAGGAGAGGAGGAGGTAATAATTGCCACGAACAGGTTGCACTGCACTACTGCGTACGTGTGGGTGGGGTGGGTGGTGGTGTCGGGGTGCGTGCGTGCGTGGCGTGCATGTCTGCATGCGTTAAAGAGACAAGCTGGCATGCAAATGGGCAGAGCTTGTTCCTCACCCGACCTGTCAGTTTTAAAGAAGGGCCTTATTATTATCTGTCAGTGTGTCTGTCTGTGCGTCTGTGTAAGAGAGAGAGAGAGAGAGAGAGAGAGAGAGGGGTGGTGTGTGGTGTGTGTGTGTGTGGTGTGTGTGTGTTGTGTGTGTGGCGGTGGTGGTGTGTGCGTGCGTGTGTGTATGTGTGTCTGTCTGTCTGTCTGTCTGTCTGCTATGTTTGCGTTCCCTGTCTCTCCCAATCTATGTATGTGCGTCTGTCTCTCTCTGTTTCTTCCTGTTTCTCTGTCTCTGTCTCTGTCTCTGTCGCCATCTTTGTCTCC
>CM060316.1:44260379-44264785 GCA_030674155.1 Stramonita haemastoma | reverse complement strand
AAACCCCTTTATTTGGGGGAACAAAACGTTATTGAAAAAAAATGGGTGGGGGGGGGTTGATTTTTTCTCCCAACCCCTCTCTCTCTCCTCTCTCTCTTCTCTCTCTCTCTCCCCCCCTTTCTCTCTTTCCTTTCCTGTCCCCCCCCCCTGTTTTTTTGGGGGTCTGTCTGTCTGTCTGTCTGTCGTTTTTTAATTTTCTTCTTCCCCCCTTTCCCCTCTCTCTCTCTCTCTCTCTCTCTCCCCCCCCTCCTTCCTCCCCTCTCTCTCTCTTTTTTCCCCCCTTTTTTTCCCCCTCCCCCCCCCCCAAAAAATGCTTACGGGGGTTTCCCTTTTTGGAAAAAAAAAGTTTCATTCTTTTTTTTTCCCAAACTCTCTCTCTCTCTCTTCCTTTTCCCCTTTTTTTCTACTCTCCCCCCTTCTCCCCCTCTCCCCCCTTCCCTCCCCCTTCCCTCTCTCTCTTCTCTCTCCTCTCTCCCCCCTCTCCCCACACCACCAAACAAACACACACACACACACACACACAAAACCCCCAAAACACACAACACACACAACACACACACAACCACACACCCACCCCCCAAAACCCCCCAAAAGGGAAAGTTTGGGGAAGGGTTTAAAAAAAAAGGCTGATTTGCAAGCCCCCTCATTCCCCCCCCAAAAAAAAAACCCCCCCACCACCACCACCACCTCTAGGACCCGCCCCCCGCATGCAGGCTGGGGGGGGAAAAACCCCAACCTGAACACAGAAAAAGCAAAACCCCCGAAAAAGGAAAGCCAACTCCTAAAAGGGGCAAAAAAAGGGGGGAGAACGAGAGAGAGAGAGAGGGAAAAGAGAAAAAAGAGAGAGAGGGGGAGGAGGGAGAGGGGGTTGGAGAGAAGAGAGAAAGGTGAGAAGAGTTTGGAGAAAAGAGGGAGAGAGTGAGGAGGGGGGAGAGAGAGAGATAGAAAAACTCGAACCCCAAAAAACCCCGGGGAATCGAAACTCGAAATTTTAATGAGGGTAATTTTTTTAAAGGGGCCAGAGGCTTCTTTAAAAACCACCCTGGGGGGCCCCAAAAAAGGAAAAAACAATTATGAAAAAATTTTAATGAATTAATTTTGAAAAAGAAAGATAAGCAAAAAAAGAGAAAAAAAAAAATCCATCAGTTTATTTTTGTCATCCCCAAATTTTTTTATAATCAGGAAATTTATTGAAAATTGACAAAAAACGAAATTTAAATGAATAAGCAAAACCAGTCAACACCCACTTTCTCCCCCCCCCCATAAACAATTCACCTCAAAAAAAAAAGACATAGCACCCCTTCCCCCCCACCCACACCCCCCCAAAAACCCCCAAACCCCCCACACTCACCCACTCACACCCCCCCTACACACACACTTTTTCTGGGTAAAAAATTTCCCCAAAAATTTTTCAGTTTCTCTCTTACAATGGGGGGGTTTCGTGAAATATAATCATGAAAAAACCAATTTAAACCCTTTCAGAAAAAAAAAAAAAAAAAACAAAAAAAAAACAAAAAAAAAAAAAAAAAAATTTAAAAAGAGAGGATGGGGAGGAAAATAGAGAGAGAGAGAGAGAGAAGGGGAGAGAGAGAGAGAGAGAGAGAGAGGGGAGAGATAAGTGTAGGGTGGGGTGGGGGGGGGAAAAAAACCCCCGAATGAAAACTCGCTCTTACAAAACCCCCCCCCCTTTTCCGTAATTTTCCCCCCCACACCTAACCCTAACCCTCCCCCCCCCTCCTCCCTTTTTTTTTCTTTCTTTCCCTCCAAAAATTCCTTCCCCCTCCCCCCCCCCCCCCCCCCCCCTCCTCCTCCTTCTCTCTTTTCCCCCCCCCGGGGACGTTTTAAACAGGCCCTACGTCAATGCCCCCGGGCCCCTTTTTTTTGGACCAAAATGTCTTTCCGCCCCGTCCTCTGACGTCAGAGCGCCCCCCCATTTGCTCATCGTTTCGCCCTCTTTTTTAAAAATTCCCCCACTTTTTTTTGGGTGGGTTTGGGGTTTTTTGGTTTTTTTTGGGTATGGGGTTTTTTTTTTTGGGGGGTTTTTTTAAAAGAGTGTTATTTTTGTGGTTTTTTTTAAACTTTTGGGGGGGGTTTGTTTTTTTTTTTTTGTTTTGTTTTTTTTTTCTTGTGTTTTTGTTTGTTTTTTTTGATTGTTGTAGGTCTTTTTAAAAAGGGGGTTTTTTTTTTTTGTCTCATTAGGAAAAAATTTTTTAAAATAAAAAAAATGTTGGGGGTCTGTTACAAGTGTTTTGGGGGTTTTAAAAAAAAGAAAAAAATGTCTTGTTGTTAAGGGGGGGGGGGGTTAGACAGAGAAAGTTGGTTTTGTGTGTTACGCATTTGTTTTGTTTTGTCTTTAAGTGATAGCTATTATTCGTTCTCAAATTACCAGTTGGTTTCTGCCCATCGTAATGTATTGTATACCACTTTAAGTCACGGTAGAAAATTTCCTGCATGAAAGTCTGGCTGTTCTTCCTGGGGAGAGCGCGTCGCCACAAGAGCAGCGCCACCCATTTTTTTTCGTTACCTGTCTGCATATATATTTGTTTCCCTCTCATGATGGATTTTTTCTACATAATTTTGCCAGGGACAATTCCCTTGTTAACGTGTGTTCTTTTACGTGCACTAAATACGTACTACACACAAGACCTCGCTTTATTATCTCATCCTTAAGACTAGCACCCAGACCACCACTCACGATCTAATGGGTGGAGGAAAAGTTTCGGGCACAAACGGAGTATCGAACCTCTACATATATCAAAATTCCACAATATCTATTCATACACATAATCAGTAAGGTATGAATAATATTTCGTGTAATTCCTCCATCACAATCAAAGAACCAAAATTTTCAACTTGAAACCCCCAAAACATGGAAGGCTTCGAGAGTATAAACCTACGTATGTTTCAATGTAAACGTAACTCATTTTCTCTCCCAGAATACTATGATAATTATTGTTCTCTTGGCATCAATATGCTTCATACCTATAGTAGCCCCTTGTTTTGTTGTGGTAGTAGACGAACCTGATAATCCACTGTGGTACCTTGTTCTCCTGTAGGTGAAACGGAGAGTGGCGAGGAAGGAGAGGAGGGGGAGGGGGGTAGATACCAAGAAGGTAGGTAGGTGGGGAGAGAGTGGGTGGGAGGTGTTTGGTTAAGAAAACGAGAAGAGAGAGGGTGAAAATAGGGTAGATGATGACAGTGATAGCAGGGGTGGTGGTGGTGGTGGTGGCGATGGTGGGTGTGGAGTGTGTGCCGAAATAGAAAAACAAGTGATGACAGAGATGAGGAGATGTGGAAATAGAAAATAAAGAGGAGGGAGGGAGGGGGGGGATACATGGCAGTGAAGATTAGGCCGGAAAGAAAAGTTGTCAGTTACAACAAGCTTCTGGATAGTCTCTGTACGTAGGCTGCACAAGAAGAGAGAGAGAGAGAGAGAGAGAGAGAGAGAGAAGAGAGAGAGAGAGAGAGAGAGAGAGAGAGAGAGAGAGAGAGAGAGAGACAGAGACAGAGACAAGACAGAGAGACAGACAGACAGACAGACAGACAGACAGACAGACAGACACACACACACACACACACACACACACACACACACACACACACACACACACACACACACACACACACACACACACACAGAGGCAGAGAGGCAGAGACAGAGAGAGACAGGGAGAAAAAGAGACAGACAGACGGACAGAAAGAAATAGAGAGAAAGAGGGACACACATTGACAAAGGGATAGAAGGAAAGAACAGACGAATTGACATATGGAGAGAGGGAAAAACATAGGTATAGAAACAAAGAAAGAAAGACAGACAGACAGACAGACAGACAGACAGACAGACAGACAGACCAACAGAGACGTAGAGACAAACGCACAAAGGGAAACGCTGAAGAAACAGAGTCAGAGCAGAGAAACAGAGAGAGAGAGAGAGAGAGAGAGAGAGAGAGAGAGAGAGAGAGAGAGAGAGAGAGAGAGAGAGAGAGAGAGAGAGAGAGGAGAGAGAGAGAGACAGACAGACAGACAGACAGACAGACAGACAGACAACAGACAGACAGACGGACGGACGGACGGACGGACAGACAGACAACAGACAGACAACGGACAGACAGACAGACAGACAGACAGACAGACAGACAGACACGGAAATAGACAGATACGAATATGTGTGTGTGTATGTGTGTGTGTGTGTTGTGTGTTTGTGTGTGTGTGTGTGTGTGTGTGTGTGTGTGTGTGTGTGTGTGTGTGTGTGTGTGTGTGTGGTACACTTGTGCATCAGTGGGGGGGGGGGGGGAATATGTATGCGTGAATGTGTTTGTACGTCTTTCTGTCTGTCTGCATTTGTCTGTGGGCGTCTGCCTGTGCGCGCGCGCGTGCGTGTGTGTGTGTGTGTGTGTGTGTGTGTG
>CM060316.1:44250379-44255379 GCA_030674155.1 Stramonita haemastoma | reverse complement strand
ACACACACACATATATACGTATTCGTGCACGAAAACGCTCGCGCTCACACACACACAACACACACACACACACACACACACACACACAACACACACACACACACGCACGCACGCGCACACACACACACATACACATGTCGCATGCACGCAGAAATATAATAACATACATACATACATACATACATACATACATACATACATACATACATACATACATACATACATACATACATACATACATACATACATCATACATAACATACATACATACATATACATGTATACATGCATGCATGCATACATGCATACATGCATACATACATACATACATATCATACATACATACATATATAGATGCATACATACATACATACATACATACATACAATACATACATACATACATACATACATACATACATACATACATACATATACATACATACACACGTACGCACGTACGTACGTAGCACGCACGAGCACACACACACACACACACACAGACTCACACACACACACATACACACACACATACAACACACACACACACACACACACACACACACACACACACACACACACACAACACACACCCCACCAGTGCTCATGAGCGACAGAGACAGAGACAGATAATGATACAGAGAATATGACAGAGGTAACAACAGACAGACAGACAGACAGACAGACAGACAGACAACAGACATACATACATACATACATACATACATACATACATACATACATACATACATACATACATACATACATACATACATACATACATACATACAAACAGACAGACAGACAGACAGACAGACAGACAGACAGAGACACAGAGACACAGAGACAGAGAGAGCGCACACAGGTGAAATGAACAGCTGTTGCTAATGTCATCATGATCTAGAGTGAAGCCAGGACAGGGTGCACAGAAAATGAACAGAAAAGAAAAGGAAAAGAAAAAAAGCAAATCCCATGGTGACGACAATGAACGTTTCAATGCAAAGGTGTGGTCCAGGTGCTGTTGTTGTTGTTGCTGCTGTTGTTGTTGTTGCTGCTGTTGTTGTTGTTGCTGCTGCTGTTCCTGCTGGTGTGTTTTGTTGTTGTTGCTGTTGTTGTTGTTGTTGTTGCTGCTGCTGTTGTTGTTGATGCTGTTGTTGTTGTTGTTGTTTTGTTGTTGCTGTTGTTGTTGTTGTTGCTGCTGTTGTTGTTGTTGATGGTGTTGCTGTTGTTGTTGCTGTTGGTGCTGTTGCTTTTGTTGCTGTTGTTGTTGCTGCTGCTGCTGCTCCTGCTGTTACTACTATTATTATTGCTGCTGCTGTTGTTTGCTGTTGTTGTTGCTGATTTTGTTGTTTTTGTTATTGTTATTGCTGTTGTTGTTGCTGTTGTTGTTGTTGCTGCTGCTGCTGTTGCCGTTGAAATTGTTGCTACGCTATTGTTGTTCATGTTGCTGCTGTTGTTGTCATTATTGCTGCTGCCATTGCTGCTGCTGTTGTTGATGGGTGTGCCCCAACTTGACACTTACCTACAGGGTTACCCAGAATGTAATGCACGCTGTCTCTCACATCCCACAGAGGAATCACTCTGAGACCCTTACTGCACACTGCCTGCCAAGTTGCCTTGTTTGTGGTTTTTTCCCAGTACCTCACCTCGTCACATACGGGTTCTTACATAGGCACCTAATGCCATGCCTATGTTCGCACCCAGTACCACCTAGGCACCTGATGTTATGCCTGTGTTCGCACCCAGTACCACCTAGGCACCTGATGTTATGCCTGTGTTCGCACCCAGTACCACTTAGGCACCTGATGTTATGCCTGTGTTCGCACCCAGTACCACCTAGGCACCTGATGTTATGCCTGTGTTCGCACCCAGTACCACCTAGGCACCTGATGTTATGCCTGTGTTCGCACCCAGTACCACTTAGGCACCTGATGTTATGCCTGTGTTCGCACCCAGTACCACTTAGGCACCTGATGTTATGCCTGTGTTCGCACCCAGTACCACCTAGGCACCTGATGTTATGCCTGTGTTCGCACCCAGTACCTCGATTCAAAGTATCATCCGAAGGACTCGCAGGGGAAAGAAGTCGGAGCCAAGCTTAGTTTCATTTCACTCGTGTTAAGTTACGGCTACGAGAGGGTTGTCTCTGACAAAAACTCTAATCGCTGATGGAGAAACAAACAAGTACACATACAGACAGGAAAATAAAAAGCATAACGCTGCTCTTTGCGGCGATTTGTTCTCTCTTGGAAGAACAGCCCAAATTCCACGCAAACAAAATAATCTTCCGTTACTAATAATAGTATATAATATAATACCAATCCAATTATGTTGCTTATAGCCCCATAATTGGGTTGGTGTTACAATACAACACGATACAACAGAAATATCATACAATACAATTACAAAACAACTCCTCGCAAAAACAATCTTCTCAGACGGCTTCAACAGAGACTCGAACCAGGGTCTTCATTTACCATCAAGTCTGAAGTTGGAATGTGGCTACCTTCATTTGTCCTTAAAGGAATAGCGCCATATAAACCCCATATATTGTCATTGTTGTTCTCATGGTGGGCAAAAACGGTTACACATGCAAAAATCTCACCCCTGGGCAAAAACAAATAACCTTACCATCAATGCAACAACACTAAAGACGAAAGCGACCTAGATAAAAATTACTAGTAATAAAAAGAAAGAAAAGTATCAAACCGTAGCAACTGGGTGAACGAACTCATAACTTACTATGGTGAAGAGCTATCTTGATCAAGACCCAATGTAGATAGATAGATAGATAGATAGATAGATAGATAGATAGATAGATAGATAGATAGATAGATAGATAGATAGATAGATAGATAGATAGATAGATAGATAGATAGATAGATAGATAGATAGATATCAGCGTCAGTATCAGCTGTGTGTCTGACGTCAGTGGGATATTGTATGCTTCTCAAGTGTGCCCATATTGATGGCCCACCTACGTGCAGGCGTGTAAAGTTTTTACTGCTGAACTTGCTTTATGCTTTGAGAATGAGCCAGATAGATAGATAGATAGGTGTGCGTAGAAGAGGTTGGCTTGGTGATGGTGGGGGTGTTGGTGGTGGTTTTTCTTGCAAGAGAGGGGGGGAAGAGTCACAAAAATTGAGTGACACAAAGACAGAGGGAGAGGGGGGGGGGAAGAGTCACAAAAATTGAGACACAGAGGGAGAGTGGAGGGGTTAAGATACAGACAGGCAGAGACAGAGAGAGAAGGTGGTGTAAGGTGGCATGGAGAGTGAGAGAGTTGGGCAATGGAGACGGGTGGACGGAGCGACTGACAGACAGGCAAAGACAAAAAATGGCAACCTCTGCATGGATTCAGTAAACCGTCTGTTCGAAGTCTCAACTTCATTTATAAGGAACGATACTGGTTATAAAAAAAGGTTTGTCTTTAAATAAATGCTTTAATTGGTAAGAAGTTTGAAGACTAGAAAAACATATCTAGACTTGAAAAGAAAACTTTTTATAATTGTCAAAAACAGTTACTTTCTATATCAAATATCTCTTTAGAAACATTTAAACGTAGAAAGAGTTTTAAGACTGGAAAGACTAATACTAGACTTGAAATGAAAACCTTTAATAATGTCAAGAAGAACAGTTCAGTTCTATATCACTGCCATCCATACCAAATTATTTAATTTCTGACTGTAGGCTTATTTTTTTTATTTGGTTTTTCGTTTGGTTTGGTTTTCTTAAAGCATTCTTGATCCCTTTTTTCGTACATAACATTGCAACAGGACAATTTCTTGATGAGGCTCCTTTGCCCATAGTATCTTAGACAAAATTTAATATGGTGTTGAAGGACAATATAATGATGGTGCGGTGACAACAAATAATTTTGTTTTAATTGTGGCCAGGCTTAGGCTCAATTGTTTTTAAATAATTTTTTCAATGCTTCTGATATTTACCACACTAGTAAACACGTTTTCTCTCCACGTACTGTCAATTGTTCTGTTTGTATACATCACTCTCGCGTTGTTTAATCCTAGGCATATAAACCCTATGACAACGTCTTAAAATACTGCTTTTCCCGTTTAATCACGTTGTTCATAGCCCCACCAAGCACAGAGGCTATATCGGGACTGCCACCTCCTAAATTTTAGATTTCAGATTGAAATAGTATATATAGATCGAAACGGGATTCAAAACCATCTCTACTGTCGTTCTTCGTACCAACGCCCTGGCCAACCATAAAGGTCAACCCAGGACGGTCACCGCATTGTTGGAGAATGACATACATTAAACGACACAAAAGACCCAATACCCGAATCTTCAAAATGCTTGTTGTAAAAAAGACATTGGGGATTTATCTCTTGTGGAGACACGTTCATCGGTGCTGCTGGACCTCATACATTTACCACAAGATTTTATTCCTCGGCATTTTCTTTAACCCATGTCCAGTTACAATTTTTGTAGACTGCTGAAAAGAAAATCTCGAAAAGTTCTCCTGTCTCTCTCCAAAATTCATAAGACTTTGTAGGTGTTTCTTGAAATTTTTTTTGTAGTGATTCACGAGTGTACATTGTGTATTTTAAAGACATTGATATACTTTTTAAGAATGTTTTGAGGTTTTAATGCTGTTTGTTTGTCATTTTGCGATGAACGCTTGCTGTTCAGTTCAGTTAGTATTGATATCACTTTTGGGGTGTATTGCTGTTGGATCTGTTTGTAATCCTGCATACCCCAAAAGAGGTGAAAAGAATCATATCTTGAATCTTGAGACAGACAGACATACAGACAATCGTATAACAGAAACAGAAGACAAGGATATGTTACAATACAGTTATCGACAGAAAGACAGACAGACAGACGTGCCGACCGACCGACCGACCGACAGACAGACGGACAGAAAGATAAACAGGCAGACAGACAGAGGAGAGTACTGCACTGGCTGAATGAAATGTTAAAGGGGCTTTACTCTCAGATGTTTCAGGTTGGCAATACAGTATCAATGTCACAATT
>CM060316.1:44185379-44247879 GCA_030674155.1 Stramonita haemastoma | reverse complement strand
CACATTGGTTCAAATAGGATCGCTTTAGCGTGTGTAGTCTCTACCTGTTGGCGACTTTTGTTGCTTTCTGGTCTTTCGAGAAGTGATATTTCAGGATGCCAAATTTAGCGTTGGTGTCTTTGTCAGAGCAGAAGAAAACACTAGAGACAATCAAAGGCCAGGGAGAGCCCATCCCAAAGAACACAGAGAGGGGAAGACAGATTTTCAAAGTATATGTGAAAGAAAGAAGAAACGAAAAAAAAAAAAAGAAATTAAAGACTAATCGCGTGAAAATATCCATTGAAAAAATAATACAGAGAGGGGAAAGATAGATTCTTAGAGTATCTATGAGAGAAAGAAAAGCAAAAAAATAAAAAGAAAGAAGAAAAGAAAGAGTAATCTGATGAATGAACGCATCAATCAATCAGAGAATGAAAGGAAGGATGCAAAGGAAACAGAAATGAAGAAGAGAAAGCAGAAATAAAGCTACAATAGTAAAATAAAGAAAAAAGAAAGACAAGTAGAAAGAAAGAAATTCGATAAGAAGGACAGACAGGAATGGGGGAAAGCTAAAAGAAGAAGAAAGAAAGAAAGAAAGAAAGAAAGAAAGAAAGAAAAAGAAAGAAAGAAAGAAAGAAGAAAGAAAGAAAGAAAGAAGGAAAGGAAGGAAGGAAGGAAAGACGAAAGAAAGAAAGAAAGAAAGAAAGAAAGAAAGAAAGAAAAGAAAAAAAGAACGAAAGAAAGAACGAAAGAAAGAAAGAAAGAAAGAAAGAAAGAAAGAAAGAAAGACTTCAAATGATTTAATGTTCATAAGTCTTCAGACTCTTAACATTTTCCACTCTAACTCATATTGCATCGGTATACAGATTGCTTGGACTCTGAAAAAGAAACTACAAAAAGAGCAAACATGATCGCACTCATCAGCATACAGAATATGAATAATAATGTAACGTGTGTAACAAAATAAGATATAATGATCACTTGTGCGTGTCTTGCTCAAACTTTTGGTACACTCACAGTTAAACTTGTAAGCATACACGCCCCCACATCTGCACCCACGTAGTACGTGCGCGCGTGAAGAAAGAGAGAGAGAGAGAGAGAGAGAGAGAGAGAGAGAGAGAGAGAGAGAGAGAGAGAGAGAGAGAGAGAGAGAGAGAGAGAGAGAGAGAGAGAGAGAGAGAGAGAGAGAGAGAGAGAGAGAGAGAGAAGCAGAAAGGAAAAAAAAGATGTTAGGTCTATATAAAGGAAGGAGGGAAAACCAGAAAGAAAGAACAAACAAACAAACGAACGAACGAACAAACAAACAAACAAACACAGACAGAAAGAAGAAAGGAAGAACAGTCAAACAGACAGAAAGGAGAGAGAGACTACTTTCAGCGCCAAAGCAGCATTAATGATCAATGAGGTGTCCGGAATAGCTGCAGATCTGAAAGGCTGACCTTTCCCCAGGTACCGAAATAACCGGTAAACTCTCCTCTTTACCTACAGCAACATATCTGCTCTGTTCATCAACAACAGCTCTTCAACAACTGAATGTTAAAGCAATGGTGAAATCACCAACGACAAAAAATATATTTAGTCCACTTAGTTCTATTCCGTGATTCAAAATATTCCTGCTTGTGTAACTTATTTTCTATTTTCAAGCTAAGAAAATACGTTAAACCATAAGATCATCTGACTAACAGCGTTTTCTTTTTCTTTTTTTTTTCATTCCAGAGAAGGAGGGATATAGTTATTTTGCACACAGTGTCCAGATAAATGAAACTAAATCCATGGAAACAATACAGTTCTCCCCGGCTAAAATCTGGTTTTCAAAAGATACCACTCTCAAGGGTAAACAAATTCACATGCAGACTGGAAAATTTCAAAACATGTATCATGCCAGTAGGAAGGAATGACAAATTTTAGTAAACACATGCCCAGTGGTGTTGTGTGTAAACCTAATCCCCGAAGTCAGAGTGTGGCTGCCATAATGGTGGATAAACGGTAATGAACTCAAAATATCACCATTGGTGAACCTTGGAGCTCTACCTAAGGAATAAAAACAATACTCTCGGTCCCTTATGAAACACTCACAAAAGAAGCATTTTTAATCAGATTGTTGCCCATGGCAAATGTTTGGGTTTAAAAAGTCCCTCCCACAGGGTAACAACTACAAGCGGCATAAAAAAAGATGGATGACAGTGCACAAATGCTGATGCCCTCTCTTCAAAAAGAGCACCCCAAATATCACTCAGAGAAATCTGTAACAACAGTAAATGATATACAGCGTAGTATAGTACAATACAACACAAAACAATACAATACAATGCAATAAAATGCAATACAATACAGTACAAATAAAAGAAAACCCATATAACTCAACAAGATGAATTACAAAACATTACAAACAAGACAAATCAAGCACAAAAGCAATCAAGTTCTCAGTTTCAAAACATGAGACAGATCAGTGTAGTCTAAATCAGAACTTCAAACTGAAATACAATATCTCTTTCCAAGAAACCGGGGGGGGGGGGGGGGGGGAGAGCAACTGAAATCCTCTTTGCACAGGAAATATTGACAAAAACCTTGGTCCAAATGAGATCTCTTTAGCCTGTAAAGTCTGTGCCTGCTGGCTACTTTATTGATTTTACTGCTTCATGCTATTTCTGGAACTGATCTTTCAAGGCCCTAAATTAAGAATCCATTGCTGAATTGAAGCAGCAGATAAACTTAGTTTTTCTCCACAACTCTGAGTTAAAGATAGAAGAAACTATTGTAAAGAACGAATTATTGCTTTTGGGGCAGTATAATCTGAGAAAAAAAGGAAAGAAAAGAAAGAAAGAAAAAAGAAAGAAAGAAATTAAGAAAGAAAGAAAGAAAGAAAAGAAAGAAAGAAAGAAAGAAAGAAAGAAAGAAAGAAAGAAGAAATGAAGAAAAACAGAAAGAAAGAAAGAAATGAATGTTCTGTGTGTGTGTGTGTGTGTTGTGTGTGTGTGTGTGTGGTGTGTGTGTGTGTGTGTGTGTGTGTGTTGGTGTGTGTGTGTGTGTGTGTGTGTGTGAATTCACAAACTGACAACTTGATGCCATCCAATCATTTTAGCTGATTAATGACATTGCACAACAAAAGAAACCAAAAAATTTCAAGCAAAGCAACCTACATGTTTATTTGGTGTAACAAATATTTCCATTTAGTCAACTTGAAATTCAATCAAGAACCCAATGTAAAGCACAAGAAAGTTAATGAATTCGAAATCAGGAATTCATATTGAAGTACGATATGTCTTTCCAGGAAATCAAGGCTCAGCAATAAAAGTTGTCTTTGCACAGAAATTGCTGATGAACACATAGGTCCAAATGAGATCTCTTTAACCTGTAAAGTCTCTTCCTGCTGGCTACTTGATAGATTTTGCTGCTTCATGCTATTTCTCGAACTAATCTTTCAGGGCTCCAAATTTAACATCAAATGCCCCATACACGAATGAACCCGCACAAAGACTCAGTTCCGTACCTGAAATCTAGATTATGGAAGAGATCTTCCATAGAATCTAAATTACAGGATCATTTTTGTAAACATGAAATTGTCTCTTTTAGGACAGCATATTCCAAAAATGAAAGAAAGAACGAAGGAAAAAAAGAGAGAAAGAAAGAAGAGACAAAGGTAGGAAGGAAGCAAGCAAGCAAAGAAGAAAAAATAAAGTAAAAAAGAAAAGAATAAAAACACAAACACAAAGATAATAAGACAGAAAATGGGAAAGAAGGAAAAATAATTGTTCCGCAAATTAAGTCAATGCTATCTGGGCAATGTACACTATTGCATACATCTCTCCTCTCTCTCTCTCTCTCCTCTCTCTCTCTCTCTCCTCTCTCTCTCTCTCTCTCTCCCTTCTCTCTCTCTCTCTCTCTCTCTCTCTCTCCTCTCTTCTTTATCTATTCTATCTATCTATCTATCTTCTTCTATCTATCTATCATATCTATCTATCTATCTATCTATCTATCTATCTATCTATCTATCTATCCCATTTCAACTCAAACTGACAACCTGCAATTGTCCAAAACTGCAGATAATTGTCAAATAGTCATTGCAATGGAAACAAAACAATTTAAAACAAATAAACCTACACAATTGTTTGGCATGATTACAATTTATATGGAAGATATTTGTATTGTGTTTGGTTAAACTACCTTGCACGTTATCATTGTTAACATTTTGTTGTGGGTTTTTTGTTATACTCTGCATTATGTCAAAAATGCCTTCAAAATGAAAAGAAAATGAAAACCTATCTGGCATAAGAAATAATGCTCTGGTAAAATCAGCTAGGAAAATCAACCAAGTACTATGTTTAAGACACAAGACTGGTGATGTATTCCAGATAAGGACTTTAAACTAAAATACAATATCTTTTTTCTAAAAACCTAAGGCAAAGCAATCGAAATCATCGTTTCACTGGCATTGCTATTTTTTTAAACCCAAAACACTGGTCCAAATGAATCTCCCTAGCCTGTAAATTTCTGCCTGTTGGCAACTTTATTCATTTGCCTTACTGCTTTGTGCTATTTCTGTAAGTGATATTTCCCCAACTCCAAATTTGGCATCCATTGCTTGATTGCAGCCCCTAAAAAAAACCCTTCATTTCTTTCTTGAAACCTAAATTTGGAGACCAAAAAAAATGCACGTAATAGGAAAATGGGCAGTATGCTTTAAAAAGGGGTAAATGAATGATTACATGCATGAATCAATAAATCGGTTAGTTGATCATTCATGAAATTGTGAAAAAAAGAGGATGGTAAAAAGTAAACATAGAAAGATGGAAGGAAGGAAGGGAGAAAGGCAGAAAAATAGAAGTTACAAAGTAGAATGAAAGAAATACAGAAGGAAGGAAGAAAAAGAAGAAAGAAAAAAGAAAGAAAAAAAGAAAGAAAGAAAGAAAGAAGAAAGAAAAAAGAAAGAAAATTAATAATTAATAAAATTAAAATTAAGTGATTAATTAAGTGATTAATTAAGTGATTAATCAATTTATGGATTAAAAAAAAACCAGACAAATAAACAAACAAGCAAAGAAAGAAATACCAAAAAGACAGACGGGCAGACATACAGACAGACATACAGACAGACATACAGACAGACAGACAGACAGACAGACAGACAGAAAGAAAGAAAGAAAGAAAGAAAGAAAGACAGACAGACAGACAGACAGACAGACAAAAGAACAAAGAAACAAACACAGACAGACAGACAGACAGACATGACAGACAGACAGACAGACAGACAGACAGACAAACAAACAGAACAAACAGACAAAAAAGTCAGCCAATCCCAGGTAAAATCAAAGATCAATGCCAGTGGCCAAAATGGTTCCTTCCCATGAGAAGGTGAGCTTTCCCAAGGCACAAAAACGGACTGCAAAAAACTTTTCCTCATCTACAGTGAGGTGGGCATTTGTAGGTGTCATCAACAGCAACAAATAAATAGAAAATGAGGATACATAGTCAAATGGTTAAGATCTTGGCTTTAATCCCACAGGTCCATGAAGCCGTGATTCGAATCTCGATGGTATCTGGTGAATTAAAGGTGGCATTTTTAGATCTGCAAGGTCAACTTGTAGTAAAGACCTGTCAGAGCCTTAATTCCCTTTGTTTGTATACTACACGCAGAAGATCAAACATGCACGTTAGAGATCCCATATTTTTGTCAGTGGTTTGGTGGGTTACAGAAACATAAATATACCAGCAATCCATCCATGAAGTTGGAATAGGGCTTCCTTCATAGTGGGCAAAAACAGTTGCATACGCAAAATCTCACCATTTTTTAACCTGTGACATCAAAAGAGTAACCAAAAAAATGGAAAAATCAAAAAAAATGGTAAAGAAAAGGGTTGCAGTCAAAGAGATTGGGGGGTAACTGTCAAGTATACTGTTGTTTTCTCCTAAAGGTCATTTTGTTATAGATAATGATGGTATCTACAAGGTGAGTATACAGTTCCATGAGGGTTTCTTACATTATGATATTTTCTTCCCAGACTAGTTTAGACTGGTGTTTTTTTGTTCGGTTGGTTGGTTGCCTGGTTGTTTTGGGTTTTTTTAGATGGCAAATTTCCAATATCCTACAAAATCTGTCTCTGTGTTTGTCTTATTTTATCTGTGTATCTTCTCTCTCTCTCCTCTCTCTCTCTCTCTCTCTCTCTCTCTCTCCCCTCTCTTCTCTCTCTCTCTCTCTCTCTTCCTCTCTCTCTCTCTCTCTAACACCCACACGTGTGCACACACACACAACACACACACACACACACACACACACACAACACACACACACACACACACACACAACCTACACATATTCTAGAGGTTTGCCTATTCTGCCCTTACATAAGGAGGTATCAGTGTAGTTTAAATCAAGAGTCCAAAACTAAAATACAAGATCTATTTCCAGAAACCTGGGCTAAGCAATCGAAATCGTCTTTTTTTTCCTGGATTCACAGACAAAAAAACCTTGGTCCAAATGAGATCTCTTTAGCCTGTAAAGTCTGTGCCTGCTGGCTACTTTATTGATTTTACTGCTTCATGCTATTTCTAGAACTGATCTTTCAGGGCCCGAATTTAGCATTGATTTGGAGAGAAGAAAAAAAAAGGGGGGGGGAAACTTGCTTTCTTTTCTTGAATCTATAATATAGACAGTGCACAAAAATAAAAAAAAATACGTCTTTCATATGATAGTATATAAGAGAACAGAAGAAAGCGAAATGAGAGCAAGAATTAAAAAAAATAATAAATAAAAGATGAGACAACCATGACCTTATTTAAAAGGATGGAAGATGGAAAGAAGGAAAGACCAGGAAGAGCAGAGAACAAATGAAATTAAGGCAAACAAATGATAGACAGACAGACAGACAGACAGAAGCAGACAGACAGGACAGACAGAAGACAGGCAGAAAGTCAGGCACAGAAATGAAGGAAGAAAGCAGTAGAGGAAAAACAGAAAGAAGGAAGAGGCGGATAAACAGACGGACTGACTAAAAGACAAAGAGATGGACATAAATGAAAAGAAAGACAAAAAGACCCATGGATATACAGACAGAAATACATTCAGAATGTAAGAAACAATAAACGAATAAATGAATGTAAAAAAATGAAGGAATAAAGAAATGAAAGAAGGGCAGAAAAGGAAAGAAGAAAGACAGGCAGAAAGAAAAAAGAAAGAAAGACAGACAGAAAAGAAAGACAGAAAAAAGAAAGAAAGAAAGAAGAAAGAAATGCCAAAAATGTTAAGCACCATCAAGGATCAATGCTAGATACTGGAACACTCCAAACCAAAAGAAGATGACCTTTCACAAATTACAAAACTACATGGCAAAGATTTCTTTTCCTGCCTACAATCAGCTACCTGTCACTCTGAACAGCAGCATCAGCAACAGCAGTTTCAATATCAATCAATCAATCAATCAATCAATGTGTAGACATGGTGACATCAAAGGAAGGAAAATGAGTATTCAGGTATACTTTGAGACTCTTAGGAATGTTTCTCAAACTGCTTGCTGCCTTTCTAATGAGCAGCATATATAAGGCTAGGGAATTTTGTGACCAGGGCAATTTTCTTTGCATTCAAGTGGCGAAGAAAAGTTTTTCTGTGTCTGTGATTTCCAGTTTACATATCTGAATGGTGTGCTTTATTCAACATTATAAGCAACAAGATCATTTTTAAAGTACTTGTTCCTTTAAGTGGGGTTTTAACTATTTTCTCTTTTTCCAAGTTCATTTTAAATGCCTTTTTTAATCTCGTAACATTTTTATATAAAGTGTTTTGCTTTGTTTTTACAAGATGTATGGTTATATAGAATAAGAAATGAGGTCTCTGATGCCTCGCTCCCCTAGGACCACCTCTATCTTTACCTCTATGGCTATATAAATTTCATAGATCATTATCATTATTACGGTATAGTTTCAACGTATGCTTCTAATTTGCTGGACTTAACGAGTAGTACGTAGTTGCTCAGCATGGTAATGATAGAAGAAATACTTCTTATGACAGCTATTGTTTCGGTTTCAGAGTTCAGTTTTTCCAAGTAGTTGTCGATGTGTTCAGAAATTCTCCTATGCCTCCACCTTCACCTCCACTTATCCCGTAGTCTTGGAGCACCACTGAAGATTTTGCAACCAGTTTCCTCCACTCCACTATACTCTGTACCACATATACGAAGCCATCCACTCAGCAAAACATGACTACATGTAGACTCCCACACGCTACCGAAGCCTCTGGTGTATGCTGCAGTCGTTTGTGTTTCAGCAAACTATATACAAACATCGAAAGGAAATGGTAGGTCGGTAGTCTAGAGGGACGCGCCTGCCTAGAAAGCGGAAAGTCTGGGTTGGAAGTGTGTGGTGGGTCCATCCCCTTTTGTGCCCGAATCTTTTAACCCCATCCACAAGACTGTGAGGGGCGGTCTTGGTATTGTCTTTCTAATGAGACGATAAACCGAGGTCCTGTGTGCAATACTCATTCAGTGCATGTAAAAGAACCCACGGCAAAAAGAGAGTTGTCCTTGGAAAAATTCTGTTGGAAAAGCCACAGATAAGAAATCAAGTCCATATGCATACAGGAAAGGGAAAGAAATAATGGGTGGTGCTGCTCTTGTGGCGACATACTCTCTCCTAAGAGACAAACCCAAATTTCACGCAGAGAAATCTGCCATGACTTAAAGTGATATACTCTACAATATTATAGAATCCACTCAAAATGCGGACTACATGTAGATTCATCACACTGATGAAGCCTCCGGTGTATGTTGCAGTTTCTTCGTATTTCAGCAAACTGCATACAGACATCGAAATAAATTACGAAATCTTTAACTAGCATAACGGGAGTAAGGCAGTGGGTGGCCTGCATATGACATGGCTGGAGACTTGAGAGATTCTCTCTCGGTACCGCCGAGATTCAAACTCTCGACCAGAGGTTTTAGAGCGAGTAAGAATTAAAAGTCCATTAGTTTATTGATTCGGCTGAAGCATTTCAATGGATAGAAAAAGAAAAGAAAAGTAGATAGATAGAATAGATAGATAGATAGATAATGATAGATAGATAGATAGATAGATAGATAGATAAGATAGACAGATAGACAGATAGACAGATAGACAGATAGATAGACAGACAGAAAGATAGATAGATAGATAATAGATAGATAGATAGATAGATAGATAGATAGATAGATAGATAGATAGATAGATAGATAGATATGATAGGTAGGTAGGTAGGTAGGTAGGTAGGTAGTAGGTAGGTAGTAGTAGTAGATAGATTGATTGATTGATTGATTGATTGATTGATTGATTGATTGATTGATTGATTGATTGATGCACACACAAACAAACACACACTCACGCGTGCATGCACGCATACACACACGCACGCGCACGCATGCACGAGCACACACACACACACATTGTAATACAGTTTAATGTTAGTACACAAGACAAACAATACAAGGCAAGACAGCTGTGGCCTGTCAGTTTAAACTATCTACAATATATATGACAGAACAGGTGGTCCTTGTATTTCAAACAACGTGTGTATGTGTATCGGGGGGAAGGGGGGAGGGGTGTGTATGCGGGGGCATGTGTGTGTGTTAGTGTGTGTGTGTGTGTGAACGTGCCGAGCGCGCGCGCGCGTGTGTGTGCGCGCGCACGTATGCATGTGTGTGGGTTGTATGTGTTTGTGTGTGTGAGTGTGTACGAGTGCGCGTGCATGCGTGTTTGTACGTGTGTATGCATGTGTATACATCACCACACAATGTAACACAAATGTACAATGCAACCCAATACATTTTTATATCCACTTGTTCACATCGATCCTCACCATATGGACAACATTATATGATGTGAATGGGATGTACGTGCAAAGTCATACGAAAACATATTTTTCTCCAACTTTTTCGTTTTCATATTGCGCAATTGTGAAAGGTTGCCTGCTCTGTGTGTGTGTGTGTTGTGTGTGTGTGTGTGTGTGTGTGTGTGTGTGTGTGTGTGTGTGTTGTGTGTGTGTGTGTGTGTTGTGTGTGTGTGTGTGTGCGTGCGTGTGTGTATGTGTGTGTATGTGTGTGCGTGTAGTGTGTGTGTGTGTGTGCGTGCGTGCGTGTGTGTGTGTGTGTTTCTTTTTTTCTTTTCTTTTATTCTTTTATATCGAGGATAATAGAATGTGTGTGTGTGTGTGTGGTGTGTGTGTGTGTGTGTGTGTGTGTGTGTGTGTGTGTGTGTGTGTGTGTGTGTGTGTGTGTGTGTGTGTGTCTCATTGCATCTGAAGGACATTTTCAGAATGTATTAGTTGCATCAAATGTCAGGGTCTTACCCTTTTCTTTGATTTCTCGCCTTACAAATGATTAAGAAAAAAGAAAAAGAAAAACTATTCTTCTTTGGAAATATCTGTCGAATGTCGCCAATAAATCTGCTAGAACCCACCCTAAGCCTCTATTCGACCACCCACAATTAAGTGTGTGTGTGTGCGCGCGTGCGTGCGTTCGTGTGTGTGTGTGTGTGTGTGTGTGTGCGCGCGCGCGTGCGTATGTCTGTCTGTCTGTCTGTCTGTCTGTGTCTATGTGGTTGTGTGTGTGTG
This sequence comes from Stramonita haemastoma, assembly GCA_030674155.1. Taxonomy (NCBI): domain Eukaryota; kingdom Metazoa; phylum Mollusca; class Gastropoda; order Neogastropoda; family Muricidae; genus Stramonita; species Stramonita haemastoma. Next base: position 44,237,327 of record CM060316.1, on the reverse strand, counting down.
TTTGTCTGTCTGTCTGTCTGTCTGTCTGTCTGTGTCTGTGTGGTTGTGGTTGTGTGTGTATGTGTGCGTGCGTGCGCGAGCTTGTGTGCAAGCGCATTGTTGTTGTTGTTGTTGATAATGTACCTGGTATTATTTGGGATTTCATCAAAAATGGCAGTCAATGCCATGATTATTATTGTATATTACGTAAGTGTGTTAGCGTGGGTTTAGGGGGATGGCAAACTGGGAGGAGAGAGGGCATTGAGGTGGAGGTAAAATTTTGTAACATAATATAATTGTTTATGACATGTTGCACTATATTGAGTTGACAGTTTATGTTTTGTTTCTTTTCTTCATTCTTTTGTTTTCTTTGTTTCTTTCTTTCTTGTTTACTTGGGGGGGGGGTGTTTGGGTGTTTTTTGGGGTGGTGGTGTTGGGGGGTAGTTTGGTTTATTGATGCTTTTTATGGACAGCTTGATGAAAATAAGTCAACTTGTTACTTATTCGAAATTTTACTTTAACACATACACACACACACATTCCACAACAACACACACACGCGCGTGCGCGCACACAAACACACACACACACACACACAGAAACGCATGCGCATGCACATTTGCACGCAATCACGCGCACACACACACAAACGTACACACGCGCGCGCGCACGCACGCACATACACACAGAGACAAAGGGAGGGAGAATAAAAGACAGGCAGGCAGACAGACAGACAAACAGAGAGAGGGTGACAGAGACAGAGACAGAGATCAAACACTTTTTTTTTCAACAAGACAGAATGTGGGGAACAGCTGTTTTTGAAATCTAGTCCATATTAAGCTACTTTCAAAATGAGAAGCAGCCGACCACAGCCACAGACGTCAACTGTCTAGATTCACACATACACATACACATACATGTACATATACAACTTCAGATGAAGAAATATAGGATCCACAAACATTTACATCTTTCTGTGTCACTGGGTAAAAAAGGTGTTCCATAACCTATGTGGTCGTAGGGGAGTGAGGCGTCAGAGACCTCAGCTTCTCCAGGGGCCAGCTTATTGAGGGCGGCGCCCATCTCCTCTGGGTGCTTACAGAAAAAGCATTGTTTATTGTGTACCCTTGGGAAAATATTGCCGTGGATGGATGGATGGATGGATGGATGGATGGATGGTCGGTCAATGGATTTGTCAGTCTGTAGGCTAGCTGATTGGCTTCATTGGCTGGATGGTTTGTTGGTTTTCTGATCAGTTGGTTGGCAGGTCGGTTGGTGGATTGGTTAATTGGTTGGTTGGTGTGTGAATTTGTCTGGTTGGCTTGTTGGGGGGTTGGTTTGTTTTGAGTGAATAGATAGACGGATGTGTGGTTGCATGGGTGTGTGTGGGGGTGAGAAGAGTTGAGAAATAGACAAAAAAAATGAGAGAAAAAAAGAGTGATTATTGAAAGAGAAACAGAGAAACGAGATCTGCACAGACACAGACAAACCAGCGAACAGACACAGATTGACCGACTTAACGGGGGGATCTCAGTTCAGATGTAGACAATTTCCATTTCTTTTTGTTTTGGGGTGTTCTTTTATTTAGGGGGCGGGGGGAGAGGAGAAGAAGAGGCCATGGGGTGCAAAATACCCATATGTGCTAAACCCCATCTGTCGCTTAACAGATGATTGCTCCGATGCTTAACCCAAATCAGTGGAGGGAGAGGCGTCGATTTCATGATCGCCTGTTCGTGCTTCTGCAGCCCATATAATGCTTATATGCAATAGAATATTGTTATCCTACTGATTGATATCGATCTGCTGGGCCCGCACACACACACACACACACACACACACACACACACACACACACACACACACACACACACACACACACACACACACACACACACACACACACACACACACACACACACACATGAAGGTCACAGGGCACTAGCATGTCTGAATAAAAATTGATGTGAAAGACAGATCTAGAAAAAATAGATATAGGTGAACAGGGGCTTTTGACTATTAAAGTCTTGTTTTGAACGAGTACAGAAATAGTTTCCCTTGAGATAAGCATTAATGTCCTCTCCGTCATTATCTTGTGTGAAATGTGTATCGACCCCCTGTAAGTGTCATGCCTTTATATCTGCAAATATGATAACATTAAAAACAATTATAAAGCAAATGGATATGTTCACCAGGCACTACTAAACACCATCAAAGTGACCTGGGAGAAGTGCAGGTCCCCACTGGCTAGTGGCCCCATGACGGCCTAATATGGCAGCATGATCTGTGGCTCTGTAGGTCAAATGCAAGCGCTTTGATTTGATTTTACAGAGATAGCGCTATACAAATTCCATGTATTATTATTATTATTATTATTATCAATGGGCTCCCTGTGGACTCCAATCCCCGAGGATGAGGCATAACGAATCTGGGAATGGATGTGGCGGGGAGGTTGAAATGAGCGGCGTGGAAACAGCAGGACAGGGACGTTGCAGAAGATGAGGCAGCCAAAATAATTAATATGTTCACTTGCTTGATTTGCTTAACATTTCTGATTGATTAATTCCCAAGTAAACAATCAAGTATTCGATTTCATGCTTTGAACGATCATTTTATTCTACACCGGGTCAAGAAATAGCGCATTACATCTATTTCCAGGAAACGCAGACGACACAATTTAAATTGTCTTTTGACTGGAATAGCTGACAAACAGACTGGTTTGTCTAAATGACCCTATCAAGTAGCTGTCTGTTGGCAGATTTATTGATCAACTCAAGCGCCTCTCATTATTTTCTTAAATTAATATTTCATAGCACTAAATTTAGCACTGGTTGCTTGATTACAAAATGACAACGAAACCTAAGTTTTCCTTCCCTGCTATGGGAAGCAGAAACATGGAAAGGGTTTCAGTCTGTAGCGTTCATTGTTCATACTTCCAGACACTGCGGGGCTGTTCTTTTTTCAGTCTCTTTCATAACTGTCTCTTGCTGTCCTGAATGTTTTTACTATCGTATTGTCTCTTTAGTTCTACACTTCCCGAAGTTGGAATGTGGCTGCCTTCATGATGGGCAATAAATGTTTGCATACGCAAAATCTCACCATTGGTGAGCCTCGGAGCTGTAGCCGAGGAAGAACAAAAACAACAAAAACGAAATACAAAAAACTTCTACTTCTTTTTCCCATTCATTTCTACCTTATTTCTCAACCTCTTTGAATATCTCTTTTACCTCTTTTCTGTCTTAATCGTTTTATTCCTTTCTTTTTTTGTTGTTTTATTTCCCCTTCATTTGCTGTTGTTGTTTTTTTATTTTCTTTCTTTTCTCTTACTGTAATTCTTTCTGCATTCTTTCTTGTCTTTCTCCTCCATCCTTTTCTCTCTTTTTTACTTGACCTTTCTTTTCACGTGGGTTTTTTCTTTTTTTTTTAATTTTTGTTCCTTATTTTTTTGTTGAAGTTTTGTGTTTTTTATTTTTAAATCTAAGAAAGTTTAAGGGAGTTGGTAGTTGGTTTGTTTTTTTTAGGTGGGAGGTTTTTGTTTGTTTGTTTTTGTTGTGTTTATTTTTGTAAGTGACATTTGGACTGACTTACCCAAATCAAATTTTAAGTTCACAACATAGGTTCCAGAAAAAGAACTTTTGTGTTTATTTATCTTTCTGTAAACAATCAGTTTTTATTCTTGTACTAAGAACAATCACTTCCCAAAACGAAGGTTATCTTTAGTCTTTCTACGAAGTTAAGTTAGGTATGACGTCATTTTCAATATCTACCATTTTTAAACAGGAAAAAAATGTGTACATTCTTTTCTTATCCCCTCAAAAGACCTTGAACACATATAAACTCCTCATTTTTACCTTAACAATGGTCGGTTTTGTTTGGTTTTGTTTTTACCGTGGACAGGGGTAAAGGTGTGAATATTGCCAATGACGTCACATCTCACCCTATGTCAAAAGGGTTGAACATGAGCCTCAGAATAGCAGAAAAGAGAAAATGGGGGGGGGGGGGGGAGGACAAACTAAAGAGTATAAAGTCGATGGGCAACAAGTACAGATTTTATATGCTAGGTAGATGCCATGGAAACCAGTGTATTTGAACAAGTTTCTGTCTGTCTGTGTTTGCCTCTTTGTCTCTGTCTCTCTGTCTGTCTCTGTCTCTGTCTCTCCTCTTCTCTGTCTGTCTGTCTGTCTGTCTTCTGTCTTCTGTCTCTCTCTCTCATCTCTCTCTCTCTCTCTCTCTCTCTCTCTCTCTCTCTCTCTCTCTCTCTACACACACACACACACACACACACACACAGTGCGACATATTTGTCCTTTGTTCACACACACACACACACACACACACACACACACACACACACACACACACACACACACACACACACACACACACACACACACACACACACACACACAACACACACAGTGCGACATACTCGTCCTTTGTTTAGCCTGCGTTTCCAAAACTAAATATTGTTCCAGTATTTCTATTTGAACTTCTCCCGATTTAGATTAAGCTGGCCCCGCTAGTGCTTTAATCGAGTACTTGATTGATTTCTTGTTTGTTCCGTTTTTTATTGACATATTTGTGAAACCAAACAAATCATGAACGTTTGGGTGTTGTTTTTTTCTTTTCCAAAGTTTTCTTAGTGTTATAATGCAAGTTTTGTGATTGATCCACCCTCTATTTTGTTTTGTTTTGTGATTTTTGGGGTTGTTGTTTGTTGTTGTTGGGGGAGGTTTTTGTTTAGTTTTGATTTATTTTCTTTCGGGGGTTGTTTGGTTTGGTTTGGTTCAGACAGAAGAACAAATAAAATCATTTTTTTGAGGAACTCTCATTGCAAATACAATATAATGTTGGCTGAAACTGATAAACGCAGACTGAGATGCGTTGGTCATGCAGACAGAAACACACAGACAAATCTGGTGACGACAGTTCTCCAAGGTAAGGTTGAGGGCAGAAGGAAAAGAGGCAGACCACCACATCCTACATTGCCAACATCACTGAGATCTGTGGCCTCGGAGAACTAGTCTTTCGGATGAGATGATAAACCGAGATCCTGTGTGCAAAACGCAAGTTAGCACAGACACTTTTTTTAAACACTCAAACAGAGCAATACGCATGCAAACAGAAAAAAATAGTGGCACTACTGTTGTGGCGACGTGCTCTCCCCCGGGCAGAGCATCCCAAATTTCACGCAGAGAAACCTGCGTGACTTAGATTGGTAGATCAATACAATACAACACAATACAATACTATACAATACTATACTATACTTACAACATACAATGCAATACAATACAAATCACAGTTGAGTCGTGCAAGTGTCTGTGAGTGTGTCTGTAGGGGTTGGTGTACGTTAGAGAGAAGGAGATGGGAGGGAGAAGAGCAGAGAGAAAGAAAGAGCAAGAAAGACAGTAAGAGAGACAAAAGACATAGACAGAGAGATAGGGACAGAGACAGAGAGACAGATGGAGAGGCAGACAGACAGAGAGAAAGAGAGAGAGAGAGTTTGTGTGTGTGTGTGTGTTGTGTGTGTGTGTGTTTGTGTGTGTGTGTGTGTGTGTGTGTGTGTGTGTGTGTGTGTGTGTGTGTGTGTGTGTGTGTGTGTGTGTGTAATGAAGAGAGAGAGAGGGGAGGAGGGAATGAATAGGGAGTGGAGAGAGAAGGAAAGAAGGAGAAATGATAGAAAAAGGAAAAGGGGGGTACACACACGCGCACGCGCGTTCGTAATTCAAATCGACAAAATAATATTGATGAGGTATTGCCAAGTCTCATTTTCTGTTGTCTCTTGTTACTTTTCTTTATCATTTTCTACCTTTCTTTTTGCTTCGTTCCATTACATTTCTGCTGTTTCTTCGTTTCCTTTCTTTTCTTCGGTTTTTTTCCTTCATTTTTGTTTAGTTTTTGTGTTGGGTTGGGTTGGGTTGTGTTTTTTTTTTGGGGGTTGTTTTTTTTATTTTTTTTATGCGGGATGGTTGTTTTCCTCCTTGTTTTCTTTTTCTTCCTCTTTCTTTCCTTTCTTTTTGCTTTTGATTCTTTCACCTTCATCTTTCTTTCTGCTCTATCTTTCTGTATGCTCTCACTCTTCTTCCTGTAGATCTTTTTTTAAAGAATTTAATCAGCTGTCTCTCCTTTTTCTGTTTTTTTTTCTCTCTTTCCTTCTTTAACTATTTACTTTACATTTTTGTCCTTGTTACGTATAATGTGCAAAGTCACATTTCGAAAGACAAGCACCACCACAACACAAACCTCTGTGTCCACACTACACGATTGCAGAAGAAAAGGTTGATGGTGCTTCTCTTGTTGTGACCAGGTGATCGATGCCTGCATCCGTGGATCCAGTGCTCCGGGGTATCACTGCCAAAAATAGTCGGGAGGCAGGAACACAGATAAAGTTGTCAATAAGGCAGAGATTTCATATGTTAAGGAGATCTCATTGGATCGGTGTGGCGTGTGTGCGTGTGTGTGCGTGTGTGTGTGTCTGTGTTGTGTGTGTGTGTGTGTGTGTGTGTGTGTGTGTGCGTTGTGTGTGTGTGTGTTGTTTGCGTATGTCTGTGTGTGTGTGTGGTGTCTGTCTGTCTGTATGTCTGTGGTGCAGCGTGGTGGTGCGTGTGTAGGTGCGTGCGTGCATGCGTGGAGTGTGTGTGTGTGTGTTGTTGTCGTGTTTTGTCTGTGTCTGTGTCTGTGTGTCTGTGTGTTCTTTCTTTATTCATTTACTTCGAGGACAATGGAATAAGCTATTATATGCTTTTTCACATCTAGTCCCCTTGTGTATGCAGATTTGAAATATTTTATCATCTGTTCCCACCGGCACACATTGACCTACTCTTCCGAAAAGCAGAACAGTTTTTAACATGTGAGCAAGATATTCTGCGTGTGTTTGCGCATGGTATCTCGATAAATAATCTCATCCGAAGGACTCTACTCTGTATGTGTGTGTGTGTGTGCTGCACGCCACGCGCACGCGCACGCGCACGTGCGCGCGTGCGTGCGTGCGTGCGTGTCGTGTCGGTGTACGCAAGTACCTAGGTACTCGCGTGTGTTAATGGGTTTGCTACGTGTGTTTGTGCATGCACGTGGCATTTCGTATTCTATTATTTTCTAGTGTTGATGTGAGTGTCTGTTACCTCTGTTGTTATTTTGGAGATTCATAGCTGTTTCTTGTTATTTTTTGTTTGAGATTAGATTATTACTGTTTATGTCTGCATTCAACATCACGTATTTTCCCGCTTTCGGCTATCTTGAGGAAAAACTTCTTTGTCATTTTCCCGCTTATATTACCTTCATTACATCAGATTTCTTTCCCCCGCTTTCTGAAAATAGGGACTGTATTTCTATTTGGGCTCCCGATTTAGAATACCGATCCATCGTTTGTCTTCAAAATGATTACGTGATTGATTTTACTGTTGATTAATTGAAACTATGTGTTAAGCCAAAGAAACAATAGGATGGTGTTGTTTTTCAATGTTGTCTTCCTGTTCTGATGTTCATTTCGGCAATTTGTTGACTTTTTTAAACGCTCAATTAGGCAAGATTGTCAACTCAAATTAAATTCAAGTGTGTGTGTGTGTGTGTGTGTGTGTGTGTGTTGTGTGTGTGCTGGCGTGCAAGTGCGTCATTCGATATGATGCATTGATGTTGTATCATCCGGTTCGAAATAAAAATACAGACAGGGCATGAGGTACAGTTGTGAGAACAGAAGACACAGGCAGCGACATACAGAACAAGGAACAATCACCATCATTTCTCTTTTGTACAGTCTTCATCATTCTTTGCTTCTTTCTTTTTGTTTCTATAGTTTTCCGTCCCACCATTTTTCCTTTAATGGTTTCTGTTTCCATTCATTTCTATTTGGGTTGATCCATTGTTTGTGCACGTCCCCTGGTTGATTTCTACGCTCTGTTTTTCATTATTTCCTGGTTTTATTAGCTCTTTTAGTCTTTTTTTCCTTTAAATTTGTACTTTGTTTTAGGTTATCTACCTAAATAATAGCGGGACGGGATAACTCAGTGGTCAGATCACTCGCTTTCCCTAAGCCAATGTTAAGCAGCATCGTGGTTACCAAGTGGATGGGTGACCGTTTTCGCGCCTTGGCTTCAGTACAGTCCCCCACTTCACCCAGCTGTAAAGGGGTACCTGCCCTCTTGAGGGTCGGGAAAAGTAAAGCAACGAGGGAGAGGAGATGGGCGCCGCCCTCAATATGCTGGCCCCCTAGAGAAGCTGAGATCTCTGTCTCGCTCCCCTACGACGACGTAGATTATTGAACACCTTTAATTTTTTTTATCTAGATAATCCTTTCTTTTCTTTTTTTATATCTGCTTACAAATGAAAAATGAGTTCATTTTCCAGACCATGTTTTCGTTTTAAAGTAACATGTTGATGGAAAAATACTTAACAAAATTTCCCATTCCCATCTAGCTTTAGTCTACACATAAAGCAGCCTTTTCTTCTCCTTTTTTTAATCCTTTTTTTTATTTTTTTCTCTTCATTTCTATCTGTCTTTCTTTTGAGTTGTTGCTTTTCTCTTCCCTTTAATCCATCAACCAGTGCTAAATGCATTTCCTCTAAGATACTGCTCCAAAGATAGTAGGAAGCTGGGGAAAGGAAGGGAAGGAAGAAAGCTGGGAACAGGCGGGGACACTTCACACGTTAAGGAGATCGCATTTGAACCCCTCTGTTTGTCAACAAAGCCACTAAAAAGACGCGTTTGATTGTTTGGCCTGTGTTCCTGGAAATAGATGCAGTAGCTCTCTTCGGGTGTCCGATTTAGAATAAGGTCTGAATTGAGAATAAAGTGATCCATTTTCTGACTTTAATCCATTTCGGTGTTGATTTCCTTGTTGCTCAATTTAGAGAGACTTGTGAAGCCAAACAAATGAGTGGACGGTCTTGTTTTGGATTGGGGGGGGGGGGGGAGGTTTGCTTTCTTTCTACTCGAGTGTTAGATATGTCGATTATTCCATTTTCTGTCGAGGGTAAATATTAGACTGTCAACTCGAGTCGGAGTCAAGTGTGTGTGTGTGTGTGTGTGTGTGTGTGTGTGTGTTGATGGGGGGGCTTGGAGGTCTTGTCTGTCTGTCTCTCTCTCTCTCTCTCTGTCTCTCTCTTCTCTTCTGTCTGTCTGTCTTGTCTGTCTGTCTGTCTCTCTCTTTTTCTTTTCTCTCTCTCTCTCTCTCTCTCTCTCTCTCTCTCTCTCTGTCTCTGTCTCTTGTTGCTTACTTACTTACTTATGTTCTCTACTCGCCTCCTCGAGTTGCGGCACTGCGCCTGCTTTGATGCCGTAGTTCCTGTTAAAAATAGACTTTTCTACAGAACTTTCAAAGAATGGTGGCACTGTGCTGGAAAGTGCTTCCTTTTCCAGCCTGCAACTGACGCTGATATAAAACTAGGTCAGCTTCTTCATACACTGGAGAGAGAGAGATGCCTTGTATTTGTGGAAACTTTCTTCTTTGTATATAGTAATAGCAATTTCTAGGGAAGTGGGATAGCCTAGTGGTTAGAGCGTTGCGTTGAGCGGCCCAGGATCGAGCCCGAGTTCAATCCACCACCAAGATACCCGTTTCGATGAGATTTTTTTTCATAGAGTTAATAATATCAGTACTTTTTCCCATGGAGTTAACATCAGTACTGACTCCACTCCCCTGGAAGTCCTTCGATGAGACTAGAAAACTGAAGCTTTGTGTGCGAACGCTCGCAGAACATCTTGCGTTCACTTTAAAGCTCGTTCTATCTTTCGGAAGAGTAAGTCACTTGTGCCGGTAGAAATGGATGCCCCCCCCCCCCCTTCCCCCGAAAAAAAGTATATAAAAAAAAACGCAGGCACACTGATGTCGTGTTTACACATTATCTACGAAGTCGAATTACAGCTACCTTAACGGTGGACAAAATGATCATAATTATACAAATATACCACCATTGGTGAACCTCAGAGCTTAACCTAGGAACAAAAAAAATCAATTTGTGCAATGTTTCTTGATGTTTTATTCTGTATGCACCGCCGAAGTCGGAAGTCGGCTACTTTAATGGGAAGGGTGAGGGGGAGGGGGGGGGGGGGTTAACGGTCGCATACGCAGAAATCTTCCATTGGTGAAACGCGGATCTCTAGCCAAGGAACGAAACCAAAAACGCAAAATGTACACAGCTGCACTGTTTCAATCTTAGCTGTCGCCGTTACTGATGTCAAAGCCCTGGTGTGGCCTCAGTGGTCAGCGGGGCTCTAAACATCATGACTGGACTGAACAGCTAGCAGTGCAGTGGTCAAGGTAGGTGCTAGACTGATGTGCCCACCAGGGATGAAATGGCGCGGTCTCCTGCTGCGGGCTGATCACTGACGTCTCTCACAGAAAATCTGTAATAAAGGGAATGAACCATAACATCACTGAAATAAAAGAATATGATCACGAACATCTCACACATTCTTCAACGTTTCTTTTTTTTTTTTTTTACAAAGATTTAATGGTTGTACTTTCGTCATGTAGCAGGCTTTAAAAGAAAGGGCAAAAAATGTTGTGTTGTTGTTATTTTTAAAGGAAAAAACGAAAAAAGAAAAGATAAAGAAGAGGTGTAAACATTGAAATACAGGGGGAAAAAAGAAATTCAATGAAAAGAAACTCGGTGATGAAGTTAATAACGGGAGATAAAAAACTTACAAGAAGATACTGCTGGAAAGTCTGTTTGCTCTAACCATGACCTTGGTTTTATCGGTTGTGATGATGTCATTAGAAAAAGAAGAATAAAAGGAAAGAATATAAATAACAAAGACGTAACAGACACTCGCGCAAGCACTCTGGCACAACCTTCAATTTCCAGTAGACCTGCTGACGTCACTTCTGCTACTGTCTGTTTCTATGATGCCATGTTGACGTCAGTGACCTTGCTCAGAATCGACAGTTTACGACAATCGACTTCTGATACGCACCCGTTTCGCTTTCCTTTAGCTGGGCCTTCTTGCCATTTCCTTTAAAGGAGAAAAGCGAGCGATACGAAAAGGGCAAGAGTAGATAGAAATGGAGAAGACAAGGCACAGAAATACAAATGATAAAGCGTTCGCAACAAGACAACAGTTGAAGAAGAAAGTTACTGCTGTTGGGTTTTTTTTGTTGTTGTTGGTTTGTTGTTGTTTTTTTAGATGTAGTTGCTTTTTTATGGCTGTTGTTGCTGTTTTTCCTGCTGTTGTCACTATTGTTACTGTATATTGGATATCCTGCATGTTTGTCGACCACAAGGCACTGCTAGGTGTGCATGACAAGTCGACAGAACAAACTAACAACAAAAGCTAACATTTCCTTCAGACTTTATGCGGTTGTAAGGATTTCTTCTTTGTGATCGAACATTCAGACAGCAACTATTAGTGTTGTGTCATACGAGCAAAAAACGCATTATACTGCCATGAAGCCTGACAAGTCAGGCCCAGCACATCCAACTTCGGCGCTGGAGAAAAATTGTTATCTTTTAACTCTTTCTGGGGGAAAAGGCAAGAGAATACACCAAGAAGACAGAAAATAGACAAAAAGGAGATGACAGGAAAAAGGAACTAGACAGAAATAAAGAGAGGCATAGAAAAGAGTTAACTCCTAGCACAAAATTTCCAATGATATTGATAGTGACAGGTCTCAGGCATTCCCACTGAGGAGTAAAGCTTTCTACCCCAAGTCTTGTGATCCGTGTATGTTAAACCTTTGTCAAACATCTGCTTCCTAGATTCTTTTTTTTTTAAACCTCATTACTCCCCATCCGATCGTAGTGTGGCCTAGTCTTGCGTGCAGCGATATTTCACAAATTTGTGATTTATTTTGAGAATTCGGTTTATCAAATCATAACCTCATAACTTTCTTGCAATATGTCTAAAAATAGTGAAAATTTTGCAAATGACTGACTCTACTAATCTCTTTTCCAGCAAATCACTCACTCTTCTATATGATAAATCGTTGGTGTTTGTATCCTTAGTATTATGAGTTAGTCTGAATTCAGAAGTGAAATGGCAAATTGTTTTTTTTTCCTTGTTGAAAACTTTAAAGTCTGGATTATATTGACTCGTGCACAGTTTCATGTTGTGCCATCTATGACAACACCATATCAAGCGACAGTACTTTCTCCCAGGAAAGAACCATCAGATTTGAATGAATGAATGAATGAATGAATGAATGATAACTCAACGCAGCTCAACTCAATTGTCTTAATCGCCGTTGTCGACAGTAGAAGCCCCACAAAGGTTCGCTATTTCTACGTCTGTCACTGATGAGCCCTACGATCTCCTGTAGCCCTCTCAGACCACTGATCTCAGTGATGTTGGTGTTGTAAGCTTCATAAAGTCCATAAAAACCTATAGACCCAAAGACGTATTCAAAGTGCTGACTCACATACTGTTACCACTGCAACATTTGCTCTTTATCCTTACTCCAAACATTGTTCATGTTTTTAATACAAGCTTGTCTTGCTCTCTCCTTTGTTCATGAATACGTGCAGAAAAATCAAGTATGCACGTTAAGGTTCCCATGGCTGCAATCAGCGTTTTCATGGGTCGGATCCACACAACTGCAAAGTGCCATGGTACATTGGGATGTGCAATTGGTCCAGCGTCTGCTCATTACTATGTGCAGATTTCCCCTGTGTAGTGAGTCAGCATGGAACGTTCCCCAGTCAATTGTACATCCTTAAGAAAACTGGAAGCTGTTACGCTTTCTTATTTAGAACGCAATGAACGCTTCAATGCTTATTAGATTTTGAGGAACATGGTTAGGGTGAAGAAAGAACCACAAGGTAACGGACACGAAGTCACGGTTGTTTCAACTCAAAGAACTCATGCTCAACGAGTTCTCCCTAAACTGACTGAAGAATGGTGGTAACACTGCACTGAACTACGTCTTCTAGGCTGTATGTCTTTGACAGGTTCAAGCTGGCAAAGCCCAACCCTCACCAGATAGTCCAGTGCATGCTGGGTATGCTTGTCATCCATGCCCCTAGCCATAGCCGGCCCACCCTCCTGCAAACGATGTATGGGCTTGTAGTGTACCTGTAATAATATCTTCTACATGTGTTCAGGGAGACGACCTCCGTATAGTTATACAGACTCATCCAAAGCACTTAGGGGCGGGGATAGCCTGGTGGGTAGAGCGTTGCGCTCGTGATCTGACACTCCGGGTTCGAGTGCCCACTGAGGCGCCCGTTTGATGAAATTTTCTCCCTTCAGTAAACATCAGTACCGACTCAGCTCCCACGAAAGTCCTTCGCATCAGATAAAAAAAACCGACGTCCTGCGTGCTAATGTACCCGCACATTTTGTGCATATGTTAAAAACACGTTCTGCTTTTCAAAAGAGTAGGCCATTTCGTGCCAGTAGAAACGGAAAACACTCTTAAAAAACAAAACAAAAGCGCATGCACATGTGTTGTGCTTAGCCATCCTCCCTGAAGTGAAACGCGGCTGCCTGAATAGTGGACAAAAGACGGTGGCGTCGCATAAGCAAAATGCGCCATTGTTGAGCCCCGAGGGCTAGCCGAGGAACTCAACGAAAAACAATCGAAGAACATATAGTGGAGTAGATTCATCACCTATGTTCAGTCCACACTGAAAATGCCCAGGAACACACGACACGCCAGCAAAGAAGCAGCCCTGTGCTCTCCGTGACTGACAGTTCACGAGGATGGACGGCACTCTAACTACCAGCACTATATATAGGCTATCCTGCCCCCCTGAAATGTACACAGCCAAAATAAACTGATGTAGGTTAAGCCTCTGACGTGAAGACAGGAAGGCAGTGTTCTAAAAACTCCTGTAAGAGATCCAGGAAGGCTAAAATAGAACGTGAAGTAGGTTAAGCCTTTGACATCAGGAACCCACAGCAACAACAGGTCGATGATTAATCCGGTGACAATGGTAGAAAAGCACCAAAAAGAACAGCTTAACCTAACCTACTAACGTAGGAGACCTGTTGATGTGTCTGTCTTTCAACAGTTGTTAGGGTTTTTTTTTTCTTGCGATCTACTAATTTCAAGGATGTACCACAGCTGCATGTGGATAAATCTGTACACGAGATTTTTTCTAAAGTTTATTTTGTAGATTACAACACTTCCAAACCAAAAAAAAAGAAAAAATATCACTCAGCAGATTTCTAACGAACCTCATAACCCGATGTCTGGTGAGGGTTTACACGTATGCTAGATATTTCTGTCTGTCTGCCATCCAACCCACACTGGATTGCCAGCTCTTTGCTAAGAATACTCCATCTCCCGCGCTATGCCGATCAGGGAGATGTAATGTTTATTCTTTTTAAGTCGTGTGAGGCGTGACATAGATCTACATTTTTCCCCTTGTACATGAAAAAAGCTTGCCACAGCTGTTGAAAATATGTAGATATTATGTATGTTAATTCACCCATGGGGAGGATATACCCGGAGGCCTGTCAGTATAAATAGCACCAGGCGAAATGTTTAATTTGCAGTTTGTTCATTTTTTCATACCACAGAGGAAATACAGACTACACTTATGTCTATAATTAGATTTCCTTAGGAAGACGGCTCGCTGCATGTAATATATTCTATTATAATTATCTCCGCACGCACACACGCACCACGCAGCGACGCACACGCACGCACACGCACACACACACACACACACAACACACACACACTGAAATACTTACGGTCTCATATGAAGTCCACAACAATGATTACTTCGCTTTCATGACAGTCTGTAACATATGCCAAATCAGCAAGAATAGAGAGGTATAGTATTCCACGTGCTGATAACGACTGTGTGCTTAATTGACAACCATAGAGATACAATACAAAGCCATCTCAGCCATCAGGGTCGGTAGGGCAGTCCAAAAGTGTATGCGGTAAACTGCTAACGTAGAAAAGTTTCCAGCAAATTTTCTAATGCAAAGCTTTGATTACAACATTTCTCACGCAAATTGCTATCATTAAAAGGGTCACATTGCTTGAAAAAGATAAATAACTAGAAAAGCTTTTTATCCCCCAAAAGACTCCGCTTTATGTCAGATATTTACATAATCTTGAAAAATAAGGCATCACGAATGAGTGTGTGTGTGATAATTTATCTATTTATATCAGGTCGACATAATTGTACATACATCCATCCATCCATCCATCCATACCATACATACATACATACATACATACATACATACATACATACATACATACATACATACATACATACATACATACATAACAAAAGGGAAAGTAGAACAACAAGCATATTTAGGTGTTTCCGAATATTTTGGCTTTCGCCTTGTCAGGGGAGTTATTATAAATGAGGGGATTGACGTCATCTCAAAAAACTTAAGTGTGAAATTTTGACATTGATATGGAACTCATACTGAGACAACAGACAGAGAGCGAGATCTTTATGCAAACAATCAAAAGGATTCTACGTGGGACAATTACGTCAAATAATTATGGTTTCTCGCACATCTCAAATCTGTTTGGAGAGTTGTTTAAAGCAAGTCGCCATGGTAGTAGAATGTGGTAACTGAACGGAAGAAGATAGAAAGTTCAACTGGTACGTGTGTCGAGGCCTCTATGGACGTCGGTCTGCAACTTATGTCTACAGAAACGTTCTCTGCGGAATCTGACCTCGTGAGTCTGCCCGTTCACCTGGCATTTCAATGCTGAGAAAGTGTCCGGCTTGCCTGAAGTGTTGCGTCACTCTTGTGCCGGTGTTCCTGGTGACGTCACTGCGGTGGAGGTACAGTCTGGTTTTCAGGGTAGTTTTTGTCTCGTCAGCGTGCTGGCGTCCACAGAGTCTGCAGCTGAGAAGATAGATGCCCTTCTTGCTGTTACGTGATAATGCTTCTGTGTTCGTAAAATCCCTCACCATTAATGAAACTGGTGAAGACGCTACCCTCTACTGGGTGGCTCCTGCACGATGTATATAACATGTTTTCCGACAAATAGTGGTGAAGGAAAACAAGTGTGGGTAACCAGTACAACTCCTTCATCATTGCAAAAATGCTTCCTCCAAAAGATTTGAAGGGGGAAAATCGAAAATTAAGTGCTATAAATGCACAGTTTTGGTGACAGCATCGGAAGCCCTTTTGGAGTAAGGTCCACTTGATTTGCATGAACTGACTCAAGATTCGACTCCTAGATGAGTCATCATCAGAGGTCTCGACGATGGTTTTGCTTAACCATCCCTGGTACCTTTAGAAGAAACCCCTCTTTAAAATACATAGCTGTTTTGCTCTCACAGGAATAATATGATGATCCTGTATCCCACCAATCCTGTCACCAAAAACCGATATTAAAAAAGACAATATACGGTAAAATATCGTTGCACAAAAACAAATAGATTAGTGGAGTTATATGCCATTAAAAACTTTTGCGCCCTTATGCTCAGGGATCAATAAGGATGCAGAAGATCAATGTTAATATACGGCTTTAGGGGTCAGCTCAGCTGTGGGTTACCCAAACATAGCGAGATCTTTTGGACCCGACAGGGAACTGGAGTTGACAAAATGAGCTGCAATGAGGTTGGGATTTGCTGACAGATGAAGTCGCATCAGCAATATTCTTCTCTCTCTCTCTCTCTCTCTCTCCTCTCTCTCTCTCTCCTCTCTCTCTCTCTCTCTCTCTCTCTCTCTCTCTCTCTCTCCTCTCTCTCTCTCTCTCTCTCTCTCCGTGATTCTAATGGTATATCTTATTTCATGAAAGTCGGTCTCCCCCTATTATGAAACGCGATACTGGTGACCCTAAACTGTATGCACAAATGCAGAATCATTATCCTCAGAAATCAGATAAAGCCCGGGCCACGAGTAACCTGAAGAACGGACTTGAAGATATGACCAGTCATTAATGAATATCACTGATTCGGGCGCGTAATGAATGAGGTCGTTTTGGGTGCCACGGTTTTTAGATTTGTTACAGAGAGGTACGTGTTGTCTTACATCATGTGATATAAGTGATTTGTTGCGTGCGGGATTTACAGATTGATTCTGGATGGAGGGTGAAAAGCTTAACAGTTTAAAAGTTTAACATCTACCTATTATCTTGTTAGTTGGATGGGTGACCGTTTGCGCGCCTTGGTTTCAGTACAGTCCCCCCAGTTCACCGAGCTGTAAATGGGTACCTGCCCTCTTTAGGGTCAGGGATGGTAAAGCAGCGAGGGAGAGGAGACGGGCGCCGCCCTCAATATGCTGGCTCCTAGAAAAGCCGAGGTCTCTGATGCCTCGCTCCCCTACGACCACCTAGGTTATGGGACACCTTTACTTTCTTTTTTTTTTTACCTTACCTATTGTCTTGTGCACAAAGAAGAGTACTTGCTCCTGCTAGTTTTCTTTTTGCTCAAAATGTATTGCTTAAAAATGTCTATGCAATCCCTGACTTGGTTAGTGGAAAATATGTCGTTAAAAAAATATCACGTACCACAGACGTTATCTTTGTTCTTCCTCTTTTCTTCTTTCCTTTTGGTCTGTCCTTGTTTTCGACCATTTTGTTCGGGAGGTTGAGGATCTTTTCGTTCCTCTTGTCTGTGTGCATTTTTCTTCCCTTACTTCAAGTCTACAAAAAGGATATTTAGGCATTTAAAAAGAACAACTTTCCTTACAACTTTTCTCTGCATTTCCTACATAGACCACATTCTCACTGTCTCAGATGAGACAATTCATCGAGGTTCTTTATGTAACATCAATTCGAGGTAAGTAAAAGAACCCACTATACAAAAAAGAAACCTTATTTCGCAAAATTCTGAAAGGAATCTTTCTGGACCAAAGAAATTACATGCAGACAGGAAGAAGAAAAAAGTTCCCTCCCTTTCACGGGAGAGCGGCCTAAAATTCATGCAGTGCTTTTTTAGTTTTCAGTGTTGAAATGAGATGTCATTGCACGCAACATATTCAATGTACTCTAAGCCCTTCTTTGGAAGAAATTCACTTGGCAAGTAATGCGCTGGTCAGACCTTGGGTGCATCCTAAATTTCTGTTGTTTTCGGAACCCTTATTGTACTATGTACATACAAGCATATACCCATGTACGTAAAAATATGCAAAAACGTATATATATAATATATTATATATATATACCGGGGTATATATATACCGGGGGTATATATATATATATATATATATATATATATATATATATATATATATATATATATATATATATATATATATATATATATATATATATACAGACAGAAATTCGTACGTACATACGCACAGGCAGACAGGCAGACAGACACACATGCATACAGACAGACAGTCAGACAGATGGTTCCCTCTCGTACTTCCATCAAGAAAATTAAACTTCGCGATAAATTTTGTCATATTTCCTACAACTAAATATTGGGAAGATCTTGAATTATCAGGCTTGTTGCCAAAAATGTCTTTTCATCTTTTTATTGTATTTCAAATGACCTTTCAAGATCTGTTCTTTTTTTTTTTTTACAGCGAAGTGTTGAAAGACCTGTATCGTTTTAATGCCGTTTCCATCGTATGCTGACGAAGGTTCTACAGTTTTGTGGAATCAGCAATTTCTTTTCACTTTCTCCCTGTAAAGAAACAGGATTCAAAACCACCCACACTACGGTTTTTTCTGTCTGTCTGGTTGCCTGTCTGTGTCTCTGTATGTCTGTCTTCTGTCTGTCTGCCTGTCTGTAACTATGCAAGTAGCTTATAGTCTGTTATTTATTATTCCTCTGTTACTACATAATCATACACAGTCTAGTTCTATTTGTTGAGGGGTTTTTTACGAGGTGTTTTGATATAAACGGCACCATCTGTGTATCACAAACTTAGTGACGAGGGATGTGGGAACAACAACAACAAGCAAAAGAGCACGGCTTGATTGTGATGCAAAAAGGTAAATAACGTAAAAGACTTCACAACTCCTCTCTAGTTCCTTTTTGTGATAGTTTATGATACAGTGGTGACCTAAAAATACATGACATGACAGAACATTGTTTCTTTATCGTTTTTTGGTTATGTGGCGTTCTCTGCCGGATAGCATGTGGAGTCTGTTGATGATATTGTTATTCTCAATGATACAACGAAACTAATGGCTCTTCAGCCAGAATACAGGGGCGGGATAGCAGTGTCAGAGCTCTCTGATCCCACCAAGCTTAGGTTATGCAGTGTTGTGAGTGATAACCTCTTGGGTGGGTAAATGTTTGTGCGCCTGTGCTTCAGTACAGTCCCCCTGTTCACCCAGCTGCAAATGGGTACCTTCACTCTTTACGGTCAGGGAAGGTAGAGCACGAGGGAGAGGAGATGGGCCCTGCTCTACAGATGCTGGCCTCTAGAGAAGCTGAGGTCTTTGACACCTCGCTCCCTAAGACCTGTGTTGAACATACCTTTATCACTCTTTAAAAAAAAAAAAAGAGCATCAGCAACACAGACTTATCCTCTGATTAGAGAAATAAATACGTATACATGGTACGCTATCCTCCGGGGAGAGCAGCCACAGAAATCTTCCGTGACTGAAAGTTATATTCACTGCAATACCATACACTACAGTTTACTTACGTAATATCCATCTTAAGCAATGGCAGATTTCCGGACAGGAAAAAAGATCTCTCTCTCTCTCTCTCTCTCTCTCTCTCTCTCTCTCTCTCTCTCTCTCTCTCCTCTCTCTCTCTCTCTCTCTCTCTCTCTCTCTCTGTCTGTCTGTCTGTCTGTCTGTCTGTCTTGTCTGCTTCTCAACTTCCTGTCAGTCTATCAGTCAGTCTATCACTCAGTCTGCTTGCCTGCCTGTCTTTAAGTCTTGTTCCTCCACCTCTTTCCACCCACCTCTGTGTCTTCCCGCCTCTCTGTCTGTTTGTCTACCACCTACCTGGCCTGTTCGACTTTTAAAAAACAAAAACAAGAACAAAAAAACAACTCAGGAATAAAAAAAATATTTAAAAATGCATACATAACAGTTCTGAAAAGGACAGGGAAGTAGGTTTTCTTTCAGTACACATCTTCTTCCCAGATTCCACCTTCAGCGATCTCACACGCCATCCTGCCTTTTTTTTTTTTTGTTTTTTGGCTGTTGTTTTAACACCCACCCACCACTCCTCCCCTCCTCCCTCCCCAAACACTCCTCCTCCTCCAGCTTTTTTTCTTCTTTTTCTTTTCCATTTGTCCGTTGTCCTTGCTCTTCTTCTTCTTCCTCCCACCCCCACTTTCCCGCCCTTGATCGCTCATCATCCCTTTTTAATGCTGTTTCTCACCTATTAGCTGCCTCTGCCCTTTCAAGGCGGAGAGTCTGATTTCAGTACTGCCTGTTTTCTTCGGTTATAAAAGACGTCTGCTTCCAAATAATGATCCGTTATAGATAGTTGTGGTCCAAAGAGAGAGAGAGAGAGAGAGAGAGAGAGAGAGAGAGAGAGAGAGAGAGAGAGAGAGAGAGAGAGAGAGAGAGAGAGAGAGAGAGAGGAGAGAGAGAGAGAGTAGAAGATGATGAGATTTGATATTTTTTATACCGAGGATAATGGAATAAGACTCTTGATCTTTTTCATCCAGTCCGTGTGTATGCAGATTGGAAATAGTCATCTGTTCCCACCGGACAGATGGCCTTTACGACGTCTTACAAAGCGGAACAGGATTTAACGTGTGCGCAAGGTGTTCTGCGTGCGTTCGCACACGGGCCTCGGTTTAAAGTCTCATCCGAAAGACTTTTGGGGAGAGAGAGAGAGAGAGAGAGGAGAGAGAGAGAGGAGAGAGAGAGAGAGAGAGAGAGAGAGAGAGAGAGAGAGAGAGAGAGAGAGAGAGAAATAAAGGGGGAAAAGATGGAGGGGAAAAGACTATAATTGACCTGGGTGGGTGTGGGTGGGTGAGTGAGTGGTTGATTGGTTCTTTTTTGGTTTGGGGTGATAGTGTATGGTAATGTAGGTGGAATTATAGGGGGGAGGGGGAGGTCGAGGTGGGGATAAGGAGGTGGTTGGTTTTTTTTACTTGGTCTGTTTGTGGTTGTGTTGGGGTTTTTTTGGGGGGGATTGGGGGGAGGGGGAATGGGGTGTTTTGTTTGTTGTCTTTTACTTTGTGAGTGAGTGAGTCAGAGAGTCAGTGAGTCAATGAAGGAGTCAGTGAGTCAGTCAGTGAGTGAGTGAGTACATGCACGTACACTTGCGTGGAAAAGTCGAATGAATGTACATTATAAGAAAAAAGACGGGGAATTATTTAGATACATTCCCAATAATAATGCATGTCTGTATAACTGTTTAAAGCAAAAGAAAAATTGTCAAGATTCGGACGAACTCTTTTTTATCGATTGACTGAAAAACAAACAATCTACTTGTCCACTTGGCTATGAAAACAGATGATTTCTTTAATAAGGAAATAATAGACATATCTTATTTCTCAACATTTCTCCAACGTAGGTATAGATGTCTCTTATTTTGACACCTCCATGGGAAAAACCCGTGAAATATTTTTTTTCTTCGGCTAGAGCTCTAAGGTTCACAAATAGTGAGATTTTTGCGTTTGAAAATGTCCCCCACCCCACCCCACCCCCACCCCACTACCACCACCATTTAGGTAACCTCATTCCGACTTCGGAATGATGTGTAAACAAACACCTAGGTGCATGCGTTTTTCTTAAAGAAAATTTTGTCATCTGTTCCTATAGGTACGATAATGACATAAAGTGGTATAAAATATATAAAAAATAAAATAAAATAAGTCCTACTCTTCTGAAAGGCCGAACGGGTTTTTAACGTGTGCGCAAGATTTCTGTCCGGATAATGCTCAACTGTGTGGTCCCAGTCTCCTCAGTGAGTCCATTGCAAACTTAACTCACTCTAGGTAGGAGCCAGCCGGAGTCCAGAAAAAAACAAACCTCTACGACTTATGAGACTCGAACCCGAAATATTCCAGCTAAGAACTCATCGTGCAAGCCACTGTGCTACGGCGGCTAGTAAGATTTAGATGGCATAAATTGTCCTAGAAAAACTTAAACACAGAAAATTGTTAAGTTTTTTTCCTCTGGGATGTAATTTTTATTATATATAAATAAATTTGCAGACTCAGGTAAACCTTCATTTGAATTTTCATTTAACTTTGTGTGACAATATCTCTTAAAAGGGTAATAGAGTCCTCTTTCTTTTCTACGCCTTGCATCTATTTCCTCCTCCTCCTCCTCCTCCTTCTTTCTTTCTCTCGTTTTACGTTTCCTTTTTTATTTTTTTTTATTTTTTCATTAAATTGCGTTTCGTACTATGTTTGGCATTTTGGAGTTAAGAGTAAGAGGTGACGATTTTGAAACTGAAAATATACTGTAGTGGTTTTTTTCGCCGCCTACGTATGTTTCTCTTATTTGTTGTTATTATTCTACTTCAGTTTTATCTCTGACGAACTTGTTTCCTTTCTTTTGTATTCAGGTCACTATAATAAATGTGAATTGTTAAATAAAGTAGTTCTCAGGTTTTCAGAACTACTGTTGCGAAATTTCCTGACTTTTGTTTTGTTGGTTTTGGTGCGGGTGGGCTGGACATTTCCTTTTGGTGTTTTGTTTCTTTGTTTGCTTATTTGTTTTTTATCGTTTTTTATTTTGTTTGTTTATTTGTTTTTTCTTTATTGACGTTGGTTTTGACTGGTTTATTTGGGTGGGCTGAAGTCTTGCTTGTGTCTTTGTTTGCTTTGCTTTTGGTGTGTGATTTCGTTCCTTTGTTCATGAGGGGGTTTTGTCAGAACACAAATTACTCATGTTGGCAGTTGCTTGATAGTCTTCTTCTTCTTCTTCTTCTTCTTCTTCTTCTTCTTCTCTTCTTCTTCTTCTTTGCATTCTTTGCATTCTTTGCATTTTTCTTTGCATTCTTCTTCTTTGCATTCTTTTCTTTGCATTCTTCTTCTTTGCATTCTTCTTCTTCTTTGCATTCTTCTTCTTCTTTTCATTCTTCTTCTCTTGCATTCTTTCTTTGCATTCTTCTTCTTCTTTGCCTTCTTCTTCTTCTTTGCATTCTTCTTTGCCTTCTTCTTCTCTTCTTCTTCTTTGCATTCTTCTTTACATTCTTCTTCTTTGCATTCTTCTTCTTCTTTGCATTCTTCTTTGCATTCTTCTTCTTCTTTGCATTCTTCTTCTTCTTTGCATTCTTCTTTGCATTCTTCTTCTTCTCCGCATTCCTCTTTGCATTCTTCCTCACATTCCTCTTCTTTTTCCCGTCAAGCTACTTCTGGTTGATATGCCTACTGATCGTTCTTGACTTTACCGTTTCACTCTTAAACGTGAACTTTTTCTATGCCACTTCTTTTTTCTCTGCCTTTCCTCTTCCTCTTTTTTTTGTCTTCCTTTCCCTTTTTATTCTCTTCTGTTACACATCCTCCTTCTCCTCCTCCTCCTCCTCCTCACTCTCCTCTTACAACAGGTCCTTTTTCCATTTTCTGTTTTCCATCCACCAGTTTTGTTGTAATGGTTCTGAGTTTGTGTCACAAGTTGAGGGTCTGACATTAAACGATGCTGGCTGCGGGCTGAAGAGCTCCTTAGGAGTTAAGTAGGAAGTCACGAAAATGAGTGCAAGATAGGGGGGGGGGGGTCTTTGAGAGAGAAAAAAAAAGGAAGTATGAGGGTGGTTAGATTCAGTGGGGGGTTTCTTCGAGGTTTACCAGTGGTGAGATGTTTGTGTATGTGACCGGTTTTTTTTGCCCACCATTCTGATAGCCGCATTCCGACTTCAGGGATCACCAAGTTTTGATGTTTGTTATCTCAGGTAGGAAAACTTGAAATGTAAAACAACAACACCATAGAAGGGCAAAAAAATAAGAACACAACATTGACGTGTTTGGCAGAACAAATTTTCGGTTTCTTTAAAAGCATTCCTCAGGCTGAACGATTGGCCAACTGTCAACAACAGTATGGGAACATATCCATGTATGGATTTGCATAAGCACGACATCGATGATAGAAGCTCGAAGCCAACCTAGTCAACCTTTTGCTATGGCGACCTTTATCTTTACAGCTTTCCTCACCACCACCATCACCATCATCCCTTCTCCTATGATTTCCATTTTCTATATCTTAGAGGGATGGTGTACTGAATATGGAATGTTCTGTACACATTGACTCTTTTTGAAAAAGTGAGGTAAATATTCTCTGGGTTCCCCCCCCCCCCTTCTGCCTTTCTTCATCCTCTTGATGAAGTGTGTGTGGGTGTGTGGTGTGTGTGTGTGTGTGTGTGTGTGTGTGTGTGTGTGTGTGTGTGTGTGTGTCTGTGTCTGTGTGTCGTGTCTGTCTGTGTGTCTGTGTTCTGTTGTGTCTGTGTCTGTGTGTCTGTGTTGTCTTTCTGTGTTGTCGTTGTTTCTTGCTTGTTGTCTTCTTCTCTTCTTCTTCTTCTTCTTCTTCTTCTTCTTCTTGCTTCTTCTTCTTCTTCTTCTCTCTTCCTCCTACTCTTCTTACGGTTGTTGCTACTTGTGAAAACTTCGGCAATTACTGCCACTGGTATCGTTGCTGCTGCTGCCCTGCCTGCTGCTGCTGCACTACTACTACTATACTACTATTACTACTATACTACTACACTACTACTACTACTACTACTACTACTACTACTACTACTACTATTCTGCTACTGCTGCTACTGCCACTGCTACTGCTGCTGCTGTCATTGTTATTGTTACTATTTTCATTATTAGTTTCTTCGTATTATTGTTTCACTACTACACTACTACTACTACTACTACTAACTACTACTACTCTTCTTCTCTCTCTGTGCTGCTGCTGTGCATGCTGCTCTCTCTCTGCATTACTACTATTCACTACTACACTTCTTCTTCTTCTTCTTTCTTCTTCGCATTCTTCTTCGCATTCTTCTTCTTCGCATTCTTCCTTCGCATTCTTCTTCGCATTCTTCTTCTTCGATCTTCTCTTCGCATCTTTTCTCTTCTTTCTTCGCATTCTTCTTCTCCTTCTCTTCGCATTTCTCCTTCGAATTCTCCTTCTTCTTTCTTCTTCTCTTCGCATTTTTCTTCTTCTTCTTTGCTTTCTTCTTCTTTGCATTCTTCTTCTTCTTTCCGTCTGATTCATCGCATTTTTTTTCCTGTCCCATTCGTTGTTGTTATCATCATCGTCGCCATCCTCTTCCTTTTCTTCTTCCTCTCCTTCTCCTTCATCGTCTTTCGTCCTGTCTTCCTGTTTTTCTTTCTTTCTCCCTTCCTCTCTTCCTATTCTTCTTTTCTTTCTCCGTGCTTTCTTTCCCATCCCCCTCCTACCCCCCCCCCCCCCACCCCTTACACACACATTACAGTATCATTTTTCTCTGTCAGTATTCCTCAGGGAGGAAAAGAAAGACAGAAAGGCAGGCAGCAGCAGGCACAAGGCAGAAGTCGAGTCAATGACCGCTCGACCACTGGCACAGAAAGGCAGCAGCACTGACAAAGGTGATAAATGTGACAACCATCTCCTTTACTTTGTATGCTGCTGCCACACTGTCTACTGGGGTACTATCCCCCCTCTCCCCCCCCCCCCCCCCCATCACACACACACACACACACACACACACACACACACACATTCACACATTCACACACGCACACACACACCACTTTACACACAACAACACACACAATTTCTGTGTCTCACACCACACACACACACACACACACACACACACACACACACACACACACACACACACACACACACACACACACACACACACACACACACACACACACACACACATTCCCTGTCACAATCAGCTGTGTGGGTGTTTGGTTCATTGCAGCTAGTTGGCCTCCCGAAATTTATCAACTGGGGAATAGAGGTGTTGTGGTATAGGTAGGCTAGGTCTGAGACTTAATTCAGAGGGTCGGAGGGGATGAAGAGAATGTGTGATTTCATTGTGTATGGTGTGTATCCGTATGAAGAGAGAGAGAGTGTTGTGTGTGTGTGTGTGTTGTGTGTTGTGTGTGTGTGTGTGTTGTGTGTGTGTGTGTGTTGAGGTGTGCGTGAGTGTGTTTGTGTGTGTGCGCTGCATGTGCACGTGCCGCGTGTGTGTGTGCGTGCGTGCGTGCGTGTGTGCGTGTGTGTGTACTGTGTGTTCGTGTGTGTGTGCGCGTGTGTGTGCTGTGTATGTGTGTGCCTCGTGCGTTATTGTGTTGTTGTGTATTTGTGTGTTTGCGCGCGCACTCTAGCACGCGCACCCGCGCGCTCCTTGGCGCGCGTGTCAACACTCACAACTAGTCGCTTGGGGCTAGCTGTTATAGGGGAGAAGAAGGGGAAGAATACTTCCTTCAGGGCTGACTGACGAATGGGCCAACAGCCTGATAGAGAAGTATCCATCCACCCAGACACCGACACGGGATCTTCCGGGGTCACCGCCGTCAGAAAGTAGGACTGGCCTCTGTCACGGCATGGGGGATGGGGGGGGGCATGTTGGGGGGGGGGGGTGTTAGTGGACAGTATCCGACACTTCACTTTGGGTCTGTAAGCCTTGTTTGTATTGCTGCTGCCTGGTGTTTTGGTTTGTAGAGCTCTTAAGAAAGAGGGAAAATGACCAGGACTATAGTCGTAAGATAGATGGAAGTACTACTGGTTTATGCTTGAAAGATTCTGTGTGGGTTTAGTGATATTGGTGATTTTTTTTTTTTTTTTTGGGGGGGGTATCTACAAACGATGAAGCAATGCACGTGTATTTCTGATTGGTTGGCGTTCTTTGCCCCTCGGAGGTTCACCAATCGTAAGAGTTTTGCACCTGTGACCGATTTGCCCACCATTAAGGTAGTCCCATTCCGACTTCGAGGAACGTGATCTGAATTTACCAAACATTGAGTCTGCGCGTTCAAATTGTATCTAAGACTGAAGATATTGTGCGGAATAATTGTACCCAAAAATGCAGTTTTGCGCTCAAAAATATTTCTACATATCTGAATTTACTAGAGCGTTTTGTTGTGGGGGTGGGGGGATGGGGGGAGGGGATAGATTTCTGCCTTGTTTAACCGAATAGTGGGTTGTTTTTTTCTTTGGGTTTTTTTTTTGTCGATCCTCAGCTAGAGCTCCGAGGTTTACCAAAAGTGATATTTTTGTATATGCCATCTTTCCCGCCCCCCCCCCCCCTTCCACCCCACCCCTCCCCCACCATTTAAGTAAATGCATGCCAACTTCGGGATTGTGTTTAAACACAGCACGATACCTGCATGCATTTTTTCACATTTGTTTTCATCCGTTCCTACTGGCACAACATAGCTTACTCTTTTAAAAGGAGAAACGGGCTTTTAACGTGTGCGCAAGATGTTCTGCGTAGGTTTGCACACGGGAAATCGGTATAATATTAGTCTCATCCGGGGACTTTGACTTTCACTCTGATTTTTCTCATCAAACTTGGATGAAAGGACAAGGCTGGGAATCGAACCTGGGACGTTACTATTTACTGAATAACAGATACAGCCTAGGTCAAGATCATGGGATGATGAGTGACGACTCAGCATTAGTGTGGTGTCTTTTCTCATTCTGGCTAGTACTCTCCTAGAGACCTTGCATTACTATACTTTCCTGGAAAGTAATGGCTCTGAGACTACGACTTAAGAACCAGGGTGTGGTTGAGCTGCAGAAAGAAAGAGCAATGTGAAATGAATACCATAGTAAAACACTGATAATGGGAATGAAAGGAGAAACCACCTAATACGATCCATGCATAACCCTTCAGGAATCGTCTATCTAGACTGTAGCATTTGAATTCACGGTAGAAGCTAGCTTTGTATAACGCTGCGCTGTGGCATTTTGTTAGGTGTTTTCTTTCTCTTGCCACAGAGCTCAGACAAAAAAAGAAAGAAAGAAAGAAACAAACAAAAAAGAAACAAAGAAACAAAGAAACAAAGAAAGAAAGAAAGAAAGAAATGTACTGTTTATTAACCACACCTGTGTAATCTCAGTTTACCTCTTTGCTTTGTTTTTTTTCTGTCTGTCTCTTACAAAGAAAGGTTGAGCAATACTCGTAAGCCGGCAGCCTGACCTTGAAGAAAACAAGCTGCATCAACAAAATTTGGCGCACAGCTGCATATAAATGTATACCTTTAGGAAAATGGCAAACAAAACCTGGAGTCTGGCCTCACAGTGGATATGGCATACACAGCACACCTGCCGAGTTAGCACCATGAGGTGATGTTTCTGTGTCAGAATAGAGCTAATGACCTCTATTTATCTTTTTAGTGGGTGGGAGAGAGAGAGAGAGAGAGAGAGAGAGAGAGAGAGAGAGAGAGAGAGAGAGAGAGAGAGAGAGAGAGAGAGAGAGAGAGAGAGAGAGAGAGAGAGAGAGAGAGCCTATGTCCTTCCTCCAATGCTTCCATTTCTGCTTGTCATCTGGTATAAAGTGGTCACACCATGTCTTTTCCATGGTAACAACATTCTCAAATGAGTGCAGGATGTAGTTGTTGTTTTTTTAAAAAAAGTAAGAAAACAGCCTGTGATGCTTAATTGATTGCAAATAGTGTTTGTTTGTTCCTCTGACTAAGAGGTTTTATTTGCTGTATTTTGTTGTTGGGTTTGTTTGGGGGTTATGAGGGAGGAGCAGATGTTTTGTTGATTTGGGTTTATTTGGTGTGTTTTTGTTGTTGTTTTTCTGGTTTGGGAGCTGGGGTATACAAAGATTAACATATGACATGTTTGATGCAAAATCTATTTTATCTAAAGAAACAGCTATTTTCAGTATCATCTTTATTAGATCATTTCACAATCACTCCACCGGCGTATTTCATCTTCCTCTCTCTCTCTCTCTCTCTCTCTCTCTCTCTCCTCTCTCTCTCTCTCTCTCTCTCTCCTCTCTCTCTCTCTCTCCTCTCTGCTCAGCCTTCTCATCTCTCTCTCTCTGACAGGGCAGGCCGGATGAAAAAAAGTATGTAATACTTACTCTGTAACCCTTGAAAAATACAGATTATTCATTCATTCATTCATTCTCTCTCTCTCCTGACACATACATACATACATACATACATACATACATACATACATACATACATACATACATACATACATACATACATACATACATAACATACATACATACATACATACATACATACATACATACATACATACATACATACATACATACATACATACATACATACATACATACATACATACATACATACATACATACATACATACATACGCTCGCTCGCACGAACGCACAAACACACCCGCACGTGCGCGTGAGACAGAGACAACAACAAAGACAGATAGATTATAAATGTAAGCACGTTTAAAACATGTATGCCATCTTTATATATATATATATATATATATATATATATATATATATATATATATATATATATATATATATATAAACCCAAGTATTGACATAGACAGGATCGTAAACGACACTTGTGTAACACTTCCATCAAAACGAAATTTTCGCGACAGCACCAGGCAAAATTGACAACAAAAACCTGTGCGCGACCCTACAAACAAAGTGATCTGTCAGCAAAACATATCCATTCCTTTTGAAAGATGCAGCGCCCACGTTATACTCTTGTCAGTTTGTTTGTTTTTTTCTGTTGCCTGAACGACATTGAGATGTTGTGTTGTATAACACGAAATAAAGAGATGGACCGAGATTTTTTTTTCGATGTGTGTGTGTGTGTGTGTGTGTGTGTGTGTGTGTGTGTGTGTGTGTGTGTGTGTGTGTGTGTGTGTGTGTGTGTGTGTGTGTGTGTGTGTGCTGTAGCCTATGTGACATCGACATGTTGTATAGCACGAAAGAAAGGATTGGAGTAAGTTTGTTGTTTGATTTTTAATGTGTGTGTGCGTGTGGCATGTGTGCGTGTGTGAGTGCAAGCGCGCGCGTGTGTGATGTGTATGTGTTGTGTCTGTGTGTCTGTTGTCTGTGTGTGAAATGTGTGATGTTGCATGTGTTGTATGTATTATGTGTTAATGTGTGTTGTGTGTGTGTGTATGTGTGCATGTGTTTGCATGTGTTGTATGTGTGTGTATGTGTGTGTGTTTTACTCCCATTAGTGTAGATTTTTCTCGAGTTCAGTACAGGCCAAAATACCATCAATGTTTACATATTGCCTTTGAGGGCAAAGATTGCATGGACCATCATCATCATCACAACAGCAGTAGCA
This sequence comes from Stramonita haemastoma, assembly GCA_030674155.1. Taxonomy (NCBI): domain Eukaryota; kingdom Metazoa; phylum Mollusca; class Gastropoda; order Neogastropoda; family Muricidae; genus Stramonita; species Stramonita haemastoma. Next base: position 44,207,356 of record CM060316.1, on the reverse strand, counting down.
ATATCAGCCCTCACCTCGCTCATCTCATCTCTCGTCTCTCTTTTTCTCTCTCTCTCCTCTCTCTCTCTCTCTCTCTTCCTCTCTCTCTCTCCCCTTCCTACGACTCCATCAGCTCTTTGCACACATAAATCCTTCCGCTTTCGTAAGAGCTGGTGCCGGTGACAATACAATTACAAACTGTATCACTCGGGGTGTAAAAAAAAACACGGTCTTATTCATTACTCGATATAAGCATGACCCTCTCTCTCTCTCTCTCTCCTCTCTCTCTCTCTCTCTCTTCTCTCTCTCTCTCTCTCTCTCCGCCCTCTCACTCCTACACCAAAAGAATTGTAGTTCCTTCCTTACATTTTTCTTCTTTTTTCTTTCTTTTCTTTTTTTATTTTTTGGGGGGGGGTGTGTCTCGTTGCAAATCACCAGTATATTATCGTAATTATCCATTATGTCTTGCAAACTACAGGTGGGCTGCATAAAACAAAATCAGAAAAAAGACAAGGGAACCACAAGAGAAGAGGGTGGAGTAAGGAAGGTGACAACAGCGAGAGATAGAACGGAGAAAAATACTACAGAAAAATGCCGGCCTGCCGCCTGCCTGCCTGCCTGCTTGCCTGCCTGCTGACTATACAGCCTGTCACGACACATTATTGATATCAAGGTGTTAGAGTGGGGGGAGGGTGTTGTTTTGTAGTTTTGTTAATGATATGGACAAGATGCATCTGGCAATGTCGGCAGTTACTGAGTTTGAAAAGTTCAACAAATAGTTGAACAAGAAACAAACAGACGGACAAACAGACAGACAGATGAGACAGGAAGAGTGAGAAAGGTGAGAGAGAGAAGGAGAGGAGATGGACAGAGAGGGGGGCAAGAGGGGGGGGGGGGGAGAAGAGAGGGGCAAGAGAGAGAGAGAGAGACAGACGAGAAGACAGACAGAGACGACGAAGACGAAGACAGAGAGAGAGAGAGAGAGAGAGAGAGAGAGAGAGAGAGAGAGAGAGAGAGAGAGAGAGAGAGAGAGAGAAGAGAGAGACAGAGAGAGACAGAGAGACAGAGAGACAAAGGGGGCTATTTGTTGGATCCCGTTTTCATTCCATGTAGTCTGATCATCTTGTTTTTCTTCCTCCCATTTCCATAGCTCCTTATGGGTGTAACCAGATGTTAAGAGGCCATATGGGAGTAAAGCCTTTTCCGGGTAAGGTCATAAAAGTCAACATTGTATAACTCTACAGAAGGAAACGTTAACTCGTTTACCCTGTATTTTTAAAAGGTTGAATACATAGATGTGTCTGCCTATGCTCTCTCTCTCTCCTCTCTCTCTCTCTCCTCTCTCTCTCTCTCTCTCTCTCTCTCTCCTCTCTCTCTCTCTCTCTCTCTCTCTCTCTCTCTCTCTCTCTCTCTCTCTCTCTCTTCTCTTTTCTTCCATCCCTAAATCCGTTCTTTTCTAAGTCCTTGTTTCCGACAGTCATTGCAACGTCTCAGGCTGATGTAAACAGTGTATCTTTCCGATTAAAAAATAAATCAAAATCTCTCTCATCTCAGATCATGACAGTGTTAGCTCCAGTCTTACTCATCTCGTACACTCTCTCAGCAGCTTCTACTCAGATCCAACTAGCACCTCCTTTCTTGTACACAATCTTTTCATCGTTTCTCGTCTCACTTCTGCATGTTCTTAAAATCAAAACATACTATTAGTCCAATGTGCGATAAAGTAAGTCTTACACTGAACCAGAGCAAGCTGTAAGAAATAGAGAAAAAGGCAGTCCATTGTTGAAAGAACTCACAGAGATGCCAAAATGTAAGAAGAAGAAGAAGAAGAAGATAGAAGAAGAAGATGAGAGAGAGAAGAATGAGAGATGATGAAAAGAAGAAGAAGAAGAAGAAGAAAGAAGAAAAGAAGAAGAAGAAGAAGAAAAGAAGAAGAAAAGAAATGTCCAGAGCCTTCAAAGACATATAACTGATGTGAAGGGGAAATATGACATTAAAAATCTGCTGGTAAGAAAGACAGACATATATCGATATACATGACGATGTTAAATTTGACAGTTTAATGATTTTGGGTGGGAGGGTTGTTTTGGTTGGGGTTTTTTTAATTTTAATTTCTTTTTGTTTGATGCTTTGTTGTTGTTGTCTTGGGGTGTTTTTTAGGGGAGGGGGGGGGCTTTTTGTCCGTTTTGCTGCGCCATAGCTCTGTGGTTTACCAATGATGAGATGTGTGAGAGAGAGAAGAGAGAAGAGAGAAGAAGAAGAGAAGGGAGAGAGAGAGAGGAGAGACAGACAGACAGACAGACAGACAGACAGACAGACAGACAGACAGACAACAGACAGAAGCAGAGACAGACAGAAGACAGACAGACAGACAGACAGAGACAGACACGGCGACGGAAATGAGGGGAGAAAAGGGAGGATGAGAAGCAGACAGAGACAGACAGCTACTATGTATCATTTATGACGCTATTTCTCCTGCAGCCCATTAGTTTGATCTGATTTCCGTGTCGTCTGTTCATCTTGTTTCTTTCCTCCCGTTTTATACCGCTCTCGCTGGATGGAAAGCAGGAAGCTAAGGGGCTATACGGGAGTAAAGTTCTTCCTGGTCAGGTCCTAAGAGTCAACGTCCTATGAGTAAGTGTAAAAGAGGAAACATTAACTTCTTTACACTGTGCTTTCAAAATGTCAGTTACAGTCTTATCTATTCTTATAAGATAGGATAAGATAGTAACTGACAAAGATGGAACATTCACTCTTTTACACTATACTTTTAAAATGTCAGTTACTAAAAGTTGTTTACAACTATCTCTCTGTGTGTGTGTGTCTCTCTCTCTGTGTCTCTCTCTGTCTCTCTGTCTCTCTGTCTCTGTTTCTCTCTCTCTCTCTCTCTCTCTCCTCTCTCTCTCTCTCTTCTCTCTCTCTCTCTCTCTCTCTCTCTCTCTCTCTCTCTCTCTCTCTCTCTCTCTCTCCAGAGTTAGTCCCCACCACCTCATACTCTGCACCCATCTTGATTTCTCACTGTCTCTTTTTTTTTGCTTACTGTGTGCTTCAACACAGAGTGTCAGCACAGCAGTGAGACCGGATGGGCTATGTGACATAATTAATATGGAATTTGTATAGCGCTATCTCTTGTAAAGACAAATCAAAGCGCTTGCATTTGACCTACAGAGCCACAGATCATGCTGCCACCAGGCGCAAAGATCCCCAACTCCAACTCCCGATTTTTCTTCAGGGATGGTGTCTAAACACGACACCTGTGTGCATGCTGGTTTGTTATAATATACACACAGACCTTCGCATGAGAAAGACAGGAGGATGTTATGCAGAAAAGAAACAGAGGTGATGAGAGATGGGGAAAAAGTGAGACCAATGTACAACCACTCAAACCACACACCATTGACTTGAAAAAGGACACTCCTGATCTCGTTGCTAATCTTAGTGAGACAAAGAAGGACATGTGTAAAGTTACTAGGCTTGAAAAGATTGTGTGTTTGTTTATTTTCTAACTGCTGTAATGAGAGAGAGAGAGAGAAGGAGAGGTAGAGAGAGACAGAGACAAAGAGATAGGGAGAGAGAGAGAGAGAGAGAGAGAGAGAGAGAGAGAGAGAGAGAGAGAGAGAGAGAGAGGAGAGAGAGAGAGAGAGAGAGGAGAGAGAGAGAGATGGTCTTTCCAAAGGAAGCTTTGCTTTTAGCTATTATTTATGACACTATTTCCCCTCACGGCCTATTTGTGGGATGTCATTTCCATTCCATGTAGTCTGATCATCTTCTTCCTCCCATTCACCACAGCTCTTCGTGGATGGAAAAGGAAGTAAAGGGGCCAAACAGGCGTAAAGTTTGTTCTGGTCATGTCATAAAAGTCAATAATGCAAATATTTATACGAGGAATATTTTCTCGTTTACAAGCACAAAAATCTCACCATTAGTTAACCTCCGAGTTCTACGGCTGCCAAGGAACGAAAAAATTATTTTTTAAAAAAAGTTTATAACTCATAAATGATTGCGGTAATTATTTTTAAAAAATAACTGTTAAAATGTGATAGAAAAATATCGTAGAATAATACATTTGATATGCTGTATAGATGGTTTCTCTTTTTTCTAAGCCTATTTTTTTAGTTTCTGCCTAACTGTTAATTTGCTGATGAACATATCTGTCATAATAAAGAAGCCAAGTTCAGAATCGTTCCAGCTGAGCTGCAAACTTTCTACAAAACAGAACATTTGCCATTCATTCTCTGCTTCTGCAGAGATCTAGTCCAGATTTTTTTCGTTCCTTGGCTAGAGTTCGAGGTTCGCCAATGGTGAGATTATTGCATATGCAACTGTCCCCCCACCCCCTCCACCATTTAGGTAGGCCCTTGTGTGCCGGTGGGAACAGATGACAAAATTTACAAAACTGCATACACACAGGGACTGGATGAAAAAAGCAAATGAATGCTTATCCCATTATGCTCGATATAAAAGAATACAATAACTAAAATAAAAATAAAAAGGTAGCGGCATTCTAACTTCGAGGATGGCGTTTAAACACAAAGCCCATGTGCAGGCTGGGGTTTTTTGTCCTCCATTTCTACTACCACACAATGGCCTACTCTCCGAAAAGTTTAACAGGTTTTTAACATGTGTGAAAGAAGTTATGGGTGTGTGTTCGCTAAAGGGGCCAAGATTTATAGACTCATTCGAAGGACTTCGACATTTAGTTCGATTTTTTCGTCAAACGCGAAGAAAGGGTGAGGCTGGGAAGTGAACTCAGAACCTCAAGATTTACTTGTTGGTAGGCAAATGTCTTAACCATCCTGCCACCCTCCTTCAGTATAGTCCAGATTTTTAAAAACCCAGTGGCCTAGAAAGACACAATATTGATCTGAAGAAAAAGAACCTGGAAGGATGCATCTAATCTCCCTGGTTAATCTAAGAAAGACAAAAACCGACATGATTGAAGTTTAAAAAATTTAAAAAGTAAAGAGCAGTTGCACAGAGAGAGAGGGAGGGAGAGAGAGAGAGAGAGAGAGAGAGAGAGAGAGAGAGAGAGAGAGAGAGAGAGAGAGAGAGAGAGAGAGTGGTGATTAGTTATTATCTATGACCCTATTTCCCCTCACAGCCCATCAGTTGGATCCAATTTCATTCCATGTAGTCTGATCATCTCCTTCTGTCCTCCCATTCTACAGGCTTTTCATGGTAGTGGCAGACGTTAAGGGGCCATGTGGGAGTAAAGTTCTTCCGGGTCACGTCATAAAAGCCAGCATTTATGTAGACCTAAAGGATGAACCGTAGCTCCTTTACACTGTAATCTCTTCTCTCCTCTCTCGTCTCTCTTCTCTCTCATCCTCTCTTTACATCTTAATCTCTCTCCTCTCTCTCTCTCTCTCTCCTCTCTCTCTCTCTCTCTCTCTCTCTCTCTTCTCTCTCTTTTTGTTTGTTTGGTTTTTTAATTTGTTTGTTTGGGGGGGTTGCTAGATAGATGGCTTGATGAAAAAAGCAAATTCATTATTCAATGTACCATCTGGAAGTAAAATTATGATTTGATTTGATTTGATTTGATTTGATCTCTCTCTATCTCTCTCTCTCTCTCTCTATCTCTCTCTCTCTCTCTCTCTCTCTCTCTCTCTCTCTCTCTATCTATCTATCTATCTATCTATCTCTCTCTCTCTCTCTCTCTATCTATCTCTCTTCTTTCTTTCTTTCTTCTCTCTTTCTTTCTCTCTCTTTCTCTCTCTTACTCTCTCTTCTTTCTCTCTCCATCCCACATTTCTACCCCCTATCTTTTCTTCTTCCATTCTGAGCTTTCTGCTATGTGCTTCAATTCAAAATGCCTGTAACTGCAGGTGATACATAACTGATGACATAACATGAACCCAGAACCCTAGATTGGAAAACAGGTGCTATATAGAAAGAGAGCAGAGAGATATAATGGGAGATAAAGGGAAATCCAGAGGATGAGTTGAGAGAGAGAGAGAGAGAGAGTAAGAGAGAGACAGAGACAGAAAGAAACAGAGAGAGAAGAGAGAGAGATATTTTCCATCCACAAAACTTGTTAGGCCAATAAGGACAATTTGGAGATCTCAAAAGAATACTTCTCAACTTCTTGTCTAATCAAGGAAGAAAAAAAAAAGAAACCTATAAAGTTACCAAGTTTTGAACTTCTTTTTTAAAGAAACAGTTCTAACAAGGGGCAGACAAATAGACAGGGTGAGATTAAAACACAGGCAGAGACAATATGAGAGAGAAGGGGGGAAAGAGAGGTAGATAGAGAGACAGACAGACAGACAGAGACGGAGACAGAGACAGAGATAGAGTATTTATGACACTATTTCCCCTCACAGTCTATTTGTGGGATGTCATTTCCATTCCATGTAGTCTGATCATCTTCTTCCTCTCCTCCCATTCACCACAGCCCTTCATGGATGGAAAAGGAAGTAAAGGGGCCAAACAGGTGTAAAGTTTGTTCTGGTCATGTCATAAAAATCAGTACAATTTAAGTCTGTGGGAAAGAATGTAAACTAATTTCCACTGCACTTCCATAGGGTCAGTTATGAAAACCTTCTCTCTGTCTCTCTCTCTCTGTCTCTTTCTGTCTCTCTCCGTCTCTCTCTGTCTCTCTCTGTCTCTCTCTGTCTCTCCCTCTGTCTCTCTCTCCTGTCTCTCTCTCTCCTCTCTCAACTTGACTTGACTGTCTCTCCCCACGCGTGTGTGTTTTTGTGTGTGCATGCGTGCGTGCGTGCGTGCGTGCGTGCGCGTGCGTGCGTGCGTGCATGCATGCGTGCGTGCACGCGTGTGTGTGTGCGAGCGTGCATGTGTGCGTGTGCGTGCATGCGTGCCTGTGTTCGTATGTGTGTGTGTGTGTGTACGTGTGTGTATTTGTGTGTAAATGTGTGCGTGTGTGTGACTCAAAGTAAACTTCTCTTGAGCCAAAGACTATCCTAAAGTATCCTTTGACATTAGAAATGAAAATCTAATCATGCGATCCAAGTGTTTACTGATATGAATGTTACATTACTCTGGATATCATCCTACAAAAGTACCACTGTACCCGAACTGAATCCGCTTTTGATTGTGCTGTTAAATGCTTTCCCCTCCTTATTTTCCAGGTATTTAGAAAGTGGTGTGAAGTGTTGTAAAGGGTCTGTGGATGCGTAATGGGAAATGTGGAAGGCTCTCTTTTTAATATTCTTTACTTCTTTAATTACCTGCATTTGATTCTTTCCTTCTTCAAATCGTTTTCTACTCTGCTCTCTCTCTACCTCTCTCTCTCTCTCTCTCTCCTCCTCTTTCTCTCTCATTCTACTCATCAGTCTCTCTCTCTCTTCTCTCTCTCTCTCTCTCTCTCTCTCTCCCTCTCCTCTTCTCTCTCTCTCTTCTCTCTCTCTTCATCTCCTCTACCTCTCTCTCTGCCTACTCTCTCTATACTCTCGACCCTCATCTCCTTCATCCTCTATAACGATGCGCCTATCATGCTTCAAATCAAAGGCAAAAATGCTACATGAGGAGACCTGTAAACATAAACCAGAACCTACATTGGAAAACAGGAACCAAGAAGAAAGGCCGTATGATGGAGATAACGAAGTATGGATGTAATGAGGGAGAAAAAAAGTCAGATATATACTCCAAGCAAAAAGCATGTGAGGCTAGTGTCAGTGATTTGAAAACCATACTTCAGGTTTTGTTCATTCAGGCAAGAGTAAAATAAATAGGTATAAAATTACAAAGATTAAAAAATTGGGGCTCTTTTTATCTGCTATTCTGAGAGGGATACATTCATATAGACAGACAGAGTGCTACTGCAAGTGAGAAAGAGAGACAAAGAAAGTGAGAGAAAGAGAGATAGTATCTGAGACAGAAAAACACTGAGACAGACAGACATACAGACAAACACACAGACAGACAGACACACAGATCTTTCTATAAAAAGCTCCTGGACATTATTTATGACACTATTTCCCCTCACAGCCTATTTGTGGGATGTCATTTCCATTCCATGTAGTCTGATCATCTTCTTCCTCTTCCTCCCATTCACCACAGCTCTCCGCGGATGGAAGCAGCAAGTTAAGGGGCCAAACCGGCGTAAAGTTCATCCTGGTCATGTCATAAAAGTCAACATTATTTAGGAAATTGGGAGGGAACATAAAGTTGTTTACACTGTGCTTTTATCAGGTCAGTTCTCTCTCTCTCTCTCTCTCTCTCTCTCTCTTCTCTCTCTCATCTCTCTTTCTCTCCTCTCTCTCTCTCTCTCTCTCCTCTCTCTCTCTCTCTCTCTCTCTCTCTCTCTCTCTCTCTCTCTCCTCTCTCTTCTCTCTCTCTCTCTTTCCTCTCTCTCTCTCCACACACACACCTCTCTCTCTCTAACACACTCTCTCTCTCTCTCAACACACTCTCTCTCTCTCTCTTTCTTTCTCTCTTCTCTCTCTCTCTCTCCTCTCTCTTCTCTCTCTCTCTCTCTCTCTCTCTCTCTTCTGATCTTCTGTGACATTCCTGTCCTGCTGACCCCATGCCGCTCATTTCAATCTCTTTGCCCCAGCCACACCCAGATTCGTTGTGTGGTATCCTCAGGGTCAGGTGTCCACAGGGAGCCCATCACTGTCATGTGGAGCCACCAGCCAGAGGGGCCCTGCACTGCTGCTGGGTCACTTTGGTGGTGTTCAGTGGTGCTTGTTCTGAGCTAAAATACACAGGACACAATCTAATAAGCTCTTACTAACGACAGTAATAGTTCAGTCACAGAGCCAGGCTGAGTGAGTCACCCACCCAAGGTGGCAACCACCACAACATCCCTTCAACAGCCCCCCCCCCTGTTAACCTCCAACCCAAAAAGTAACACAAACTCATCACAGGCACAGAGATGTATAGAGATACTGAAACTGAGGTCTCCATGACACCAGAGCAACCATGGCGATCGAATTTTTTAAAAAATCTTTTATTCAATGATGATCAATGAGGATGAGTAGATAATGAAGATACTATTGCCGTGCTATGCTTTGAGACTACTTAACAGGGTTGTACACTATGCTTTATATCTTAACCCGGCGTCAAGACGGCCCAAGATATACAGACACCTGCAGTGTTGGTCAGGTAATTTGTGCAACATTCAAAATCGCATCCTTAAAGTGGATGAAGCTCGACTGCGTTGTCCATGTCTTCCAAATGAGCCCACAGTTCATTCATTCTTTTCTTCTTTCATTCGCTCCTCAGCTAGAATCCTGAGTTTACCGATATGAGGTTTGGGGTATTGTAATGCTTTACTCACCATTAAGACAGCCTCATTCTGACTTTGGGCATTGTGTCTAAACACATCACCCACCTGTGTGAATGCGTTAGGTTGTTTTTTTAATTCTGTCATCCGTTCTTACCGGGGCGAAATGGCCCACTCTTCCGAAAAGTCGAACGGGTTTTTTTTACCTGTATACAAGATGTTTTGTGTGCGTTTGTACACTGGGCCTCAATCTATAGTCTCTCCAAAGGACTTTTGGGGGTTAGAGTCAGTACTAATGTTAAGTGTAAGGTACATTTCCCTAAGACAGGCGCCTTCGTGGTGGCTTAATCCCACCATGGCTCAATCAAAGCTACCCCCCATGTGTGTGTGTGTGTGTGTGTTGTGTGTGTGTGTGTGTGGTGTGTGTGTGTGTGTGTGGTGTGTGTGTGTGCCTTATGGGGTGAAGGCTAGTTTTAGAAAAACATGTTCTACTTATTCTACCCACCCTCAGAAGTTATGATTTTGATTGATATTTGATCCATCCATTCATCCTTTCATTTATTGACTCACTGTATGATTGATTGGCTAGATAGTTGATTGATTGATTGATTGATTTGATTGATTGATTGATTGATTGATTCGTTCATTCATTCATTCATTCATTGGATGTTGGTCTATCAAAGAATTGATTGCCTGATTGCTTGGTTCTGGTTGGCAGGTTGGTTGGATGATTTACCTTATCCATCCACCCACCCTCCTGTATAACTCTGCTTTGCTCGTTTCAGTCGTTTATTCTTAAGTCGATGTTATCATGCCTTGATTTTGACATGAGAAGCACTTTTCGGGGCGTGTGGATTGGGGGTGGGGGGTCGACACTATTTAAACCCATCCAGGCACGTGAGTGTTAGTGCACGTGCTTGCTTGTGGGTACGGTGAAGAAAGCTTCCCTTTCTTTTTTTTTTCTTTTTTTCTGTTTCATTTGTTTATTATGTTTCCTCCCAATTAGTAGTGGTGGAGGGATGTGGAATCGTGAACTTGCTTATTCTATTACCGCCATTAGTGGAGGATTTGCATCGCCTTTGCCTTGTCCCTTCTTCCTGTCCTCGTTACTCTCTCTCTCTCTCTCTCTGTCTCGTCCTCTCTCTCTCTCTCTCTCTCTCTCTCTCTCTCTCTCTCTCTCTCTCTTCTCTCTCTCTCTCTTCTCTCTCTCTCTCTTCTCTTCTGTCCTCTGTCTCTCGTCTCTCTCTGTCTCTCTCTTCTTCCTCTTTCTCTCTGTCTCTGTCTCTGTCCTGTCTTGTCTTCTGTCTGTCTCTCTTCTCTCTCTCATTTAATTTTCTGCTCTGTCTGTGTCTCTCTGTGTCCACTTGAGTGCTTATTCCCTTATCCTCGATATAAAAGAATGAATAAATTAAAACAAATAAATAAGTGCATGACAAAACAACATAAAACTCAAAGCTCATAACGTATCCATCAAAACCAAAGCCATACATGAAGGAGTATGACAACGTAAAAAGAATGAGGGGTTTTTTTTTCCCTTGAATCACATTCATGTAAAATGGCTGTCGTATTACAATAACAAGTAAACTGTGACTCGTACAAAAATTTCTTTCTTTATTTTGAAAAGTCTATACAAGAAAAGTACAAATTCCCTTATTACCTTTCTGTGTTCGGTAGCAATTAGCAATCCCAATCTGAACTCACTTGAATGACTAAAGCATTTTGGACATATAAACTGACATCGAAAATCTTCAAGACCAACAGCACAAATTAAAATGTATGTAAGTCATGAAATTTAAACATGGTTCCACTATAAAATCAGCACAACTCTATGAAGGTAAGCTATGATAATCAAACCAATAAGTATTACTTTGAATGAACAGACGTTCTTGAAATAATGTTTTGTTTGTTATGTCATATAAGTCAGCATGATTTCTATAGCAAAAATATTTTAGTCTTAATCTGAATAAATGAAATTTTATTTTAAAACCATTTTTTTATGATAACAACAATAAAATTTTTAAAAATTAATAACTTTAGCAGGTACGTAGTTAACCAAGCTAGCAGGTAAGTCTAAAAGTAAGCGGGAAGGCTCAAAAGTCAGTTTGCATTTGAATTTGTAATGCGTAAGTAAATAAGTCGGTAGGTAAGTATCGCATATATGAGTTGAAAAAAATATGAATAGATAGTAGGTGGTAGGGGTAGGTAGGTGGGTAGGTAGGTAGTAGGTAGGTAGGGTAGGTAAGGTAGGTAGAAATCGTACGTAACGACGTAACGTACGTTACGTACGTAGTGACGTTAGTTGGTTGTTGTTGCTTGGTTGCTTGTTGTTGCTTGCTTGGTCGGTATTAAATGGTAGACAGAAGAGAAGAAGAAGAAGAAGAAGAAGAAAGAGAAGAAGAAGAAGAAGAAGAAGAAGAAGAAGAAGAAGAAAGACAAGAACAAAGAACAAGAAGAAGAAAGAAAAAAGAAAAAAGAAAAAAAGAAAGAAAGAAAAAAGAAGAAAGAGAAAGAAAGACAACATCAACAACAAGATAAAATGGAGGAGAAAAGACAAGAAGGAGAAGGGGGTGGAGTGGGGGGGGGAAGGAAGCGGGCTAAAATTTCAATCAATCCTTTAACGATCATCTACACTGTAAACGATGCTAGTTTCCCCTCACAAAAACTCACCTAGGAGCAGAGAGAGGGATAAATCGTCTTGTTAGTACGGTGTGGGGGAGTGACGGAGGGAAGGAAAAAATAGACTGCTAGAAAGAACCAAGCCGCTGCGGCTTTCCTCACTAAACTGAAAATCAATATTTGCGTCTGTCGAAAAATCGATCAGATGAAAATGGAAATCCCGAACACTGTAGCCAAGAAGCTAAACTAATATGTCCACCAGCTTACCTATCTGTTCATATGTATGTTTATACATGGATGTCTTTCTACTGCGAAATAGGGGATGTGGTGCGAGTGGTAGTGCTCAGTCCTGTCACATTATACACACGTGCTAACAGAACACGAATATGGATGAGGGTGTAGGTATTCTTGCATGTTTAGCCAACGCACATACGGCAACAGAAAGACACACACGTGTGCTCGTGCACGTGCGCGCGATCATGCACATTACATAATCGTACACATACATGTACACACATGCATGCACGCATACACACACACAATCCACTCATAAGAACCCGTCACATAAAATGACCACACATAGACATGCATATACACATGCACGTTCAGCAAATGTGCACATACCGAGAGGAAGACACCCTCGAGCACACGAGCGCGGTCATGCTCTTCCACACACACACACACACACACACACACACACACACACACACACACACACACACACGCACGCACGCACACGCACGCACGCACCACGCACGCACGCACGCACCCCGCACCACACACACACACACACCATCATCATCATCATCATCATATCATCATCATCATCATCACCACCACCACCACCACAAGACAGAGACAGACAGGCGGAAAGAAAGACAGATAGATTGAAAGAAAGACAAACAGATATATTGAAAGAAAGACAGACAGACAGACAGACAGACAGACAGACAGACAGACAGACAAACAGAAAAAAGAGAGAGGGAGAGATGAAACGACTACATCTAAAGCTAAAAGTTTGTTCAAGGACAGTTTAAAAAGTTATGTATCTATTTTTTTTCCTTTTTGCGGGGGTGAGGGAAGGCGAATGTCACACGAACATGTGGACTAGCCAAGACTGTCTTACAGGGAACAGTAAGGGGAGGGAGACGAAGAGGCAGACAGAGCAAACGATGGGAAGACAACATCAGAGAGTGGACGAGCCTTGGGAGGAGCGATCTGCTACGGAGGGCGGAGGACCGTGGGGAATGGAGGAAGCTGGTTGCAAAATCTTCAGTGGTGCCCCCACGGTCCGCAGGACGACAGGACAGGTGAAGGGAAGGGGAAGGCGCTGGCTGGCTTTCCTGCTTCCTTGCTGGGCTGCGTGGTTCGGTGACAGGGTGGGTAGGTTTTTCAATTTGTTTTCGGTTTTGTTTTAGTGGGAGGGGCAATTTTATTCAGGAAAAACCAGTGTAGTTGTTTACACCCCACACACACCACCACACACTTCATCACACACTACTTCCACCCATCTTCTCTCCACACACCCACCCCAACTTCCTCCTATTCATTCTTCCCCATCTTCCTTCCACCCATCCACCACACTCCTTTCCATCTTTTTCTTCTTCACCAGTCACAAACCACCAGGGACGCCTTTATCTGAGGTCAATGTTCACAACAATTGTACATATGGCGGGGACGAAGGTGTGGTGTGATGGGTATGTGTTTTGTTGTAGTACATCCTGATGCTTTAACGCCGATTGGTGAGATTTTTGCATAGATATATAGCCAATCCCCCCCTCCCCCCACCTCCCCCACCATTAAGGTAGCCGCATTCCTAATTCGGGGATAACTGACGTTCAGAATGGACTGAAAACTCTGTCATGTCTCGGAGATGGAACATTCGTCTCAGGTTCTGTAGACATGGAAGATGTTTTCGAGATTTTCCAAGAAATGTAACATAATCATTGTTACAATGTGTTTTGGTTCTCATTTTGTTGACATTTTTTGCTAAATTACTTGGAGGGGGGGGGGTTGCGTTATGATTTTGTTATCTGTTTTCAATCTATGTTTGTACCAAGAAGTGTAGGTACATAATGCATTGACTTCCACTGTATATTTTCTTCCTGTTTCCTTCGTGTACAACACATTCAGGGGGGGGCGGTGAGGACAGAGGATGGGGGAGTGCAAAGATGAAGTAATAAGTTTCAAACTACCACCACCTACTATTACGACTACCGCTACTTCTGAAAACAAATAATGGCTCAAGAACACTATGAAATGGAGAGAGATTTGCACAGATGGGGAACACCATGGCTGACTAAACCTATCATTGTCTTTCCCCTCCCTACACTCCACCTCACTGAGGAGTCTGACGGGAGATTATCCAGCCCCTCAGGCATGACGATCGACAGCTTCACGGTTCGCCGATTGACAATTTCCCGGAGATACGAATGACTGAATCTTGTTTCATCCAATCGCGCACGCTGAAATGCATACATCGTGCGTGTGCGTACAAACAAACACACACATACACACATGCATACACATGCAGGCACACCTGTGCACGTACACACACACAAAAGAATACACATATGCGTACACACCCACGTGCGCGCACCTACACGCATACGCACACATGTACGAACACACACATGCACGCCGCATGCACAACATACACACACATACATATGTGTGCATACAGACACAAACACACACAACACACACACAGCACCACGCACGCACGCACGCACACACACACATCACGCACGCACACACGCCATACACACACGCGCGCGCGCATCGCGTCCGAGAACGTGTTTGGTGCGGATGGATCTTTAAAACAAATGGCGATTTTTGACCATATGTCAGCTCATTGACGTGCTGACCCAACACTGCTTTACTTCCAGTATTGTTTTACACGCTCAGTGAAAAGCATGTATGCATAAACAGCCTGTAATTCATGAATATTCAAAACAGAATTACCTCGCCTGTTGAAATGGAATCGGCAGTCTTGTGGTATCACACCCGTCTTGAAATTGAGAAGTTATGGGTTCGATCCCCGTTTAAGACCAAACCTCCCTCCCCCCTCCCCCTCCCTTCCAAGTCACTAGACATTGAGAGGGTCTTTGTGTTAGACTTTCGAACGAGACGATAACTCCAGGTCCCGTGTGAAATACACTAAGCGCACGTGAGGAATCCCCGGCAACAAGAGAGTTAGTCTTGGAATTTTGGTTTTTTATGGAGGAAAAGGCTACTCCATAGGAAAGACAAACACACATGCTGGCAAAATCTTATTTTTTATAACGAGAACCTCACACAAACATCTGCACTGTCCAAGACTGTCCAACAGTAAACAGTACAAAGAGAGAGACGAAGAGGCAGACAGAGAAAACAATGGGAAGACAACATCAAGAGTGAACTGGCATTGAGTGAAACGATTTACCCCGGAATGCTGGAAACCTCGAGGAGTGGAGGAAGCTGGTTGCAAAATCTTCAGTGGTGCCTTAACAGTCTACAAGACTACAGGATAGGTGAGGGTGAAGGTGAAGGTGAACCCGCCGAACACTGATAGGAATCGCAGAGTCATTAATGTGCATCTTTGATCTGCAGGATCTTAATTATCTTAAGTTTGGGGCTGTTGAATCATGTTAGTTAAAACAATATTGGTGAAATGCTTATTTTTCTCTTCTTTGTTTTTATTTCCTTGATAGATGGCTTGATGAAAAAAAAAGCAAATGAATGCTCATTCAATGTACCACCTGTAAATAAAAATTTGACTTTGACTTTGATTCTGCAAGCGTAGACCCTATACATCAGCGAAATTTCGGCACTGGCAGGTCTGCGCTTTAAACTGATATAGGGGAAGGTAAAAATTCTCACATTCAATTCACCAGGTGCTGCTGCCGAGATTTGAACCCTCGACTTCATGGACCCACAGAATTGAAGTCAATCGCTTTCAATCTCCCCTGTAGAGATGCCGGGGGGCCTGTCAGTATGAATGGCATCCTAACCTCCTGGAAAATTATGTGCTACGAATTCCCTCTCCTCTACCGCTCTCTTTGTTTCTGCCTTGTTCCTTTTCTTTCTGTGACGTCCTTCTTGTCTTTTTTCTGCCTTCTTGGTCCATTCTCCAGACTTTTTTTTTTAACTTAAAAGATAACAATTCTCTCCCACGCTGAAATTGGATGCGCTGGGCCTGACTTGTCAAGCACTTAACGGCAAAGCAATGCATCTCCACTCATGATATGACAGACAACAATAGTTGCTGTCTGACCTGTCAAAGAAGAAGAAGGATGCAAAGAAGAAGAATTCTGAAGAAGAAGAAGAATTCCGAAGAAGAAGAAGATGAATTCCGAAAAATTCCGAAGAAGAAGAAGAATGCTATAATGCAAAGAAGAACAACAACAAGAAGTAGAAGAAGACCAAGAACAACAAGCAGAACAAGAAACACTTTTGGGTTTCTTAGCTGTACAGAAACACTCATCTACGCAGCGCTTCCCCAGGCTAGGCTTCAGCAGCAGCGGGGTATGTACGTAGCTTGGGAAAGTATTGGGGAGATGCTTGGCAGGTGTGATAAATAGCCTGTGTGGAATGCTACGTACGCGGTGAACCTTCTTGGAATTAATTAAATGAGCGGAAGGTGGGAAAGAATGATATATAACGGAGAGAAATAAGATTAGATTCAGTTAAAGCGTTTCAAGTTCGAAGATTTATTTTCTGGAGATATATGCTGTTTAGATGTGGGCAGAAGCCAAGATCTTCTGTGGTATGGTATGGTATGGTATGGTATGGTATGGTATGGTATGGTTATGGTATGGTATGGTATGGTATGGTATGGTATGGTAGTGAAGTGAAGTGTAGTGTAGTGTAGTGTAGTGTAGTGTAGTGCAGTGCAGTGCAGTGCAGTGCAGTGCAGTGCAGTGCAAGTGCAGTGCAGTGCAGTGTCAGTGTAGTGTAGTGTAGTGTAGTGTAGTGTAGTGTAGTGTGTAGTGTAGTGTAGTGTAGTGTAGTGGTTAGTGTAGTGTAGTGTAGTGCTGTGTAATGTCATTTAGCGTAATGTCGTGTGGTGTAATGCAGTGCAGTATGGTTTACTTTAGTACACTGTACTGTAACGCAGTACAGTATTTATGCACACACGCGCAGGAGCTTGCGTTAATACGTTATGACGTGCATACCTACTTCTCTTGTATACGTTCCTACATGCACGTATCTGGGTTAGGTATACGCGCTCGCGTATATGCGCCGTCTGTGCGTGCGTGTGTGCGTGCGTGCGTGCGTTCACATACATCTTCAAGAATCGAACTACGTTACTCTCTTGTTGTGCAGGACCCTAGGCAGTGCAGCTGTTGCTGAGAATCTATGGGCACAGCATGCACTCCTGTTACCGGTTTTCCATTGACGTCAGTCGCATACTGTGCGAGAGAAAAACAGCCAGTTATGCTTTCATCATCATCTCAGCATTTGGGCACGTTTCCATTTCATTCAGGTTAGTTACGAGGACTGAACAGGTTGGGGGGGGGGGGAGGAGGGGGGGGGGGCAGATTTGTTTAAATCAGTACATGTTGGTGATGATGAGGTTGAAAATCTGTGTTCGAGCATGAATAAAAAGAACCATGCAGAAAATGTCTGGGTTTTATATTTTGTTATTAGGTATAGGTTGAGAGAGAGAGAGAAAATATATATATAATATATATATATATATATATATATATATTATTATGTATGTATGTATGTATGTATGTATGTATGTATGTATGTATTAGTATGTATATATATATATATATATATATATATATATATATATATATATATATATATATATATATATATATATATAATATAATAATATATATATATATATACATACATATAGAGAGAGAGAAACTTACAGACAGATAGACAGACAGACAAACTGTCCTACCGTTTACAGTCGCGCCGACCGCGGAAGCCGCATCAGAGCTGTCTGTCACCTTGCTACAGTTTAGATTTCAGGTTAGAACTGTGCGGCTAGGCTGTATACAGCTTAAAACAAGATGAAAGCCAGCTCTTCTGTCGCTGAACGTACCCAGACCCTCTCAAACCCTTAGTGCCGCACCAGGATGGTCACGGTGTTGTGGGAAGACCACTTGACCAACACAGCAAGACACCCCCCTTTAATGGGGACTTTTCCCCTGGAGTTAACATCAGTGCCGACTCCACTCTCCCCAAAATTTCTTCCGATGAGACTAGAAATCGAGGTCCTGTGTGCGAATACACGCACATCTTGCGCACACGCTCAACCCGCCTTTTTGGAAGAGTAGGCCATCGCGCAGGTCGGAACAAATGACAAATTTCACACGGGGACTGAGTATGAAACAGCACATTAGTGCTTATCTATCATCCTCAAAATGAAAGACTTTTAAATTTCAATATGTTTTAAACCGAAGGATTTTTTTTTCTCTTTCTTTGGCTTAAGCTCCGAAGTTCACCAATGGTGAGATTTTGCATGTCACCGTTTTTGTGCCCACCATAAAGGTAAAAATTGAAGGAATAATGCAACCCCTTTAGTCATCAAAACCAGCCATGACATGCTAACTCACATCAGAGTCTACACTGCAGTGCAATATAGCAAGTAGCGGCAGCTGAAAAGACAGGAGTGGTGAATGTGACACTGATTGACATGACACATGGGCGTAAGTCACGTCAGTGTCACTGTCTAGACTGCTGCCTCAGCATGACACGTCATTTTACAGTGCTGTCAATGTCAAGCCTGATACCATCTGTTCACTGTGTGATTGCTGATGACTTGAATGAAGAGTTCTACATAATTATCGGTTCTGAGTCCAGTTTTCTCAAGGCCTCAAGAGCTAAAGAATGGTCTTATACCCTGTGATTTATCTAGCCCAGAAACAGGTGTTTCATTAGCTGCTCACAAGCGTGAGAGCACACACACACACACACACACACACACACACACACACACACACACACACACACGCACGCACGCACGCACACACACACGCATACACATACACACACGCATGTGGTGTGGTGTGGTGTGGTATGGTGTGTGGTGTGTGTGGTTGGTTGTGCGCGCGTGTGTGTGTGTGTGTGTGTGTATGTTCAAACCCGCATACATAAGAAAGTTAAACTACCTGACTTAATTGATATCAGATATTAAAAAATCATACCATTCAGAGTTCCATCACAACTCTCTATCCACTTAGAGGGAGGAAATACTGAATCACTAGGGTGGGAGGTCTGTATTATTTTATTCCTTGATGACAGCTCTGGGGTTCTCCAAGGGTGAGAGTTTGTGTATACGACCGTTTGCTCACCGGTAACGTAGCTCCATTTCCGACTAAGGGGATCTCATTGGTATAGATCCACATACTCAAGCAGTGAGGTTGAAAGGCGACAAAATACAAGAGAATAATCAAGGCACTGTCCATGGAGGAAGAAAAAGAGGCAGACCAAGGAAGATATGGGAGGACAGAATGAACAGGCCTAGAACTCAACAAAATTTTGAGAAAGGAAGAACAGAGACAGGAATGGAGGGAACTGGTTGTCTTTAGGGGTGCCCCGACGGTCACCAGACTAAGGGATAGATAGATAGATAGATAGATAGATAGATAGATAGATGATAGATAGATAGATAGATAGATAGATAGATAGATAGATAGATAGATAGATAGATAGATAGATAGATAGATAGAATGAAGACTTCATCAGCTCATAAAGTTAATCACTTACTCAAACCTTTCACGCTAAGTGGAGCTTTTTTTCAGATAGGATAGCATTTATGGACAATTCCAAACGAAGAGCATCTTTTTGGCGAGAACTGAAAGCCGGCTTTAGGGGGAGAAATTGAAAAGTCCTCAACTGCCAAAAGTTAGGCGAAAAGATAATCCTTTGAAAGACAAAGATTCTACCGACATTTTTCTATAAGCTCTCAAACAGTCAGCTCTGCAGTAAAAGGCAAAGGTGACGATGAAATGGACTGAATTGAAGGAATTTCAAAACAAACGATAGAGACAGAGACGAGAAGACAACAAAATAAAACAGAGGCAGATAGAGAGGAAGATAATTAACTTACGAGTTAGCGAGAGTGTGAAAAACGCTGGGTGGAAAAACCAGTGAGAGATGCAGACTAGAGGATAAGAGGGGGACGGGGTGTGAAGAAAAACACAAAATAGGAAAGTACTCTGATCGGTTGGTCATTAAAGTGCGTGGTAGATTAACCGGGTTTCTGTCTGTATTTTGGGCACCGTTTAAAATGTGAGAAAACAGCAAAGGGGCGACGTTCTAATCATTCCCTCTTCAACAATGAACAGGAAACCAAAACAAGAATCGGAGAGAAAAAAAAACATGTACTATGTAATCAAAACACACCTCTGCCACCTCTCCAACCTTCACCTTACCTCACCCCCAGTCGCCTCCCCCTCCCTTTCTGACGTCAGGAGTGACCTGACCCGATTCTCAGACCAGCTGCTTCTCGTGCACACACAGAGAGAGAGAGAGAGGTCAATTCATAATCTCCATCATCCGGGCTACCCGCGAACAAGATGGCGTCTTGACGTCACTCACTCACGCGCATGCGCTCCATCACAATGGACAAGCAGGTGGGGTCTTACACAACAAACAGGACTTGAAGAGATTTTCAACTCAACACTGGATCGATCGCATCCGTCTGGAAATAGGTTGACATCTGTTCGTTCATTCATTCATTTGGCATTCATTCGTGTCGTTCTTTAAACCTATACATTTAGTGTGGAAAGGAGCCTAATGGCTGTAGGGGGGGGGGGTGAACGAAGGGAGGGGGACGGCTTGTAGTGGGGTTGGGGAGGATAGGTAAGGAATTGATTTCAAGGTGGTCTTGTATTTTTGTATTGTGTTGCACTATCTATTGCGTTGTACTGTTTTGTTTTGTATCGTGTACCACTTAAAGTCTCGGCAAATTTATCTGCGTGAAATTTGGGCTCTCTCCCCGGGGAGATCGCGTCGCAAAGAGACGCTCAGGTTTTTTTCATTTCGCAGGTGTCGAGGATGACAAACATGAAACTCAGCAATAGTAGATTTTTTTTTTAATTTGTTTCTCGCTCTTCATTACCGAAACGATTTTGGTTGTAACAGATATGAAGAAGAGACAGAAGACAGAGATACAAAGATGCATGAAGAGACAAAGAAACAGAGAGAGATGAGGAGAGAGAGAGAGAGAGAGATGAGAGAGAGAGAGAGAAGATGAGGAAGCTGGGAATAAGGAAGAGAAGGGGGGGGAAGGATTCTTTTTTGAGGATTAAGTGAATTGTTTTCAGTCCGCCTTCATGTACTATGATTTACAACTATCATACCAACGGAATAAGTAACGATTATGGTAGAAATCGAAGTCCCAAATTGAATGCATTCATTCGAGGAATCAGAGTCACAATAAAATGGATATAGAAGGAAAAGAAACGAAAAAACAGACAAAAAAAACAAAACAAAAAAAAAGAAAAAAACCCCAACAAAACAAAAAACACACCCAAAAGAAAAAAAAAAACAAAAACACAAAACGATAAACAGAGCAGCAAGAGCAGAAAGAGAGAGAGACAGAAGAAGACAGAGACAGAAGAGAAGACAGAGAGAGAGAGAGAGAGAGAGAGAAGGGAGAGGAGAGAAGAGAGAGGAGAGAGAGAGAGAGAGAGTATTGCGTTTGTACATGTATGGAGTTTCCCCAGCTTCGCCTCAAAAGTCATATTGCCAGAGATAAAACCAAAAACAGCTATTGTGTAAGCCATGCGCTGTCAACAGCTAGGCCTTTGCTCTGTACTACAAAACAGGGCAAGGTCAGGAAACAGACAGACAGACAGACAGACACGTTTCAACACGAGATTTTCCCTCATCCTCCAGTGGTAATCTGAGTGCTAGTCTTTAAATGAGACGATAAACCAATGTCCTTCGTGCAGAATGCATTTAGTGCACACACAAAACACACAAGAGAGAGTTGTCTATGGCGCAAAGTTCTGTAAAAAGAAATTCAACTTTCATAGGAAACAAGAGATTTGTCCTTGGCAAAGTTGCTTTGCGTCCTTAGAGTCTGTGCTAAAAACAGGATAGTCCTTAGCGTCGAGCGTGGTTACCAGTTGGATGTGTGACTGTTTGCGCGCTTTGGCTTCAGCACAGTTCCCCCCCCCCCCCCCCAGTTCACCCAGCTGTAAATGGGTTACCTGCCTCTTTAGGGTCAGAGAAGCTAAAG
>CM060316.1:44160379-44180379 GCA_030674155.1 Stramonita haemastoma | reverse complement strand
TTACCTTCCCTATCCCTAAAGAAGGCAGGTACCCCATTTACAGCTGGGGAACTGGGGGAACCTACTGAAGCCAAGGCCGCGCAAACAGTAACCCATCCAATTGATAACCACGCTCGATGCTGCTTGACCATAGCTTGGGGAAAGCAAGTGCTCTGACCACTGAGCTAGCCCATTCTCTCTGTAAAAGGTGGGGGTAAATAGAAAGGGACATAAAGATGAAGGTGATGTTGCCTTTGTACATGCATGTGTGTGCCCATGTCCAGCCATCTGTGTGTGTGTGTGTTGTGTGTGTGTGTGTGTGTGTGTGTGTGTGTGTGTGTGTGTGTGTACACAAGACAAGAGCTACAGAACAATGATTAAGTGATGATTTTTTGGTGTTTGTGCGTGTAGTGGGGGGGGGGGGTGTGTGTGTTGTGTGTGTGTGTGTGTGCGCGCGCGGCGCGCACGCATGCATTCATCCCGTCTTGTGTGTGTGTGTGTTTGTGTGTTTGTCTGTGTCTGTGTGTCTGTGTCTGTGTGTCTGTGTGTCTGTGTGTGTTTGTATGTCTGTCTGTGTGTTCGCACGTGTGAGCACTTGTATACATTTCTACATGACTGCCTGAGCATAGGAGGATAGTGCCCCACTCATAACCATGCTTTTAGGACCATAAGTACATCTATTCCTGTGTATATATACTTCTCTGCTCATGTCTGTGTACATCTTTACGCAAACGCAGCGCCTCTTTAGTTTCTGTCTGGTGCGTGCGTCTCGTGCGTGCGTCGGTTGTGTGTGTGTGTGTGTGTGTGTGTGTGTGTGTGTGTGTGTGTGTGTGTGTAGTGTGCATGAGTGCTTTGGGGCACAAGTTTCATGTGTGTGCAAGTGTGTATGGACCGTAATTATTGTTATTAAACTAATCAAACCATTCCTGTTAACTTCTGCTTTTGATGAATCTAGCGTGTTACTCACCCTGGCATGCTACTCCCAAAGTGTTTGTCGGTTTTGGGGCTTTTAGAGTTGGGCTTTTTTTGTTTGTATGTTTCTTTATTTGTTTTGTTTTGTTGTTGTTTCTTTTGGGTGAGGGGTGTTTGGGGGATATTTGTGTGTTTTTGTGGGTGGAAGGGTTAGGGGTTCTGTCTCTCTCTCTGTCTCTGTCTCTGTCTCTCTCTGTCTCTCTCTCTCTCTCTCTCTCTCTCTCTCTCTCTCTGTCTCTGTCTCGTCCTGTCTCTGTCTCTGTCCCTGTCCTGTCTATGTCTCTGTCTCTGTCTGTCTGTCAGTCTCTGTCTCTGTCTCTGTCTCTGTCTCTCTCTCTCCTCAGTGTCACACACACACACACACACACACACACACACACACACACACACACACACACACACACAAAACACACACATTTGAACGCTTGGATGTTCTTGTTCCAGCTATGTATCTAAGATCCAGCTTTCACACGCGTACAACGGTATGGAAATTAACACTTTTTCTTCTCTGAAAACCTTCATATAAAAATATTTCCCTTATTTTCTTTGAGTGTCACTTCCTAGTTCTCTCTCTCTCTCTCTCTCTCTCTCTCTCTCTCTCTCTCTCTCTCTCTCTCTCTCTCTCTCTCTCTCTTCCTGTCTCAACTCTATCGCCAGCCTACACTATTTTGGGGGGTCAAAGAGCAGGGTCGAAATATGGGACCAGCTTTCCCATATTTCATTTCTCTCACGCGCCCTCCGATAAGTTTGTTTTTTTCTTTGCTCCAGATATATTCAGCCTTAGGTTGCCTCGTGCGCGCGCGAACACACACACACACAACACACACACACACCACACCACACACACACACACGCGTGCGCGCGCGCGCGCACGCACACACACACACAAGTGTTGTTTTGTGTATGTATGTATGTATGTATGTATGTATGTATGTATGTATGTATGTATGTATGTATGTATGTATGTATATCACTAACACATTCAACACATGAAGACTGGGAGAGATAGAAAGAGAAAGAGACAGACATACAGAGTAACAGACAGACAGACAGACAGACAGACAACAGACAGACAGATAGATAGATAGATAGATAGATAGATAGATAGATAGATAGATAGATAGATAGATAGATAGATAGATAGATAGATAGTCCAGAATAGAAAGATAGACATACAGACACACGGACAGCACGGACGACAACAGGACAAACAGAAGAAGATAGATAGATAGATAGATATAGCACAGGCTTAATTGCTAGTCCAGAAAGGGGGTCTGTAAACGAAGTCCATTAGTCCACTGTGATTCAGTCAGGTTGGCCCAATCACAGGGTTGAGGGGGAGGGAGAGGGGGGGGTAGATTCCAGGGCTAGTCCTGATTGCTCTGCACTCATGTTCCACCACTTCACCCCTCTTCTCCCTTCCACTCCGCTCTTTCTCTCTTCCTTTCAGATCCATTCAATGACTTATCACATCTATTGTTTTGTTGCTTCCTCGGCTAGAGCCCTGAAGTTCACCAACAGTGAAATTTTTGCGTAAGGGACTGGGTCTTTTGGTGGGGGGTTTGTTGTTTTTGTTTGTTGTTTTTTTTTTTGGGGGGGAGGGGGGCACCACACAGACTTCAAAGATGATGTCTAAACCCGACACTGTGTGCAACATACATTTCTTCACCTTCACCACCATCTATCTCATAGTTGAAAAGACCGTTGGTGTACCCCGCTCTGCAGCAAGTCGTTCTACTTAAGGCCGGTCCACTCTCTGATGTTGTTTTCCCATCATTGTCTCTGTCTGCTTCTCCGCCTCCCTCTTTGTTCTCTACCCTGTAAAACAGTCTTGGCCAGTCCATATATTTAGTTTGTTTAAAAAAATTCACGACAGTAAGACTGTTGTCACTGGCAAAACTCGGTTAAAAAAAGCCCCTCTAATAGAAAAAAAAAATGTGCAGACATGTTTGTTTGATGATCAGCGCTACTCTTGAGTGACCACTCTCCCCAGAGAGAGTAACCTGAACATCAGGCAGGGAATCTGCAGTGACTGAAAGTAGTCTCAGCATCAGCATCCCTTGACCAAACGGTCGTAGTGGAGGACATGCAGGAGTTGTTGGTCGGCAATTAAATTTCTTCCAAGCTGATCTGTCTTCAGCCTTTTGTAGCAACAGAACCACGTCAAGATCAGTCAGTTTTTGATGTCTGCATCAAGTTCTTTCTTTGTCTGACCCTGATTCTTCCTCCCTAAAGTGTCCCCTGCATGTTAGGACCCAGTAACGAGAGTTATGACCAATTTGGAGACCAAACCATGCCAGCTTCCTCCTCTTTACAACAGCCAAAAAGTTTCCTGTGGCCCAGCTCTTAGATCACCTCTGCCACACTGACTTCTTGGTTCTGTAGTCATGCCAGGAAATGTGTACAACCCTTCTGAATGATTTCCTTTCGAAAGCTTGGATTTTCTTTTCCTATTTTGTACTCAGAGTCCAACTTCCATACCTTTACTTTCACACCGAAGTCAGATGTGCTGGGCCGGACTTGTCAGGTATTTAACAGCAGCTCGAGCATTTTCACTCATATGACAGACAACAATGGATGTGTCTGGCGATAGACGAAAAAAAACACTCGTAAATCTGTATGGAAATTAAGTTAAGAACAAGAACAAGTCAACAAACTTATTTCCTTCTTTGAAAATGCCAAATTTAAAAAATCTTTTGTATTATTTTCTCCAACTGAAATCTCTCCTCTCTCTCTCTCTCTCTCTCTCTCTCTGTCTGTCTGTCTGTCTGTCTGTCTATCTATATATCTTCCCCCTTCTCTTCTGTCCCAGCTCTATCGCTAGCCTACACCATTTTGGGGGGTCAAAGAGCAAGGTCGAAATATGGGACCAGTTTTCCCATATTTCTTTTTTTTTCCATATATCCTCAATAAGTGTTTTTTTCTTTCCCCCAGATGTATTCAACCTTGGGTTGCCGCCACAGTAAAGCCCCTAGCTAATATTATCGTGGACCATCTTCCCCCTTTCCACCCTCTCCCTCCCACTCCCTTCTTGCCCACTACCTCTACTATGTCTATAATTATCCCCCTTCGATATTCTGTTTCCACTTTTGCCCCTACAGCTTCTTTGATGACTATTTTTAGCCATGTCCCTGTCTGTCTGTCTGTTCAGCATTTGGGCATAAAACGATGAAGTGGAAAACCCTGATGGAAATCACTGAAGAGGGAGAGACAGCCCAAAATTCAATATGTCTATTTCCGAGTATCCTTACGAACCAAAGTTGGTGGCACGCGCTGAACAGCGTGACTTTTTTTTCCAGACATGCCATTAAAGTCTTCCGGTGTGTGGGCGGTAGGCTAGTAGGGAGACATGGATACAAAAGAAAGAACATTGAAAAGGAGGCAGAGAAGTTGGGAGAAGCCAGGAGTTTGCTGTGAGGGAGAAGCTAGCATTTAGGAGGAGGAGGAGGAGGGGAATAGAAATCGATCTTTCATTGACGTCAGGGAAACAGCTAAATGAATACAACGTTTGAATTGGGCTGGTGTTGACATGCTGATCATTCCTGGTCACTTGTTCTGTCGCCATGTTGGCTGCTGGGAGCGTGTGTTTTGAATATGGTTATTTTTAAATGCTCGGCTCAACTTCTCTCCTTCCATGGTATGCAGAAGATAGTGGGGTGGAGCCTTTAACTTCCAAACACTGGTCTCGGGGGTTGCATGTTCCATTCTCTAGAGTGACTTGTGAATAAAGGATGAGATTTTTACACCTTTGCCACTGAGTCATTACGGATTTTTTTCAAACAAAAAAGAGAAAAAAAATCAAACATACAATGCAAATATAGGTCAATGCGTATTTATACACAGTTAGCTCAATGTGCCAGTGCCTTAAACGTATTTGTACATACATAGAACAGAGAACTAACAATCCATAACTTGTGTGCGTTTCATTGATCTACAGAAATATAAATAATATGTCAAACTGGATTCAGTCACATTAGATTCGGATATGATAGCAAGTAGGCCTGTGTAAATGTTCGTGAGAAAGGCATAAAAAGACTATTCCTGCCCTCTCCTCATTCATACTTATTGCTTTCGCTGTTGTTCTTTTATTTGTTTGTTTGTTTTTAATTTTCTTCGGTGTCCATTCCTTCTCTCATCACCAGCCTCGCCAGTCGTCTGTCCTCACCCCCACTGTGTCCCTTCAGCAGTCTCCATCGCCGCACTGAACTCTGTTTTAGTACACACATTAAGGAAGGCACTCTGTAGCCACCCGCCATGTTTCGCGCTGCGGGGGGAATAAATAAAAAACTCAAGTTATTTCCTTGCTTTGTCTTAAAGAAACAACGTTTAGCTCTCTGCTCTCTCTCCTCTCTCTCCTCTCTTCTCTCTCTCTCTATCTACTATCTATCTATCTATCTGTGTAGATTCGGATATGATAGCAAGTAGGCCTGTGTAAATGTTCGTGAGAAAGGCATAAAAAGACTATTCCTGCCCTCTCCTCATTCATACTTACTGCTTTCGCTGTTGTTCTTTTATTTGTTTGTTTGTTTTTAATTTTCTTCGGTGTCCATTCCTTCTCTCATCACCAGCCTCGCCAGTCGTCTGTCCTCACCCCACTGTGTCCCTTCAGCAGTCTCCATCGCCGCACTGAACTCTGTTTTAGTGCACACATTAAGGAAGGCACTCTGTAGCCACCCGCCATGTTTCGCGCTGCGGGGGAATAAATAAAAACTCAAGTTATTTTCCTTGCTTTGTCTTAAAGAAACAACGTTTAGCTCTCTCTCTCTCTCTCTCTCTCTCTCTCTCTCTCTCTCTCTCTCTCTCTCTCTCTCTCTTATCTATCTATCTGTGTATGTATGTATGTATGTATGTATGTATGTATGTATGTGTTGTATGTATGTATGTATGTATGTGTGTGTGTTACATGTGTTCGCATATCTATAATATGTGCATGCCGTCAAATGCATGTGCGTTTGTCTATGTACGTGGCTGTGTGTTTCTGTGTCTATGTCTGCATATGGGTCTGTGCTCTCATACAGCGGTCCATAAAATGTACTCATGCTCCCTACACGAGCTGACGTGACTTGCTTATGTGTATGAATGAAATGATGGCGTGCGCACATGCGTTTGTATCTGTGTGCGATGTGTCTGCATGTCCAAATCTTCAGATTTCTTTTTCTCTTGGAAACTGTTTTCTTCTTTCGACAGAGGAGGGAGATAAAGGACACTACATTAAAATAATAAATAAATAAATAAAACATCAAGCATTACTCTTGTCCAACTCGAGGGGATACAACTTTAAGAAGTTACCGTTCTGCGATGTTTTGTTTCATCGCTTTTTTGAGACAAAAATACCTGTTACTTACATTATTAATTTGATAACCACCCCTCCCCCTCCCTTGTTTGATATTAATCCTATTCTTGTCAAACTTACAGACTTTGGTTTTTATATTTTTATTCATCTTTAAAGAGTGAAATGCTAATATCTACTAAATCTGGATTGATTTTACTTAAAACACGTTTTTTCATATAGCGTTGCCCAGTGAGCATAGCGAATGAGAACTGTAGGAAGATAAACATGTTTTTGTTTTGTTTAGGGGGTTGTTTTGTTGTTATTGATAATAGGAGAGGGGAGTGGTTGTTGATTTGTGGTTTTTGTTTGATTTGTTTGTTTGTTGTTGTTGTTGTGTTTTGGGTGGGGGTGGGCTGAGTTGTTTTTGGTGATGGTAGAGGTGGTTTTGCTTTGTTTGTGGAGGGGAGTTGATCTAAATTTTAGACGGAGAGTGGGGGCGGGGGGGCTTGGGAAGTTTCCCAGTAGCTTTCATTGATCTGTTTGTTAGGTACATTGGTATTGTGAGCAGGAATGGGGTAGTTTTGTCTCTTGATGGTGGACAAGAATAACCGCACGACTTTCTTTCCATTGTTCAGATTTAATGCCGACATCCGCTTTTTGTGGTTTGATCGACGAGAACACTCATCGCAGAAGACCTGTCAACCACTACGCTGCATCACCAGGACAAGACAGCAGGAGACCTGTCAACTGCTACTCTACACCACCAGAACAACAGTAAAAATCGAATTTGTTTAAGGAGAGATTTGGAAGTCGAATATGCCACCTGCAGAAAATGAGTCTTGCGTTTTACAACTCTTGTTATCAAAGCGTCCCCTTGTACAAAACAGAGAGACAGACAGAAAGAAAGACAGAAAGAGGGAGGGAGAGAGTGGGGTCTTTTGTAAGAGACTTAATATATGGTAATATTGTAAAATAATAATAATAATAATAATAATAATAAATAATAATAATATAATAATAATAAACGGATTTGTTGCTTGCTTGTCTGCTGTCTTTTGTCGCCTTGTTTGTCACATGCCAATACCGATGTACTTCGCTCATTCAGGTCTCGCTACTTAAAACAATACCAAAACACTTACTCTATACTACAATCAGAATCCGAAATGCACAAAGTCTTAAATGTTATATTGCCATTAGTCCACCAGAACAGAAAAAGCCCTAAGTTGCTTGTTTTTCATTTTACTGATGTTCAGAGATGCCTGTTCTGATTCAGCATGCACAGAAAATCATCTACTCGCAAAGAAGGAAGGGGACAGGACGTTTTAGATGTTCACCTGCCAAACAAGTAAATTATTAGGTTTGGGGTTTGACTCCAACCTTGCCTTTTCTTCCCAGTTTGACGAGAAAATCGATTTGAATATCAAAGTCCTTCGGATGAGACTATAAACTGAGCCCCGTGTGAGAATACATGAAGAACATCTTGCACACACGTTAACAAACTGTTCCGCCTTTCGGAAGATCAGGCCATTTCGTACCGGTGGGAAAAGACGACAGAATTTTAAAAGCGCATGCCCACAAGTGTCGTGTTTAGACACCATCCCCGAAGTCTGAATGCGACTACCTAAATGTGGGAGGGCGGTTGCATACGCAAAATTGGGGCTTAACTACGTGGTTGCAATCATCTCATGAAGGACATAGTACACAGATCCAATGGTTAAGAGGGAGAGGAGAGGTAGAGCCAATGGTCCCTACTTCTGATGGGTTTGAACCCACAACTTGATAGCTTGTTCTCTACTGCGTTAGCCAGCACTCTACAGCACTAAGCCATAGACCTAGAAATAAAGTCATAAAAACATAGACAAACAGACAGTGAGACAGACAGATAGACAAACAGGCAGGCGAACAGACAGATACACTAGTGAGAGACAGACAAAAATAAACGCAAGATATATGTATGCATAAATAGAGAGAGACACACACACAAAAAGACATACAGACAGATAGCCAGAGACAGAAACACAAGTGAGAGACAGACAGAGATAGAGACACAACAGATAGACAGACGGGCAGACAGATTGACACACAGAGACGGAGACAGAGATACAGAGAGAGACAGAGACATAGAGAGAGAACAAGACAGTAAGACCAAAAAAATGCCATCGCCCCATTTAAAATTCCCTCCATTCTCCACCCCACCCCCCACCCACCCCCATCTCTCTTTCGCTCTCTCTCCCTATCCATCAACAACAATAAGCAAATAACATCTGATCGATCGAGTATCGATCAACGCCCAAGAGTCCCTCCTCTGTCCACGCGAGGAGAAAGGAAGGGGTAGGGAGAGGAGAGGAGAGGAGGAGGGAGGAATGGAAGAACTGGTAAGCCGTGTCTTCAGCAAGGAATAAAAGGGGAGAGAAGCAGGAAAGAAAGTCATGAAGAAGATCTGGCACTACAAGACGACGAATACAGCACAACCCTTCTCTATTCTCTGCTCTGCCGTGCTGTGCTGTGCTGTCTCTGTTCTGCAAGCTGTTTTTGCTGTCGTGCCGGAGGCCTACTCTTTTCCTTTGTAGGCTACATGGATCCCTCATAAGCTTGGTGGACTCTTCCCTGCTCCTTTCTTTCCTCCCACGCCT
Source organism: Stramonita haemastoma (assembly GCA_030674155.1). Taxonomy (NCBI): domain Eukaryota; kingdom Metazoa; phylum Mollusca; class Gastropoda; order Neogastropoda; family Muricidae; genus Stramonita; species Stramonita haemastoma. Next base: position 44,171,523 of record CM060316.1, on the reverse strand, counting down.
TCTTTACTCTTCTTCATCTGAAAAGACAGGGTGGAGGTGGTGAGGGATAGGTAGGGGAGGAAGGGGAGGGGGGGTTTAGGTGGAAGGTGGGGGGGGGGGAGTTAGAGTGTGGCAAAGAAGATGTACTATACTTGTCTTGTCCTCTCCTCCTCCTCCTCCTCCTTCTTCCATCCTCTTCTCAGACACTTGAGCTGGTCTGCTTGCTCCTTATTTCCACACATTTTTTTTTTCTTCGTTGCTTCTACTTTACCACTAATCCACATTTCAGTACAAATGCATTACATGGAAGAAAAGCTTTTATTTGCTTCCTGCATCCTTGCTTTTGCTTGTCTGCCTGCCTGTATGCTGCCTGCTTGCTTGTTGCTGCTTCTTGCATGCTTGCTTGTCTGCTGCTGTATGTCTGCCTACCTGCCTCCTGCTTGCTTTCCTTGCATCTTCTTGCTTCCTTCGTTTTCTGCCTGCCTCTTGCTTGCTTGCTTCATCCTCTTCCTTCCTTGCTTGTTTGATTGCATGCTTGGCTTAATGGTGCTAAGTGGTGGTGAGTGACAAAAGGATCAGTGACTGATTCAGGAACAGTTACTTTCTTATGTAACCATTCATTTATTCTTCTTTTAATAATGCCAAAAAATGCTCAAATGTATTGACGGGGAAGTAATAATTATGAAAGCAAAGGAAAGAGCCGTAGTCATACAGCAATACCAGCATCAGCAATAACAGCAACGACAAAGTCAACAAGAAAAGCATCACCATAACTATTATTACATCCTCCCCAAACCCCCTAACCCCATCTCACGCCCACAAAAACAGAACACACACACACACACAAAACCACAAACCAAATACAGGCACAAAATCTGCAGCAGAGCTGGAACCACACAAAAAAACAAACAAACAAAACAAAACAAAACAAAACAAAAAAACAAACAACAGCAAAGCAAATTCTTGACATTATTGGGTAAGAAGTTCTCAGTTTGACATGAACAGATGCCGGTATGGCAGCAGCAGATCTTGAATGATGGTGGTTTTGCGTTGGCGGGGATCCAGAACCATTCATTCCCTGCATAATGAGCCTGGCTGCCTGCCCTGCCCTTCCGGCTCCTCCACACAACTCAGTCTCTGACAACAGACAGTGTTCTGAGGCCGCTGCCTGGAGCGCTGCACAGCACCGCACAGCACCGTACAGCACAGCACAGCACAGTTCAGGGAGGGAGCCTGCCTGCAGGGGAAATAGAAAGGAAGCAAAGCCAGGATAAGGGAGAGGGATTGGTTGGTCGTGGTTTGGGTATCATGTGTGTTCAGTCGTCCAGCTATTCCAAATCGGATCAAGTCAACTTCCACCCCAAAAATATAATGAAAGAAAGGCGTGGATGAGAGAGGGAAGAGAGAGAAGAAGAAGAAGAAGAGAGCAGGGCAGGGAGAGGGAGGGAAAAGGGAGGGAGGGGGAGAGAGGGAGGGGGAGAGATGAGGGAGAGGGATGAGGTGGGAGAGATGAGAGAGAGAGAGAGATAGATAGATAGATAGATAGATAGATAGATAGATAGATAGATAGATAGATAGATAGATAGATAGATAGATAGATAGATAGATAGATGGATGGATGGATGGATGGATGGATGGATGGATGGATGGATGGATGGATGTGGATGGATGGATGGATGATGATAGATAGATAGATAGATAGATAGATAGATAGATAGATAATAGATAGATAGATAGATAGATAGATAGAAGACAGACAGACAGACAGACAGACAGACAGAAGCAGACAGACAGACAGACAGACAGACAGACAGACAGACAGACAAACAGACAGAGAAACGGGCATCAATAACAACAATATCAACAACCGCCAACATCACAGCAGCAGTAGCATCACCTTTCTCAATATTCTCAATAATTATGTCCTGATATCAAAACACCTTCGATTCCCAAAAATAACAAAAACCTGCTATACAGTAATGTGGGAATGAAGCAACAGAGATCATTTTTGTTCCATCATCCCACAGATCCCCCATCCCTTTCAGTCTGACTAGTTAGTACCGAGTTGATTATTGTCACCATATGGCACCAAGTCGTGAGCGATGGCTGATTTTCACTTGCCAACATCCAAGAACCATTCATGCCTCGTGTAATTAGTTTTGCTGTCCAGCTTCATCTGATCTGCCACACAACTCATTCCCTGACAACCGCTATCTGATCCCCCTGCTTGGAGAGATTGTGGAGATGAGGGGGGGTGGCAAGGAGGAGGGGGGGGGTAAGAGGAAGAGGGAATGGAAGGAAGAGAAAAGGAGGAGATGACAGGGAGGGAAGGAGTGTCATATGCGTGCAGAAAGGGGTTAAAACTGAATGTTTTTGTGGGTGTTGTTGGTTTTCTTGTTGTTGTTCCTGTTGTTGTTGTTGTTGTTTTGTTGTTTGCATTGATGCATGTTCCCCAGTTGAACACCTTGATGATGATAATGATGGTGGTGATGGTGAGGATAATGATGGTGAGAATTATTATGTGTGTGTTTTTTGTTGTTGTTTGTTGTTGTTGTTGTTGGTTTTGTTATTGTGTTGTTTTTATTGTTGTTATTATAATTATTGTTTTTATTGTTATTATTATCATTATTATCATCATATCATCATCATAGTATAATAGTAACAATAATAATAACAATAACGTCGTGGTGTGTGTGTTGTGGTGTTTTGATGATGATGATGAAAGTGACGACGACAACAACAACGACGACGATGATGATCATTCATCCTCATCCCTCCTCATTCTCATCCTCATCGACATCGTCATCATAAGAAATGGAGCAGTTTTGACGCCAGGAGACTACGGTAGATGGTAAGCAGCAGCGTGAGGCAATACTTGATTTGTTCGGGCCCCCGTAGCCCAGAGCCATTCATCCCATGCATAATCAGTTGGCTTGTCTGCAGCAGGATGGATGCCTGCTGCCCAAACAATCGATGTGTGGACGAACGCAAATAAGAAACGAGAGAGAGAGACGGACATGGCTTAGAGATGGCACGTGACACAGAGAGACAAACAGACAGACAGAGAGAGATAGAGACAGAGAGATGGACAGACTTACAGACAGACAGACATTCTCCTCGATATAAAAGATAAATAAATAAATAGATAGATAAATAAATAAATAAATAAATAAACAGACAGACAGACAGACAGAGAGGCAGAGATTTTATTGTAAGTTCAAAATTTAAAATTGTTGATCCCATAAACAACACCAATCTTTGCACTTCAGAACGGTTTTTCTCTCTAAGATCACAAAAAGAGCTGTTGGCTCAAAATTCTCTCTCTCCCCTCTCTCTCTCTCTCTCTCTCTCTCTCTCTCTCTCTCTCTCTCTCTCCTCTACCTCTACCTCTACCTCTACTTCTACTTCTCTCCCTCTCTGTCTTCGTTTTTGGAGAGTGACCTTGCCTGACAAGACCCGAGAGTAGAGCCCCCTGAAGAAGGAAGGTCAGGAATCGATTTCATCTGACTGAAATGTTCAGTGCAACAGGCGTTTGGGCTTCGATTCAGCAGAGAGAGAGAGAGAGAGAGAGAGAGAGAGAGAGAGAGAGAGAGAGAGAGAGAGAGAGAGAGAGAGAGAGGAGAGACAGACAGACAGACAGACAGACAGACAGACAGACAGACAGACAGAGACAGAGAGACAGGGACTAAGACTAAGACTGAGACACAGATAGAGACAGACAGACAGACAGACAGTTAGACAGACAGACAGACAGACAGTTAGACAGACAGACAGACAAACAGAAAGAGGCAGAGAGAAAGGGGGGACGCTAAAAATATAGCTTCTCCTCCCCCTCTTCCAAGTAAACGAATCGTCCACTTTTTTGGTAAGTAATTTAAACTAGAAGATATCCCCGAAGCTGGGCTGCAACTCCCTTACTGATGGGCAAAAATGGTGCATACGCAAAAATCTCACCACTGGTGAACCTCAGAGCTCTTGCCAAGAAATGCTAAAAACAATCAAGACTAACAGAAGAAGAGTGAGGAAGTATGCAACATCATCAAACTCTCCATATAGCACTGTAAAAAGCCCTCCTGCAACTGTTAATGAAAGGACACTGAAATGATCAGGTCATGTCCTTTCCAAGATCTCTTTTTCCACAGCACAATCCCAAGAGAAGTAAGAAGAAACAAACAGAAAAAGAAAGGAGTATACTAATATCACTGAACGGACCCAGTTGGGCCTGCACAAGGTTTGCTGAGAGCCAGGCATTGGCTCTCGACCGCCACAATTTGAGAAAGCTTGTGGTTTTGTCATCGCGGCGCCTCCCTCACATTCGCCCTCAACGAAGGGACGAGTATGGAGTAGTGAATAAAATAACTGACAAATTTTACAGAAGATGACAGACTTAGTGTATGTTCCTGCAGCAAGGAATTCAGTTTCAAGTTGGGCTTTTTTCAGTTTTTCGCTCAAGAGGCAATATGTGTGTGTGGAATATTTGAAATACACTATATCACACCTGCGATGGAATCGGTGTAATCAAAGCTTGACCAGCTGCCTAACCCAGTGCCCTGATCAAGCCGTGAATGAAATTTGTTTTTTAAGCATACTCTCCACAACTCAAAGAACACTGAATTGGAGATCCCAAACATGCGTATTTGGCTCTTCTACATGCGCAAAGAAGTTGACCCTGAGATATTGTAATTTTTTTTTAAATCCCCACTTCGATCTAAATTTTCTCTGTTCCTCGGCTAGAGCTACGAGGTCCACCAGTGGTGAGATGTTGTGTATGGACTGTTTTTACCCACCATGAAAGTATTAGCCGCGTTCAGACTTCGGGGATAAAATCATATTCGAACCGTCGACTTCATGAGCCTTATGGTCAACAATCTGTTGCTTTATTAACGACGGGGCTGCGGTCTCCAAACTGCAGGAGAGAAGACAGATGGAGTGTTTGCCCTGCTGCTGCAAGAGGCGGTGAGGAAATCACGTTAGGAATGCTGTCAGAATGCATGTAACAACGCCCCCCCCCCCCCCTCCCAGTTTTCTTTTCCCATCTGGAATGCTTCCACTTTATTCTGTCTCGGTCCTCCTATCTATCCGGAGCCTCTCTGCTGTTTCTGTGCGTCTCTCTGTCTGTCTGTCTGTCTGTCTGTCTGTCTGGATGGCTGGCTGTCTGGCTGGCTGTCTGTCTGCCTGTCTGTCGGCCTGTCTTTCTGTCTGTCTGCCTGCCTGTCTGTCTGCATGTCTGTCTGTATGTATGTCTGTCTGTCTGTCTTTCTGTCTGTCTGTCTGTCTGTCTGTCTGTGTGCCTGTCTGTATGTCTGTCTGTCTTTTTGAGTGCTTATCATGATGTTAATTAGGATGATGATGACAACGACGATAGAGATGATTACAATAAGTATGATGGCATCTCTACAATGTCAGTGATAGCACTCACAGCGAATATGACAAAAATGATGACGACAACTTTAACAACAACGACGACAACAGTGATACAGATGGTGATGACAACAACTAGAGCAGCAACTGGTGACAAGAAACACAGCTTCACCATCGACAACCAAATCTTCATCATCATCATCATCATCATCATCATCATCATCATCATCATCATAAACAACGAAAACAATAACAACAACATGGGACAACAACAACAGCAACAGCAACAGCAGCAGCAGCAGCAGCAACAGCAGCAGCAACAGCAGCAAGCAAGGCAGCAGCAAACTCGCAGAATTCATCAGCCGATCGACCACAAACAGACTACCGCAGGAGCCCGAAGCGATAGTTCTTTATGCTTTGGCCCGCGTCCAGAACCATTCATTCCCTGCATAATGAGTTTGGCTGCCTGAAACCTGTTAGCTCAAAACATCCCATCCCTACCCTTGCCTCTCCCCCTACCCACCCCCATCCCCACCTCTCTCCTCCTCCTCCTCCTCCTCCTCCTCCTTCTTCTTCTTCTTCCCCTTGCCCTCCCAGCCCCCCCCCCCCTCCTACAGACCCTCCCCCCTCTTCCGCAGCCTCTGACTCTGATGGGGGATCGACCTTGCGTAAGACAAGAGCTAGGCTAGGAGGTATCGATTCAACTCGTAGGAGGCTGCTTGGTCGTCGATGTCCGAATGTTAAAATGTGATCGGAAGAATGGTGGCAGCTTTGTTGCTTTTAGTGAAAAGATCGATATATATATATATATATATATATATATATATATATATATATATATATATATAATTATATTATATATATATATATTAGTATGTATGTATGTATGTATGTATGTATGAATATACTGCGGAGTGGAGAGAGAGAAGGTGTGAATGATGACTTGAAGTCACTTTTTTTCAGATTGGTATTTGTCGTGGGCGTGTATGGAATTTTAATATCAAGGGGGATCATGAGGTGGAGGTTAGAAAGGAGGAGGCGGATGAAGGGGGGTGGGGTTGGGCTTAGATGTTAGAGCAGATAGGGGACAAGGGGAAAACGGTGAAATGTGATGGGCATATGCAAGAGTGTGTAGATCAGATTAATTCGGAGATCAAGAGAGATACTTTTTGCAGTAAATTATACAAGGGAAAATGGGGGTAGGAGGGGGGGGTGTTGTTTTTGATTTTGCAATCAGCGGATTGGGAGGAAGGGGGAAAGATGCTTACATTAGATTGCAAGAAAGTCATATCACAAATGCAAATAGTTTGCCCAATAATTATTTTGTAACTTCAACTTTCACATTCTGTATTCTCCTTAAACTGCACCCATCTCAACTCGCGCTCAGTGACATCACAGAATTATGATGACGACGGTATTGACGATGATGATGATGATGATGACCACGACAACTCCCAACCAGACAACGACGACGATGAGGAAGAGGGCAAGGAAGCAGCATGCAACCCCAGCACCAGAATTATCACATAGCACTTACACCAACAGCTGCAACCACCAACAACAACAACAAAATCCTCTTTTTGACACGAACAGACCGACCCTACTTCAAGAAAGGATGTTTGTCTTGCCGTGGCGAGCTAGGCTCTAACGCCATTCATTCTCTGCATAATCAGCTGGATTGAACCAGACCTGTTGCAGGCTCAGGGCAACTCTTTCACCCCTTCCTTTCCATCCGACCCTGTTTCACTCCTCATGCTCCCACAGGGGACAGACCTTGCGTAAGACGAGAGAGAGGTGGGTGGGTGGGTGTAGCACTTTGCAGGCCGAATGGAAAGCCAATGCCTGTCCAAAATACAAAGACACAGCATCGCAGCTTGGCGTCAACAAGGAGAAAGCAGAGGCGTTGACATTGAAGACTGACTGAAGGATTAATTTAAAATGATGAACATGGAACCTGAATCGTGATGGGACAGAACAAAGAAGCTGACGAGGATTTTGAAGATGTAGAGAGAGAGATGGAGAGAAAGAGGAAGAGGGAGCGAATGCGTGACCCAGTTTTTACGGACTCCTGTCTCATTGAGAGCTGTGGAGGGAGGTCAGGGGAGGGAATGCAAACGGGAGGTGTATGGTAACGCATCTGTGGTCTGTCTGTATCTGGGATAGTCCAAATAAGGCAAATAATCTCTCTCTCTCTCTCTCTCTCTCTCTCTCTCTCTCTCTCTCTCTCTCTCTCTCTCCTCTCTCTCTCTCTGATAATGACGACGACGATGACATCCACCACAAGGACATTGAATAAGTTGTTGGTGGTGACGATACTACGATGACGATGTCGACGATGACAACCACGGAGATTGTGATGATAACAACAAGAAAGAGAAGGAAGATAACCTGAAATGAATATAATTTATTTTTAAAAATACGTAGAACCGTGGCGATAACGATAACAGTTATAACACAAATTATAAAAACACTGCTACTACACACATGAATTCAAGTATTTTGACAAAAATGTAACACCATACTACTGGACAAGGCAGAATAAAATAAAATAAAATAAAAATACAGCTTTTTTTTATCATTTCCCTGCGTTGTGAGGATTTAGAATCATTCATGTTGTGCATAATGAGTTTGTTGACCGTCCCAGAGTGCTTGGCTCAAAACATGCCCCCTCTCCCCTCCCCTTCCCCCCCCCCCCCCCCCCCCCCCTCCCTGTTTCCTCCCGTCAATAAAGTATCCCTGGACAGCATCGTCTTGCGCAAGACCCAAGGTTACCAGAGATTCTCCAGGAAACTAGGAATCAATGTCAGCAGAAAAGTACGGTAGGGAATTTTGTGTTGGCGTGAAAAATGTATGTATGGAGACAGCAAGGAGTGGTGAGATTAATGGTAAAATAAAACACAACGGAAAACAATGGACACCGCATGCGCAGAACGGAAGATGGGACAGAAGCATGTGCGTGTGTGAAATTAGGGTGTGGTGTGCTGAGAGAGGGAAAGGAAGGGGGAGGGAGAGGAAGGGAGGGGAGGGGTGGGGTGGGGTGGGGGTTGTTTGGCCTTATTCAGTTGAACGGTTCGGGAGGGGGGGGACCACGTTAGGAATGTAGATTGAGGAGTTTCAACCCAACACTATGGAATTTCTTTTCTTTTTCTATGACTTGGTAAAATGTTTTTACCCAACAAAAAAGATGAAATTGTCTTTTCCCTTTTTTCAAGGTTGAAGGGCTGTGTTCCTTCCTTCATACCTTTCTTCCTATCTACTCCATGTTGTTTTTCCGGATGTTGTTGATGATGATAAGTGCAACAATGACGGGAATTACCCCAATGACACTAATTAGGACAGTTATGATAGGGATGATAACGAAATTCCTGCAAAGCTGCACGGCCCATGAGAGAAAAAGGAAAGGACATGCCATCATTTGTTTTCCCAGACACGTCTGATGGTGTAAAGCGAACGAGAGAATAAGGTAACAAGGAAAATGCCGACAATTGAGGATGACAACCAATATAACAACAACAGTGATATGTAATCAGCATAACCCCCCTACCCAAATGTCGGTATAAAGGCTTCTTTTCATCCCGTTTGGGCCCAAAACTTTACCCCCATCCATTATATCATGAGTGTTGGTCTTGGTGCTAGTCTTTCGGATGAGACGATAAACTGAGGTCCCGTGATTAAAACATCATTATTTACGGCAGTTTAAAGAACCCACGGCAATAAGAGGGTTGTCCCTGGCAAAATTCTGTAGAAAAAAGCCGCTCTGATAGGGAAACAAATGCAACTGCAGACAGGAAAAACAAACCCCCAAAAATGGGTAGGCGCTGCATTTGTGGCGACGCGCTCTCTCCGGGGAGAGCAGCCCGAATTTCAGGCAAAAAAATCTGCTGTGACACAAAGTGGTATAAACAAATAAATAAATCCCTCTGGTGTAGAAACTTCAACCGCTGTTTTCCTCTGCTCTGGCTTGGGTCCACAGCTATTTGTTTCTGTGGTTCGGGGTGACCTGAACTATCCTGGACCTAATCATTACCCATGCACGCTGCCTTCTTCAGACTTTCTACTGCATTCATAGGATACACCGTGGGGGGTCCATGCCACGTGCAAAACAGTCAATAGAGGGCCAACTAGTACATGAGGTCACTATCACAGTGAACTGGGCTGTCCGTGGAGGCTGTCCGAAAGAAATACAGACGGTATGACATTGTACTGCTTTGAATGGAGTTAGACTGGATTGGAACTAGATTGCATTGGAATCAATTCGAATCGATCGATTTCGTTGGACGTGGACTGCTTTGCGTTGCTATACATTGCTTTGAGATGCGCTTACTTGGTAGACTACTGCATTGTAGTGCATCGCTGTAATGCAATGCAGTGTTGTGTCATGTCGTGTCATTCTAATCTTTGCTATTCGGTTCTGTTCTGTGCTGTGCTATTCTGTCCTGTCCTGTTCTATTCTATGCTATTCTGTTCTGTTCTATTCTAAGCTATTCTTTTCTATTCTATTCTACACTATTCTTTTCTATTCTATTATGTTGTCACTGTGGATGTTTCAGTCACTACAATTCGGATGATCTTCCCCAAAAAAGCATGCCACAACAATGTAGAACTCTCTCTCTCTCTCTCTCTCTCTCTCTCTCTCTCTCTCTCTCTCTCTCTCTCTCTCTCTCTCTCTCTCTCTCTCTCTCTCTCTGTCCGTGCCACACCTTTATTCTAGGAAATAAAAACTGTCAGATCGGATCAGCGGAGGTTTACCCTGTGTAATCTCGCCCCCGTGATACCTGTCACGATGATTAGTTTCGCCCGCACCTTTTTCCCCAAACGGCGATTTTGTTTAATCACAATGAACTATGAATGTGCGTGTGCGAAGGAGGGAGGGTGAGAGGGAGATGCCAGTACGATGAGGGATGAGGGATCAGCAGAAAAATGGAGTAGATTGGGTGGGGGAGGGGGTTATTCGGGTATGATAGGTGTCTGTCTTCCTACAGATGACACACCAACAAACTGTTCACAAGGCCACTCCACAGCCAACTAGAACTGATACTTAGCCAGAACCAGCTGAGAGAACAGGGGAAGGGGATTCAGAAAGATTTGCCCGCTCAAAACAATCAACAGGCATTGTAATACTGAAAGCCCTTAGTATCACTGACTTATTTGTCAAGGATCCATCGATTATGAAAAGGCTTTTGATTCAGTGGAATATTTTCCTGTCTTCCAGACCCATGAGAAGAACCAGCATAATGAAAAATGCACTTATCTTCCAGAGAACATATGTTAAAAAAAAAATTAAAAAAAAAAAATTATCAGCAAGGATACATCCTGACAAGCATATGCCTGAAAGCTTCATAACCAGAAGAGAGGTTAGGTAAGGAGCCCCAATATCCCCAAACTTTTTTCTCGTTTGCGTTAGAAGAAAGCTTCAAAAACGTGGATCTAGAGTCCGAAATCAACGTTGACAGAGAATACCTCAAGGATATACATCTCGCAGACGATTTAGCCCTGTGCCCAGAAGGAAGAGAGAAGAAATGGAATAGAAATGTGATTTACTGAACAAAAAAAGCAAGGAAGTGGGATTTAAGATCCACAAGTGAAGGAAAAAGGTCATAAACAAATTTTGAATCAGAGGAATAAATGAGAATCAAAAGTAAACCCTCCCAACAACAAAAAAGTGGCAACGTTTGCATACCTTGGACGAAACACAACATTTAAGAACAGAACTGAACAAGAGTTGAAAATCAGAATTCGTAATGCCTGGTACATGGTACAACTTTTGGGAAAATGTATTTTTTTAATCTTCCTGAGAGTGAGAG
>CM060316.1:44150379-44155379 GCA_030674155.1 Stramonita haemastoma | reverse complement strand
GTATGTATGTATGTATGTATGTATGTATGTATGTATGTATGTATGTATGTATTAGTATGTATGTATGTATGTATGTATGTATATACGAACGTAAACCATCGACGCTGGGGCAACAGCAAAGTGAGAGGCTGTATGATCAGTGGCTTTCCCACTCATGGAATTACTAAACATATGGGTGAAAGAAGCAAATCCTATAAGTATCAGGCATATAGACTGACAGACTGACAGACAGAATACACGAAACTTACAACATCGTCTGACAATCAGAGCGTAAATGTTAAAAAACGTAAATATAAATCTCTCAAAAACCGTCAGACAAACAGGCTGAGAGGAAGAGAGGTTTTGCAAGATCGGTAAAGTATTCCATTTTAAGTAGCCTGACTCATTGCTAAAGGCATTTAAACGGTTATACACACCTTTGAAGTAGGCTTTTTCTTCATGTCTAAGAACGTTAAGTCAAGAAGTGTTATAGTCTGTAACTCTTGTTCATCCACCAATTTCTGTTCAACTGGTTTGAACATGGTTTTGTTCCTGTCATGTGGGGCAGTGGGTACATTTTAGTATTCAGACAGGACAAGAAGTGTATAGGTGTGTGTGTGTGTGTGTGTGTGTGTGTGTGTGTGTGTGTGTGTGTGTGGTGTGTGTGTGTGTGTGTGTGTATGTATGTATATATATATATAATATATATGTTGTGTGTGTGTGTGTGTGTGTGTGTGTGTGTGTGTGTGTGTGTGTGTGTGTGTGTGTGTGTGTGTGTGTGTGTGTGTGTGTGTGTGTGTGTGTGTGGCATCCAAACGTATACATGTACATACACAAACACATACACATTCATGCATGCATACATACATGTACATAATACATCTTCTTCTTCCATCCATCCATCCATCCATCTACTCATACATACATACATACATACATACATACATACATACATACATACATACACACACACACATACATACATACATACATACATACATACATACATACATACATACATACATACATACATACATACATACATACATACATACATACATACATACATACATACATACATACATATACACGCAAACATACATACTGAACACAAAAGGAGGAGGTATTTCACTATTTAAATAAAGTAGACAACCGGATGTATAACTGTTATTAAAGCCGACATTATTTCTTTGCTATGTTGAACTGGCTCTCATAAATTCTGTTCTGAAATTATTGCAAAGCAATATCCTTCAAAGACCAGACGATATGAAAGGAAACAAACACTTTAACAAACTCCGCAGAAATTAACGTTAATGTTGTCATTAGTCTGGGTCTGTGACCGCAAAGAAAGTATTAAAAAAAAATCCCGAACGTCTCAAGTATTGAACACATATATATGTTTTGTAGTTTTTCTTGTGACTTTAAATATAGAAAGAGCTATCTTTAATCACAAACACTAATTTAGCTTACAATTTTTATTTTCTTTCGACTTTAAAAATAAGGAAATCTCGAACACGGATTTGTTTTACAGTTGTTCTTATTTTTTCGTCACTTTAAATCAGGAAAGGAAAACACAAAACAGTGAACGAAAGATATATGTTATACTGAGGCAGAAAGAAGCAGTTTTCCAAATCTTGCAGAGGGTGGTTCAAGAAAGGATTGATACGGATTGGGGGGGGTTTCAAAACAAATTCGGGTTTGCTGAACGGGAAGGTATCTCGTCGTCTGGCGACCATGGGGGCATCCCCGAAGACTTGACAACCAGTTCCCTCCATTCCTCTCTCTGTTCTGTCTTTCTCAGGGGTTTTGTTGAGTTCTGGGCCTGTCCATTCGCTGATGTTGTCTTCCCATCTCTTCCTTGGTCTGCCTCTTTTTCTTCCTCCTTGCAGTAATGTCTTTGCAAGTTACTGTTGATGTTGTGACATGTCCATGCCATTTCAGTTTACGCTTCTTTACGATTGATAGGTTTTCATAGGACCCAATGATTTGCTGGATTCCGTTATGCACGTCTTTGTTGCTTATGTGGTCTTTGTAGGAGATACCAAGGAGTCTCCGGAAGCATCCCATCTCTACCGCCTGTATTCTTCTCTCCAAATCTGCAGTCAGGTTTCACGATTCACAGGCATACAGGAATACGGATATGACAAGGGAGCGCATTAGTCTGATCTGGGAGTTCAGTGATATATTTTTATCTCTCCAATGGTGTTCAGTTTTGACAGTGCTGTTATTGTCTAGTACTTGAAGCTTTTAACTGTTTCCAGCTTTTCATCATTGACCCTGATGTCAATGCTGATGCCAGTGGCGTTATTGGTCATCAGTTTGATCTTCTCTGCACTGATTTCGATGCCGTATGTTTTGAAGGCATTATTCATTAGGCGCAATCGTGTTTGTGTGTGCGTTTTCTTGTGTGTGTGTGTTTGTATGTGGCGGCAGCCCTAAGCTTTGCTGTGATGCATCAAATTCTTGTATATTATCATTATTGTGTGTACTGTTACGTTTTCGTGTGTACTCTGTACCAGCTTTCATTCCGACAAACTTACTATATTCAAGTCATGCTTCCCTCTTCGGGGCTGTGGTGTCACCACAAGTCCGGCGCCACGCATACCAAAGACGCTAGTAAAGTGTGCATGCATACAGTACAGCAGTCTTGGCGCCGTGGGCTCTGTTACTGTGAAAAAGTCGGGGTATGACTGGACTCAAACTGACTTTTTCTGTAGGTCTGCACTTAAAGTTGTCCTGGGAGATCGTAGACATCCCCAACCTTAATTCACCAGACACCGTCGCCGGGATTCGAACCCACGACTTCATGGACTCATGGGGTTGAAGTCGAACGGTCTTAACCACTCGGCCCTACCGTCCGTCAAATTTTGGATGATACCCATAGAGTAAAGCTGTGGAATATGCAAAAACAAACAACAACAACCACAACCACAACAACAACAGCAACGACAATAAGGACGACGACAAAAAAGGAAAAAAATAAGTCTAGGAGTATAGCATGAGGCTGAACAAAGCTCTCTCTCTCTCTCTCTCTTCTCTCTCTCTCTCTCTCTCTCTCTCTCTCTCTCTCTCTCTCTCTCTCTCTCTCCTCTCTCTCTCTCTCTCAATGGCAATGCGGCGACAACCCTTTAACATTCAGAATGACAGGTCTCCCTAGGGTCGTGCCGCTTCTGGGAAAGATCACGTCCTAAAATAAAAACTGGAGACAGAGGCAAGGAAAAAAATGAGACACTGAACTGAAAGAAAAAAAATTTTGAAAAAGAGATACAACAAAGAAAAAAAAAGCAAAAGAAGGGACAGAGAAGAGAGTTAGAGGGAAGGGGGTGGGCAGACAGGATACAGTTTATTTATGCATTTATTCCTTTATTTATTTATTAGTTATACCACTTTATGTCACAGCAGATTTTCTCTGCCTGAAATTCGGGCTACTCTCCCTGGGGAGAGCGCGTCGCCACAAGTGTAGCGCTACCCATCGTTTTTTTGTTTGTTTGTTTGTTTTTCCTGTCTGCAACTGTATTTGCTTTCCTATTAGATTAGCTTTTTTCTTCAGAATTTTTGCCAGGGACAACCTTCTTGTTGCCATGGGTTCTTTTACGTACGCTAAATAATTATGTGTAACACACAGAACCTCGGTTAATCGTCTCATTCGAAAGACTAGCACCCAGACCACCACTCATAGTCTAATGGATGGGGAGGGGGTAGAGTTTGGGGCCCAAATGGGATACCTTGAGCTGTAGAATTCGTTTTATTCTCCATCCGTATTTTACGAATTGATAACATTCAAAAGACTTCGCAACTTGCAGTTGCTATTGCTAGTTGCTGTTTCAACATTGTTGCTAGAAGCCACGAGATGTATTTATCAGATATCAAAAGTAATATGATTTTTTTAAGATGAAGTCCGAGGTGTTTTTTCCTTTAAAATGTCATAACGCAGCTATTGTTAGCCCCAATAGTTTTGTAACCGAATCACTCAGTAATTTTTTTTTTTAGATGAAGTCCGAAATGGGGTTTTTTTCCTGTAAAATTCATAACGTTAATATTGTAACACCAATGGTTTGATAACCGAATCACTCGCTTTGCCACTAAGAAATATGTGCGGTTCCAGACTGGTCTGGACCTGGTTGTTTCTTCCCCGTTCTGTGAGAGCTGCAGGGTGCCAATGGTCAACACGCTTAGCCTTTGGATGAAGAGACAAACTGGGGCTTAGGTGCTCTGCAACCTTTATACCAAGGACATGTTCGAGGACCTTTGGCAAAAAGAAAGTCGTCTTTACCCAGTTTCTGTGCTAAAAACCCCACTTTCATAAGAACTGAAAACATTTTTTTTCCAAAACATCCACATGAAAACAAACAACACCAGTACCGTTATTTCTGTAAAAATGTGTCTACCTCCACAGATGACTAGGGGATAGTGTGGTGGTTGTGGGGAGTGAGGAAGGGGGGGGGGGGCGAATGGTGTTTAGACCGAATTTTACACAATGAAATCTTCGCTGAGTAGAAGACATAACACAATAATGCCGATGAGGAGGTTTTGACATTTTCATTTCTTAGAAAAGTTTGCTGGAAGAATTCAGATGTCTGCGGACAGGCGGCGGTGTTGCGACATCTTACCGTTTGGAAGACAACGGTGACAACACGCGTCTGAAGCTTCCTTGACAACAATGTTTCTAAAATAAAAAAATAATAATAACAAAAAAAATTTAATATATATATGTATATATAACCTAGATCTGACTGTAAAGTACACTGACAGAGACAGACAGACTGGCGGACAAACTGGCTGACGGACATACAGACACACACAGAAAAAGACGATGTACGCAGTTGTACAGATAAGGTCATGCTCCTTGTGAAGACGCTGTGCTAGCTGTTTCTTACGGCAAAGATCGAGATGATGATGATGATGATGATGATGGTGATGATGATGATGATGATGATGATGGTGGTGTGTGGTGGTGGTGGTGGTGGTGGTGGTGGTGGTGGTGGTGTGGTGGTGATGTAAAAACAATCAAAATCAGAATG
>CM060316.1:44145379-44147879 GCA_030674155.1 Stramonita haemastoma | reverse complement strand
TGGGTGGTTGTGGATGCATCCATGCATGGATAGATGGACGGATAGATGGATGGATGTTTGGATAGATGGATCGATCGATCGATTTATATCGATCTTTTCTTTTGTTCTCTGCTTCAAGGTCTACCAAAGGTGAGTTTTTGCGCATGCAACCCCCCCCCCCCCCCCCCCCCCCCCCCCCCCCTCCACACTACCACCACCATTTAGGTAGCCGTATTTCGACTTCGTCGATGGCGTCTAAACACACCTGTGCACATACTTTTCTGAATACTGTCACCTGTTTCTACCAGCAAGAAATGGCCTACTTTTCCGAAAGGCAGAACGGGTTTTTAACGTGCACGCAAGCTGTTCTGCGTGCACTCGCACACGAGGCCTCAGCTTATATTTAGTGCAAATATTTTCGATATGTAGGCCTATCCCTTTTTTGTTGAGTTTGTTTGATATATGTGCAATCTGAAGGATATCCTCTCTCTCTCTCTCTCTCTCTCTCTCTCTTCCTCTCTCTCTCTCTCTCTCTCTCTCTCTCTCCTCTCCTCTCTCTCTCTCTCTCTCTCTCTCTCTCTCTCTCTCTCTCCTCTCTCTCTCTCTCTCTCTCTCTCTCTCTCTCACTCTGTGTCTCAGAAGTGACTGCATTTTAGACATTTGAAACTATGATATGTGTCTGTATGTGTGTGTAAATCTGGTGTGTGTGTGTGGTGTGTGATGTGAGTGTGTGTGTAGTGTGAGAGTGTTTTTATTTTTTTTTTTATTTCTGTGAAATTCTGTGTATGAACGTATTCTATTAATGCAAATTATATATGTTACAGTTGATTTTGTTTGAAATCCTCATGCCCCAAGAGGGATCAAAGGCGAATTAAACCTTGAATCTTGAATCTTGTGTGTGTGTGTGTGTGTGTGTGTGTGTGTGTGTGTGGTGTGTGTGTGTGTGTGTGATGTGTGTGATGTGTGAATGTGTAATGTGTGTGTGTGATGTGTGAAGTGTGTGTGTGTGTGGCATACCTTCACGTTTGAACAGCAACAACAACACTAAGAAGCTGCAGTATGACAACGCCATCAAGGGAAAGTCTGAATCTACCCCATACAGCCACACAGACTGACTGACTGACTGGCTTGTATGATAGTGTCTTCACCATTTTCATTTTATTTCCCTTCCCTTCATTCTCACTTCCTGGCTGACTTGTTAAACTGACCGATTAACTGACCGTTGGTTTTTTGTTTTGTTGTTTTTCGTTGTTGTTGTTTTGTTGGGTTTTTTTTTTTTATAAGGTTCCTGCCTTCTCTCACGTGCTAATCCCGTCTCTTGTTTTCGGTTTTGGATGCGGATATTTTTTGTTTGGTTGGGTGGGTGGGTGGGGTTTTCTTTATTTTGCCTGATTAAACGGTCGCACCCTTCGGGCGATTCATACGAAGACTGTTCCGTCAGTGCCAGCGTGGGAAGACGGTTTGCGGCATCTATATTATTAGACAATTTCATCAATTCATAACCAGTTCCGCAGTTGCTGACTCTGTGCAGGGTAGGTGGTATCACTTGATGTTCTGACAGCTAGCCTCATGTGTGTGTGTGTGTGTGTGTGTGTGTGTGTGTGTTGTGTGTGTGTGTGGTGTGTGTGTGTGTGTGTGTGTGTTGTATCTCTGTGCTGTTCTCCTTACCCATTTTTTTAAATGAAGGAATCGGCTTCTCTGTCTGCCTGTCTGTATTGTCTGCTTGTTGTTCTGTCTGTCTGTCTGTCTGTCTGTTGTCTGCCTGCTTAGTGGGCTGTGGTTGTTTGTCTGTCTGTCTGCTTGTTGGCTGTCTGTCTGTTGTTTTTCTCTCATCACTCTCTCCTCTTCCTCTCTCGTCCTCTCTCTTCTGTTTTCCTCTCTCTGGCTACTCTCTTCTCTTCCTCTTCTCTCTCTCCTTCTCCTCTCCTCTCTCTCTCTCTCTCTCTCCTCTCTCTCTCTCTCTCTCTCTCTATCTATCTACTACCTATCTATCTATCTGTCTATATATCTATCTATCTCTCTCTCCTCTCTCTATCTCCATTTCTTCATCTATATAGCCAGAATAGGTATCACAGAGAGAGAGAGAGATAGATAGATAGATAGATAGATAGATAGATAGATAGATAGATAGATAGATAGATAGATAGATAGATAGATAGATAGATAGATAGATAGATAGAGACAGAGACAGAGACAGAGACAGAGAGAAAGAGCACGGTGGACCCAGATACGTTGTACCTGACTACAGCAGGAAGAGAGAGGAAGAAACAAGATGAACCTGTAGGTAGATTGACAGACACTCAACACCTAAACTATCTATTTTGTCATTTCTAACAATGGCCTTGCAGACACACAGTTAGCAGAGAGAATGACAAACACAGAGATACAGAGAATCATTTCTTTTCATTTCGTAATATTATGTATAGCCCCACCACGGACCACAAAAGCTCATTGTCACCCTAGTCAATTTCAGCAACTCCAAAAACATTCATCCCAAATTCAACATCAATACCATCCAGCC
>CM060316.1:44135379-44140379 GCA_030674155.1 Stramonita haemastoma | reverse complement strand
TCTTTTTTTTTCTCTCCACTGTTGTTCTCTCTCTCTCTCTCTCTCTCTCTCTCTCTCTCTCTCTCTCTCTCTCTCTCTCTCTCTCTCTCTCTCTCTCTCTCTCTCTCTCTCTCTCTCTCTCTCTCTCCAAAAGTTTATCTCTCTTTTTCTGAGGATGATGGAATAAGCACCTAAGTTAGGGGGGTTTTCACATTTAATTACTGTGTATTGATCTATATATATATATATATATATATATATATATATATATATATATATATATATATATATATATATTATGCTGTCTTGTAAGTTTTGTCATCTGTTCCCACCGGCACAAATGACTTACTCTTCCGAAAGGCGGAACAGGTTTTAACGTGTGAGGAGCAAGATGCTTAGCATGCATTCGCTCACACGGTTTATAGTTTCATCCGAGAGAGTGAGAAAGAGAGAGAGGGAGATGTAGAAATAAACACCAACAAACAATACGAAAGTTACAACACTTTGACCCTACCCCCCCCCCCCCCCCCCCAAAAAAAAGAGAGAAAAGAAACCCATACTTGTAAACATTTATGAAGAAGGCATCACTCTTGATTTCTAAGCTGATATGGGTTTTCCTGCCTCTCCCGATCACATTTATTTATTTATTCATTTATTCTTTTATATCAATGATAGTGCTTTTTTTACATCCAGCCCCAGTGTGTATACAGTTTTGTAGATCTTGTCATGTTCCCACCGGCACACATTGGCCTACTCTTACGAAAAATGGAACAGGACTTACGTGTGCGCAAGATGTTCTCGCACGCAGAGCCTCGGTTTATAGTCTCATCCGAAGACTTTTGGGGAGAGTGGAGTCGGTACTGATGTTAACTCCAAGGGGAAAATCCCCTCGAACGGGAATCGAACCTCGGTCGTCAAATTGCGAGGCAATGTTCTGGCCACTAGGCTATCCCGTACCCATACATCCAGGGTTAATGATACTTGCTTGGAGGACTGTGTCAGGGTTAGGTGCAGTGCCCTCTTATCTGTCGATGACAGTGCAGCACGATAACAGCGATGATAAGGATGAACGATGGCCGTGTGTTTTTTGCTGCTGCTGCCATTTCCATCTTGAAACTATGTAGCTCAAGGTTATACTAGCTAAGTTCAGTTTGGTTGGGGTGTTTTTGTTTTATTATTACTTTAGTTGTCTGCAGGCCTACTTGCCTTTCTTGTTAGAGGTGTGTGTGTGTGTGTGTGTGTGTGTGTGTGTGTGTGTGTGTGTGTGTGTGTGTGTGTGTGTGTGTGTGTGTGTGTGTGTGTGTGTGTGTGTGTAGTCTTCAGTTCAACTTCTTTCCACTTTAAGTGATACCAGGTGTGTGTGTGTGTGGTGTGTGTGTGTGTGTGTGTGTGTGTGTGTGTGTGTGTGTGTGTGTGTGTGTGTGTGTGTGTGTCTTCTCTCTCTCTCTCTCTCTCTCTCTCTCTCTCTCTCTCTCTCTCTCTCTCTCTCTCTCTCTCTCAGTTATAAGAAACATATGTTTTGCAGCTGTTATATGGAAACCATTAAGATCAAGGTCATCCGTTTTGATTGCATTTTATTTTTACTTTTATTGGCAGCCTTTCGTTGTTCTATAACTGGTTTGCCTTCGACAGTGATAGTGGAATGTCAAAATTGATTTTGATGTTGTTGTTGCTGCTGTTGCTGTTGTTCTTGTTGTTGACAGCCCTGAACTTATTTGATCCATGGTTTGCTTGATTTCATGCTTTATTTTTTAAATATATTACCTATAATAATAATAATGATAATATTATTATTATTATTATTGTTATTATTATTATTATTATTATTATTATTATTATTATTATTATTATTATTATTATTACTGTTGTTGTTGTTGTTGTTATTATTTTATTCTCTTATATTGAGGATAATAGAATAAGCACTCATGTGCTTTTTTACATCGAGTCCCCGTGTGTATGCAGCTTTTATAAATCCTGTCATCTGTTCCCACCAGCACACGATGGCCTACTCTTACGAAAAGCGGAACAGGATTTAACGTGCGCATGATGTTCTGCGTGCGTTCGCACACGGGGCCTCGGTTGAGAGAGAGGAGAGAGAGAGAGAGGAGAGAGAGAGAGAGAGAGAGAGAGAGAGAGAGAGAGAGAGAGAGAGAGAGAGAGAGGAGAGAGAGATACTGCAGATTGGCCCCTCCAGGTGGAGTGAGCTACACATCGTTCCACTGTAGTATTGGGGGGGGGGGGGGGGGGGGCGGGGTAGATGCTCATGTCCAGAAAGCAAGAAGTTGTGGGCTCGCTCGATCCCCGTTAACCCTTCATCTTTCCCCATCCACTTGATCCTGGGGGATGGTCTGTGTGCTAGTCTTTCAGATGATGCAGTAAACTGAGGTCCTGTGTTTAATACAAATTCCGCGCACGTAATGAGGAACTCTCAGCAACAAGAGGACTGTCCTTGGCAAAATTATGCAGAAAAAAAGTCACTCTGAAAGGAAAACAAATACACCCGCAAACAGAATTTGAGGACTTTTTTATGGATGGATGGTGCTGCTCTTGTGGCCATGCGCTCTCCCCATGAAGAGCAGCCCGAATTTCCCCACAGAGAAATCTGCCGGGACTGACAATGGTATACAATAACAGCATAGCACAATTCAATACACTGCACTACAGTACAGTTATAGAGGGTGAGAGTCCAATTCAGTCAGGGTGGGCAAGGACGTGCTACCCTACAACTCTTGCCAACAGGAAGTCATAAGCCAACAGGTTTGTTTGTTTGTTTTAATAACAGACCCCTACATCAACACTCCCGACAGCTGAGATGACTTTATCCTAACCCCCAAGCACCCCAGTCGAGGTCTTCATCAGTTCTGACCAATTATTCAGCTATTTGTGAAGGCCGATATGATCATATAATTATCCGCCATAATTTGCCTGCTCTTCCACCAAATGACAGCTCTAGGCCTAGTATAGGTGGGCTTTAGGCTAGAATCTGTGCGTCCACTCCAGGGTCTTACTTTATCGTTTCAGAGTGGAGAACTCTAAGGGAGATTACTTTCAATCAAACATAACTTCAATGGTGACTCTATCAAAGATTCTTTTATCATTATTATTATTATTATTATTTTATTATTATTCTTTTTTTATCGAGAATAATGGAATAAGCACTCATGTTCTTTTTTATATTCAGCCCCCGTGTGTATGCAGTTTTGTAAATCTTGTCATCTGTTCCCACGGCACACAATGGCCTACTCTTACGAAAATCGGAACAGAATGTAACGTGTGCGCAAGATGTTCTGCATGCGTTCGCACACGGGGCCTCGGTTTAGAGTCTCATCCGAAGGACTTTTGGGGAGGTGGAGTCAGCACTGATGTTAACTCCAGGGGAAAAATCCCCTCGAACGGGAATCGAACTTCAGTCGTCAAATTGCGAGCGCAATGCTCTGACCACTAGGCTATCCCGTCCCCAGGTAGCTGCACGAGTCAATGTGCCTTTGTGTGCCTGTGTGGGGGGGGGGGGGGGGGGGGGGCAAGCCGGACTATTCTGTTCCTATCCTATAAATAGATCTTTTTTTCTTTTTTTTTAAAAGGTTCGATATATAGATCTATCCTCACTGGGCCTATAATCTGATCAACACTGCAACAAGCAGAGGAACTTGTAAACAAGCCCATAATGGGATGTTACGTATCCCAAAAATAAACTTGATCGTCGAATGAATCGTAGCTAACATTGTACAGGTAAAGTGCACTCCCATCTGGAAACGACACAATTACAATGAACCATAACAAGGATCAAAACGGCTGTTTTTACACCTGTTGCTTATTCGGCTATTCCGATACCATCGGGGCCAAGGTCGCCTCGACAGTGTGTGTGGTGTGTGTGTGTGTGTGTGTTTTCAGTATGATTGTTGAGCGCATTTTTTGGATCGACAAATTGTCTAAAAAAAATTCCCCCCTCCCGACTTTTTTTTAAACTCCGGATCTAAGGGCCCGTGATTTAATGCCCAGGAAAAAAGTGTGTGTGTGTGTGTGTGTGTGTGTGTGTGTGTGTGTGTGTGTGTGTGTGTGTGTGTGTGTGTGTGTATGTGCGCGCGCGCGCGCGCGCCGCACGCGATTTAAGTGTTAATTCGAGGGGGAAAAAGTCTTCATTCGAGAAAAATGAATAAACATTCATGTGCGGATTGGGTTATTTTTCGTTGTTTTTTTTTTTTTACATCCGGTCCTCGTGAGCATGCAGTTTGGTAGGGTTTCTTTTTTCATCCTTTCCCATGTGTGGTGTGTGTGTGTGTGTGTGTGTGTGTTGTGTGTGTGTGGGAGAGAGAGAGAGAGAGAGAGAGAGAGAGAGAGAGAGAGAGAGAGAGAGAGAGAGGAGAGAGATGATGGAGGAGTGGTGGTGAGGGTGTGTGTGTGTGTGTGTGGTGTGTGGATGAGAGAGAGAGAGAGGTGTGTGTGTGTGTGTGTGTGTGTGTGTTTATTTGTTTATTCTTTTATATTCTTTATATCGAGGATAACAGAATAAGCAATCATGTGCTTTTTTTCATCCGGTCCCGTGTGTATGCAGTAGTAGTAGTAGGCTCCCATCAGTCTCGGAAGACTATGGGTTGCGCTTAGTCTTTTGAGCGCAAAGCCTGGGCAAGTATGTATGGAGGGCAAGCTGTTACCCATGCAGCATACCCCCCCTCTCCACGGCATGGATGATCCATTGGAAGGGAATGACCGATACGAATGGTTCAGTACGTCGCAGGAGCCACCAGAACGTTGCATATTATACTACAGCCCGAGCCGCTCTGGGACACCAACTCCCGATTTTTCTCAGGAATGGTGTCTAAACACGACACCTGTGTGTATGCTGGTTTGTTATAATTGTGTCATCCGCTCCTCTGTGTGTGTGTGTGTGTGTGTGTGTGTGTGTGTGTGTTGTGTGTGTGTGTGTGTGTGTACACCACACGTTTGTGTGCGTATACTCCATGCCTGCTAGTCTTTATGCAACCATGTCAACGCACGCATCATTGCGTGCGTGTAGTATATTT
>CM060316.1:44122879-44130379 GCA_030674155.1 Stramonita haemastoma | reverse complement strand
ATGGTTATTTCTAAGGATTTAAAGCATGGAGGAAAATTTTAAGTTTACAAGCTCACATGTTTGCCGACACACATACACATTCATATTCATCCATACATACATACATGCATACATACCTTCATACATGCATACATGTAACACATACATACATTCATACATGCACATACAAAATACATACTCACATACTCGCATGCAGTATATCTCAAAATTCCTTTTTTGTTGCTGTGTTCCTCAGCTAGAGCTCTGAGCTTCACCAATGGTGACCTTTTTGCATAATTATGTGACCATTTTTTCACCACAATTAAGGTAGCTGCATTACGACCTCAGAGATACAGTTGGGAACTGAACCTACCAATTTTGCCAGGACAGTCAGGAGGTACATACCAGCTCTTTTTGATTTTCAACTGTTATGGGTTCTTTTGATGTGCTTAAGTCCATAAGCACACAAGTTTGGCTGGTTTAGAATCTCCTCTGAAAGACTTCACATTCAGTTCAATTTTCCGGTCAAACTAGGATGAAAGGGCAAGGCTGGACATTGAACCCAAAACCTCACGGTTTACAAGAAAATATCTAAACAGTCCTCCCACCGTCTTTCTTAAAATTGCTTTTAAGACCAGACATCTTACTACAAATCTCCAAACAATATTTTACCACATCTGAGTACCCCCAAAATGTATTGCAAATGTCATCCTCTGTTACTGTATCAGATAAAAATCTCAAGAAATCAAATCATACAGGAATAAAACAACAATACATATCACAAAAATATTATTCAGCAGTCTTGTGGTCATGTTCACCAATGGCAAAGTCCATCTCTATCTAGAAGTAGTGGCCATCTTGGTGGTGGCTTGACCCCGCACTGATAAATTGCGAGTTCAATGCTCTAACTGTTAGGCTATTCCACCCCCTTTCTCTCCCCCAACATCTTAACATGTTTAAAAAGGGTTGTATCAACTTTCTGTACGTAATCTTTTGGTGATTTTTTTTTTTTTTTTTTTTTGGGGGGGGGGGGGGGGGGGGGGTCTGACCCTAATAGACAGGATATAGTAAAAAGCAGTGGAGAAAAGTCATCAGACTGTGAGGTAATCTCTGTTCACATTCCACTGAAATGGTTTTTACCTGTTCCTCAGCTAGAGCTCTGAGATTCACCAATGGTGTGATTTTGTATATGTGACCATTTTTGCCCACCATGAAGGTAGCTGCATTCTGACTTCAGAGAGGTATGCTAGGTATGTTCATATTTTTGTAACCTACCAAATGCTGACATGAATAACAGGATCTTTAGCATGCATATTTGATCTTCTGCATATGTATATACATGACAAGAAATAAGGCACTGGCAGTTCTGCACTTAAACTTGACCTGAGAGATCGTAAAAAATCCCCACCCTTAATTCACCAGACACCCCTGAGATTTGGACCCATGAGTTCATGGGGAGGTGGAACTGAAGTCAAACGGTTTTAACCACTCGGCTAGAGTGTCAAGTCATTCCACTGAATAATTTTAGTATTTCTGAGCAAACTTCCTTTATCTATCATTTTTACCCAATACTCCACTTCCTTGAAAGTCCTCTAGAAAAAGATCACTGAAAGAACCATACATGTAACACAACTGTTTCATCTTGGGCATGATTGTCAGCCTTGCACCTGACTCAAAGCAGCAGTGAAAACAACAGCAAAAAAAACAACAAAGCAATTATCCACAAGCAAAAGGCTTTTCTCTTGCATTATAAGAATATCACATAAAAATTCAACAAAGTACAAAGTGGTAAAAATATCGTTATTCCATAACAAATCTGTTCTCTACCATTAACAATATGTAAAAAAAAATATATATATATGCAACCAAATTGGAATGTGCTGGGTCAAATTGTGCTCCCTTGTCTTTAGAAGAATTCACTTGTCCATCCCCCCCCCCCCTTCCCCTTCAAATATCACAGATAAGTGGATATAAGATGAGTGTATGTAAAGTCTCACTTCAAAAGCACTTTACTGACTTCAATACAATATTCTACTGTCGTCTCATTTGATGTATGAAAAGAAAAAAGCCTCCCATTCTAAATAATGATGCCGCTCTCCCTTTTAAATACACTTTTCAAGGATAAGTAAAAACAGGAAAAAGTGCCCCAATTCAAATAAAAGGCATGCTCTTCTTTTTACACCTTTTTTCTTTAGGACGATGAACAGAGGAAATGAATACCTCTGTAACAAATACAGATGACACTCTCCCAATATCCTTATATCAGAATGGGTAAAAACACAAAAATAAACTCTATATCTTATTTCAAATAGGGGTAACATTCTTCTTTCATATTTTCTCCTATGACAAGTTAAAAGATAACAACAACAAAATTTTTAAAAGGCCCAGTTCAAATGCATATGATGCTCTCCCTTTACTTTCTTTTCTTAGGGCAGATGAAATAACATGAAGAGAAAATGCTTGTAGTTGGTCTTCATTTCAACATCTTTTCTCCAAAAAGTCATCTCAGACGGTGGGTGGAAGTAGGAAGAAGAAAATTTCTTCTTCTTTGGCGAGCGCTCAGACAGCAACTATCGTTATCTGTCATATGAGTGAAAATGTGTTGCGCTGCTGTAAACTGCCTGACAAGTCAGGCCCAGCACATCCAACTTCGGCATGAGAGAAAAAATCTTTTAAGTTTTTCTGGAAAAAAGGTGGGAGAATGGACCAAGAAGGCAGAAAATAGATGAGAAGGAGGTGACGAAAAGAAAACAAAAAGAGGGACAGAAAAGAGGGAATTCCTAGCACAGAATTTTCAGGAGGTTGGGATGCTATTTATACCGACAGACTCCCAGCATCCCCACAGAGAAAAGAAAATATCTGAGCAAAGCATCAGTTCCAATACAGAAAGTGTTCTCTCTTCATATTCTTTTCTTAAAGTCTTCAATGATCTCTCTCCACTGGCCGTCAGTCCAGTTGTTCAGCCGGTGTCTGCCCCTGAGGTCTGATCTGGCGTTGTGAGGAGCTGTGAACAGCACATGCTTCCAGGAGGGGGGATCCTGCGCACCTTCAACACACACACAAAACAACAACATACTGACTTTACGTTAAATAAAACTTTACAGAAGAGTGTATCGGGGTCATCTATGCTAAAATCAGTCTAAATAATAACTTCAAAAAAGAAACATCACTAAGATGTAGGTATGAAGAAAAAGGAAACAACCAAATGAAATTACAGGTGAGGGAACAACAACAAAAAATAGATTTCACTAAAGGAGAAGTTGAGAAGTTTTTGCAAGGACTTCTTTAAAACACTTGATTACCTGTGTGTATACTAGGTGTAAACAAAAGGAAAAGTCACACACACACACACACACACACACACACACACACACACACACACACACACCACACACACACACAAATACATACACACCATGCATGTTAAGATGCATCAGATTTGCAGCAAATAAAAATAGATCTTACAATACAATTAATTAATCCTATGACAATTATGGTGATGATGATGTTAACACCAATATAAATGGGGAAACGCACACACACACACACACACACACACACACACACACACACACACACTCAGGATCATACACATCACTGTATGCTGATGCTGTTTTCATGACTAGATTGCTATTCCTTCATCAAAATAATTCATATCAGTAACATGCCTCGTATTCTGGCTCTGTCGTCAATGAGGAGGTGTCCATGCACCATGGTTTTGTCTTTTGCCAAAATCAACTTGTGGATCCACTCTTCACCCAGATGATCATCCACCCATTTGAACTGCACACACCAACAGCACCTTACAGTTTACAAAGTTCTGATTTACAGTAACAATGAACACTTACTATCTCTCTGACAAAACCCCTTGGTTTTTACAATACCAGGTTGATTATAATATATATGAATAAAAAATATTTTTCAAAGTTTCTAACCTGTGTGTGTGTGTGTGTGTGTGTGTGTGTGTGTGTGTGTGTGTGTGTGTGTGTGTGTGTGTGTGTGTGTGTGTTTGCGTGCTTGCATGTGTGCGTGCGTGCGTGTGTGAAATTTTCAATGTCAAATTTGTATTTCCAGATGGTGCATTAACATAAATAAGCAACACATTTTTCTTTTTTTTTTCATTAAGCCATCCATCATGACTGACAGACAGACAGACAGACAGTCAGACAGACAGACAGACAGACAGACAGACAGACAGACAGACAGACAGACAGACAGACAGACAGACAGACAGACAGACAGACAGACAGACAGACAGAGGCTTTCTGTGTTTTTTTTAAATTCTTTTATTTCATGGATAATGGAACAAGCACTCATGTGCTTTTATACATCCAGCACAGAGTGAGTGAGTCAGTGAGTGAGTCAGTGATGAGGTCAGTGAGTGAGTCAGTGAGTGAGTGAGACAGACAGACAGACAGACAGAGACAGAGAGAATCCCTTTTGTGTGTATACTCATGCAGGAGGTACACTAATGCGACTATGCAAAGTAAAAATCATGTCATATTTTATGTCAATATTCAGCGAGTTACTGAAACACAAACAAAGTGAGCATGCACAACTTCTGTACAGTATGAATACTGATGGAAAATTAAAGGACCTTTTTTCTGGATGCTAAATAAACTGTTCACAAAACAAAACAAAAAATTACACGCAAGTTGTGCACGTTTACTTTTTTTTTAATCTTACTCCTCTTCTGTGATGGTCCCACCAGCTGTTTCCATGCTACTCATTACAATCTCTCTGCCCCAGTCATACATCCAGGCTCATTAAGTCACATCCCTATTGTTGGGAGTCTATGGGGATTTATCAATGTTAGACCACCACAGGGTCACTAACCAGAAGGGCCCTGCACAGATGTTTGGACACTTTAATAGTGTTCAGTGCACAAAACAATCTTTACCTCAAGGACTTTTTTTGCTGAACTGAACTGAAATGACAAAACTGAGTATGATTGTAGGGGTGTATGGGGTGCTTAAGGAGAGGTGGTACCTTTGTAAACCTGGCAGTAGCATCCCTCGGGATGGACGGGAGCACTGGTCCTCACTTGGCACTCAATTCTCACTTCTGGGTCCGGGTCCTTAACCCACCCACACCCCGGTAACCGCTTCTACTGGCGGGCGAAACGTTGTGAGGGGCTGGTGCGTTCTTACCCACCAGTAGGAGTCTTGGAGAGGAGATGGGCGCCACCAAGCTTCCTCAAGCCCACTGAAAGGACATGATGAGAAAAACAAAACAGAAAGACATGCCGGATCGGTCGAGGCCCGGATCAACAACGACCGCGCTACCCACTGCAAGCCTCCAGGGTGGGAGTGACAAGTGTGCTACTGGGGCAGAACCAAGTCTAAAGCTTCCAGCTAAAGGGGCAACCATTGGTACATGGAATGTAAGGACTCTGTACCAAACAGGAAGAGTACAGGAACTTACACATGAATTACAGAGGTATAAATGGGACATCATAGGGCTTGCGGAAGTCAGATGGATTGGCTTCGGAGAAACAACCACGCAAGACGGCCACAAAATATGGTACAGCGGAGAAGAGAAACTACATCAACATGGAGTAGGCTTTATTGTCAGGAAAGAGATTGTGTCAAGCATCATCAGCTGCACACCAATATCCAGCAGACTCATCTCCATCAGAGTTTCTGCAAAACCCCAGAATCTCACCATCATCCAAGTGTATGCTCCAACATCTGACTATGATGATGACCAGATAGAAGAATTCTATGAAGAACTTGAAAACGTCATCTCCAAAACGCCCCAAAAAGACATCCTTATTGTGGAAGGCGACTGGAATGCTAAGGTGGGACCTGATGCCTATGACACCTGGGCAGGAACCACAGGACGATTTGGACTGGGAGAAACAAATGACAGAGGACAGCGGCTGCTGGAATTCGCAAAGAAGCACAAACTAACTTTGGCTAACACACTCCACCCTCACAAGCCATCCAGAACATCAACCTGGCACTCACCAAATGGTCTGATTCATAATCAAATTGATTACATTCTGTCACCCCAAAGATTCAAATCCAGCATAAACAAGGCAAACACAAGAACATTCCCAGGAGCTGACATTGGCAGTGACCACGACCTTGTACTTACCACCATCAGGCTGAAACTGAAAGCAAAACACCAGCCAAAAAGCCCACGCATAAGATTCGACCTGGAAAAACTCAAAGACCCAACAGTGGTTGAGATCTTCCAAGCCAACATTGGAGGAAAGTTCGCCGCACTCACAGCCATCAACAATGATGTGGACACACTGGCCAACAACATCAAAGAAGTGCTAACGACAGCAGCAGAAGAAACATTAGGAAGAAGCAGAACAAAGAAACAACCCTGGGTGACAAATGAGGTTCTTGACCTCTGCGACAAAAGAAGAGAACTTAAGAAACAAAAGTTCACAAGTCAAGAAGCTTACAAGAAGTACATGGATAGCCACAGAGAAGTGAGGGAAAAGATGAGAGAAGCCAAAGAAGCGTGGATAGAAGAACAATGCAACAACATCGAAGCTGGAATGGCCAAGGGAAACAGCAAAACAGCTTACGACACTTTGAAAGCACTAACGAAAACCACACAGCCTAAAGCCTCTGTTATTGAAGACAAAGAAGGAAATCTTTTAACAGAAAACAATGCCATCCTCCAACGCTGGACAGAATACTGTGAGGGATTGTATAACTACCCACTACGCCCAGATACCAACATAGTTTCTGACAAACCCCCTGAACACCAAGATAAAGACCCACCAATACTAAGGTGTGAAGTAGATGCAGCTATTAAACAATTGAAGAAGGGGAAGTCCCCTGAATCGATAACATCCCAGCTGAACTCATAAAAAATGGAGGGAATGAAACAGCAAGGCGATTCACAGAACTTTGTCAGAAGATCCACGACACCAAAGAATGGCCAAAAGAATGGACACAGTCTCTTGTAATACCCCTGCCAAAGAAAGGAAACTTTAAGCTATGCCAGAACTACAGAACCATCAGTCTCATAAGTCATCCTAGCAAGATCATGCTGCAGGTAGTCCTCAACAGACTGAAAAAACAAGCGGAAAAACTCCTGGCAGAAGAACAAGCGGGCTTTAGACCAAAACGCAGCACAATGGAAAAAATTTTCAATCTGAGAATTCTGATAGAGAAGCATCTCCAACACCAAAAAGACTTGTACCACAATTTCATAGATTTCAAAAAGGCCTTTGACAGGGTATGGCATGACGGCCTCTGGCAAGTACTCAGGCATTTCAACATTGACAGCTGCCTAATTGAAGTCATCAAGGCTCTGTACGAGAACACAAGAAGTGCAGTTTTCATGAACAACCACGTGGGCGAGTTCTTCAAGACCACAGTTGGGGTTCGCCAGGGCTGCCTTCTCTCACCTGTACTCTTCAACCTGTTCCTCGAAAACATCATGACAGAGACACTGCAAAACCACCACACTTCCATCTCCATTGGTGGAAGACCCCTTTGCAACCTCAGATTTGCAGATGACATTGACCTCATGGGCAGCAGCAAACAAGAACTG
>CM060316.1:44050379-44117879 GCA_030674155.1 Stramonita haemastoma | reverse complement strand
AAAGATCTTTCAGAAAGTAATAAGCCTAGGCAAGAAAGCTTACTCTCACAGAAGTGGCAGTCACTCTCTCTCTCTCTCTCTCTCTCTCTCTCTCTCTCTCTCTCTCTCTCTCTCTCTCTCTCTCTCTCTCTCTCTCTCTCACACACACACACACACACACACACACACTCACATACACACACTCACACACACACACACACACACACACACACACACACACACACACACACACACACAGTGAGGCACACACACACACACACACAGACATATATAATATAGAGTGGTACACACACACACACACTCGCACATACATACACACACACACACAGGGTTCGCGCTAGGATTTTTTAAAACTGGTACTGCGAGTTGCCATTTCAGAGATATCTTGACCAGCTCCCCCAAAATCGGTCCCCAGAAAATAAAATCCGGTACCTACTGTGAACAAAACGAAACTATTCAGTGAGGGGGTGGGGGAGGGGGGGATTGTTCGGTAGCAAAACTAAATCTAAATTGAATGCAAATCTCTCAGACTTTGACTGCCGCGCTGCTGCCACTCGCTTCTTGGGCACGAAGCCACGCAGGAAATATGTTTTTTTTTCTAGCGCCTGTGTCACTGTCTGTGTCAGTCTGTTGTTTTGCATGGCATCATTGTGACTTATATTCTTCTTTCTTGTTTCTATGCTTAGCGCTCATCTAGATCTTTTGTTCGCTTTAGATTTAGTTTCCGACTCTTCTCTCTGAAAGCAACGCGCAAATTCATAGTCATAGACCCTCCGCTTTTCGTAAGAGCAGGCCATCGTGTGGGAACAGATGACATTTACAAAACTGCATACACACGGGGACTAAATGTAAAAAGCACAGGAGTGCTTATTCCATTATCCTCGCTATAAAAGATCGAAAGAATAAAGAATAAATAAATCTAGGCCCCATTTACTCATTGTGAATGGAAGTCACTGTCATGCCGAGAAGAGCGCGAAGCTCTATTCTTTCACAGTAAAGCTTGCTGTTCTGCGTGCTAGGCTAATTAATGAGGCTGGCGCCAAAGATGTTCATAGGGGGTAGGAAGGGGTAGGTGCGTAAGCACAGTACAGGCGCATGACAGACTGTCAGAAAATGTCACTTCAGACTTTTTTTTTTGAGACGGAAATCTAATCGGTCACAGGCAAACAGAATCGGTACCGCGTACCGGCTGCTTCGAAAATTTCCGGTATTCCCTGTTTTAGTGTTTACAATCGGTAAAATACCGACAATTACCGGTTATCGCGAACCCTGCACACACACACACACACACACACACACACACACACACACACACACACACACACACACACACACACACACACACATTTGTATTTCAATTTGTAACATACCCATGTGGGAGCATCTATAGATGCTTGTCCATGCATGTGTGCGCACACTGCCATTTAAGCACACACAGTCACACACACACATACACAAGCACGCAAGCATGGATGCATGCATGCACATGTAGTAATATACACATACTTATGGAGTTTCAAATTCAGTTTACAAAGAATCTGGCATTGAAATTCAAAGGAAACCATAAGTCATAGTTTCACGAAAACCATTGATTACTCATTTTACTGATGTTGATAGGATTATTTCAAAGTCTTCTGTAAATATTATATTTTTAGGGTTTTTCTTTGGTTCAATGTTTGTTTAATGATCTAATATCACCAAGTATACTTTAAATTTAACTACAACTCATGGAGTCACTTTAAGTTTAACTCACAGACACACTTACACCAGTTACAATCACACACACACACACACACACACACACACACACACACACACACACACACACACACACACACACACACACACACACACACACACTCTTTCAGATGAGACTTTAAACCGAGGCCCCGTGTGCAAACGCACGCAGAACATCTTGCGCACACGTTAAATCCTGTTCCGCTTTTCGTAAGAGTAGGCCATCGTGTGCCGGTGGGAACAGATGACAATATTTACAAAACTGCATACACACGGGGACCGGATGAAAAAAAGCACATGATTGCTTATTCTGTTATCCTCGATATAAAAGAATAAATAAATAAATAAAATAAAACACACACACACACACACACACACACACACACACACACACACACACACACACACATTTGTCTCTAGTCTATCTCTAGTATTAGTATGACCTGCAGAAAATAAAATCTTGTAATTGTTATAGATCTCCATCCCTCCCTCCCTCCCTCCCTCTCTGCCTTCTCTCTTACCCACTGTTTTTTGCTTCCTTCACCATAGTAAAACAGTTTCATTGATTGATTGATTGATTGATTGATTGATTACAGATAGCTTTGCTTTAAGTTTAACTAAGCCCAAAGATAGTTTTGCTTTAAGTTTAACTAAGCCCAAAACAGACATAAACAAAAACTGTTTTGATTGAAAGGTAGTGTTGATAACTTGATATGCTTTGTTTTATTTATGTTTTAAGCGTTACATTTAAGCAGATATTCAGCAGGTTTAGTGCATTATGCTTAAAAAATCTCCTTCCGTATCAATTGGTTTTCCTTTGACTTTACCTATCACAGTATCAGGGATGTTGTTTTTCAAATATTTTGTGATGATCTCTATGATTGGGGGACCCCCTTGTCTCACTCTTTTCTTCCATGCCTGAGCTCTTTCTTCTTTTTAATAAAAGGTCACTTGTGGTTGTGCAGCATCCTACACCAATTTGGTGGAGGTTGTGAACAAGAGCATGGACACACTGGCCAAGAACCAAGCTCATCTAGACACCGCTCTGGCCACCCTCAACTACAGTGATCACTCGATTGGCGTCCTTGCACTTCTGTGAGTAAATGGATGAAACGGTGTATTTAGACATGTTCATATTTTAACTTAGTTGAATTGGTGTGAATACAGTAAATTACAAAACAGTTTCTGTGGATGCTTTGTAGTCTGTTCTATGGCCATTTTGATTTTTTGTGGGAATTTTTTCTTTTAACCAGCTTTTTCAGAGTCAAGTATCAGTTTATCACTGACGAAATTGTTTTGATTTGATTTGTCACAGGGTAATCAAAATCAGCGGAGCACATATTCAGGACTTTGAAACGCTGTTTGTTCAAGTACAAGAATTTGTAACCTCCTGCAGTGAGGAACAGATCAAGTTTGCAACAGACACTTGTAAGTGGAACAACATTTTATTCTGAAATCATTGTGGAACTGTGATGTCCTGACTATCTGTGTCTTTCTCTTCTGTCCTTTTTCGTCTGTCTCTCTGGCTCTCTCTTCCTCTGTCTCTCTCTGTGTCTGTCTCTGTCTGTGTGTCTGTCTGCATGTGTGCGTGCATGTATGCATGCGTGTGCGTGTGTGTGTGTGTGTGTGTGTGTGTCTCTCTCTCTCTCTCTCTCTCTCTCTCTCTCTCTCTCTCTCTCTCTCTCTCTCTCTCTCTCTCTCTCTCTCTCTTCTCTCTCTCTCTCTCTCTCTCTCTCTCACACACACACTCTCTCTCTCTATGCATTACTTGAGTTGTACACAACTGTTAACCTTCTTACAATTTTCTTGCAGATTTTATGTAATTGAATAGTTGAGGTATTAACAACTGCATTGAGTCTGATTGTGGTTGTATGTTTTCTATAAAAGTTACCCTGTTTGATTTATTCAGATGGAGGATGTGTGTGTGTGTGTGTGTGTGTGTGTGTGTGTGTGTGTGTGTGTGTGTGTTTTATTCTTTTATTTTTAGGACAATAGAATAAGTACACATACACTTTTTTAATTGTGTGTGTGTGTGTACCTTTTGTGTGTGTGTGTGTGTGTGTGTGTGTGTGTGTGTGTGTGTGTGTGTGTGTGTGTGTGTGTGTGTATGCGTGTGTGTGTGTGTCTGTGTCTGAGTCTGTGTGTGTAACCCAACATGTACAAAACTATTTTCAGTTGCTGAATTGTGTCACAAGTTCACATCACAGCTGACAGAGAGGAAACAGGTCAGTGTGTAATGTTTTCACACATTGTATTTAACAAAACTTTTGTTATGGTCTTGTCAGTTTACATAAACTTTAAAGGACAAAGGTTGTTCAGTGATGATGGGAGAAGGTTATCATAACTGTCAAAGATATCTTTGTCGTTTAAAAAAGACACTTTGAGCTTGACCATCCAGCACTGTTTTTAATATACCATTGATCATTTGGACAGTTCTTTTCAATGTATTTTTTATTTCATATTTTTGGTATGTGTTTAGTATATTTTTAAAAGACTTTAACACTGTGTATTTATTGAAATATGTGTATATATGTATATTTCAGGCTCAGCGAGGGATTGCAATTCTGTGTCAAGCAATCCGGAAGATCCAGACACATCCATCTCTGTTGACATCAATTCATGCAGATCTGTGTCAGGTAGGACTTGTTTCTGTAAATCTTGGGTTGTTTATAGCCTTCCTTAAGATGCTGCAATTTACTTTGTGTGATTTTTTCTCCATTGTTTAGAAAAACATGCTTTAAATAAAATTTGTCAGCAAAATTTGCTCTTATCACTCTCACCAGTTATGAACTCTATCAGACTTGATTCCCTTTTCAATCAGTTTTTTCCAGGGACAACCTCACCAAAATGGCACCCTTGAATTTTTCATTTAAAGCTCAAAAAATTCTCTGAATAGCTCTTGATTTTTACTTAGGAATGTGTATGATTTCCATCTCAAGTCATTGATACAAATTATGTATTTTCTCATTTTAATGGCAATGTCCTCTTCACAGGGAGATTAAAGAAACTAAACTTTATGTTGAGATATGTGCATCCACATTTACTTGAAATGTGTAACATCTTAAAATATTTTTAAAATTTAAAAAGTGAAGATTTTTTTTCATAATCTTTTTGTGTATTCATGCCGTGTTGCTGTCGAGCTTAAACAACAGTAAACTTCATTCATTCAAACACACATTCTCCCATTCTCTGTCTCTGTCTCTCTCTCTGTCTCTCTCTCTGTCTCTCTCTCTGTCTCTCTCTCTCTCTCCTCTCTCTCTCTCTCTCTCTCTCTCTCTCTCTCTCTCTCTCTCTCTCTCTCTCTCTCTCTCCTCTCTCTCATGTCATGCTGTGTTATGGCATGACATGCCAGAAACAAATACATACGCATACGTGCTTGCTTGCACACACATGTATACATGTATACTCACAGTTTCTCTTTCTGTTAGTATGTCCTACCCTATAATATTCTCACAAACAACATAGATGATGTTATAATAAATGATCAGAAATGTTGCCTTCTGTTTTGTACAGCTGTGTCTCCTAGCCAAGAATTTCAAGCCAGCTCTGCGCTTCCTGGATGTAGATGTAACAGAAATCAGCAGAGAGGTTTGTACAACTTTGCTCTTTAGTATCTTTGCCATGTCTTGGACTCTTCAGTGTCAGATGCTGACTATTCAGTATGAACTCTGAAGTTGTGTATTTATGCTTGCGTCTGTATGGCTGTATGTATGTGTGTGCTTATGATTTTCCTGTTTGCAAATTCAAAGACAAAAACAAATGCATGCATGTATACATGCACTCGTGTACATATGTATACACTGGCATGGATTCATGTACTCCAAAACACACACACACTCACGAACACTAACACACACACACTAACACAACACTAACACAAACACATTAACACACACACACTAACACACACACACTAACACACACACTTCAAACACACTCAAGCACAAACCCATTTGTAAACATATTCATATGTACACATAATAATGTTTAACATTTGTTGTGGCTGACTTTTTTGGGGGGGGATTTATATTATGCTGTGTAACTTGCCCCCCTCCTCTCTCTCTCTCTCTCTCTCTCTCTCTCTCTCTCTCTCTCTCTCTCTCTCGCTCTCTCGCTCTCTCTCTCTCTCCACCACCCCCCTCCCACTTTTACCATTTGGCAGAAAAAGGTTAGTTTGTGGTCTTCTAGTCATGCATGCATGTATAGCCTCTGAGCCACATGTTCCATTATTTTATATTGGGTTAGAGCTTGGAATAATGTGTATAGACTCTGTCAGGGTTCGCGATAACCGGTAATTGCCGGTATTTTACCGATTGTAAACAGGGAATACCGAAAATTTTCGAAGCAGCCGGTACCGCGTACCGATTCTGCTTGCCTGTGACCGATTAGATTTCCGTCTAAAAAAAAAAGTCTCAAGTGACATTTTCTGACAGTCAGTCATGCGCCTGTACTGTGCTTACCGCACCTACCCCTTCCTACCACCACCCCTTCCGACGAACATCTTTGGCGCCAGCATGATTAGCCTAGCACGCAGAACAGCAAGCTTTACTGTGAAAGAATAGAGCTTCGCGCTCTTCTCGGCATGACAGTAACTTCCATTCACAATGAGTAAATGGGGCCTAGATTTATCTATTCTTTATTCTTTTAATCTTTTATATCGAGGATAATGGAATAAGCACTCCTGTGCTTTTTTACATCCAGTCCCCATGTGTATGCAGTTTTGTAAATGTCATCTGTTCCCACCGGCACACGATGGCCTGTTCTTACGAAAAGCGAAAGCGGAGGGTCTTTGACTATGAATTTGCGCGTTGCTTTGAGAGAGAAGAGTCGAAAACAAAATCTAAATTGAACAAAAGATCTAGATGAGCGCTAAGCATAGAAACAAGAAAGAAGAATGCAAGTCTCACGAACGGTGCCATGCAAAACAACAGACTGACACAGACGGTGACACAGGCGCTAGAAAAAAAAATCATATTTCCTGCGTGGCTTCGTGCCAAGAAGCGAGTGGCAGCAGCACGGCAGTCAAAGTCTGAGAGATTTGCATTCAATTTAGATTTAGTTTTGCTGCTGAACAATTCCCCCCTCCCCCACCCCCTCACTGAATAGTTTCGTTTTGTTCACAGTACTACCGGATTTTATTTTCTGGGGACCGATTTTGGGAGAGTTGGTCAAGATATCTCTGAAATGGCAACTCACAGTACCGGTTTTAAAAAATCCTAGCGCGAACCCTGCTCTGTTTCAGAGTGGTCACTACGATGCCAGAGACTTCCTGAGTTATTTTTACTATGGTGGAATGATCTACACAGCGCTGAAAAACTACCACCGAGCTCTCTATTTCTTTGAGATGGTAAGTACATACATAGGATGAGCTTTGCATTTTTACAGTTTTGTCGTAACCAGTCAGTCCCACCTATCAATACAAAATAGTGTGGTGTGATGGGAACAGCTCTGAAACTAACTGAATCAGAAATATTTTCATCAGTGGTTCTTTGAAATGTTCTTTGAGATTTTTTTCTGCTTTAGCCTTAAAACCAGTTCTTTTATATATTTGAAGGTCTAGTTCAGTCATGCAAGAAAAATTACCACCAGCAAAGGTATTTCTCTAAGAGACAGAACCCTGTTCCTTGATGTCCTATTCAAAATGTTGGTTGTTGGGCATTCCACAGCTTAACAACTTGGGGGTCAATCAGTATATATATAAGCCTCACACATCGCATGATCTGGGAATCACTGTGAGACCATAAGTACATCATGGTGGAGAAGTTGACAAGTATGGCTGTTTTCAAGTACCTTGCAATGTAGGCAACCATACTCCTACTTCAAAGTCCTGATTTTTTATGTAGGCCTTTGCACTTTGCTTGCATTAATAATAAACAAAGCTTGTGGCCTGGGCCAAATATGGAATTGTTTTCACATTTTTGAAGAAAACAGCATGAATGAATGGGTAAAGTGAGTCATCTAGGCTGAAAACAGCATAAAGAGATATCTAGGCTGAAAGCAGCATGAAGAAATACGTGAGTCATCTAGACTGAAAACAGCTTAAAGAAATTAGTCAAGTGAGTCATCTAGGCTGAAAACAGCATAAAGAAATAAGTAAAGTAAGTCATCTTGGCTGAAAACTGTGAAGGAATGAGTAGTCATGTAGGCTGAAAACAGCATGAAGGAATGATTTAGTCATCCAGGCTGAAAACAGCATGAAGGAATGATTTAGTCATCCAGGCTGAAAACAGCATGAAGGAATGAGTAGTCATCCAGGCTGAAAACAGCATGAAGGAATGATTTAGTCATCCAGGCTGAAAACAGCATGAAGGAATGAGTAGTCATCCAGGCTGAAAACAGCATGAAGGAATGAGTAGTCATCCAGGCTGAAAACAGCATGAAGGAATGATATAGTCATCCAGGCTGAAAACAGCATGAAGGAATGATTTAGTCATCCAGGCTGAAAACAGCATGAAGGAATGAGTAGTCATCCAGGCTGAAAACAGCATGAAGGAATGAGTAGTCATCCAGGCTGAAAACAGCATGAAGGAATGAGTAGTCATCCAGGCTGAAAACAGCAGGAAGGAATGAGTAGTCATCTAGGCTGAAAAACAGCATGAAGGAATGAGTAGTCATCCAGGCTAAAAACAGCAGGAAGGAATGAGTAGTCATCCAGGCTGAAAACAGCATGAAGGACCAAGTAAAGACGCCTCATGACCTGACCCTCTCTGCCTGCCAGGCGGTGACCACGCCCAGCATGGCCGTGAGCCACATCACCATGGAGGCCTACAAGAAGTTCATCCTGGTGGCCCTGATCGTCCAGGGCAAGATCCCCCTGCTGCCCAAGTACACCTCCCAGGTGGTGCCTCGCTACATCAAGCCCCTCTGCCAAGCCTACCTGGACCTGGCCACTGCCTACCTGTCCAACAACCCAGCCGACGTTCGAGCCGCCATGAACAAGCACATGGATACTTTTGCCAGGGTCAGTGTTGACTGTTACCTCCCCCATCCGCCCCCCCCACCCCCCAAACCTCTTTTGTATTTTGAACAGGTGAAGATTCTTTTCCCTTTGACCAAAGCGAAATGTGTATGTATGTGTCTATGTATGTATTTGACACAGAGAGAGAGAGAGAGAGAGAGAGAGAGAGAGAGAGAGAGAGAGAGAGGTGTGTGTGTGTGTGTGGTGTGTGTGTGTGTGTGTGTGTGGGTGTGTGTGTGGTGTGTGTAGTGTGTGAGAGAGAGGAGAGAGAGAGAGAGAAAAAAAAAAAGAGAGAAAAGGGAGGGGGAGAGAGAGAGAGAGAGAGAAGGGGGGGGGGACAAAGAAGTGGGTGCGAGTATACATGTATAACTTAACATTAAAACTATGGGATTGCTGTCTTTTTGACTATAAAAAAAATGCCTTTGTTCAAACAGGATACCAATGTTGGTTTAGTGAAGCAGTGTGAAACAGCCATGTTCAAGAAAAACATCCAGAGATTAACAAAGGTAAACTCTGTGTGTGTGTGTGTGTGTGTGTGTGTGTGTTTTGGGAGGGGGGAGGCATCTGGGTGTGTTATGTGCATTGCTCATTTATGGTGGATTTTTTACATAAAATGTAGCAGTCCAAAATTTTGCTTTTTGGTACAGATTCAGGAGATATAAAAAATGCAATGTTTACAGGCTTTTTTACCCAAACACATCCAAGCCACATTCATGTCAGTGTTGATTTAGAAAGCATATACATGCACAGTTTTCTGATTTAATCACTTCATACATTTAACTTTACTTCTTCATATCTTCTGATTTCTCTGTAATGAAATATATACAGTTTTAAAATTGCCATTTTCATACAGTTTTAAAATTAATTTATGCACCAATTTTGTCAAGGGAGCTTATCATCACAGGAGATTTAGAGAGAGATGGCCTGTGTTAGGTAATTGGAAATTGAGCTCGTACCTTTCAGGGTTCGCGATAACCGGTAATTGTCGGTATTTTACCGATTGTAAACAGGGAATACCGAAAATTTTCGAAGCAGCCAGTACCGCGTACCGATTCTGTTTGCCTGTGACCGATTAGATTTCCGTCTAAAAAAAAAAAGTCAGAAGTGACATTTTCTGACTGTCTGTCATGCGCCTGTACTGTGCTTACGCACCTACCCCTTTCCACCCCCTTCCGACGATCTTTGGCGCCAGCCTCATTATTAGCCTAGCACGCAGAACAGCAAGCTTTACTGTGAAAGAACAGAGCTTCGCGCTCTTCTCGGCATGACAGTAACTTCCATTCACAATGAGTAAATGGGGCCTAGATTGATTTATTCTTTATTCTTTTAATTTTTCATATCGAGGATAATGGAATAAGCACTCCTGTGCTTTTTTTTTACATCCAGTCCCCATGTGTATGCAGTTTTGTAAATGTCATCTGTTCCCACCGGCACACGATGGCCTACTCTAACGAAGCGACGGAGGGTCTATGACTATGAATTTGCCCGTTGCTTTGACTCTTGATAGAGAAGAGTCGTAAACAAAATCTATATTGAACGAAAGATCTAGATGAGCGCTAAGCATAGAAACAAGAAAGAAGAATATAGGCCTAAGTCACACGAATGATGTCGTACAAAACAACAGACTGACACTGACAGTGGCACAGGCGCTAGAAAAAAATCCTATTTCCTGCGTGGCTTCATGCCCAAGAAGCGAGTGGCAGCAGCACGGCAGTCAAAGTCTCTGGGAGATTTGCATTCAATTTAGATTTAGTTTTGCTGCCGAACAAAACCCCTCCCCCACCCCCTCACGGAATAGTTTCGTTTTGTTCACAGTATGTACCGGATTTTATTTTCTGGGGACCGATTTTGGGGGAGTTGGTCAAGATATCTCTGAAATGGCAACTCCCAGTACCGGTTTTAAAAAATCCTAGCGCGAACCCTGCCTTTATAAAAGTGGAAGACACAGTGCTCTCCATACCATGTGCAATGCTGGCATTCCCCAAGTTGCAGTATTTTAGCTGGAGACATTCATGCCTATTTGCTTCTATTCATTTTTCAATTTTGGCCTGTTTTTCAGCAAAGAATATCTTTGTGCTTTTTGTGCAGACATTCCTCACGTTATCACTGACAGACATGGCTAACAGAGTACAGCTGCCTAATCCAAGAGAGGCAGAGAAATATGTCTTGCATATGGTGAGCATTTTCATGTCATGGACATTGGATTGTCAAGCAGTTTTGGCTGTAATGTGTGTAGACAGTGTCTCATTATTTTGCTGTGATTGTATGACTGTGATGTAATGCTTTAGTCATAACGATCTTTTTAAAAATGGGTAAAAGACGTGACAGACTCAATGGATTATCGTTCTAGAGGTTACACACCTGCCTAGAAAGCAAAAAGTCCAGGTTTGAAGTGTGTGGTAGTTCAAATCCAGTTAGTGCCTAAACTTCCCCTTTTCACTAGTACTGTGAGGTCCCCTGTGCAATACTCATTAAGTACACGTAAAAGAACCCATGGCCACAAAAGAGTTGTCCCTAGCAAAATTCAGTTAAAATTTTTTTTTAAAGCCACTCTGATAGGAAATCACATACATATGCAGACAGGCAAAGAAAAGAAAAAAGGTGGTGCTGCTCTTGTGGCGACGCGCTCTTTCTGGAGAGAGCAGCCCAGATTTCACGCCGAGAAATCTTCTGTAACTGAAAGTGTTATACAATACAGTACAGTACAGTACAATCCCAGCTTTGCTGATGTTTGAAAAACATGTTATAAAGTGCAGATACAATCCCAGCTTTGCTGACATTTGTAAAACACATGCAATAAACTACAGATACAATCCCAGCTTTGCTAATGTTTGAAAAACATGTGTGATAAACTGCAGATACAATCCCAGCTTTGCTGACATTTGAAAAATGTGTGCAATAAACTGCAGATACAATCCCAGCTTTGCTGATGTTTGAAAAACATGTGGTATAAACTGCAGATACAATCCCAGCTTTGCTGATGTTTGAAAAACATGTGCTATAAACTGCAGATACAATCCCAGGTTTGCTGACGTTTGAAAAACTGTGTGTGTAAACTGCAGATTGAAGATGGGGAGAATTTTCGCCACCATCAACCAGAAGGATGGCATGGTTTCGTTTCCACGACAACCCAGAGAAGTACAACAGTGCTTCCCATGCTTTTGGAACTGGATAAAGAGGTTGGTTTGTCATGAAGAGGGGGAGGGGGTGCTGGATGGCTGATTGTTTCTGGTGGGTATCTTAAGGGGTTTTTTGTTTATTTGTTTTTTTGTTGTCTTATTAACTGAAGGTTCAAAGCACTAATTTAAATGATTACTGGTAAACAAGTTCATATCAGTACTTATAAGTAAATATACACAAGAAGAAACCTAAAGAGATAGATAGAGAAATACATAGATAGATAGATATGTATGTGTGTATCCATTCATCATTATTCAGTTTCCATTATGAATATATATATATATATATATATATATATATATATATATATATATATATATATATACACACACACACACACACCACATATATATTAGGAAAGTCAAGTTCACAAGATAGCAGCTCCATTAGTAACTGCCACTTAAACATGTAGCCGCCGCTGTAGTCTAGTGGTTAGGGCGTTGGACTCGTAATCTAAAGGTTGCGGGTTCGATCCCACTTTCGGCTATGCGTTGTTCCCTTGGAAAAGGGACTTCACGCTATTTTCTCACCCCACCCAGGTGTAAAAGGGTACCAACCTTGTGTTGGGGTTAACCCTGCGATAGATGGCGTCCTATCCAGGGGGAGTCTATGACTCTCAGTCGCTTAACGCCACAGAAACGGATAAGCACCGGCTGATGAGCCTTAGGCTCGAGACAGACTTTAACTCAACTTTTAACTTAAACATGTATGAAGTATTACCATGGGCAGAAGTCAACAAAATCCAGACTGTTAATATTCTGTTATTAGCCTGTTCTTCAGAGGGTTTTTTGTATTCAGTTAAGTAGTCAAAGTTTGGACATGATTCAACTTTGTTTTTTTGCCTCTGAAATGT
This sequence comes from Stramonita haemastoma, assembly GCA_030674155.1. Classification (NCBI taxonomy): domain Eukaryota; kingdom Metazoa; phylum Mollusca; class Gastropoda; order Neogastropoda; family Muricidae; genus Stramonita; species Stramonita haemastoma. The sequence continues at coordinate 44,105,151 of CM060316.1, read as the reverse complement.
ATTCAACACTTATCACGAGACAAGAGGTAATTGTTTCATTGTAAACTGATTTTTTAACATAGTTTTGAAAAAGAGTATTGATGCTGAGCCTGTGTGTATATATGTTTGATAAGTGTGGTTGCATCGTTGTAGAAGACCATCGGTCTTCATCAGAAATAAATCATCGGGAAATTTGGATGAAAGTTAACAATTTCATACTTTTTTTTTTCAAACTCTGTTCAATTAGTTCTTTGGCAATAGTTAAAGAAGAAGGGGACGGGTGAATGACAATTTAGTTCAAAATCAATAACATTTCAATCATTGTCTCTCTCTCTTGTTTTGCCTACTGTTCCTGACTTTTGGTTTGATATAACTCAAATGATGTGCGTCTCTCCACAGATGCAGAAGTGTATCAAAATGGATGAAAAATTAAAAGAAATGGACCGGGAAATTGCTGTCAATCCTCAATATGTGCAGAAGGTAAGAAAAGACTACTCAGTGTAGCTCTCTATCTCTTCTGTCTCTCTGTCTATGTCTCTGAATCTCTGTCTCTCTCTCTTCCTCTCAAGCATGAGAATTTTCTACAGAGGCAATGCAGAGGGCAACACTGCTGGCCTTAAGATAAATGCCAAATAGACCAATGTGATACCCATTAATGGTACCGTCATCCATCAGGTTTTCAAAGTCAATTAAACATATCCGGAATATGTTCAAAATTTCAAATGTTTAGGCTCTGTAAAAGAGAGTAAATGCTTCTGTCTACAAGACATCAAAGCTGAAGTCAGTATGACCTAGCAAAATGTGATCCTGTTTCAATTAACATTTGGAAAGACAGAGGCATACATAAATATCACAAAATTGTCTAAACACTGCTGTTTTGCTGAATGGGTCAGAAGCCTGGACACTACAAAAATTGGAAAGAGACAAACATAAGTCAAAATGTGGTTCTACAGGCAACTTCTAAGAATCAAATAGAGGAACAAATGAAAACATTCTTCATGAACTCTCAGTGCAAAGACAAATCTTTGGCTGATGTTGATAAGTGCTGACTAAGATATGTTGGTCACGCAAACAAAAACACAGACAAGTAAGGTCAAGAGCAGAAGGAAAAGAGGCAGACTACCAACATCCTGCATTGCCAACATCACTGAAATTAGTGGTCAGGGAGGGCTACTGAAGAATGTAAAATTCTGCAGAGAGAGATGGAAAACCCTGGTGGCATTGCGCTGAGCTCGTACCAGTGACAGTGGCGATAGAGGCAGTTTAGTTTTTGAGTAGATTGCACAAAAGTTTGTTCTTTCTAGAAAGATATCCATGGTTGTAGGAGAGGAGGTATGGTGTTTTTTGTTTCCACCAGGGGACCCAGGTGTCTTTCTCATCTTACTGCTTCTCTACTTGTGTGCATGTGTGTGTGTGTGTGTGTGTGTGATGACTAAGTTGTATGCCTGACTCGCATTGTGTTAAGTATTAATCTCAACAAATGCCCTTACAATGGAACACAAAGTAAAACTGTTTTAAAGTGTTTGCAGGAATCGCAAAGCGGAAGTAACATTGAGCGAAATTACGACATGTCAAAGTTAACAGGAGAGTATTTGGTGTGTTGATTCAGCCAGCTTCTATGGTCAGTTTGACTTTGTGCAGATGAGTGGCATTCACGACGAGGACATGCCTGCATCCACAAGCAAGGGCCAGTCGTTTTGATGTTGTTGTTTTTCTTTTCTTTCCCCTTTGAAGATGCTTTCTTATAACCTGCCATTGTTTGTTTTGTATGTTAATTAACAATTTCATGAAACGGGATAGGCCTAGGGGGACAGGATAGCTTAGTGGTAAGAGTGATGTGCTCGTGATCTGCTGACCCAGGTTCGAATCTCGTTTAATAGAATTTTTCCTCTGGAGTTAACATCAGCGCCGACTCCACTCCCCCTCAAAAGTCTTTTGGATGAGACTATAAACCTGAGGTCCTGTGTGTGAACACACGCAGAACATCTTGCACACGCATTGAAACCTGTTTCGCTTTTCACAAGAGTAGGCCACTGTGTGCCTGTGGAAAGAGATGACAAAATTTACAGAAACTGCATACACACGGGAACTGGATGTGAAAAAGCACATGAGTGCTTATTCCATTATCCTTGAAATAAAAGAAGAGATAGATAAATAAATGAAAGAATTTGTCATGTCTCACATGTAACTTAACATCAGTGCCAACTCCACTCCCCCCAAAAGTCCTTCGGATGAGACTTAAAACTGAGGTCCCGTGTGCAACCACATACAGAACATCTTACGCACACATTTTCCGCTTTTCGGAAGAATAGGCCATTGGGAACGGATGAGAAAATTTACAAAACTGCAATACACACGGGGACTGGAGGTAAAAAAGCTCATGGGTGCTAATCCATTATCTTCAAAATAAATAAATAAAACTACATAATGTTTTTCCCGTTTGATTGTCAGCTTTTATATTGTCTGCTATTACATAGCCCTGTTATCACTAAATTATCGGCAGCGGTACTCAGTGCTGCTGGCAGAATTAATATTGGCCAGTGTTATTTTGAAGCAGGGTGTGGACAAACAACCCTTGATATTGATATGTAAAACTGGACTAAGTGTTTAAAACTATAAATTACTGGATAGTTAAGATAGCAAGCTTTTAGGTAAGTGTAATTTTATAGCAACATGTAGTGATTATGATTATGTAAAAAATTAATTTAAAAAATCGTGTGTGCACTACCAATCACTGTCGCACCGTCAGGGCTCTGGATTGATTTCAACATAACAAGCAATATTGTTGCCATGCAAAAATATCATGAGTAGGTAAATACTTTCTCTTGACATTTGTTTTGAAAAATCTAAGGAGCTTGTGTCACTTTATCCGTCGTCAAGTACTTATTACTTTCGAAAAAGTTTCAAGTGGTAATTCAGAAGCAGGAGATCTCAGTCATTAGTCAATTTTGTTCAGTGTAAGATCTTGTCAAAGATTTTTTCAATCGTTGATTGGCTTGGTGAGCAAAAGTTTTGTTTCTTTGAAATGCATCTTTTATATATTTTCCTCTCAATTTGATGTCTGCCTTTCATCGCTTGCAGTGCACCTTACATATTGTTTAAATTGGATTTTGGGGGAAGGGGGGAGGGGAGCTTATAGCCTTTGAAGTACAGAAGTTTGGAATTAACGAAAGTAGGCAATGACAACACACACATCTCACCTAAAGGAGCCCTCATGGTTTCATCTACTAATTCAAGCTAGCCAAAAGAAATGGGTTGATAGCATCACTGAATAGAATAAAAAGAGCTTTGCTGAGACCCAGGCATTGGCACAGATGGCCACAAATGGCTAACCTAGTATTCTTGTCAGTACAGTGCCCAGGACCACTCTTGGTTCAGAGACTTGTGTAGTGTGGTGTGTACAAGGTGGCATGTGGTAAGAGTTTGGAATTAGTTTGCAGACTCAAAAAGCTTTCAACTTAACTTTTACTCAGGAAAATAGCCTCCTGCATCATCCATTGTAGTTATTTATGCTACATAAAAGCCTTAATTTACATTTTTGGCATTGATTAGATGATCATCTTTGAGTTTGTTTGATATCAAATTTTTGATGGATAAATGCATCAGTGTCTTTGTGAGCATATCTGTGTGTGAGTGTGTGTATGTGTGTCTGTAGGGGGAATGAGAAAGGATGACATGCATGCTTTGCTGTTACAGAAGGATGAAAGAAATGTGGTTATTCCTTTATCTGTCTTCTAAATATTTGGGACAAATACATATGTGCAGACTTGTAGCATTCAAATAAGCATGAGGTGCAATGTTTGTTTTGTTGCATGAAGAATGTTTACCGGCATGATTGATCTGGACAATGAAGTCTGTTGGAGCAACGTAATAAAAGAATAATTACACACCTCTTATGTGGACGTGCTTTATTTCTCAAAATGTTCACACACACACACACAGCACACACACACACAGCACACACACACACACATATGCACATGCACACACACGCACACACACACACACACCACACAGAGCATGCACACGCACACAACACACACACACACACACACACACACACACACACAGGGGACAGGGATAGCCTAATGGTCGGAACATTGCGCTGGCAATTTGAAGACCCGAGTTCGATTCCCAGTCAAGGAGATTTTTCTCCTGGAGTTAACATCAGTGCTGACTCCACTCTCCCCAAAAGTCTTTCGGATGAGACTGTAAACCGAGGCCCCGTGTGCGAACGCATGCAGAACATCTTGCGCACATGTTAAATCCTGTTCCGCTTTTCGTAAGAGTAGGCCATCGTGTGCCGGTGGGAACAGATGACATTTACAAAACTGCATACACACGGGGACTGGATGTAAAAAAGCACATGATTGCTTATTCCATTATCCTCGATATAAAAGAATAAATAAATATAAAAGAATAAATAAAATAAATAAAGCACACACACACACACACACAGCATGCACTCATGTGTGCAAACACGAATGTACACTTGTACACTAAGCATGCCCACAGTGAAGCATGCGTGCACACACACACACACATGTGATCCCAGATGGGTTTTGTTTGCATCCTAGAAAAACCAGCAAGGAGCCATCTATATGGAGGATTCTTAGTGTATCAGCTGCTTTACAAATTAAGTATGGATATATTTTCTGAGAAATTTTGCATCTAAGAATAGCAGATAAATAGATATGTTGTTAAAAAAAATGTTGATTAAAGACAAAGCCAAAAATTTCATAGAAGAAAACTGAAAACTGGTATTTGCAGTCAACGAAGACTGATTTGGGCAAAACTCTCTCTTTTTGGACTGCTAGTAAAGCATAATTACTGTTTTTGTGTTCTTCCAGAGTAAATTTGTTGCACATTATCTATTTCTCAATTCCCTTCACAGCAGGTCTCAACTTTTCTTTCGCCAATGTGTCCCGCTTTGTGCAATAGAAAGTCTTGAACAGAGTTAAGAATCTAAAGCCAAGAGAAAACAGTTACTGGAAAACTTCTGGATAAAATGTGAGAAGCTGTCTGGTGAAGAGGGAAGAGAAGAATGCAGAGATCCTGATAACACTTCAAAGAAGAAGAGTGTTTAGAGAGACATAATGATTCACATATTCCTACAGCATCTGATATAAACAGGGTATGGTCAATACTGCACACAAACTAAAAGAACAAACAGACTCGCATCAGCAGAATCAACAATCAGTAGCAAATTATTGACAGCAACATGAGTGATTGTTGTTTTGGTGCAAATCTTTTGCTGAAAATGAAGAGAAAAAAGTTATCTAAATATGCAGGGCCTTTATCAAATATGACAATTTAACTTACACACGCGTAACATACACTGACTCTCTCTCTCTCTCTCTCTCTCTCTCTCTCTCTCTCTCTCTCTCTCTCTCTCTCTCTCTCTCTCTCTCTCCTCTCTCTCTCTCTCTCTCTCTCCCCAGCTCACTGTTGCACACACCTAATGTGGAATACCATTCAGCATTGGTAACCTGTTTGCGATGTGGCATAGCTAAAAAACAACAACAAAAAACCAATAACCAAGAAAGCATAACTTTTTTGAAGCAAAGTCTGTCAAGATTTTTTTTTTCTCCCATTCCTCAGCTAGAGCTCCAAGGTTCACCTCTGGTGATCTTTTGCTTATGTGGCTGTTTCTGCTCACCATAAAGGCAGCCACATTCCATCTTAGGGACGTGTGCTGGGTGTGTTTGTGTTTCTGTAACCCACTAGAGACTGACATGAGTTGATATTCTGCATGTGTATATGTATACATAAAGAAAATTAAGGCACTGGCAGGTCTACACTTGTAGTTGTCCTGGGAGATTGTAAAAATCCCACCCATAATTCACCAGACACCACCAAGATTCGAACCCATGACTTCATGGAACCTTGGGACTGAAGTCGTTTCGTCTTAACTGCTCGGCAATAATGCCCATCAGTTGAGATGATTCCTGTCATTAAAGCCAAGTGAGCCACCCTAAACTGCCATGTGCAAACGTTCAGTCACCCAACAGAGTTCCCTGCAGACTGCCAGAGGCAAGGGGACGGGATAGTCTAGTGGTCAGAACATTGCGCTCGCAATTTGACAACCCGGGTTCGATTCCTGTTCAAGGAGATTTTTCTCCTGGAGTTAACATCAGTGCTGACTCCACTCTCCCCCAAAGTCCTTCGGATGAGACTATAAACCGAGGCCCCATGTGTGAACGCACGCAGAACATCTTGCACACCTGTTAAATCCTGTTCCGCTTTTCGTAAGAGTAGGCCATCGTGCGCGGGTGGGAACATATGACATTTATAAAACTGCCTACACACGGGGACTGGATGTAAAAAAGCACAAGAGTGATCCTATTGTCCTCGATATAAAAGAATAGAATAAATAAAAAGGTTCAGCACATGACAAAGCATTATGAAGAGAAGTGAACACAGCTAGTTCTGCAACACCGTCCAGCTACTGCAACAAGCAGCATCAGAAGATGCACGGTTCATACACAGGGACATCCAAGAAAGCAGTACTTCCAGACAAGAATAATAGCAGGCCTACGTATCAAATCCTTTTCAGTACAAGTCATCACAGACCATGTTTCAAATTCTTAGCTCTAAGTAAAAGTTTGTAGGCTTTGTTCAAATACAATCCGGAATTGATTTTAAGTTGGGGGTTAAATCCTCCATAAACAGTCACTTAAACCTATGAAAAGCAAAGATTTTCAAAAACTATCATTGCGCCCATAATACAACCATGTGCGTACAACTTCTGGAAAAGGAAACTAAACATAGAAGTAGAAACCATCCACTGGAGCTGTGCATTCAAATGCACCAAAGAAACAGGTTAATTAAGAGTACTACAATAGAAAATACTACACAACATATACCCCACAAACATTCTCACTAGCATAAAACCGATGCAAGATGAAAATAAACACGTAATGGGGGAAAATTCAAACAGTGCTGAAATCAGAGCACAAAAAGGAAATTAGGAAATAAAAGTATATTCAAGTTTAGAAGAACAAAAGAGTGAGAGAATAGTCACAGCCCAATAGACACCAGGTCCAGAGGCAAAGAGGGCACTGCAGAATTAGGTATGCTACCACTACGCGAACGGCCAAGCACAGATCCAGCCACACTGCACGATCATTCTAGTATCAGGACTAGGCCTACAGACCAGTCCCCCATGCCAGACTAGCGTACCGGAGAACAGACAAAAATACGGGTGGTATCATACGCTGGCGGCCCTGAAGACCAGCATACCATCTACAGGCTTACATCAAAAGTTAAACGGAGGGCGATGAAGGTGGAATACAAAGGAACCAATAACATCAAAAAGGTCCGGGAGGAGGGGAACAGCAAGGAAAAGACAGAAGACTAGAGACTAGACAAGAGGGAGAGAGTAATGCATGCTCAACTCATGGTCATCAATAAACAGCAATAGTAAAGCAAAGATTCCCACTTCAGTGCTCCTTGGCCTACGGTTGTGGTTTTATCACTCCGTTGTTGCACAATGGAAAAACTGAAAATCTTATCTAAAAAGAAAAAAGCTATTTCAAACTAAAAACGCCTCAGCAGACCTGAAAAATCACATTGATAGGTTATTCACTCATTGTCACGCCATTGTGTGTGGATTTTAACCAAGTCAGGAGTTGAATACTCCTAACTTTTGCCATACATTGTCTTTTTTTCCACAGGCTGTAGGCTATGTCATGGGTATTTTTCTACCCATTTTTTTTCCAGAAGGAATAGCTTGTTTCCATGTCATGGGTATATAGTGACCCATAGTTTATTCATATGAATGAAACCATTCTATATGTTGTAAATATTTTTTTCATTCTTTTGACTGAATGAACAAATCATTTTTATATGCCCTGGGACAGAAAATACCCATGGTGTTATAGATGGACTCCTTGGCCAAGAGGATGATGGCACTTCCCACTTCCTGCAAAAACAATTCCTTTCCATTTCTGTCTTATCTGAGTAACCAGCTCTTAGCTGAATACTTTTTAAGTCCATCCCAAGGAACGGAAGTGGATCCCCACATTCTCCTTCCTCCACCACTTCCATGAGCCCCTCTGATAGCAGACAGAATCAAACGGACAATCGCAACAAACCCTTCTACGTACCCTCCGTACCCAGTTGTCTATCCTTCCCCTCCAAATCGGCCTTACTTCAAGCCTCCTCCCTTCTACCCTGCCTATATGAACCCCCCTGTCTAGACATTTTAACCTGCCATATTGGTGTGTGTGTGTGTGTGTGTGTGTGTGTGTGTGTGTGTGTGTTGTGTGTGCCAAGGTTGATCTAATACCATATTGTTGCTTCTGGCCAATTGGCTGCCAAAGGGAAAGAAAAACCTCTTACAGATTGTTCTTGAGACAAAAATCAGAACTGTGCTCTGGGGAAAAAAAAAGCTCTACGGACTGTGCTCTTTGGGGGGGGGGGGGGGGAGTCTACAAACTGTTCTCTTTGAAACAAGAATCGCCCAGTGTTCATTGAAACTCTGTTGGTCTTGAAATCACCTGGAAAAAGAGCCTAAAACAAAGTAGTCCTATACTGACTAAAGCTGAGACATTGAAAAACAAACAAAAGACGTAACAGGCCTACCAGTTTTATGTGAATTTGGTTTTTAAGCATCAATAAGACAACACAAACACTGGATTTATGTAATAAATTTGAATTTATTGTGAACGTGAAAGTGCTAAGTGGTTATCATTAACCACTGATAAACGATCTCCCATTTCTGTTGTTTTCTTTTTTCTCATTACATGACAAACACTGCATGTGTTTATATCTCTCAAGCCTGGCTGAGGCTGGCACATATCATTCAATAGAAAGAGTAGGCTACAACTTTTTCCAAGAAGTCGTAAATCTGGTGCATCTCCACAGCATCATCCACATCACCACTGACCATTATGGAATAATAAACAAACAAAAAATTAAGAAGCCCGATCGCTTTGGTCTCTGGTCTCATGGTAACCTCATTTTAGTTCCCTGTACACATGTGTGACGGATCACAATCTACAATGTCAGATTTTCACATGAGGTCACTGAACGGATGTTGTGGTGGTCAACACCCAAAGTGGGCATCTCATTCAATCTGGCTCTACGACTCGGCTATTATTGTCATCAGTAAGGGGCTTAGTAGGTGTTATCCTGCAAACCTTGACTCAAAACAGACACCACCGAAAGAGCATAGATATATTTGACCCAACCCAATATTTACCAAGACATTTTGTGTTTATTAACATTCGTTCACGAAAAGAACAGTTTTCAGTAAATCAATGATTTGATGTTTTATTGAAAAAAACCCCCAGTAAAAGCAGTGACAATGTCCTGGAAGAACTTGATACGACATACATCAAAAAGAGAAATACAAAATGTCATGTTAATGTGTCACACAACAAGAATACAGACTTCATGACAACCATCCTTCAAGGACAAACAAAGGTTAAAACGAAGGCAGGCCTCTTCCAGTGTCACACATGGCAGTGCCATTTCCACAAAAAGTCATAGCTTTGTCAATTACCTTATTTCACCTGTTTTGGTCATCAGATTCTGTGCTGGCCACTGCATAGCACAGTCTGCCACACCAGTACACTTCAATATTGCTACACGTTATTTCGATTTCTGTCGATATTAGTTTTCTTGATAGACATCAGCGTTTTACACCCCTATAGCCAACAATTTGAGTAAAACAATAAAGAAGCAGATAAATCATCAATAGAATCAATGACAAGATCATTTCCGACAAAGTCATAACTTTGTATAAGTTATGTGTTAGGCTATCTATATCATCCACACAACATGTGTTCAAAGTCAAAGATAGATATATTATGATAGATGTAAAAAAAAAAAAAAATCAATATGACCGTCTAACTAGCTTTTAAAAAACAATCTAATTCACACTTAAAAATGCACTTTTGCAAAACGGGAAAAAAAAAAAGAAAAAAAGAAAAGGAAACAACAAGAATAGGCCTATTGCCAAAATTTGTCTGTATAAGACAGCATTCCCATCATATTTCCCTAATCTAATGGTAGCATACTGCGATCTCACTCACTCACTCAGTCCCATGTCCCAAAGGACGTAGGGGGGACATGAGAGAAGACGCAACAGAGATCTTTTTCCATGCTTCACGATCCTGTGTGGCTAGTAGGAGGTGTTGCAGGGGTTGGGCGGTCCAGTCTTTGATGTTGTCAACCCATGATTTCTTTTGGCGGCCTCTTCTTCTCTTGCCCTCGACTGTTCCTTGCAGGATGGTTTTTGCTAGGGTGTTGTCTTGTGGTGTGACCAAACCACATCAGCTTTCTCCTCTTTATGGTGGAGAGCAAAGGCTCTTGGGGGCCCACACGCTTTTTGATTTCTTCTTTCACATAGTTATTGGTCTTGTGTTCTTTGTATGATATTCTGAGGAGTCTTCTGTGGCACTTGTTCTCGAATGCTTGGATTCTCCTCTCTAACTCTGCTGTCAGAGTCCATGATTCACAGCCATATAGGAGGATAGATATCACGAGGGTTTGTAAAGGTGGTATTTGGTGCAGAAGCTGATGTTGTTGCCTCTGATGATCTTCTCGAGTCTGACTAGAGCAGATGTTGCTGTTGCAATGCGAGCTTTCACTTCATTGTTTGATGTGCCATCTTTTGTTAGGATGGAGCCTAAGTATTTGAATTGGCTCACCTCTTCTAGTATTTCTCCATTCATCTTTATTTCCGTGATGTCATTACTCGCGCTGTTGGCCATGATCTTTGATTTCTCTGTACTGACCTCCATGCCGTATGCGCTCGCTCGATCTGTTAAATTGTCTGTGAGGATTTGCAGTTCTTGTTTGCTGCTGCCCATGAGGTCAATGTCATCTGCAAATCTGAGGTTGCAAAGGGGTCTTCCACCAATGGAGATGGAAGTGTGGTGGTTTTGCAGTGTCTCTGTCATGATGTTTTCGAGGAAGAGGTTGAAGAGTACAGGTGAGAGAAGGCAGCCCTGGCGAACCCCAACCGTGGTCTTGAAGAACTCACCCACGTGATTGTTCATGAAAACTGCACTTTTTGCGTTCTCGTACAGAGCCTTGATGACTTCAATTAGGCAGCTGTCAATGTTGAAGAGCCTGAGTACTTGCCAGAGGCCGTCATGCCATACCCTGTCAAAGGCCTTTTTGAAGTCTATGAAATTGTGGTACAATTCTTTTTGGTGTTGGAGATGCTTCTCTATCAGAATTCTCAGATTGAAAATTTGTTCCATTGTGCTGCGTTTTGGTCTAAAGCCCGCTTGTTCTTCTGCCAGGAGTTTTTCCGCTTGGTTTTTCAGTCTGTTGAGGACTACCTGCAGCATGATCTTGCTAGGATGACTTATGAGACTGATGGTTCTGTAGTTCTGGCATTGCTTGAGGTTTCCTTTCTTTGGCAGGGGTATTAAAAGAGACTGTGTCCATTCTTTTGGCCATTCTTTGGTGTCGTGGATCTTCTGACAAAGTTCTGACAATACTGCATAGTTGTGTATAAACTTACTATATTCTTTATGTGTCTACAAAAAAACCGTCATATCTCAACGTGGCAAGTAACGAAAAGACGCCAGACTTGCTTCGAATTGTATTATATCCTTTGCAAAGAAAACTGAAATGAATCTCATAAGAGCTGTGATCTATGAAATGAAAAGTTCAGTTGGTTTTCCATAATACTGAAAACTGTTTGAAGCACGTTGTAATCTATGGGGAAAAAAGTTCAGTTGGTTTTGCATAGTACTGAAAACAGTTTGGAATAGGAATGTGGGCTACGTTTCGACCAGTACAATCTCTACAAATGACTTAATTTTGCCAAAATTTCAAGAGCTCAATAGCACACGTCTGTTTGCATAAACGCTCAACGTTAGGCCCACATAACACAAAGAGAGAGAGAGAGAGAGAGAGAGAGAGAGAGAGAGAGAGTCGTCTGCTATATTTGCAGGAAATGAAGAGGGAGCATGCGCAGGCGCAAAGGAAGTGGAGATAGGTCACACAAGGCGATCATCATCACCGATCGACTGCACAGGCCTACTGGCACCGATGGCAATGAACTTGTGCTGAATGTTCGTCTTGGAGTAACTTTTATTTTTGCAGATTATCATATGAGTGTGATCTGTTTGTTGTTGCTGGATGCTCTTTGACACTTTTCACAGTACCTTATGAAAGAGACAGCATGTAATATATCTGCAGTGTGTGGAGCAACTTGCCTTCTGAACATCGAAAGCTTATGAGCTGCATCAGACATGAGTTACCTAACTAATCTGCAGATAACAGTCAACATATTGAAATAAGCAATTTAATGAGTGGTCCCCACTATCTGCTAGGTGAACTCTATGGTTGTGATAATTAAGAGCGTTTGTAACGGTTGCGCTTTTACCACTTCACAGTGACTTTATATCTGACAGTAACACTCAAGATCAGCAATGGGTTCCTTGAAAACTGACGTGAGGATTCTTCTGGTTGGAGATCGTAAGTTTTCCAGTCTTTTTGTTGAATGTTTCTTTGTATTTTGATTAAGGAAGAAGAACAAAGAACTATATAAATATGTTTGATTTGTTGTTGGTTTGGCATATCATGTGAATTGTGATGCTATTAGTATTGTCAAATATTGAAATAGTGGCAAATCAAGTAAGCCTACCAACTTTGAACACTTTAGGGGGCTTATGTATCAGATCATTATGCTAACACAGAAATTTTATTGTGCACTCTCACTGATGTATGCCATAGAGAGTGGACATGTACACCGAATGTGCAAGGAGTTGTAATGCAATGAGAGTCCTTGCTGTGACTTGAATAAAACTCTGTCACAGACTGACACAGTGATGCACTGATGGAGCTACACACTAACAGTATCACAGTAATTGAAAATATTACTTCATACACACAAACTACTGAAGAGCAGGAATTTGAACTTACTTTGTGCATCACGTTCGGTGCATGTCGCATTGTCTGAACGTAATGTTTTGGGTTTTTTTTTTGCTTTTCCAGAGCTTCAGAATCAGACGTTTTATGGGCCAGTGGTATAGAATACTTATTTAGTTATAAATATTACACACACAGTCACACACCACACACACACACACACACACACACACACACACACACACACACACACACACACACACACACACAGAGTGACAGACTGACAAACATGTCACACCATACCACATATATTTATACATGATATACATTATACTATACTAAATATTATTTATATCAGTATCTAGTAATCTACACACACATACACACACACACACACACACACACACACACACACACACACACACACACACACACACACACAGTGACACACACACTCACACACACACTCACACACACACACACACAGAGGGACAGGGTAGCCTAGTGATCAGAATATTGCGCTTGTAATTTGACGACCTAGGTTTGATTCCCGGTCGAGGGTATTTTTCCTCTGGAGTTAACATCAGTGCTGATTTGACTCCCCCCAAAGTCTTTCGGATGAGACTAAAAACCAAAGCCCTGTGTGCGAATGCACGTAGAACATCTTGCGCACACATTCAATCCTGTTCTGCTTTTCGTAAGACTAGAGTAGGCTATCATGTGCTGGTGGGAACAGATATTTATAAAACTGTATACACACGGGGACTGTATGTAAAAAAGCATATGATTGCTTATTCCATTATCCTCGATATATACTAGAAGAATGAATAAGAAATAAATAAGATAAATAAAAGAATAAAACACACACAGACACACAGACACACAGACACACACACACACACACACACACACACACACACACACACACACACACACACACACACACACACACACACAATATACTGATGACATTAACACAAAGGTGGTTACTGTCTTGGCCAATAATTTTGAAAATTAACCCTCATTGAATTAGTTTTGCTAACCAGGGCCCCCAAAACAGTCCAGGTTCTTCCCTAGTTTTATATTGCTTTTTATAATTTTATTCTTACCTTTCGGTTGTGATAGATTTATTTCGCTGCATGAAACAGTCTTGCTGCTCTCCTGGAGCATCTAGAGCAGAATCGCTCATTGTTTTTTTCCTGTCTGTGACAGTGTATAATTTTTTTTCCTATGAGGGAGTATGAGAATAGATGGTCTTTTTTGTTAGAGAACTATCAGTTTTGTCAGAACAACTCTCTTTGTTCTGTGGGTTCTTTCATGTCATTGGTGGTTGTGGGTGTTCTCCATCTTGTCACTCTGAGGGTCATTTGGAATTAAATAATTTGTATTAAATATATATATCATTTGTTATGAAAATACAATACCAGGCTCTGTTTTACTCATCAGTCATCACCATCAGGATTCCTGTGACCAAGATGTTTGAAAGAGGGACATGTGGGGTGCATTAATCAATAATTTATTTCTGGCTACTTTGGGAAGAAACTTAAAGCTTTTATTGTTTGTTTTGCAGCATCAGTGGGAAAGACATCATTGATTCTGTCCCTTGTCAGTGAAGAGTTTGCGGAAGAGGTATGTTTTAATTCATAATGTGATTATGTTCAGTACGCATTAATGTTGCACATTGCTTAAAATGTTAGAATAGACCATTTTACAGTTCCAGACTGGACATATGTAGTGCTAGATTTGGTCCAAAAACCTAGTACTCAGTACTTGTAGTATTTAGCAAGTTGATCATGAGTTTGGATTTATTTCTTTTGTGATTTTAGAAGTGAACTTTTTATGAACTGTGAAGATTATACTTACACTGTTAAAGTGTCATTGCATATGACTTTTGAAAAGTCATTCACATAAGCAATGTATGGACAAAATAAAATCCATAGAATTTTGACAAAGGTGAAAGATAACTCTTGAAAGTATTGCACATTGTTTCCCTTTTTATCTTTTCATCAGGCTATGGCCAAAACTGTAAGATAACTAGAATGGTCTAATCTTTTGTTTCGTAATCTCGGATTGAGTGAAAGAAACACAGAAGACTCATAATAATAAATATATATATCAAGTGTAAAGATGTGCCTTCCTTTCTTTGTAATTTTATGCTCTTCTTATTCTTGTTTTCCCTCTAGTTAAGTTCCTATGGCTGGAGTATACATGTACAATTATAAAATGTGTATGGTCAGGGAATGTGGAAACAAAGTTTGTTTTTTTAAGCCTACATAGTTGCCGATTGCTGAGTGTTTCTTCTTACCAATGAAAAGATCAAGAGTCTGATTAAACTTATGTTTTCCGGACTCAGTCATGAAATTTGTATGATTTTTTCATTAAATTTTGAGTATCATATATGTAGTGTATGTTTCAGGTGCCTGCCAGAGCAGAGGAAATAACAATTCCAGCTGATGTAACCCCAGAACATGTTCCAACACATATTGTCGATTACTCGGGTATGGGTAAAAACTTTGGCTGTAAAAAGTGTTTGTTATACCAGAAAATCATTACACTTGGATAAACTGTGTTCTTTATAAATAGAAATTTTTAACGCTTTATGATATATGATTGTTGTATCATGTCAGATCTCAGAAGGAATTGTCTGTGCAAGCTTGTTTTGTAACTTAACTTGATGACAAACTCACAAACTCTGTTTCAGGAATGTTGCATTTGGCTTATGACAAATACATGAAGAGAATGGAAATTAAGCAGTGGTTATTCACTGATAATGAGTCCAGTAAATATCCTTTCACTTCAGTAAACATAAAAACACATGCACTCTGGTGTTGTGCTTAGACATAATCCCTGTAGTGGGAATGCTGCTACATTTAACAGTAGGCAGGCTGTCACTCACATGCAAAATCTTTCCATAGACGAACCATGGAGCTATAGCTAAGGAACAGAAAAGGCCCCACAAAAAAACAAAACATAAAAAGTATAGATCTGTATTTTTTAAGTACTATGGTATGTATATGAATCAAAATTAAAGATGATTCATGCTATATTGTCAGTCTATTTTTTGAGTAACTGTAATTCACAAGTAAGTTCTATTTTTGAAAGATGACTGTTTTGGAGGGTTTTAATATTTTTTTTTAACTACAGTTTCTTTTTTTGATAACATATTTTAGACAGCAAAAAAGCCTTAAGTGCACATGGTAAAAAATTAAAAAAAAACAACTAATTTTTTTTAATAGAATTGTTTAGGTTTTCAGCCAAAGTTTTGATAATGTTGAAACTTTTGTAATGTTTCAGCCAAAGACCAAGATGATTCAATGCTGGATGAAGAAGTCACAAAGGTGAGAAAGATTATTGTAATGTAGCAGTTCGATTAATAATTAACAAAAAAAATGTTTAAAGCCAGCTGCAGCATTGGTCTAGGTGTTTAAATGCATCGGATAATGCAGTCGATGAAGAAGAAAGGTCACATTAACATTCTGTTTAAAGCAAAGACTGAATGAACGTAATTCATTATGAAATCAGTAATTCGATTATGGTGTGATTATTGTGAGATTCTCAAAATGTTGACATCAAATATATGAAAAAAGAATATGTGTATGCACAATTCACAAAAAAGTTTATGTGCCTGCATGCACATTACATTTTAAGTATGTGTATATCCCCAAAGTTGGAATGCAGCAACCTTCATGGAGGACAAAAACGGTTGCATATATAATGCAAAATTTCACTACTGATGAACCTCACAACTATCTAGGGGGGAAAAAAAGGATGTGTACATCCAATAAAATGTCTAGTAAATACAATATGGTAGATGCATAGATCTTTTTCTTGCCTTATAAATTTGGTGACATGACATGATTGATGATCAGCTTTGTGTTATGCATTGTTTCAGGCCAGTGTGATCTGTATTGTGTACTCGGTCATGGACGAAGATTCCATACAAAGGGTGGGTCATTGTTTTGTTAGTGTGATTTGTTATGTGAACCTAGGCCAACACCACAACTGTCATGACTTGTTTCTTTACAAGTGTATTCATATAGAATATGTTTTGTGTGTGTGTGTGTGTGTTGTATGTATGTTTCTTTACAAGTGTATTCATATACTATATGTTTGGTGTGTGTGTTGTGTGTGTGTGTGTGTGTGTGTGTGTGTGTGCGTGTGTGTGTGTGCGTGTGCGTGCGTGCATGTGCTTGAGGGGGTGTGTGTATGCATATGTTCATGCATGTATGTGCGCACACATATTTGTCAAGTTTAACAGGATGCTTTATTCTTTGTTGTCATGTATATATTATGCATGCACGCACACACACAAGCACACACACAAGCGCACACACACAAGCGCACACACACACACACACACACACACACACACACACACACACACACACACACACACACACACACACACACACTCTCACTCACTCACTCACTCACTCACTCACTCACTCACTCACTCACTCACTCACTCACTCACTCACTCACTCACTCACTCAACACAACATGTATTCGTAAAGTCCATGCACTTGCAGACAGACGCAAATAAATGTATACATACATTTTCATCATTTATTCATCTGTTCATTCCTTATGCTTTTACTTCAAAGAATGCAGTTCTCAATTGCTCACGTAGCAAACCAATGTGTTGCCAGTGCCTCACTCAATAATGCTGTGGATTTTTTTTTTTTATAATGGTTAACAACCCTTTCCAGAAATGGTGTATTTTGTCAGTAGAGCAATGAACAGGAAATGCTGTGATCTTATTATGATTTGTATGATTGCAGTTAACAACATACTGGTTACCATTGTTACGGAACATGTTGGGAGAGGAACACCGAACTCCCATCATTCTTGTCGGCAACAAAGTGGACCTGGCAGATTATCCTTCTTTAGAGGTGCTGAGAACCACATGTAACCACAACTCTGTGTGTGTGTGTGTGTGTGTTGTGTGTTGTGTGTTGTGTGTGTGTGTGTGTGCGTGCGTGCTGCGTGCGTGGTGCGTGTCTCTGTGTGTGTTGTGTGTGTGTGTGTGTGTATGTGTGTGTGTGTACTATCATTTGTGTGTTGTATGTTTGATAAAGTTTGTGCTTGTATGCATTTATGTGCATATTAGTCTGATAGGTACGTGTACGTTTTTGTGTGAAAGTGATAGTAATAATGTGCTTGTGACAGCTGTCAGTTCCCCCCACTTTCAACAACACTCACCTGCTATCCATCCCATCCAATCCCAGCTGGGGCCAGCTGGTGCTAATTATAGCAGGAGCTGACCACACTTGGACTTGGTGAAAAGAAGGGGTCAGCTAATTTTAGCTATTGGCCCTGGACCCTTGACTGAGTTGTGCTGGATTTGCTAGCTGTGATGAGTGTGCCTGTGTGCTCATCCTTGCATGTGATTTGTCTAAGTTTTTTTTGCTCATATATATGGGATGTTTTGTTAAATGGTAGAAAATGTCACTTTATTATTGGTATATATTCCATTGGTGATTTAATTTCATCCAAATCCAGATCATTTGAGTGAAAACTTGTGCTGCTGTTGGGTGCCTGGCAAGTTAGGCCCAGCACATCTAATTTCAGGTTGGAAAAGAATTGTTACCTTGAGTCTTTCTGGTAAAAAGGGACGAGAATGGATCATTTATCTTTTTAACAATTTTGTTTTATGTTTTATCTCTATGGGATGATTTGATATCATCCTGATTGCTTGTATGTTGCTGTTGTGTTGTTAAGTTTTCATTTTCCATTGAGAGAATTATTGATATGTTCTGTTTCAGAGCATCCTCCCAATCATGAATGACTTTTCAGAAGTAGAGACATGCGTAGAGGTATGTATACTCAGTTGTTTTATTTTTTACATTATGCTTGTGATCAATAGTTTATTGTTAGCTGTTGATAGGAATTCTGTGAATTCTCTTCATTCTGTTCCATTTTCTGTATTTTAATATGTCTTTTACACAATACTTAAATCTTCTCTGACTTTGATTTTGAAACTCTTGACAAACAGAAAAAATTAGTTAGTGGACATTGTCTCACCTTGTCTACAACCCCTCTCCATGTGAAACGAGCCTATAGATTAGTCATATACTCAGAGAACATTTTATATGATTTCTGATTAAAGTTTGTATCCTTATATATGTCTACATGTGTGATTTCCATAGCATTCTAATTGCAAAGAATTATTAAGGGAATCAAAGTCCTTAATTATTTTGGTGGAGGTAGTATTTAGCAGTGTGCAGTTTAAAAGTAAAGCAACAATTCTGAGTCATGATCATATTGAAATAAGCATATATTTTAGAATTAGGTCCTTAGTATATGACATAACTGTGAAATAAACTAAGGTTCTTGTTTAAGAATTTGATGCTGAATAGGAAAAGACTTAAGTCTGTCAAGTGACTGTGAAAGAATGCTTCGTTGTTATTTTAGTGTGACTTCAAGGAAACAGAACTTACAGTGCAATGTATTTACAAAATGCAAAAGGGTTATTGGAATAATATGTGAATTTTTTTGCATTGCAGTGTTCAGCCAGAACTTTGAAGAACATCAGTGAAGTATTTTACTACGCACAGAAGGCAGTGCTTCACCCCACAGCTCCTGTCTACAATCCAGAGGACAAAGAGGTCAGTGGCCTGTTTTAGTTGGTACAATGTCTTACTGGCAATAAAGATACCCCGCCCCCCCCCCCCCCAAAAAAAAAAGAGAAACCAACCAAAAAAAACCCCTACCACAACAACAAAAGACAAACCCACAGTGATACCTAATCTCAAGTCATTTTGATGGATGTGCTATTCACTAGCTCGCATACTGTGGAAACAACATGTACTAGAGAACAAACAGAAACACTCCAGGATGTTTGCTGGGTACATTCTTGTTTCTGTAACTTGCCAAACGTTGATATAAAATACAGGATCTTCTGCATGTGGGAAGAAAATAAAGGGACTGGCAGGTCTGCACTGGAAGTTGACCCAAGAGATCATCAAAATCCCCACCCTTAGTTCATCAGAGATATTCGTACCCATGACTTCATGGACTTATGGGATTGAAATTGAACAGTCTTAACCACTCAGCAATAGCATCCATCATGCTCTATTAGAATCCTTTGTTCAGTACTGGCTTTTCTCTGTATTTCATTGTTCTATCTCACTTTTATCTGAAATTTCCCAACACTGAGTTTTAAAACACAATCTGTTCAACCTCTTTTGCATGTGTGGTGTGAAAGCTATGGACTAGCTTCCCATATCCAGTGTTATTTTTAATGTGTAAGCTGATGGTAATTGCAAGTGGAAAAGTGCTATTTGTGCACCTCTCCCAGTAGTGTCATTGTTACAGTACACTACAATACACTACAAATTGTTCAGAAGAAAGTCTGTAATGGACTATTGTCCCTTTCTGTAAATGCTCCAGTGCTTTTCGTGTAGGGTTAATTGCTGTGTACTGCCTATTCAGTTACAGAAATCAATGTGCAGTTAATGTATGTGTCCAGCTGTGTATCATGTTCAGCACATGGTGATTGCAAAGGTAAACAGTCTATGAAGTAACACTCAGAAACGGGTTGAATTAATGCTGCCAAAAAAAAAGAGAAAATCTTTAACTCTTAACCACAAACAATTTAAAACATTCAACTAAAATAAAACATCTCTCTCACCCTCCCTCCTCCCTCTCCCTCCCTCTCCCTCCTTCTCCCTCCCTCTCCCTCCCTCTCCCTCCCTCTCCCTCTCTCTCCCCCCCTCTCTCTCTCTCTCTCTCTTCTCTCTCTCTCTCTCTCTCTCTCTCTCTCTCTCTCTCTCTCTCTCTCTCTCTGCTGAGACTATAACCCCCCCACCCCCAAAAAAAAAACAGCAAAAAAACAACAAACAAACAAAAACTACAACCACTACCACCAACAAAACAAAACAAAAAAACCCAAACAAAACCCCAGACTGTTGTTGGAATCTTCAAAAATTTGTATCAGAATTTGGTTTGGTGCTGTGTTAATTGAAGTGGAGCAGTTATTCTTCCTGTTTCTTTTAAAGTTTTGGTGTGAACTGTTTTTGTTATTTGTTTTATTCTGCTTATTAATACAATCTATTGTTTTATGTTTCAGCTGACACCTTCAGCCAAAAAAGCTTTAACAAGGATATTCAAGGTCAGTTTCACAGTTCTTTTCTCACATTGATACTCTATTGAAAGCACTCTTATGTTTGATGAAAATAAAAAAAGATGTGACTTGATTTTGCATCGTTTGTTTTATTCCATTTCTTTCTTGCAGGGAACACTGCCCAAAACAAATTTTGTTATATTTTACATAGTGACAAAATACATAGAAAGTGTCAACTAAAAGGAAAGAAAGGTAACAGAAATAATGTTAATGATCTGCAAAAATGTCTGTAGCCAAGGTTATCTAGTCAATGTCAATACGGTATTTGTCATCTGAGTGTGCTGACATCAGTATTTGCTCCTTCAGGAGCTTTTGTATTTTAACTTTAAAGAACTGCAGAAACTAGTAATTGTTAATAATACATTCAGTTATTTATTCCATGTATAGTAAAGTTTGTCATGGAGACTGACTGTTTTGTGATTCAGATTTGTGACCTGGACAATGATGCACTGCTCAGTGATACAGAAGTCAACCAGTTCCAGGTAATACATTTTGAATGAAGAAATTAATATCATAAGCTAGTCTTGCATGTTGTTCATATATAATCATATTATGAACCAAAATGTGCATGCTCTCAACTTTACTAAACTCTCACACATGCATCTGCACATTTGCGAGCATGTTCTCCCTCTGCACAGGCAGTTACACATGCCACATTTCCATGTGATCTCCCACTCAAGCAGAGGAAAAATAGTAAGTGGGAAAGTTGCATTAAGCTTTTGAGAAGAAAGTTTTCAACTCTGAAAGATTTTGCATATTCATTTTGTTTTTTAAGGTTTAGGTAAGGGTTTTTGCAGTCTTTGGACGATAGACAGCAAAGTTATCTCCCAAATTTACTTTGGGTCTTTGACCGTTAATTTAGACAATTAACTTGCATTTTTTAGGTATGCTTGCTTACTTACATAATTTGCACAAGTATCAGTATGTTATGAGTAAAATCTAAAGATTGCTTCTTTATTGTTTCTAAATGTTGAGGGTTTTTTTCTGAATGGCTGTTGTTTGAACAAACAAGATGATGTGAATTTTTTTTCAAACTTTGGATGATATTGCGATTGCTTTCTTGAGGAAAATTTTTAAGATCTGGTAGTAATGTTCACAAGAATATGTGAAAGTATTTTTCTATTAATTATAACCAGAGATGTTGCTCGTTGTTGCAAAATATCACTGTTTTTGTGTGACAGCAAAAATGTTTCAATGCCCCACTTCATCCGCAAGCTTTGGAAGATGTCAAAGCCATCGTCAGCAGACACACATCAGAAGGAATCATTGACAACAAAATTTCTCTGAAAGGTGGGTTGTTAATGTTTAGGAGAGTTTTTACTTTCTGGGTTGAACATGCATTTATGTGAGATGTATGGAGAAAATGGTGTGTGTGTGGAGGGGGGGGGGGGAGTTTAAAGTTTGAAAGCATACAGGCACACATGTGCACAAACACACATGCAGAAATACATGTAGTGCATATGTATATACATACACACACATACATACTTTCACACTTAACACACACACACACACATACACACACACACACACACACACACACACACACACACACACACACACACACACACACACACACACACACACACACCTACTGCACTGGGTTTTTTTTTTATTATCATTATTTTTTTTACCTACTGCACTGTTCATGCAATTGTGTGCTGCTTGCATATGCCTAGTCCATATGAAAAAATAATGTCAGGAGTCTTTTTTTTTATCATCCTGGATTTTGTGTTTTGCTGTGCAGGTTTCTTGTTCCTGCACACGCTGTTCATTCAGAAAGGGAGGCACGAAACAACATGGACAGTGCTCAGAAAGTTCGGCTATGATGACAACCTTCAACTCACACATGACTTCATTGCTCCAAGGTAGGCCTGTCTCTTTTCTTTCGAATTTCATCATAGTTCTACAAACGTTGGTGATAGAGGGAATAATGGAGTAATTCCTTTGACAATTTTTCATAAGTCAGTGATAGAGTGAACGATGGAATAGTTGGAATATTTTGAGGGGACTATTTTTACTTAAATGTATGATAGATTGAATGATAGAGCACTTTTTTTCTGAAGGTTTTGCACTTGTCAGCGATTCATGAATACAATACTTTTTTTACTAGTTCCATTTATGCTGATGATTTACTTCTTGTTTATTTAATTTCTTTGTTAGTTCCATGTATGTCATAATGTAGAGTTGTTTTTTTTGTGTGTGTTTTTTGGGTGGGTGGTGGTGGTTTTTTTTTTTTTTTGGTTTTGTTTTGTTTGCAGTCCTATGGCAGTTCTATGTATAATGGTAATCGATGTGTAATAACATGTTTTCTGGTTATGTTCTGTGTACATCAGAAATTGATTTATGCATGAAGCATTTTCTTTGGTTGGTCCTGTGCCTGTGTGCCACTACACTACTGATTTTTTATGGTGGAATGCAGTAGTGGCAAGGATTGTCAGTGATTGATTGACTGATAACTGTCTGTTATTCTTTTTTTCAGATTATCAGTGGGACCAGGCAGCACAACTGAACTCACACACCAAGGACTGCAGTTTTTGGCTCAGCTTTTTGAAAAGTATGATGAGGTCAGTGGTGATGGTGGCGGTTTTTGTGGTGTTTGTATTCTTTTTTTAAAATTTAAAAAAAAAATGTTTTGAGAAGTAGACTTGTGTGGATGACAGTTTATACAACACGTGTTTAGACAACTCAATAGAGTACATACAGGTGCCTAAAAAGGGATAACTGAGACATAGATACAATTGTCAGGCAACAATAATGTTTCGATGTTATATGTTAGCCAACTGCAGTATGTCCATACTTTTGGAGGACAAGAAAATGTCTCGTTGGCTTCTGGAAGAAGAATGTATTTTATTGTTGTATACTTATTTTTTAATATATAATAATGATACAGATATTCGTGAAGATGCTGCTATCATACAATTATGGATATCAGATTCAGGCAGTAGACACCAGAATGACATATATTATCATTAAAAAAAATTCTGTACTGAAGCATGGAATTAAAAGCTAAAGTTGCTTGGAATTGTGTTCACTACAATTTTGTCAATTTTTCTGGTTGTTCTAGCATGATTTGATTGGCAAGAGATGATGAAGAAGATTAATTTCATTCCTCATAGTACGTTGAAGAGATGTGCACAACTTTGATACTATCATGCGCTTTGAAATGTCCTTTCTCATTCAGTTCGGAAAATCGTATAAGTGCATACAAAGTGGTTTCCTTGTACTGTGTTCCTGTTCATGCTCATATTATCCATGTAGTTTGTAGGATGAAGTTCAATCTTCTTCCCTGCCACAGCTGGACCCCACAGTTATTTTTCAAAGGTCCACTTTTTCAAACCAGATGTTAAGTCTGTTTTTGGTGTGACCTGGGTATTTCTGAAGAATGTTCTCGAGTTTGAGCTGTCTCATTGTATATATTGCAGATTTAACCTCTGCATGTGTGACAGGGAGCAATGGTAGGTAGCCAGTTGTTTGTTGCTGAACATTATCACTAGTCAGTTTGGGTTTTGATTAGAAGCTGTGTCTGGAGGGTAGTATTGGACTGAAGGACCCTCAGTGGAGGTGTTGGTGTGTGCAGGATGGCGATGGCTGTCTGAACCCAACAGAGCTGCAGAACTTGTTCAGCACATGCCCCCTCCTGCCCTGGGGGCCTGATGTCAACAACACTGTGGCCACCAACCCTGATGGCTGGATCACCTCCTCTGGATACCTGGCCCAGTGGACGTAAGCAGGGAGAGGAAAGAAAGCGGGAGAGAGAGAAAGCATGATGATCAATGATGATAAGGATGATGTAATGATGCTGCTGTGGAAGTGCATCCGCTTTAAGACTACTTGACAGGGCTGTACTCTA
Organism: Stramonita haemastoma; assembly: GCA_030674155.1. NCBI lineage: Eukaryota > Metazoa > Mollusca > Gastropoda > Neogastropoda > Muricidae > Stramonita > Stramonita haemastoma. The sequence continues at coordinate 44,080,357 of CM060316.1, read as the reverse complement.
CGCTTACTATTATAATATATGATATGCCAGATGCTCACATGCTTGCACACACATTCATGCGTTTCTTTAGAAGTGTATCAGGTGATGTAAGAGATCATAACAATGTTAAGAAAAGAAAATCCCCCAAAACTGTGGCACAATTACTCTGTGCCTGCCATGTAACTTTGTATAGTATGACTGTGAGAAGGCCTTTTCAAGAGGAGAAACTCGGCAACTCATACACACTCACTACAAAGAAACATCAATGAAAAATGTCCTTAATCATCAGCTGCATGGTATTGATGAAAAAATTCAATTTGTGGAAGGTATCAGTTTGAAAATATTAAAAATGTTGAATATTTTGCTGCTATGTTTTGACCAGGTTGACCACTCTTTTGGATGTGCCCCGCTCCTTAGAGTTTATGGCCTACCTAGGCTACCACTATGACCACGAGACTCAACTGTCTGCTGTTCATGGTCAGTGATCTGTGTGTGTGTGTGTGTGTGTGTGTGTGTGTGTGTGTGTGTGTGTGTGTGTGTGTGTGTGTGTACGTGTGTACGGTGTACGTGTGTGTGTGTGTGTGTGTGTGTGTGTGTGTGTGTGTGTGTGTGTGTGTGTGTGCGCGCGCGCCTGTGTATATATGTGTGTGTGTGTATATATGTGAGTGTGTGTATGCATGCATGTGCGCTTGCATATGAATTGTTATGACCATTTATAAATTGTTCAGCAAACCTCCAAAAAGGACAGTACATTTCTTTTAGTCATAAATCTATTATAGAATGATCATCATGCTTTAGAGTTACACAATTCAGATCATATGGAAGTGTATTGATAAAGCAGAATGCTTTGGAAACATAGTGTTGACATAGTGTTCATTACAGTTATAGTAGACTGAGGTGTGAGTAAATATTTTGCAGCTAATCTGTATTGTTAAATCATAGTGTGTAGAACTGATGGCATTCAAAGTTTTCTTATGGTAGGAGTCTGGCTGCATTCCTACTCTGTGGTGATTATCACTATTTTCTGAACTCATGATTTTTCAGCTTGATATAATACTTCGTTTCTGAACCTTCTTTGTTCTTGTGTGCAGTGACACGAGACAAGAGAATAGATCTTGAAAAACGCCAAACAACCAGAAATGTCTTCCGTTGCCAGGTGTTAGGTGCAAAGTCTGTGGGAAAGGTATGTTGACAAGTACATAGTTTGTGTGTTTGTGGTGTTGAGTGTACAAACTGTGATTGAGACCAATAGTGGATGCACAGATGGATGAACACATGTTCTTTTAGTTCTGTGTGTCTGTTCTGATATGTCTTTGCTTCTGTCAAAGTCAGAGTCAAAATTTTATTTCCAGGTGTGTGTGTGTGTGTGTGTGTGTGTGTGTGTGTGTGTGTGTGTGTGTGTGTGTGTGTGTGTGTGTGTGCGCGCGTGTGTGCGCTGTGTGCGTGCATGTGCATGTGTGTGTTTGGATATCTGATATAAATGTGTTAACAAGTCTACTGGATTCTCCCTTTCCTTCAGTAAAGGCTTGTCTACTAATTTTACTTCTTCCATCTGATTTGTATCTTTTTTTCCCCCCATTTTCTTTTTGTTATTTTTTTGGAATTAATCAATGAAGTAGACAAAAGTAAAGAAAGACAAAAACCCCAACACTTTCAGTGTAAGTGAATGTTGACGTTTGTTGTGGCAGACATCATTCCTGCAAGGCTTGCTGCGAAGGAACCTGCGCTACTTTGCCACACTGAATAAGCAGCACCTGTCTAGCTTCACCATCAACACTGTGCAGGTCTACGGGCAGGAAAAATACCTTCTGGTGGGTTGGAGTGTGACCTGCATTTTCGTGTAATTTTTGCAATGTGTCTGTGCCGCACTGTGCTGCAGCTGACTAGTGCAGTATGTTATAGAGAGTGCCGTCAGGCCAAAAATCCTTGTGTTTGTGTGTGTGTGTGTGTTCTGGGCACGCATGTTTGTGCTTATAGATTGGGCACATATTGTGTGTGTGTGTTTGTATATATCTGATTCAAAATAAAATTATTTGGGGAAAAGTTGTTTTAAATGGTTGCAGCTATAGTGGATTGATATATCAGTGAAGTGAAAGTCTGAGTGATTTTTTTTTTTTTTTTTTAAATTTTGGGGGGGGGGGGGGGGGGGTAGCCTGAGTGTAATTTCTGTTCCTACTTGCATAAGATTTGTGTTCTAAAGATTGTTACCTGAGACTGATGTATCCATAAGAACTACAAAATATTGATATATCCTTAAAAGAAATTACATAAGGTTTGATACATTAGTGAGCCTTATGTGAGATTGATGTATTAGTGAGCATATCACAAGTTTGATCTGTAAGGGTTACATGACATTGCTGTACCAGTGACCGTTATATGATGTTGGGTATCAGCAAACGTTAGTTGAGATTAATGAATTAACGGGTATTACAAGATATCAGTAAAAATTTCACTAGATTGCATCAGAGGGTATTGCATGAGATAGATCTATCAGCAAGTAGTACATGGTGTTGATGTATCAGCGAGTATTGAAAGGAATCTACCATTGACCAAATTGCTGACTGAGGTGTGTTTTGCATGTGCAGTTACATGAGATAGATGTCTTCATGAGTGAAGTGCTGACTGAAGGTGTGTTTTGTGTGTGCAGTTACATGAGATAGATGTCTCCATGAGTGAAGTGCTGACTGCCCAAGGCGTGTTTTGTGTGTGCAGTTACATGAGATAGATGTCTCCATGAGTGAAGTGCTGACTCCTACATCCCTGGACTGTGACGTGGCTTGTCTGCTGTACGACGTCACCAATCCACGCTCCTTTCAGTTCTGTGCTCGCATGTATTTAGTGAGTACTGCATCAAAATTAATTCTGCACATCGTTATTATAATATAAATCTTTTGGTTGAAAAAAAAATGAAGGTGGGAGGGTGGGCGGTTACAGCGTTGTTTACCTTGAAACGGCTTTAAGATTGGCCTCTCTGGAGCTTTTGTTTGCAAAGCAACAGAACCTCTTCCACAGTATAACTGTGGTGTAATAGCATTCATTATTTGAGAACAGAAAGTGAATCTTCAATCTACTTGGAAAAGAATCACTTGTTGACAGACAACTGTTTCCAATGTATGAGTATTTAATCTACATAAGAACACTGACTATTTAAAGGTAAACTGTGGTTACACATTAGCATTTAATCTACATAAGAAGACTGACTGATTAAAAAAAAAACTATGGTTACACATGAGCATTTAACCTACATAAGAAGGCTGACCATTTAAAGGTACACTGTTGTATGATTATACATAAGCAGTTAAAGGACAAAAGAAGACTGACCATTTAAAAGGAAACTATTGTGTGGTTACACACTTAGTCTACATAAGAAAAGTCTACCTTTTAAAAGCACACTGTTGTATCATACATAAGCATTTAATCTACACAAGCAGACTGAGCGTTTAAAAGCCAAACTGTTGCATGGTGACAGAAACACTTCATTGACTGCAAGATCCCCACCCTGATCGTGGCCTGCAAGGCAGAGCACCCAGAGGTGCGCCAGGATTACGACATGACACCTGCCCAGTTCTGTCAGCGATACCGCCTGCCCCCGCCACAGCACTTTACCTGCATGGACACCATCAACTGGGAGATCTACGTCAAACTGGCCACCATGGCTGCTTACCCGTGAGCATTACTGTTGTTGGTGTTGGTGTTGTTGTGTTGATTGGTGTTTGTGGAGGGGTAGGGTTGCTAGAAGTGATTTGGGTTCGGTGTTGGATGGGTATGTATTGTATTTTTGTATTTGATTGGATTGGAGGGGTGGTCGTAATGTTTTTATTGTTAATTTGGCAGTGATAATCGTGACAGATTTGTAAGATTGGATGCAGTCTTGTGGAATAGCTAATGTGTAATCACTGTGGTTATCCGCCCCTTCCTTTATGTGTGTTAATTGGTTTGATATAAGGAATTTTCATTTTTTCATGTACTGTAATAAATGCTCATATTGCCTTAAAAAAAAGGTTTCTTTGAGTATTGCTTTTTTTAAGAATTGGAACACATGAACAGAATTTATTCTTTACTTCACACACCACACACACACACACACACACACACACACACACACACACACACACACACACACACACACACACACAAATCTATATCACTTGCACACACACTTGTGAAATCTCAGGCGCAGGTCTCATCTCAAGGTTGTTGTTGGGTTTTTTTTGTGTGAAGGTTTTGTGCCCCTGGGAAGAAAAGTCCAATTCAGGAAGATATTTCAGCCATGGATCCTTAGCACACAGGGAACAAGAGCAGTTATTCATTTGGCTTCTAGGACTCTGTATATGTATAAAACAGAGGGAGGCAAGGGAGTGTGTTTTGTGCGTGTGTGCGTGTGTGTGTGTGTGTGTGTGTGTGTGTGTGGTGTGTGGTGTGTGTGTGAGAGTTAGTTTACATGTAAAAATTAAGATTTGTGTGTGTGAATGTGTACATGCTTGCACATTTACATTTATACAAGAGGGTAGAAATTATCTTAGCATTTGTTTATTTACACCTTAAGGTAGAGAATATATGTGTATACAGGGAGATTAAGTGCACATATGTGTGTTTGCAGTGTGTGTGTGTGTGTGTGATTCACGTGTGTGAGCTATGCATGTAATATTTTCACGTGTGTGCAACTATATATACATATATAAATGTGCGTGTGTGCGTGGTGTGTGTGTGTGAGCACCAAACATTTTTAGATCAGCCTAAAGGTCTTTCTTGCTTGTACAAAGGGAAAGAGACGCAAAGCAATGTTGAAGAAAATTATGAAAATTTACTTCATCTAAGGGTTTCTACATTGGTTTCCTCATTCCATTGTGATGTATCGTTCATGAACCATTGGTTTAACCTGTCCATAGTCACTCTTATATATACATTCTTCATCAAGAGAGGAAAATGCTTGTGTTGTTGATAATAACTGGAGGAAAAGACAGCACAATGACTTCTCAGAATAGGTTAGTTTTGTTCTGCTAAAAAGCATTGCCATTAATGTAGAATAATGGTTACTATCATCATTGAGTTGATGAATATGACTACCGTATGTAACTATAGGCCACTGTTCCTGTTTTCATCATTTTGGAATATGTGTGCGCATCATTTGATTATTCTAATTCATCATGGCTGTTCAGTATTGGAAGCAAACTTTTGGACCATCTTCCTTTCCATAGATTTTTTTTTAGCATTAAAATCATGGAAAATATGAGAGTTATTTTTGCCATGTCAATTTGTATGCACCATTTTGACATGCCAGTCTTTTTGACAAGTAGAAAGTTTTGCTTAAACTCTTCATTTTAAACTGGTGCATATGAATGTGACAGGGTGAAATACTCGCCAAAGTGGGGACAAACGATGTACAATCTATATCAGCCTGTCTGATGCACTCTCTGCTTTTCCGTCTGCTTGTTGGGTGTTTGCGGTTGGTTTGCCATGACCTGATCTCCTGCCAAGGTGTGGGAGAGGCAGGTGAGGCTGTCCCTCCAGCTGACGGGCCTTGAGTGTGTGTCTGCTTTTCTTTCAGCAACCTGAAGCGCCTGGTGCACATGTTGCTGGTTCACCAGAGACCCTTGTGGCTGGAGGACAGAATCAGGTGCCCTTGCATGTCGCTCTCTGCTTTTTGTAACTCACTTATTATTATTGTTTACTATTGCTGATCTTTATGTTTAGCTTTTGTATCCCCTTCCTTTGTGTACCACCATGGGATGTTTCCTCCCCCTCCCCGTTCCACTTCTACCCCTCCTGGCTGTTGTTTTTTTTGATTGGTGTTTGATCAGTTTGCCAGTTTAGTTGGTTGTCCAACAGTGAGTGCTGATGGTACCAAGTGATGGCTTAGTGGTGTGTTCAGTTGAGATCATCAAAGTCTGTTAGTCAAGACAAAGGTGGCGTTTGATTCTTTGTAGTATTTCCTCGTGAACTGACAGATGCTTCCATTTTTGTCTCTTGTTCTCTTCTTGCACTGCACAGTGGATCTTAATGGATTTTTTTTTCTTTTGCAGCTGGCTCATCAAGATCTTAGTTGTTGTGCATGGTGTTGTAATCTTCAGTGATTTTCTGTTATAGATTCCTGCTAACATTTTAGTACCAGTCATTACTGATCATGTTCTCTGCTTGTTGTGTCATGTCATTTACACCACACATTAACTTGGCATGTTACTTAACAAAAGCTTCTCAGGATCGTCTCCCGTATGCATGTCACGATTGTTGTTTATGAATTTTAAGGGCTTCTGGCGATATATATCTGTAACAAAAGATTTGCCTATCCACATGGAAACCATACTGACATTGTTAAGTGCGTAGCATCCATTATATCTCTAACAAGTGAAGTCGCAGTCGCACTCCTATAGGGGTTGGTTTCAGTGCCATTTGTATTTAAATGTTCAATATTGTAACATGAATTTGTACATTTCTGTGGTACTCATTTCTGTGAAGTAAGAAACCTCTCTTGTTATATCTGGAAAACATGATTATTGTGATTTCTTTCAGACACGATTCTACATGGATAGCCAGATAGAAAATGCTTTAAAAAAAAAAAATCATTTTGACTCGTTTTTATTGTCCAAAGAACCTTGCCAATTGAACTGTGCACTATCTGACATGCAAAGTATTATGCTGAAGATTAGTAACTTCATGTGCCTGTGTGGAAAAAAAGAGGTTGTGTTTCATTTGTTAAAGTGAATAGGAAATGGGTCATTTCTTCGCTTTTCTGAAGTGGGGGGGGGGGGGGGGGGTTTCAGGTTTTTTAACTACTGTTATTGAGCTCAGCAATGACTGTTAAGATAACTTCAGATTTTTAAATGTGGAGAACTGCTTATTAAAAAAAACACCCAAACTTCCACAGCACCTGTTGTCTGTTTTTATGATACTGGGATCAAATGTAATGGACTGTAATATAGTTTGTTTTATTCCTTTGAAAGCAATGATACATGAGTCATCAGAAGGGATAGTTTACTGTATTGTGCATTGATCTAGATGTCTCCATTGTTATACTGCCATATATTAACACAGGTGTTCAGTCCTAACACAAGTAGAAAGAGCATTAGTATGACAATGTCACTAGATGAATAATGCATGCCAGCACAGAGCTAGATCAGATGATGGAAACAGTCCTAGGCCAGTTGAATGGGCTAACATAGAGCTAGAGCAGATAAAGTAAACATGCATAGACAAGTGAAAAAGCAAAATTAGAAATCAGAAAGGAGCATTATTGATAATGTAAACATGCATAGACAAGTGAACAGAGCAAAATTAGAAATCAGAAAGGAGCATTATTGATAATGTAAACATGCATAGACAATGTGAACAGAGCAAAATAAGAAATAAAAAAGGAGCATTATTGTAATCTGTTAACAAAGGATGGATTTCTCTTTGTCAAATGCTCAGTCATCAACTATTGTTATCTGTCATATGAGCAAAACGAAGTTGCGCTGCCATTAAGTGCCTGACTAGTCAGGCCCAACAGACCAACTTAGCATGGGAGAGAAAATCTTTTAAATCTTTCTGGAAAAAAGGCAGAAGAATGGATCAAGAAGGGAGAAAATAGATGAGTAGGAGGTGACAAGAAAAGAAACACGGCAGAAACAAAGAGAAGATAGAAAAGAGGGAATTCCTGGCACAGAATTTCCAGAAAGTGGGATGCTATTTAAACTAACAGGCCCCCGGCATCCCCATGGAGAAAAAGGATGGCTGATCACCTTGGTGTGTGAGTGACAAATGTCAGCTGGAAACTAGTGTTTTTAGAATGAATAAAAGCCTCATATTTTTTTTTGAGGGGTTCATTCAGGGGATATATTCACAGATAGTTTGGAAACAAATTTACCCAGATACACCTGTGCATTGATCAAGTAATATTTACAATGGAAACAATGAACTGGACAAGGAACACACACTCTTAAACATGCTCATACTTGTGCAGACACATGGAGGCAAATGCATGCATGCATGCATGCAATACTGTCTGTCTCTCTGAGCTCCAGTATTTTTTAAATGAAAAAAAAAGAGGAGTGTATCCAAGATAAGTTGCACACAGATTCTGCAGTCTCGTTGTGACAGCTTTTGCTCTTTTTGGTACAGTAGTCGTGTGTTAGAAGTGATCAGGAAAAATATATATAATTGTTTTTATTGTTTAGTTCTTAGTTAATAATGACAAATATTTCTTTATCATTATGTTGACTTTCCTGTATACTTTCTTTTTGACTGAGTCATTTCTAGATTCCAAAAGAGCTGTCAAAAATGAAGGGTCTGGTTGTGATGAAGAATAAGTTCACCATTTGAAATTAAATCCTGAGTATTCCAAGTGAATTTTTTTTTCATTTCATAATTTGGCTTAACTTAGAAAACATCTGTCAGTTGAGAAAAAGAACTTTCACTTAGCTGAGCCTTGGGGACTGGCCATCAGTCCTGTATCTCCATTGTGAGATATCAGAATGGCCTGTGTGCCCTTCCAACAAAAAGCACCCCAGTTTTGGTGGTTTTCTGTTTTTTAGGGGTTGTTGGTGTTTTTTTTTTTTGTTTCTGTGTTTGATGAGGTTTTTTTTTGCTTTTTTTGTTTTGTTTTATGTTTTGTTTTTGTTGTGATTGAATTGCCCAGTGATATGCAGTGATCAGCTTTGGAATGCAAGTGAGATGAGTTTGAGTTTGAAGCAGAAAAGTAGTCATCTGCAGTACTCTGTGGTTATTCTTACCTGCTGTTAACTCCTTTCAGGGTCTAGTGAAATTCATTTTATCAATATTTTCCCCTGATTTGACTTCATTTCCCCATCAGTCTATGACATTCGCTTACAGAAAAGTAAGAGTCTTTCAGATATTTAAATGACAAGGTTTATTCACAAAACAGATCTCCCATGTAAATGCCTGCTACCTCTTTTGGTTTAATTCCCTGATTAATTAAAGCACACCAGGAGAATGGTTTGGAGTCAGTAGATGGTGAAAAGGATACAGCAAACTTTGCAGGAGACTATTTTTCTGCAGACAGTGTAGCCTAACCTTTTACTGAAGTAAATTCAGAGGTTTTCAGCACAATCTTCTTATGGCTACTGTTACTAACTGTAACTCCATCCTGGAGTCTGAGTGATTTTGTCAAACAAATAAACAAGCAAAATTCAAAACAGGGAGAGGGGGGTTAAGGGGGGCGATTTCATATTAAAAAAATTTTTTTAATCTGGAGAGTTTTGTTTACAATAGCTGAGTGAGGAATTTGTTACATTATTTTTTACCTACTCCATCATGGATTGTATTGTGTCTTTTGTTTGAGAAGTTGTGTGTAGGCCAGTACTAGTTTTCTGTACTTATGAGTGATGCTGTTGTATATTTGTTTTTGTTATGTGTGATTTTTGCATGTGTGCCTGCTGAATCCTTTTCTGACTGCATGTTGATTTTATGCAAGAACTCTCCATACACTGCTGGAGAGTCTTTATATCTTATTTTCTTGCCTGGATTATTTTTTTTATTTGAGTTTTTCAGGTCCTGTCATAGCTGTTTGTAATCATTTTTGTGCACAAGTTGTTGGTCAGGGTTTTTTACTTTGCAAACCTGCTAGAATGAATGGATGTGGTTTCATTTGTAAAACTGTCCCATTATGGTGGATGACCAGGTTTTTAACTCCCCCTCCTTAAGCTTACAGTTCCCAGTCAGTTTAAAATACATCTTTTTTAATCAAGAAAATGATTTAACTTATGCAAGGATGCAAAAGCGTTCAGTATTCTGGATTTTTTTTTATCTGACTGAATTTCTGTTTTGATGTTTCTTATTTTGCAATGTTTCTTACGATGTGGTGTAATTTAAGATGTACGTATATGTGTGACTTCAAGGAAACTTTCATGTCAACATATTTCAGAGTGCAGTCGTCCTAGTTGTTTCTCCATTTTCTGTGAAATGAGAACATGTGGGTTTGAACTAGAAGTTAAACTTTATGCTTTTGCAGAACAGTCATGTTGCTTTTTATTTGCCAAGTCGATGTTGCATCACTGCAAAAAACCTGTTTACTTTAATTATGCATCAGATAAACTAGGTGACAGTGACCTTGACACCGATTAGATTTTAATTGTGCTCAGCATGAAAGCAATAAAACTCCAACCTAAGAAGGGTGTCAGTTAACTGTTTCATTGGAAATCTTCACCACATTCAGTTCAGATTTTAGTTAAGTAAAATCAGAAAATAATCTGTTATGTTTCATTGGAAATCTTCACCACATTCAGTTAAGATTTAAGTGAAGTAAAATTAGAAAATGATCTGTTCTGTTTCGTGTTTTAGGCTTCAGGTGTGTAGTCCATAATCTCATAAATATCTGAAGATATCATTGTATATCAATCACCTTGATGTAATGATTAGTGTGGTTGACTTCATTGTACTCATCAGAAGTATATTTTTTAATTTACTTTGTAGGTTTTTCAGGATCTGGTGGCTTGTACCCAAGAGTTAAATGATTATGGCACAGTGGAAAGAATGGTCCACCAGCTTTTGGGTCCTTAGTGTGAAAGGATTGCTTAAATGACCTAACCAATTCTGCAGGGACTTTATCACTCAGGTTTAGTGGGCAAGGAGATGTGTTAGAAAGAAAACATAAAATGCAGCCGTGACACATATTTTCCAACCTCAACATTGTCATAATTTTCATTAATCACCATGCTGCAAAAAAAAAAAAAAAATCCTTTTGATATTATTGAACGGATTTAAAAAAAAAATCTATTTACATACCTTCAGTAGATTTTTTATAAACAGGTTTGCAAATTCATGCCAGATGGTCATTTGAAGGACATGGAGATAGCCAACACTTTAGAATAATCATATAACTCATCTTTTTCTGTCTTTTGCCCCTTGAATTGCTTCACTCAGCATCAATGCCTGTCAAGTCTGAGATGTCCTCCCATCTTCTAACCAGAGGGATTGAATTCAGTGGTATCCAATCCTTCAGATGATGAGTCAGGACAAGCAGCACTGAACACTGCACTGCCAAACGAACCAAGCTGTAGAAAGGGCCTCAAGTGGCTGAACAGTTAACATCTGCTTGTGGACTGTTGGTTGTAGGTTTTAATGAACAAAAACTTAAGAAAGTGATGAAGAAGTTACTAGTGTTTACATTTTCTAGACTGACTGAGTTGGTGTGTGTTAGTCTCATTCAGCTACAGAAATCTGATTATTTTTAGTTATGAGCATCACTTTTCAGGGTTGCATGAATTTTGAAATAGTACATTAATTTACAGTATGAATTCAGTGCATATTGAAGTTGTGTATCAATTTACAACATAAAGTCAGTACATGTTGAAGTTGTATATATATCAATTTACAACATAAATTCATTGTATGTTGAAGTTCTAATGTGACTTTGGTGTCCTTTGTTCAGGCACATCCGAGATCTGTACACGGACGACAACAAGATGTACATCCACATAGGGCTGGGAGCTGCCTCACTTGCTGCTTTGTCTTTCATCATCTACAAAATTGTGCATGCTGTCAGGTGAAAGCGGCCCCTGTGTAGTTTCTGCTAACGTTCCTGTAGAGTCTGCCTCATCAATCCAAGTCAGCAGTAACAGATTTAGACTGTTCCGAGGAAGTGCTTACTCTTGGAAGACACTGTGTGTTGTGGTGGGATGTGATTGTCGACAAGTTGGTGAATGTGTTTTCGATTACTGTGTTATATGGCCTGGAGTGTGTGTGTGAAATGAGTGAGCTGGAATCTCAGACTTCTTGAGTTGTGCAATGTCTCAGCAACGAGTGGATGACTTTTTAAACAAAAGAAAGTTAGTCCTTAGGTTCCTGCAAACTGAAATTAATGAATGTGAAAAGGTACAAATAAGCAGGTAAGTAAGGTTTATTTAGGGTTTTTTGTATACTTTGTTTTTGATACAGTTTATTCTTTCAAGTTTGTTTTTAAAGGATCTTAGTTGTTATTTAAACAACTACAAAACAGATAAAATGTACATGGTCATATAACTAACCTTTGTGTAATCTTTTAGATAGACAGTATGGGCAACTGTGTTCACAGCATTTTTTTCACTTGATTCTGATCTGGTGTGTCCATGTGTCCAAAAGTATCTTTTGCTAGGTATATGCATTGTTATTAAGAAATTAAAAAGAAAAAAATATCCAGAACTTTTGTGTCCCAGTATTGTTTCCTGTTTGAAAGTGCTGCAGGTTTAGATTTTCTGCCTAGTCATGCAGTTGCCTATGACCCCTTCTCATTCAGCATTGCATGGACAGTGACCAGTAACAAGTCTTTGCTCACATCACAGGCGCTGAATATATGTAGACCTGATCTCAGACTTTTGTTTGCTGTCTAAACCTTCAACTTTCCAAATACATGGAGCAAAGAGTTCTGCACTAAGTTCTATAGCATTTTAACAGAGAACTTTAAAAGACATACAACGTTTCTGTTCTATTCTCATCTCAAGTCATCAATACTTCTTCCTTTCATTTTTTTTTTTTTTCTTGCTTCGTTTTTTAATTATTTTAGTTTGTTTTAGTACTGAGAGAATAGTTTTTGCAGCGTCATGTAGTGCTATAGCAAGCAACACCTGATGTGTTATTTCTTTGTGTTTAACCTTGATTGCTTTGAAACCTGGATAAGAGCGCTGTTTTAGTTTGGAGGAGAGACAGAAAGTTTACGTAATAACCACCTCTGAGATTTCACCGTCACAGGTTTGTGTTGTTTGTCTCTTATGGCAGGCAGTATTATTCAGTTAGTTTTCTTAGCATGGTGATGATAAAGGTTGTAAGATTATTCTCTGTCATGAAAGTATTTTTTATCATGTATCAATTAGTGATAGGACCAGTTTTTTCTCTTACAATTTCTTACAATTTTTCCTTACAAATTTCAGTAGAGATGTAGTGTTCTGCAGTCAGCAGTTATGCTGAAGACAGCCATGGCCCTTCTCACCAGCTGTCGCCACCATTCAGTAGTCTTGATGCAATGTGATGATAGCTGGTAAGAAGCAGCACAGTAGACACTTTGGAATGCCATTGTTTAGATATTCCACTTAACAGTCATCTAACTTAGCCCTTACATTAAAACAAAATTTTATTTTGCATTTCTTCTGTATTTCTGATTCTGTCATGAAAATGGTAATTGCCCTGATTCGGAGTATGTAAAGAAAGTTGGGCTGTGGAGTTTTTGAATGTGTGTTTAAGCTGACTTTGAATGGGTGTTCAGGTGAGTGTTTGAAAAGACAAGGACAGGAAGAATCAGTGGTGTGTGCAGAGTGTGTGGATGTTTGGAAAGCAGCAAAAATGAACTGTCATCAGCACTTGTACACTTACCCCTTTGTATTTATGCATACTTCGCATGTGTTCATTTAACAATGTGTATTTTGATACTAATGTAATAGTTCTTGGATAGAGGTTTATTTTGGGGAGGATAGAGGGTAGAAAATAATCTGACCATTAATTTTCAGTCATTTGCACTTAGAAAAATAGTTCACTTTCTGGCTTACTATGATTTTTCAGTCATTTGCACTTGGAAAATATTTCACTTTTCCGTGGTCATTCTCTTCATCTCTTCCTGTTCAGATTTTGTTGGTTTGGTTATGCTGCATCTGAGTGGTGGGGATGCAGAGTCACGGCAATGATTTCTCAAAATTGACGTAGCAGAGAAATGGTGATGATTTCTCAAAACTGATGAAATTGATCACACAGTGGCAGTACAAGTTTAGTTCTTGTGGGAAAGTTCATGCACATAGAAGTGATATAATCATGAGGATTTTCCAGAAATGGCTTAGAGATGTGGTGGAAGAAAGATGGAGAAAAAACACATAGTTCGGGCAGTTGATGCTAATATACCTCAAATCACTGCAGAGAAATTTCTGAGATTACCAGTTACAAGATGCACCAACAGAACCAAATTCTAGTATCTTAAAAACATTGGGTAACCACTCAAAAAAATCATGTAAACCCATGTTTTCTGTAACCATCATGCCATAATCCATTATGTCAATTCTCTTTAACAATCTCCTTCCCCTCATTTGATTTTGCATGTGGCAGTTTGTTCAAATTATACAGTCAAAGATATGGAGCCCCAGAAGGAAAAAATCATAGGTATAGGATGATGGCAGCCTTCCAAGAACTCTGTATGGCAATGAACAGTGGCAAGGAGCCAGTGGTTCAGAGTACTCTGTCAACAGACGCCATAACTGAGTCAGTGCTTAAGACTGTTGAATACGTCGATTCCATGGGTCCATGAAGTCATGGGTTTGAGTCTCGGTGGCGTCTGGTGAATTAAGGGTGGGAATTTTTTATGATTTGCCAGGTCAACTTCCAAATGCAGACCTTCCATACCTTAATTCCCTTCATGTGTATGTATATGCAGATTTATTTACTTTTTTAAAATTTTGTTGTTATTCTTTTATTTCAAGGATAATGCAATAGGCACTCGTGTGCTTTTGTTTTTTTAACGTCCAGTCCCCATGTGTATGCTGTTTTGTAAATTTTGTCATCCATTCCCACTGACACACAATGGCCTTCTCTTCTGAAAAGCAGAACAGGTTTTAACGTGTGCACAAGATGTAATCAAATATGCCCATTAAAGATTCCATAATTTATGTCAGCATTTTGTGGGTTTCGGAGACACAAACATACTCAGCCTACATCCCTGGAGTTGGAATGCAGCTACCGTCATGGTGGCAAAAAATGGTTGTATGCACATAATCTCACTATTTGTGAACCTCAGAGCTCTAGCCGAGCGAGGGAAAAAAAGAAGAAAAAAGAAAAGAAAAAAAGAGTTCTCTGTAAACGAGTATGATTATGTTGCCAGAAGTGACTTTGAATTTGAGTCCTCTGACAATATTATTGAAGTTGAATCAGCGTGAATTAATTTTTCAAAATAAAACACATTTATGATGACATGGTTACCACGTGATTGCTATGGCAAGATTTCAAACACACTCATGCAGAATCAAGTCTGCTTTGATCAGGTCAAGTTTTAAAAGCCGGTCAGTTCAGTGTATAATATAAATGCATCCACAGTGGTGCTGTTTAGCCTCACTTTCCATTTCTAACCAGTTCCTCTGGTAGATAGCCTCTGGCCAGGAGTGCTGCTACCAAAACATGCAAAAGAACTGGTTCCATCATCAAAGAACAGGGAGGTTTGTGACATCACTGGACATTGATTAGGTATGAGACGGGGAGAACAGGTGAAGCCTGATTGAGGTTTTGAAGCATTGTTCCCACTATTTGTATGTGGTGTTCTCATGTGTGTTTTTACAGTTTGTGTACATGTAACAGAACCAAAGTTTTTGTTTGTTGAGTATTTTGTGTGTAATCAGTTGTGTTTGTGATTGCACAATCTTCCAGTATATTGTATATCAGCACATACTCGGTGCATGTATTAGAATACTAAATGGCAATTTATGTGTGTATTTCAGGAGAATGCCATTTTGTGTGGTTTTCATAGTTCATAATTGTTTGTGAAATAATATGAGTTTGCTGTCAGGTCTAGGATATTTTTGCTTGTTTGGGTTTGTTTTTTCTTCTTCTCCTCACATCACAAGAGATTATGGTTCAGCTTCACTCCAACAAGCACAGTAGAAATGTCAGTTGAGCTCAACATTTGGCTAGGCACATGTGTACACGTTTTTGTTAAGAATGTGTCTGTCTTTTTCCAGCCCAATTTCAATAAAGAAGTCTATAAAAATGAGGGCGCAAATTAACCCAATTCGTCTATAAAAAGGAACAAAAACACGGACTGAAATTTGCTCTCCTGCCTATTTAGGAATCATGTACACAAGTGACACTCCACGACATACTGAGTCACATTGTACCAAAGGTCAGTTTTTAATTGTTCACAACCGGCAACAAAAAAAATCTTTAAAAAAAAAAAAAAGGTTGAAAATCAAACAATTCTTTGAACAGTTAATACAAATTCAAAGCTAGACATCAGGAAGTGACCTAACAAGCAATTTTGCATCGTAGTAGGTAGTCAGGATGAGGGGTTGGGTGTTGTTAAATGTGTTTTTAGAGCAAAACGAATCAGAATTACATAATACTTTAGTACAGGTAGAAGAGAGCTTATAGTTTTATGATCAATTGAAATCTCCAAATCAACACCCTGACCCTGCCTAAAATGGCCCCCAGCAGAAAAGTGGGTCAGATGCAGTCATGGCTCCCAGCAGAAAAGTGGGTCAGATGCAGTCATGGCTCCCAGCAGAAAAGTGGGTCAGGTGCAGTCATGGCTCCCAGCAGAAAAGTGGGTCAGATGCAGTCATGGCTCCAGCAGAAAAGTGGGTCAGGTGCAATCAGACTTGTGTTGTGGTAGAGGGTCACAACACGAAGCAACTACATAAAAAAATGGATGAAGCAAATTAACTGGATTGGTAGACTATTATGAATATTAAAAATATTTAAACCTACTCATTTGTATTCACATCCATAGTACATGAAATCCTTTCACAATCTGATTGATAAACTCATTCTCCTGTTCCTGGGTTCATTATTATTTTTTCAGCATTGTAGTTACTGTGGGTTAAATTAGGGAATGGAGCAGAAGTAGGAGTGAACTCCAGAGCCAACAGATAGATCTTTACAGTCCAGTCACAATCTGTTCTTAGACCTGGACCTTGGAAAGGTGATTTGATGCATATTTATTTATTAGTAGATCTGTGCAGGCCAGTCGCAGTGTGCACCAGGGTATATATATACCTAAGAAGAATTGCATGTAGTGTAGCTCAAGTCTGTATGTAGACTATATATCCTAAAATAGGGAAAAGGTAAGTCTTTAGGTACCAAGTTCGTATGAGATTGAGAGAAAGCCCTCTCCACAGTATAAAAAAAAAAAAAAAAAATTAAAATGCTGGAAGGAGCTTATCTTGAAGTTGACCTGGGGCAGAAAAGGCATAGCTGTCAGAGAGTCTGTGATATCAGTGAACTCTTTCTACCCCTTCTATGAGTATACTCATAAACGTGGCCCAACCATTTTGATTTGACGTTAGAAGTAGGGACGTAAGGGTCAAAATAAGGAAGCGGTCTTTAAACTTGGGATGTTAGGGGGGCATTGGGAAAAGGAGTTAAATTCAGGTTGGGAGAAAGAAAGAAAGAACAAGGTAGATCAGATTTCTGTGTATCATCACCACATAGTGTGTTTATTACTTCTACAGACTGATCTCTGTACTTCCCCAAATATTTCTGTCAATATTAAACCCTTTTTAAAAAAAATAAAAACAATGAAAGTGGTGAATGGAAATTCACTGGAACATCCGCGATTCATCAAAAGCCACTTCTGAGCAGACAAGTTCAGATCTGTAATAAAAATAGTTGTCAGTACCAAATATGTTCTGTAGATTTTCCACAGTGAATGCTCATCTGTACAGTGACATGTTTCGTGATTTTTCCATTACATGGAATGTGCTGCATCTTGTGAACTGTATATATTACTAGTTCTCCTCTAGTTGTGTCCTTCATGGTGTTTTGATGAATGACGTTCTGCTTCTGGTATGTACGTGATGTTGTGATGAATGAATTTGTTGTCATAAATAAATTGATGCATCTAACGGGATGTGTTTTGCATTCTTTTAAAGGACCTTTGAGGTGAGAACATGGATTATGCATACTCAGTGATGCAACATCTCACAGAGTTTTTCAGTCCCTTGGACCCTGAAGGAAGCACTGGGTATAGTAAAGATCTGCTGACAAGTCTTTATTCATAGGTCATGAGGTACCCAAACAAAGTGTTGTGGATGGTAGGTAAACAGTTGATCTCATAGTTGCCATTTAGAAAATAAAGAATGCACTTTTCAGTGTATCACAAAGATCGTCTCTACAAGAAATACAGGACTACAAAATTGTATTATGTCTAGTAGATGGAGTCTAGGCATGCATACAGGGCTCACTTTTGTGTGTAGTTTGTGTAAAGATTTCAAAGGCAAAGTCTTGAACGACTGAAGCTATAGCTGAGGGTTAAAACCATTCAACTTCAATTACATGCGTCCATGAAGTCCTGGGTTTGAATCTCAGCAGCATCTGGTGAATTAAGGGTGGGAATTTTTATGAGCTCCCAGGTCAACTTCAAGTACAAGCTTGCCAGTGCCTTAATTCTCTTTGTGTATATACACATGCAGATCAAATATGCACATTACATATCGCATAATTCATTTTGGCATTTGGCGGGTTATGGAAACCTGAACATACCCAGCTTACTTTCCTGAAGTCGAAATGTGGCTACCCTCATGGGGGCAAAAAGTCGCATATGCAAAATCTCTCTATTGGTGATCCTGGGAGCTCTAGCCAAGGAACAAGAAAGTCTTGAGCCAGACAGGTCTGTCTTACTATGCATCTTCATATTCAACCATGCACCTTGAACATAAATCATCATGCATCTTGACATTGATCATCAACGATCATTCATCTCGACAACAACAACAACAAAACTCGAGTAAATTAAAATTTGCAGCACCTTTATTTCTGGTTACCCTGTTTTAACCCCATCAAACCTGTTAACCTCTTCCCTGCCCGAGCTTGAAAAGCGTTTTTCAGCCCCCTGCTTGTAAAAGGAAAAAAACTGCCCAACATACATTGTAGTTTTGCCATCAAAATTTGGGAATAGGAAAGAGATGATAAGAAAACCTTGTATAAATGCTTGTAGAGACATTGTAGCACATGCCATTCCTTTGACCAGTCAACAACTGACCACAGAGTACTATTTTGTTCAGCTGAGTAATTTGCATCCCTTTACGCCTTGACTGTGAGGTGCCTTCAAAGTGTACAGATGATCTCACATAACACTGCTGTGCTGTAATGTCACTATAAAACGTTTGACAGAGGTCAGTTAAGAGTCGCATCAGTTTTTAGTTTGTGTGGTATATGGGTACTTACAACATATTTATGTTAAAAAAAAAAGTGTCAGACTTTTAAAACAAAAAAGTTAATTACAATTTTTGGCCACACTCGAAAATCAAATTATTTGGGACATTAAATAATAGCAAAGGGTGTACCATGTAACAGGTGTAAGTGTGTCAAATATCTAGGAGTTAGGTTATGAAACCTCGAGCAGTTAACCCCCAAAAGCCAAAGTTCCTCTGGCACACAAGCACAAAAAACTGCTGATATACCATTGCAGGGAAGGGGTTAATGGTATGACATATTACTACAGTACCAGTCAGTTTTCACTTCCTACATTTGTTCCAGATCACCCAAATCACAGTAATATTGGCTTCACTGGACAGCCAATCATAACACTCAAAAATTATTTTTCTCAAAACCAAAGGAAAAACATTACACGTCCCACTCATATCATTGTAAATTATCCAGCCTCTTGGAGTGAAAAATATGGAAACTATGGAAAAGAAAAAAAAGTATATACAATAACACATACACAAGCAAACCCAAAGATGTCTTTCCACACGATACCTTAGTTTTCACCCCCAAAGATGTGTCTTTCCACACGATACCTTAGTTTTCACCCCCAAAGATGTGTCTTTCCACACGATACCTTAGTTTTCACCCCCAAAGATGTGTCTTTCCACACGATACCTCAGTTTACACTCAAAGATGTGTCTTTCCACACGATACCTTAGTTTTCACCCCAAAGATGTGTCTTTCCACACGATACCTCAGTTTTCACCCCCAAAGATGTGTCTTTCCACACGATACCTCAGTTTACACTCAAAGATGTGTCTTTCCACACGATACCTTAGTTTTCACCCCAAAGATGTGTCTTTCCACACGATACCTTAGTTTTCACCCCCAAAGATGTGTCTTTCCACACGATACCTCAGTTTTACACTCAAAGATGTGTCTTTCCACACGATACCTTAGTTTTCACCCCAAAGATATGTCTTTCCACATGATACCTTAGTTTTCACCCCCAAAGATGTGTCTTTCCACACGATACCTTAGTTTTCACCCCCAAAGACATCTTTCCACATGATACCTCAGTTTTCACCCCCAAAGACATCTTTCCACATGATACCTCAGTTTTTACCTTAAGACATGTCTTTCCACATGATACCTCAGTTTTCACCTAAAGACATGATTTTCTACATGATACCTCAGACTCACCCAAAGACGTGTCTTTCCACACGATACCAGTTTTCTACAGATGATGAAAAAAGATGTGTTCAGTATGATACTACTGAAAAAATACATAGAGCCATGTAAAGTTTCTCGCAGCAGTCGCAATCCAAATTGTTATGTCTCCTAGTCTGAAAATGAAGGTAAAAAAAAAAAAGCACCCCCCTCCCTAAAAAAACATGACAAAAAAACACCTTCCAAAAAACAACAACAAATAAACAAACATTAACCTGTTGTTACTTCTCACTGTAACATTCCCTTGATCACAGCAAAGTCGATCATGCTTTACAATTCATAATGATCTGTACATAGTAAAGACCCACATAGTCTACACCATAAACAATAATTTCAAACATCACAACTGTGTTCAGCCTTGTCCAACAGTGCAAAATATTACCTTCACTACAAATTCATCCATCTTTAAAAAGACCACAGCTGTGATACTTGTCTGATTAACAAACCTCAACACTGCTACGCACACAGACACACGCATGCAGGCAGGCATGCACACACACACACACACACACCACACACCACACACACACACACACACACACAAATGGTTTGAAATGCAGCTGTTTAAATACAGTAGAGACAATTTCATTCCCTGTTGCTCAAATATTGTCTTTTTTTCTCCCTAACAACTTCCCGAAACTGTCATTCTGTTTGGTTTCAAATGCAGGCTATTCTTGAAACTCTTAACAGTCAGAGAGCAGAGAAGTGGTGCTGAAGAGGTTCTTGAAAACAGATGTACAGTATAGGCAATATATATATATATAGAGAGAGAGAGAGAGAGAGAGTGTGTGTGTGTGTGTGTGTGTGTGTGTGTGTTTATTTCTATTTTATTTTATTCTTTTATATTGAGGATAATGGAATAAGTACTTGTGTGCTTTTTTACATCCAGTCCCCGTGTGTATGCAGTTTTGTAAATGTCATCTGTTCCCACCGGCACATGATGGCCTACTCTTACAAAGTGTGTGGTGTGTGTGTGTGTGTGTGTGTGTGTGTGTGTGTGAGAGAGAGAGAGAGAGAGAGAGAGAGAGAGAAGAGAGAGAGAGAGAGGAGAGAGAGAGAGAGAGAAAATGAATGAATGAACATTTTTATTGAGGGAAAAGATTAAGCACAATGGTGGCTTGTTTTCATCCAACCCTCTTAAAAAAAGTGAATCAATCAACCAATCAATCCAATCGCATAATTCAAGTATAAAGCTAGCTATGAAAATCAAAATCTGGTGAATAAATCAACCAATCGTATGATTTGAGCATAAAGCTATAACATAAAAAAAAACAAAAAAAAACCCTAGTAAATCAATCAACCAACCGTTCTATTGAACATAAAGCTATGAAAGTCAAAAACAAGTGAATCAATCTGCTAATCATTCAATTAAATATGAAGCTATAAAACGTCAGGGAATATCGGGAAACTGCAACATGTGAAACATGCATAAACCAACAGAACAGAGACGGTTGCATAGACAGGACAGACACCAGACAGAGAGAGAGAAAGTGAGAAGGTGAGAGAGAGACAGACAGACAGACAGACAGGCGGAGAGAGAGAGAGAGAGAGGGGGGGGGGGGGATGAGGTGCGGGCTGTTATTATCTTTTTTAGCTTCTGAAGAGGGTAAGAAGAAACGGACAAAGAAAAGAGAAAAATAGAATAGAGGGAGAGGAGAAGCAAGAGGAGGTGGAAGAGGAGAGAAAAAGGAGGACCAGGGAAACAACAAGAACTACAATTATGCAGTGTTGACTCCACTCCCCCCAAAAGTCCTTTGGATGAGACTATAAACTGAGGTCCCATGTGCAAACGCATGCAGAGCATCTTGTGCACAGGTTAAAACCTGTTCTGCTTTTGGAAGAGTAGGCCATTGTGTGCCAGTGGGAACATATCAAAATTTACAAAACTGCATATACACAGGGATTGGATGTAAAACAGCACACGAGAAATAAAAGAGTAAATAGAATAAACACACACACACACACACACACACACACACACACACACACACACACACACACACACACACACACACACTCTCTCTCTCTCTCTCTCTCTCTCTCTCTCTCTCTCTCTCTCTGATTTAAACTGACCAGCACACAGACCGAAAGTAAAGATGAGGTCAAAAAGTTCAAGAAGAAACATGGTGACAATGCTCAGCTTCAATTCAGGCTGACGTGACCCCTATCAATACCATAGAACTGCTGGATCTTATTCCCCCCAGGTTTTGGACAAGGAGAAAAAGGAGAAAGATGGGATGGGATGGAATTCAAGAGACCAAAACTGGCAACAAAAAATGTATAATGTGTGTGGTAGGCCTACATATCTGGTGCTGTTTTTATAGCCTCATATACAATGGAGACTGTGTCAGGTTTGACATCACTTCAATGAAGGAAAAAAAAAAAAGCCAAACCCTCTGAGAGATCTCGACCAAAGATCAAGCAAAATTAAGTCTGACAATAAGATGAGGAAAAACTTCAGCTGAAAAAGGCAGTGCAGCACCTCATGATATACATAACCAACTGTTATCTAGCCACCCCCCCCCCCCTCCCACACACACACACAAATAATAAAAGGGATATGTAAAACTGGCATACCGTACATGAATAAAGCAAGTTATACATCTCAGATAACCCCCAAAATGTGATGACATAAAAACCCACTTGTGTGATCCAAAAAAACAGATAACAAAAAAAATTTAAAAGCCAGAAACAAAGAAAGATAAAATTGCAAGCACAACATTTCAAAAGAGTGTGAATACTCTTTACTCAAACAACAGCAACAAAAATAAAAGTGAGGAGGAAGATGTTACACACACACACACACACACACACACACACACACACACACACACACGCCACACACACACACCAAAAGAGGACTAATGGCAAAAAGAAACGTTACACAAAGACAACTTCAAATGCAAAAATTATACTTACATTCGCTTAGTTTTGAGTACTGCTTTTAGAAGAGAAAAACTGCACATTTTAAGTTGCCAGTCCTTTTGGCAGAGATTCATTTTGCTTACATGTACATATCATCAACCAGATTTATGTCAGATCAAAATAATGAATCAAACAGTGCTGCTTGAAGTCAAAAGAAACAGCCAAATAAAAACAACAGAGATATTTCTAATTATCTAACAGCAAGTTAGAAACCTCTTCTGATTCCAGAAACAAAACAGGAGTGGGGGGGGGGGGGGGGAGGGGGTGTAGTGGCATTTATGCCATGCTTCTATAATGTCCCAATGCAGTGTGTCACACACTCAGATCACAGAAAGGTTTAGGATTGCAAAGAGGGTCACAAAATTTGTTAAAATAAAATCTCTACTACAACTGATGAAGACTGTTCTCAGTGTTATGGCACGATTAAGAAAACAAGTACTTTCCCATTGAAAAAAAAAAAAAAGATTGACAGCCATGATAGCTGAGTGGTTGAAGTGACAGACTTCTAATTCTGATTTACAGAAGTTGTCAAAAGATTCCAATCTCCTAAGTGCCTGGTGGATTATGTCAGGGTGGTGATTTTGACCACAGATCTCCAGGTCAACCAACACGCAGACCTGCTGACGACGTCTCATGCCCCCTCTAACAGTTGTTGTACATATTACATACTGAAGGTGAAATACACATGCTAAACTTTAAAGATCCCATGAATTAATTCCTAGTGATCAGCATTTGGTGGGCTACAAAAATGAAATACCTGATGTGCACCTGAGGTTTCATCAGAGAATTGGGTGAAGAATCTGGTGAGTGGATTTCTTGGCAACTGTGGTGTAGCATATGATTATATACACCGTTCTGCTTGCAGTGACAAGGAGGGGGGAACTGCCTACGAATCATAAGTAAATAAATAGCAACAAAAATCAATAAATAAATAGAGAAAAAAAAAAAGAAGTCTAAAGTAGCCTCAGATAAATGAAAAGAACAGCTGGTGCATTTGGGTTTGTTTTTGTTTTTTTTAGGATACTGATCAAGATAACAGCAGTAGGCAAACTTAAGGGAAGATGCACCAGAATTGTAATATCTGTATGTATACACAGAAATCTCATTTGCCGTGCATCTTACAGCATATATTCCTCTCAATCCACCAGCATCAGAACACTGCACCAGCACACAACATGAATGTTGACCCAATACAAGGTAATAAATACAGCGGAATGTGGAATTAGCAAGTTGTTCCAAGATCGTTTTGAATCTCAAAAAAACATAATGTACACAGCACTGCATGACAGAATCAAACAAATGTAATTAAATCAATTAGCAAAATGGGAAAATAACTATAAGGCATAGATATAAAGATTAAAAAAACAACACATACACTAAAAAAAAAACCAGTCACAAGTCAGAAAAGAACATGTTAAAAAAAAAAGTAAGACTCTAATATCGAACAAGCAAATATGCTTTGATATTTCATGTGCTACAAAACAAAAGTGTGTGTGTGTATATATATATATATATATATATATATATATATATATATATATATATATATATATATATATATATATATATATACTGACACTGTTGCCACAGACCTGTTCTGAATCAATGGTTAAAAATACAAACAAGGGGACTGAAGGCATCAACTAATACACACACACACAAAAAAGACATCAACTCACAGTGTGCATCAACAAGTGAGAAGTCTATCTTTACGATGACATGTTCTCTTATTGAGAATTGGCAGAGAAGAGTGTTGTCAAGCATTTTTTTCATGACTTCTGATATGATTCAAATCAACCTTCGATGCATGAATTTTGTATGCTGTAAGATAGACATGTACTTCCACTTGTGTTACCTAACAGCATCTGTGATGTCTTCATGTGCTTCAAAAACGTCAGAAAATATGGAAACATGCAATGCAGGAACATATGTGGGAGTATGTCAGATAGGTGTTGTTTGCATAGCTAGCATAATGTGTTGACTTTGTATGGTGCTGTAAACTCTCTTATGACATGTACGCGATTCATTCTTTTATTGTTAGATGTGTGACCCTTTGCTTGTAACCTAAATGAATTTCTCTGTTTTGAGATAATAAATTATGTGGAATTGGAATGGGAAACATATCGACAGCCAGAAAGTGCTAGTCACTGTTATGGTCAGGATAAGCTATAGAGATCTGCATATTTCAGTCTTCCTGTAACTATCATGCTCAACAACAGTTTAAAAAATCACAGTCAACACAGCCAGCGTACTATTCATAACTTTAACTTCACACACACACACACACACACACACACACACACACACACACACACACACACACACACACACACACACACAGATAAATTGTGTGTGTATATATTTATATACATGTAATAGTCAACACACTATTCATGACTTTAACTTTACATACACATATACGTGCACGTCTATATACTGCATCCCACAAGTGCACTTACAGTAAATTTTACATTCTATGATTGTGCTACAACTATCACATCTACTGGTGTGGAAGTTGGTATGTGTTATAGTCTATTAAGTATTATATTCATTCATCTGGTCACTTTTCAGTAAGTTTAAATCTTGAGTTCTGAAGCTAAAAATCCTAGAATTCTAGCATCCATAGTTACTGAGCATCCCACATGGGCACTTCAGAGAAAACATTACAGGTTCCAAGTCAGTACCACTTTTAACACTGTCCACAACTGTACACCCCAAATGAATATTTTAAAAAAGTCATCATTACATACTGACAGTACCATTATACAATAAACAGACATTAAAACTGTACATCCCACTACAGAAAATGTTACTAACATTTACAAAAACAAACAAAAAAAGAAAAAATCATTACTCCACTATCATTTATGCACATTCAACAGAAGATGTCAATCTACAGAATTATAATTTACCTTTTTATCTTATGTTCCTTGGCTAGAGCTTTGAGGTTCACCCATGATGACATTTTGTGTGTGCAGCTTTGTCCGCCATGACGGTAGCCACATTCTGACTTCAGGGATGATGTCTTAACACAACACTACTGTGTATGTGCTTTTTAAAATTTTGTCATCTGTATGTACCGGCACAAAACGGCATGTTCTTCTAAAAAGGTGGAACATGATTTAACGTGTGTGCAAGATACTTTGCATCCATTTGTACATGGGACCTTGGTTTAAAGTGTTATTTAGAGGACTTTTGGGGGAGTGGAGTCAATACTAATAATTCCAAGGGAAAAAGTCCCCTCAAACAGGCATCTCAGTGGTGGCTCAAACCCAAGCAGTCAGATAATGAATTTAACGCTCTAACCTCTGTGCTATCCACACACACACACACACACACACACACACACACACACACACACACACACACACACATGTCAAGTGTTATAAACCACATTATACTCCCAACTCATCTCCAAACCAAATGATGTGAAGAATCAATTCCCATAATGGAAGCACTTTTAAGCTGTGCACATTATATATATATAAATATATTCATAGAATCTGACTACATCATCACAGGACTACAACCATTTCTGAAAATAATGGAATTTTTATGTACTATTTAATTCACACATCAATCACTTCAAAAGTTAACTAGAGAGGTAAGTTTTGTTTCTCCAAAAATGGAACTGAGAACACTTGGAGGAGGGGGGGGGGGTGTTATTACCACAGAATGGAGAAAACAAATGGGATTTCATATGGTGAACAAAGAAAGAAATGCTGCTTGGTCGCAAAGAGCAGATCTTGTGCTTTGCACTGTGTTAGTCATTAGAATTTGTTTGGCATAAGTTTGGCATAGTACAATTTATGATGTTAAAAGTATAAATACACATTTCTCTGACAACATCTTCCTACCATACTAACTCTGTACAACCATTTCAACTTGAATAGAACATTGAATTCAGTTCTCTGTTTTCAGTTTGCAACATAATCTCTTATTAAAAAAAATGTCATTTCCAATAAAGAGACACAGTCATAGTTTCCCCCCCGAGAAAACTTCATCGCAACAATCAGAGCTGAAGAGGTATGATCTGTCAGTTCTGCAGTGCATAGACTTTACTATCTTCATACCTGTGTATATGCCTCTGAATAAGTTGCCCATTGTTGGACAGAGATAAAGTGTCGCCATTTCCATCTACTTTGTGTGCAACAGCTTTTCTTTTTCACAGCAGTATCCTCTCCCCTTTGATATTCCATCTGCTTTGGGTGGGACGACCTTTCTTTTTTCCAGCACTATTCCCTCCTTTGATATTCCATCTGCTTTGGGTGGGACGACCTTTCTTTTTCACAGCAGTATCCTCTCCCCTTGATATATATGATGCTAGGTGTTCTCCAGTCTTCCTCTCTTGTGTTTTCTTTTTCAAGTCCTGAGATGAGCAATGTGGGTGACCCATTTTGGTCGATTGAGCTGACATATCCAATTCACTGCCATCACCGCGAAGCGAGAGCAAAGATTAAAATGTATGAATCCAATAACATTGTCCTGTAAATGAACAGTGTCATGAACAGGCAACATTCCATGACATTTACGCTTCACTACATTTGAAATTTCCTCTTGTCAAATCCACTCTGAAAGATTGCTCTAAGAGTGCATCCTTCAATTTGTTTTATTTACTTATAGTTATTGACATTATATTATATATGTATCTATTAATCTTCTTCACCAATTCAATTATAAATTTATTCATTTTAGACCGGTCATAATTATTTATCAGTTCTTTACTCGTCCTCGACTTAAAAGTAGAATGGACATTGGTTTGATCCCTTGATGCAGTTCTCTATTTTTGGCAAATTTTGATTGATAATTTATAATATATTATAACATGTTTTGATTGACAATGACCCTCATGTGACCATATTTGTCTTTTATAAGAATGTGAGCAAGGATGGCACTGAAAAACCCATATCAACTGTAGAAAGAAAATAACAGCAACAACAACAAAGTAAACTGTCTACAAACTGAACAAAATCAATAAATCAAAAACAATTCCTCACAAACTGTTAATAACTTTATAAAAATAACCATAGAATGATTTTAAAACAGATCAAAGGTTTCAAGATGACATTCATAACAATAACAACCAAGAAATATCAAAATGAGGGGGGGGGGGGGGGGGGGGGACTGGGGAGGAATCAGAATGTGCGTCATAGCAATACTGCCAATAGGAAAACAATGACCACAATCATAGATAATCAACACTTAAAAACCAAAAAAGTCTATTGTTAAGTAAGTCTGTGGTAGCACTTACTTAAAAAATGAAGGAAGGGGGGATTCATGTTAGAACTAAGGGCAGCTTAAGACTAAATCAATGCAAAAGTGTCAAGAGTAGATTCCTGTTAAAAGGACAAAGTTGGTTCATTCCAAATAAAGGCCAGGGAACAGAGAAAGATCCAAAGATCCACAGTAAGCAGTGGACTTCTTGAATATGGGTACTTCTCAGTCAGTATTTTATACCTGCAGTGGAATGGAAAGACTAAGGTATTATGTGAAGGTAAAGACAATTTTTGAGACGGGAACAGTCATTTAATTAAAAACATTTTGAAAGAGACTGCAAGAGGAGTATAATGCACTCAGTCTTCTTTCTAAGGACAAGTCAAGCAAAAGTTCTGTACATATTGCAAAAATTAATGTGGATTGGTGGTGCTGGTAGGCCAGATAAAAGAGAATGACAGCAGTCCAACATGAAAGAAAGAGATATGTGGCATGCTTGGATTCTACTCTCCTATAGATCTCTAAATGGCTACTCTGCAGATTTTAATTTCTCCTTCCAAGCCAACTTCTGCCTGTTTATCAGTTTGATAAGTGATATATTATGTGTTGGGTCATAAAACCAAACAGGTTCATACATGCATCAAAAATGGTAGAGAAAAAATAAAAGAAAATCTGGGGAGGGGGGGGGGGGGTGTGAAATCAATCAAATAAATCAACATTTTTTATATTGCTTTCACTCTGATTAAGGTAAATCATGTATGAGTGTTTGTGTGCATGTGTGCATGTGTGGTGTGTGTGTGTGTGTGTGTGTGTGTGTGTGTGTGTGTGTGTGTGTGTGTGTGTGTGCAGTTGTGTGTGTCTGTGTGCATTTGTATGTCAGTGTCTGTGCTAGTATGGCATGTATATACATACATTCATGCATGCACAGCCATGCTTGCATGTGGACACGGATGCATGCTTGTGAGTTTACGTATGCACAAGGGCACATGTTTATGTGTGCATGCATACATTTGTGTGTATGTAAAAACACACTGGCATGCACAAGTGTGAAAAGAAAAAGATCATGAATACAACTGCATTACATTCAGAGTCAAGCATATAGTCTATGATTTCGATACTGCCTCTCTAGTTTGACAGCAGGCAAATAGAATATTGTGGCTAAATCTAACAGTTATCACTGAGACCTCTAAGTTAATCAAACACTATCATTAAGAAACAGAATGAGGTATTTCTTTTCTAACGTTTCCATCGGTAGACACTTCTAACACTGGGGGCACTGACCCATTCGCAGCCCCATTTTTGTCCAGGAAGGACGGCCCCTTCCCAGATAAAGCTGAAAACGACATCACTTTATGGATGCCCTTGTGCAGCTTCTTGTCGTTTTCCTTGTACTTCACCGCAATGTAGCCCATGCCCCCGGCCAGATTCAAGCTGATGCCCACGTAGGTTGGGAGGTTGTGGCTGACTCCCCCAAACGTGACCAGCCCCAGTAAAGTCTGCACCATGGCCTTCAAGCCCCCGACCACGCTGGTGGTGAGCGCTGAAGTCAACCCTGTGCATAGAAACAGGGAGTAGTTGAGCAGCATCCCCACAGAGACGGTGCAGAGAAACACGATGGAGAAGTAGGGATGCTCGGCAAAAGGGTAGCTCCACACGGACACCAGCTCCCCCTTGAAGAAGGCGGTGAGCAGCAGGATGGGCAGGGTGTTGATGCAGTTGAGCTGCAGCGTTTCAAAGGTGGACATCTTGTGGTGCTGGGTGAAGCGCTGCACCAGCAGCAGGTAAACCGCCTGGGTGAAGTTGCTGGCGATGCCGCACGAGTAGGCCAC
>CM060316.1:44007879-44045379 GCA_030674155.1 Stramonita haemastoma | reverse complement strand
AGTGGTTAAGACCATTTGACTTCAACCCCATGGGCCCATGAAGTCGTGGGTTTGAATCCTGGTGGCATCTGTTGAGTTAAAGGTGGGGATTTTTACAATCTTCCAGGTCAGTTTCAAGTGCAGAGTGACCAGTGCTTTAGTTTCCTTCGTGTACATGTATACACCATGTATACACACACTCGGAGGATCAAGTACGCTTATTAAAGATCCCATAATTCATGTCAGCATTTAATAGGTTACAGAAACATGAACATACCCAGCATGTACATGTATGCCAAAAGTCTGAATATGGCTACCTTCATGGTAGGCAAAAATAGTTGCACAAGCAAAATTTCAGCTCTGATGAACCTCAAAGCTCTAGCCAAGGAACAAAAGAAAAGAACAAAATCTGGTGTCCACTCTCACAATGATTCCTTGGTGTGATGAGCAAGCTAGGGTGTGTCATGGGTAACCCCCAGGGTGCTTATACTGAGGAACACTTCACATCAACAAACTTAAAAACACTTGTTACTTTCTATTTTTACTATTTCTACTATTTTTCCACTTGTAAAGTTTTACACTAGTATTTAAATAATTTTCTCTCAAGTCACAACAAGAGTGCTGCTTTATGTAGCTTATGTGCTAGCAATCACTAAGGCTGGCAGGTGTACGCATAATTCAAAACATGTATTGACCTGGGCAAGTATCACTGCTCCATTTTATTATGCCAGATGCTGTTTGGTTTTACAGCGTCACAATCCTCACAAGCCAATCAATGAAAATTCCATTTTCCAACAGCTGGGCCACAGAAGCAGGCGACCCATAACTTTAAGGGTCATTTAATCAGAGTTCAAAAGGATTTCTACGGTTGATGGATATCATACGCCTGGTTTGAAAAACAAACCAAACCAATTCTTCGGTTGATGGATATCATACGCCTGGTTTGAAAAACAAACCAAACCAATTCTTCGGTTGATGGATATCATATGCCTGGTTTGAAAAACAAACCAAACCAATCTGTCTGTCTGTCTCTGTCTCTCCTTGTATGTGTCTCTCTCTCTCCAGTCTGTATCTTTGACAGTAATAAGGGTGGGGAATTGATGCAAAAAACAACAACAAACAACCCCCCCCCCCCCCCCTGCTTTTTCATTACCCTCAAAACAAAAGAATTAATTTGATTCAATTAAACTTTAATTATTTGATATGACTCTCTTTTTGATGCCCCCCCCCTCCCCTGCCCCACACAAATACAAAATCTTTCTCTGAGTTCTTTTTAGGTAAATTCAAAAATTGCATTTTTTTTAATAGCTCTCTCAGAATACAGGTGACACACAAACATGTATATGATCCAGTAAACCTAATCCCTTTTTTTTCACAAAAATCACAACTGTCATGAATAATAAACAAATATTTTATTTATATAATTTATATTATAAAATATATCCATTATTTGTATGCATGTATAACACAAACATATATATGTGACATTCCACCATGAAATGAGTCGCTTAGCACCTGACCCACTTTCCACTAGCAGCCATTAAAGGCAGGTGGGGGTAAAGTTGTCGATTTTGAGATTTTGATTGATTATAAAACTATAGCCCTTATTCTACCTTGTAATGGAATATCAAGTCATGATTTTGTTTCCTTCTGCCTTAAAAGATGTTTTAAAAATTTTTATACCGAAGCTCTCATTCTGAACACCTATTACGATGCTTGTCCATTTCTCATTTTGTCATTTCCTGCAGTCTATCATTTCAAATTATAATAACTTTTGATAAAATTATCTGATTTTAAATGTGTTTTTTTTTCATTTTAAGGCCATTTTATTACAGATTAATAACATGTCAATAACTAAAAACTGACCTAGGGACCTCTGGTGCAATGCGACACCTTATGTGGTGGAGCATCACATATATCATGTATCAATGATATGTATAAATCTAGATAATCTTTGTGTTTGTTTATGTTAAGAAAAAAATGTCAAAAGCCCACACACATTATGTACACTTGGTAAATGGAGTGCAGGGCACAGAGATAAAAGTACTGACACCAATATAAACTATGGGAAAATATCCTCTGGATAGGGTAAGCTAAGTAAGCATGAGTTTCAATTATGATTACACACACACACACACACACACACACACACACACACACACACACACACACACACACACACACACCACATCTTGCCTACACCTTATTAAAGCCGGTTTGTTTTTTTGGAAAGAGTAGGCCATTGTGTGCCTGTGGGAACAAATGACAATTTACAAAAGCACACAGTGACTGGGTGTAAAGAAAAAAAAAAAGCACACGGGTGCTTATTCCATTATCCTCGGAATAAATCAATGACCCCCCCCCCCCACACACACCACACACACACACCCCCACACCCTCCAACTTAATGACTAGCCAGGTGTGAATTATCTCAGAGGCTGAATGGCAGGTACATCGCCATTTAATCATTAAACTTTTGGTGTTTGGGAGGTCATGCCTTTGGGATGGAAGATTCTAGTGGCGAGCGGCA
The DNA here is from genome assembly GCA_030674155.1 of Stramonita haemastoma. Taxonomy (NCBI): domain Eukaryota; kingdom Metazoa; phylum Mollusca; class Gastropoda; order Neogastropoda; family Muricidae; genus Stramonita; species Stramonita haemastoma. The sequence continues at coordinate 44,042,870 of CM060316.1, read as the reverse complement.
GCCCTTAGAAAACTACTCAAGTCTCTCTCACACGTTAGTCAACAAAAAGTACATGTTGTCCCCACCCATCGACATGCTAAGTAAGTTTTAACCTGGTGACTATTCTTTAACTAAGCTCCATTTTGTTATTTACGTTCCCACTATTACACCTTTACCTGTTTTCAAATAAACTTTAAAAGAAAAGTCACAGTTCGAAACTCATTTTACTCTCATGCACCACAGTTGCACAGCAGATCCGGCATTCAATATCAACATCTGATATCAACACTAGGTAGCCCAAGTTCATTGGTCCGTAACAACAGCGACACGACACGCGTAAGTGTGTGCGCAGACTAACTTCCCCTGCAATCTACGGTAAAAAGCTGGACTGGACTAGACCATAGGCCCTAATTATTAAACCCTTGCACTGCTGGATCTGATTATTGTTGCTCATACAAATTACACTCAAATAATGAAACGGTATCCTGCAATTCACCCATGGAGATTGTTAAAAAAAAAAAAAAGATCGATCACGCTATTATATAATCATACGAATGCTTGGGGTGAGAAATAGGGTTAGCAACATGATAAGGGGGGGGGGGGGGGATAGATCTAGTTTTTGACACCACTTCTCGATAGGCTCCCGCACATATGCTCACGTGTGTATGGGATGGGCCCACGGATAGGCCTATTGAGGCCGCGCAAATAGCGGTGTACTAAGCCATAATAACGGTTCATATAAGTTTACTTGTTTATGTTTGTTTTGGTTTTGTTTTTTTTAGCAGAAAAAACGGTCAAAATTTGAGTGATTAAAATTTCTCAAATACAGCACTCTCTCCCCGACTTGACAAAGGGGTATAAATAAAGTGAGATGCCAAATATACTTAATATAGTCTACCGCAGCAATATTGGGTAGTGATTGTTAAATCAGATATACCTGTCAACTGCATGAATAACTCCATGATCAATTGGGATTTTCAAGCACTCCTGGTCCATCAGAACCGATTTATCTTTATTTTCCATGTATATATCTAAGTCTGTTTTTTTTTTTTTTCGTTTTGGTTTAAATAGCCTATCTTACTTGAGATCTACCAATGCATTCATTTTATCATGCAAGTACAAATATATATGTACCTACATATGTACAAACAAAAAACTGAAAACGGATGACAATTTTTTTGGAAAAAATACATGAGTGTATAGTCCATTATCCTCGAAGTAAAAGAATAAAACTCTCTCTCTCTCTCTCTCTCTCTCTCTCTCTCTCTCTCTCTCCTCTCTCTCTCTCTCTCTCTCTCTCTCTCCCAAGTTCTGCAGTTGTGTCAGCAATGACTGAGCACTACAATGTTGGGAAGAACTGTACCCACTTTATTCATTTGTTTTCTCGTATCATCTGCTGGTCTCTCTTTCCTGAGGCCATACATTTCCTGTCATGCTTCATGTACACAGGTAGGAGTGGGAGTTTTACTTTTTCAGTAAGTAAAGTCCAAGTTTCTAGTTACATTTGGCCGTTTCATTTCTCTTCAACTGGAACCCTAGCCCAGAGCCGAGATGCCTGGAGACAGCTGGTTGGCGGCCTATGCCCCAGAAGGGACCAAAGGCAGACATTTCTCTTCAGGATGGAAGACAGCACAGAAAGATTAATCAAGTTGGTACAGGCAAGACTTCCCCTGAAATCCATGTGTGCTGGCATTGTGTGTGTGTTTGTGTGTGTGTGTGTGTGTGTGTGTGTGTTGTTGTGTGTGTGTGCGTGTGTACAAGTGTGTGTATGTGCACATGGAGAACAAACACTAGAAAACTAGATAGAGAGGCTGGCTCCCAGCAATGTGGATTTATTGTCTTTCTATATCCATAAGGTTGACTCTGTGATTTATGGATTTTTGTTGTGTCTGAGACCCCCTCTTAATCCAGACTGTCTGGGTGACCTTTTGGGTCTGGTCTTTTACAATAGAATGACAAAATTTCCAAAGATCTTCATTTAAAAGGGGAAGTTTCCTTCTTGGATTTAACACACACAAACACAAACTACTCACACACACACACACACACATTTCACGGGAAATGGGATAGCCTAGTGGTCAGAACATTGCGCTCGCAATTTGACGACCTGGTTTGATTCCCGGTCGAGGGGATTTTTCCTCTAAAGTTAACATCAGTGCTGACTCCACTTTCCCCAAAAGTCCTTCGGATGAGACTGTAAACCGAGGCCCCGTAAGCAAACGCATGCAGAACATCTTGTGCACATGTTAAATCCTGTTCCACTTTTTGTAAGAGTAGGCCATCATGTGCCGGTAAAACAGATCACACGATTTACAAAAAAAAACTGCATTCACATGGGGACTTGATGTAAAAAAGCACATGAGTGCTTATTCCATTATCCTCGATATAACAGAATAAAATATAGAAAAATTTTAAAAAAAAAATTCACACATGCATGCGCACACTACACTCACACACAAATTCAGGGTATTCTATTACTGAAAGAGTTCTTCATCTGGTTTCTCAAAAAGATTATGGATTTATGGTGGAATTTTCCTTGTGATTCTTTAAGGGAGAAATTCTCTAGCATCATAGTGATTTTTTAATTAAAAATTATTTTTTTTACTTCCTCCTCTTGAAGAACAAGAGCAAAATCGAGAGGTCTTCTTTGTCAAAAGATTCCATTTTTGAAAAATGACACAGACCACAAATATTGTTTCTGATCATTTGAGCAAACAGCACAACATTCTGGCATTGTCAGCACAGAACTAACATGTACACTATGCATGAGCAGTGAGGCATGAGCTCTTGGGGTGCAGGGCATGAAATGTGAGATGTGAAACATGAGACGCGAGTTGTGCATTTCTATGGATCAGCACCCTGAGCTCCCAACATGGAAAACTGTAGGCGTCAGAGTGAAAACATTCAATTGCCCAACATTTTGCTGGGTGGAAGAAAAAACCTAAAATCAAAAGAAGGAATAATGTACAGATGATGTTTAGGCACCAAATGAATACATCAAGCCCATGTATCTTCACAGGTTGCCCAGAACCCTCAATTGCCATTCTTCCCAAGCCTAGTCTTTGTTAGGATGACTCATGTTGACATGAAGATGTTGGGGAGGCACTGAATGTATCGTACTTGTCAGTGTGTTCTCATTAGCTGCCCACACAACAGTTATCAGTAGTTTGTGCAAGTCTTAAACCGGGAATTTTTTCCCTTGTGCATCTCTTTCTTGGCATCTTTCTCTGCTGTTTGTGTTTTGTGGTGTAGCAGTGATGGTGGTTGTGGTGTTTTTCCATCTGGCATTGTTTATGGAGATGTTTGGCTATTCTTAGGTTGTGGCATGTGTGTGTGTGTGTGTTTTGTTCAGGTTCTGATTTCGAGGGATTTGTGAGTTATCTGTTTTGTTTTTCATGTATGGATTACTGTTTTGTATAGCAGAGAGATGTTTTTGCTTCTTACTGCTGGATGTTTGTCCACATATAACCAGTCAGCTTTTTCTACTTCTTCATGTTCTCATCCATACCCAAAATAGAGAAAAAGACATCATCATGTAACTATCTGGTGTAAGAATGACTCACCAAAAAACCCATTGAAAAAAGAGAGAGAGAGAGAGAGAGAGAGAGAGAGAGAGAGAGAGAGAGAGAGAGAGAGAAGAGAGAGGAGAGAGAGAGAGAGAGGAGGGGGGGGGGGGGAAACACAAGAGAGACAAGAGTGAGAGAAAGAATAACTTTATATATCTATTCAAAGTGAAAAACTTGATAAATTAAGAAAAAAAAGGCATCGAAATTTTGGATCGCTGGTCTAGAGGTAATGCGCCTGTCTAGAAGTGAAAAGTCTGGAGTCAGAAGTGTGCAGTGGTTCAAACCTCATTTGGGCCCCTAAAATTCCCCCCAATCCCATTCATTAGACCATGAGTGATGGTTTTGGTGCTAGTCTTTGGGATGAGATGATAAACCGAGGTCCCAGGTAATACACAAAATTATTTAGTGCATGTAAAAGAACCCACAGCAACAAGACTTGTCCCTGGCAAAATTCTATAGAACAAAGCCAATCTGATAGGGAAACAAATACAGTTGCAAACAGGAAAAAGAAAAGGGTGGCACTGTTCTTGAGGTGACGCGTTCTCCCCAGGCAGAGCAGCCCCAAATTCACACTGAAATCTCCTTGTAACAAAATAAAAGATTACTATGTGACTAATGGGTGTAAAACTAAATCAATTGGATATATATATTCAATGGATGGGTGAGAGCACAGTGCAGAAGTCAGCAAATTAGTTTCCTGCATGGAAAATTGTGGATTCAAACCCCCACTAGGGGAAGAATGACGTGATACAGATGACATGTAGATGCAGACGCAAAAACAAAAAAAACAAAAAAAGTTTTTTTAAATAAAAGGCTGGTGAATGGACTGTTACAGCCAAAAATTTTAATAAAATTAATGAGAAAGCATAAAAGGAAAAAAAGGAAGGCAAAACATGGAGAGAAAAAAAAGAGGAAATTTCCAGCACAAAAATTCCATAAGAGTGGGTATAAGAGTCCTCTGCATTTCCATAGGTGAAACAGAGTACATCAAATCAAAATACAAAGAACACACCACCATGCATTTGCTTTTAAAAATGTTTTACTGTTCATAGACATTTCATTGTTCATAGGTAATTTTTGTTCTGTACACAATATAATCCCTAAATCAGGATTTCCCCCCACCACAATGGCATGCAGTCCTCAGAGACAAACCTGACAGGGTCTCAGATGTCTCTTAGGTGACATACACACTTACTCATACACACACTAACTTACAGAACAAACTTAAACCATCAACAATGGCGGATATCCAACAATATGCACAATAACAGAGAAGAGTAAAAATGTAACTGACCTTGACAACTACACGGATATTTGTTAGACATGTGTTGGTCACATATTCATTTTTTTCTAATTTGTCTAATCCTGGTTTCGGTTCAGAGCAAAATTTCAACAAAAACAATTGCCATTTCTGAACTGTGATAAACTGAATCCAGCCCTAATTATCTGCCAAAGAAAGTCAAAGGAAAGAGTGGATCCTTATAATCTAATCATATAATTTCCTTTCTGGCAATCATATCATTACACACAGCTCTGTTCCTTGATTTGCCAATTCATAGTCAGTGAATACCACACCAAAATAAAATCTGGCCCAAATTTTGTGTTAAAAGGAGGAAAATCTTACATGGACAATCAAGCACACCAAAAAGAAATGATACACAAAATACATACAGGAACATCTGAACACACATAAATCACAGACATAAACAAACAGTACCACTTCACTGTTAAACAGTCTAGCTCTGAATGCTCAAAGATCACATGCAAGTTTGTCAGTTGTAAGAGGTCGCCCTTCCGACACCCCAAAAAAACAACAATGATAATACTCTGTAGACTGTTTATATAAATCCATTCAGAATACATTTTCTCGATGAAAGTATACTGGTACACACATTATAAATGTAGCAGGGTTTTTTTCTTTATCAACACAAAAATAGAAATGATCTGTTCATAAACATAAAAACAAAATACAAATTCACGTGACAGTAAACACACCCATTCCTATTAATTAAACAAACAAAAATAAATTTCCATTCCTACCCTAAAATGAGAGTAAATAATATCCGATGTATCATACTTACTATTGTCAGCATGTAATGTCAATTCATAGTAAGTGTTTGAGACAGCTCAGATAACAGCACACAATCTATGTATACACACACACACACACACACACATGAAGAGAGATAGAAAAATCTCTCTAGGTCCTTTCACATGAAACACAAACTACTGCAATCACTCAACAGCGGTTTTTTTGAAAAAAATTTCAATTGAGTTTTGTTACAATACTCTTTGTTCAAAATATGAAAGCAAAATGTTTCACTCAAATGAAACTGCCTCCTGAACAAAATTCAGTTTGGGATGCATCCTGGAATAAGTCTGGGAACAAGTCTGTTCCTGGTCCATGCGAGAGGTAAGTGAGAGACAAACACATACATCTGAGTGGAATGAAGCTGTACACTAGTTAACAAAACACAACACAGTACACAGACAACCTTTTCTTCATCTTTGCATTTGCCTAAAATGAGTGACATATTTCTCTCTCCTGATTGTATGGATTTACTGGCATATATTTGTTTGTGTTTGCCATGAGTCGTACAATTCTTTCATGTGTTTGCATGAAAAATATATTTATGCCTTGTGTTTGCACAGAAATCATAAATATACATATTTTTGCATAATAGCACAGAAAGAGAATATATTTCTTACAGATGTTTGCACAAATAATCTATGTATTCACTGATTATGTCTGCATGGAGATTTAATGTGCTTGGTTTTTTTATATTCACATTATAGAAGACATACACTTCCTTTTCATGTTAAAAGTCTGTTTTAAGGCAAAAACCAAGGTTCCATGTGCAGGATCTATTAAGCACCTATATCATAATAGAAGCCATGGCAACAAAAGATCGCATTGTTGTCTCTTGAAGCCATGGCAACAAAAGATCGATCTGTCTCTTTTCTATACCCTCCATCCCTGTGAAACACAAAACTACAGACTCCCTCCTTTGCCCAAACTCTGAAGCAAATCTTTATCACACTCACTCAAAGTAAATCTAAAAAACCCCGAATCTTCAAAGACAGGAAGAATTTTGTATCTGGATCACTTACTATATCTAACAGTGGCCGTTCATTAAACACATACCCCAAACAAGGCCCTGATGAAGGCAAAAACACAGTATTCTCATACACCATCTGAAGTCCTTCTCTTACACGTGTACAGACACTAGTCACCAAAATTGTAAGAGGCAATCGTTCACACGCAGTTTGTTTCTAGAGGCTGAAATAACTGTGCAATATGAATTGAATATCACAGAAAGACTTTAATATCTCTCCCAGCACCCATGAAAATTCCCTTTCCACACACAAAAAAACCCCTTGTAAACATCTTCTTCGCTTTGCCAATTTAAACAGAAAAGAATCACCCATATACATGCTGAAAGGATGATACACAGGTTCCTTAGAGTATCAGCTCCCTAGCCAATGTTGTGCCAACTGATGTCATACCAATGCCTTCATTTCAAAACAGAAATAAAATTTACAGAGAACATTCTACAAAGACTGAAAAATGAAAAATTAAGACAAGGCTACAAAGGACAATCAATGAAAAATGAATGCAATGCTACAAAGGACGATCAATGAAATATCAAAGCAATGCTACAAAGGATGATCTATGAAATATCAATGCAATGCAATGCAATGCTACAAAGGATGATCAATGAAATATCAATGCAATGCAATGCTGCAAAGGATGATCAATGAAATATCAATGCAATGCTACAAAGGACGATCAATGAAATATCAATGCAATGCAATGCTACAAAGGACGATCAATGAAATATCAATGCAATGCTCAAAGGATGATCAATGAAATATCAATGCAATGCTACAAAGGATGATCAATGAAATATCAATGCAATGCTACAAAGGATGATCAATGAAATATCAATGCAATGCTGCACAAAGGATGATCAATGAAATATCAATGCAATGCAATGCAACAAAGGATGATCAATGAAATATCAATGCAATGCAATGCTACAAAAGATGATCAATGAAATATCAATGCAATGCAACATGCTACAAAGGATGATCAATGAAATATCAATGCAATGCAATGCCAAAGGATGATCAATGAAATATCAATGCATGCAATGCCAAGGTACAATGAATATCAATGCAATCTCAAGGATGATCAATGAAATATCAATGCAATGCAATGCTGCAAAGGATGATCCACTAAAAATCAATGTAATGCTACAAAGACTGAAAAATCAATGCAATGCTACAAAGACTGAAAAATCAATGCAATACTACAAAGGATGATCACATAAATGAAAAATCAATGCTATCAAGGATGATCAATGAAAAATCACCTGTGGCATGATTAGGATGCGCTAATACTTTCTGCATGCTGATTCAAGGCTATCACATTTGTATATATATACACATTTCAATTCTCTCTCCCATCACACTCTCACATCCACTCTTTTTCTTTCTTATTCATCTTCTCTCTTTCCTTTTTACTTTCATACACCAAAGCCTTTTAGTGCCACGAAATTGTTTCCAGAATGTTTAGTGAAGGAATGGCAAATGACTTTGTTTTAACTCATGCCAAAATGCTGCCAATACATCTTTTTCAACAAGTATCAACATTTGACAAAAAACATAAAGGATAAAAAAGAAAGGAATGGTGTTTACTTGTTCAGCTTCTGCAATTTGTTTTGTCTTGGACCTCATTAAGTGTATGTAAATGTAAGAAACAGGCAATGGAACAGTATTTACAAAAAATATGACAAAATACACAGGCATTTATGGAGGTGTATAACAGACAGTAACACATTCTGAACATATTCCAATGCGGATGAACGCTATGTACACGACCCAAACATATAGTCTGATCAGTTTGATGGACGGATGACTGGCCAACAGCTCAACAATCAAGCGTGTAGTTATGAAATGCAGAGAAAGACCCTGGACCAACCAATGATTGGCAGGATCCTTTCATTCATCTGCCTCGAAAGTAAAAATGCCTAAATATTCTTCTTTTGGTGCACAGGCTTAACAAAAAGTGTTCAACTAAAAAAAAAACAAACCAAAACCAAACCAGATACCATTTCCAAATCATGTTAACAAATCAGTAAATGACATATGAATGGTACTGATAAACAACTATCTGTGATAGTAACAACAGTTTGCACATAGGCAGTATAAGTGCATGACAAAAACCCAAACCAACACCCCCCCCCCCCCCCCTCTTCTCTTTTCTCCCTGTTATAAACTTTCATACCTAGACAACTCACTCAGCACGTAAGCTTTGGATGCGGCCATCTCGGCAAGCAAACCATATAATCTCGGTTTGTCTTATTACGGAAATCAGTACAAATCAACGGAACAAAATCGAGGTCGAGCGATTTACAACACTCCCCAAGATGAATATAACCCTAGAATCAGTGATTATTAGCTGGGACTTTCCACACAACAAAATAAAGATGCAGATGTAAAGATGCATGTCTAGCTAATAGCCGAACTTACTCGTATGCCTACATAAGCCACTATTTTAAACAAAATCTAGCACCACTTCAACATGCTATTATGAAAGACATTTAGATTTCCATCAGAAAAAGAACACTGCATCACTGCAAATAGAGTAAAGGTGTGCTAAATGTCCCATAAGCTTTAACTTTTGTGTTCCATTATCATTCAATGAAGGCAGCGCTTTCTAGCAAGGTGAAGAAAGTTTCAGACATGCTTCCACACTGGGTTACAGGTGTGCAAGAAGTCCTGGACTTTTGGGTTACCCCTTTACTGGTGGTGCATCTTCTCACACTGTTTGAAGTTCGGGAACAGGTGGCAGTGAATGGACTTGAACCTGAAACATAGGAAGAGCAAATCCTATTATTAATTAATCAGATCCTTCATAAGTTGCATATCTGTTATAAGAACACAGGTCTGACGCCAACATGAAGCCACACAGACACATAGCAGGGTGGGAATCGGCAGTGGCAAAAACCTCTGAAACCTAGCGGGTCCGGGGGAATGCTCCTCTGCTATAAGCACTGGAAGTGAAGGTGCTTGGCAAACTAGATTTACTTTTCACAGAAACAGATGCAGAGAAAGAAGTAAACTTGTTTTTGTAATCAGTCACACTGCATCTGGTGTCTGTCTTATCTCTCATTTTTTCAAAATCTCTTTGTCTTGGCATGCTGCCTAAGACCAATTTTGCTCATTGATGTAAGCTTTGACAAAACCCCCACATAAAAAGGCAATGAGCAGTATGCTTTGCAGTTAGATCTATTCTAATCCACTCACAGTAATCCTTAGCAGTCAATCATGTATCCTATAATGGACACTTGCCTAGCATTTTGATTTCCAACAGTAAAATATTATCTCTTGTTTACAAAGTAGATCTAAGACAGACAAAGAAAGAGCAAAGAGTTTTAACTTTAAATGCTGAGACATGCAGCATACACAGAAGTTGCTGATCTGTGCCATTCCATAAGTTAGCCAGTTCCCAAACTCCCATGACTGCCATCTGTCTAGGTTCGAGTTACAACTGAGACACCCATAGGAGGGGATTCTTCCCCTGGAGTAAATATCACTACTGACTCCAGTCCCCTGAAAGTCCTGCAGATGAGACTATGAACTGAGGTCCTGTGTGTTAACACATGGGGAACAGGTTAGTACACCCCTGTTCCGCCTTCTAGAAGTCTTCGCCTATGTTGGAAGGAATGGATGACAGAGTTTTAAAAATATGCATACACTGGTGCTATGTTTTGATCCCCCCTCTAAAGTTGGAATGCAGCTACCCTAATGGTGAGTAAACAGTGACAAACACAAAATCTCACCATTGGGTGAACCTCAAAACTCTTGCCTAGAAATGAAAAAAAACAACAAACCCCAACATAATACATACATCATACACACACCACAGTGAACATATTGTACTCAACCACACAATCAAACTGCTTACCTTGTGGGATCTTCTTCCCGTGGAAACCCTGCCACATTCACCACATTCTCTTTCCCTCCATACTTGGAATAGCTGAAGGTGATCTGAAACAATGAAATAGAAACCAATATCATCTTGATCAATCTGATAATGCACAACCAAATCGTGTGATATTATAAGCATTTCAAATCATCAATATCTTAATGAATTTTATGACACATAATTCAAATTCAAATATTTTACTATCTCAGAGACAGAGAAATTCACATGGGTTATGAACCACACATAACAGTAAACATGTAAACATAATATCACAAAAAATGCAACAACATAGTATTTGAACATAAGCTCACACCCATCACAATATAAAAAGCACCCACAAATCAGCAATATCTCAGCCAGTCATAAACTCACCCAAATAAAATCTTAAACACTCCTGCGCGCACAAGTATGCCCACACATCCACACACAGCTTGCATGCACACACACACACACACACACACACACACACACACACACACACACACAACCCAATCCAATCATGATATTATCAGCATTTCAAATTATCAATATTTTGATTAGTTTTATGACACGTAATAAAATCATGTGATATATTAGCATTTCATGAATATCTTGATGAATTTTAATACATATAACCCAATCATGTGATGATACATTCGCATTTTAGTCCTCCTCCCTGCGACTTGGGCATTAGCCAATTTGTGTGCCTGACAGATTTTGTGTGGGTGTTCTCTTTTTTGTGTTTTGTCAATGAATTGTTTGCAGACAAGGCCAAACACTGTCTCTGACTCAGAAAGTGACAGAAAGGGGTCATAATAGGGTTGGGTTTTTTTTGTTTTTTTCTTTTGGGGGGGTTGGGTCATAATAGTGTATCTTACCTGTTTCTTCAGCTGGTGGGGTTTGATGAGTCGCAGGGCCTCCAGGTGAGACCTGAAGTTCTGTATCACTGTCAGCTGCTTCTTCAACAAGTGCTCTGTTACACAGCAACAAAAACATCCATCATCTCCGATTCCTAACATTTGGCACATAAAATGAGAAGAAAACAAGCCCCAACATGCCTATCTCATCTAGAGGGTTTGCTTGTTTTTGTTTGTTTGTTTGTTTTTTGTTGTTGTTTTTTTTTGCAACTGCGTGTAGATTCTCGGTGTAGTTCTGAATAAAAACACTTTTTTTTGCTATGGTTACAGTACAATGAATGAAAAACCAAATTGTTGAAGTAAAAAAAAAAAAAAAGATAGTTCCATTATCAAAAACTAAATAATATTGGAATGAACATAATGAGCAACTGTATATATCAATCACTGACAAGATGCAAAGCCAAAAATTGCTGGGAACAAAATCAGCATATTGTAAGCAGACATTTAATTGCAGAGGAGAAAGAAAAAACTGTCTTCTTTTACGCTGACAGTCGCTTATCAGTGACAATGAAAAGAAAGTATGTGGTCAGGTCTCTGCTAAGTCTATTTTGTGTGTGTGTGTGTGTGTGTGTGTGTGTGTGTGTGTGTGTGTGTGTGTGTGTGTGTGTGTGTGTGTGTGTGTGTGTGCATGAATAAATGCACAAGTGCATGCTTGATATTTTTCAATAGGATTGTATCCCAATACAGCTCATGTTTTGTGGAAGGGTATTATTATAGATAATGACACAAATGAAAAAAAAATTGAGATAAACTTGTATAAGAATTTCACACAAAATATTCACTTTTTATCAATCCGTAGTTAGCAACACACACACACACACACACACACACACACACACACACACACACACACACACACACACACACACACACACACACACTCACCAAACAAAACACACAGAATTAAGCAAAGGAGGAGGAAAGGAAAGAGGGAATGCCATGCTTTTTAACACACAAAAATGAGGAAATAATAGGAGGGAGGCAGAAAAAAAAGAATGCCATATCTTTTATCATCTTGTTATTTTTTTCATTAGGTGAAGAGCTACAAGTATCAGTCTTCATTTCTGTTGTTTTTATACAAACTACTACAATGACCACATTCCCATGGATAAAATTTAAATACTGATACAGTAGTATACACAAAGATAATAATAATCTCCACAACTACACATTCTGAGAGGACAAGAGGTAAACAGATGTATAATCCTTCAAGCAGACACTATGATACGACAAAGAAGAAACAATAATTCTAATACTAGACACTAATGACCTGATGACATAACAAACGCTTTGGCCTGGCTAACAAATTACAAATTTTTTATCAGTACACAGTGACAATACAAACATAAAATAAATCTTCACTTGTAGAAACTTCAAAACAACACAGCACACACGAAAATACAAACCTGTCACAAGACACAACAAGCCTATCAATTAAAATATAACTCTACCCATAGGCACTTCAAATACAGAACTATTTCACCTGTTGAGACTACTAGCTGACAAAAATGAAACATTCTACTAGAAGACGCTTGGACAGGGCAAAGTCTAGCTACAGAGGGATGCATTCCGTTACATGACCATGCATGCATACTGAAACACTGACACCTTTCTCCAGCTCTGCGCAGCTCGTGTGTACACTCAAACATCCTAACTCATGCCACAGCAGGCCACTACTTCTTGGCTTGTGTGACTGTCTACCGCAATACATAAATTTGAGATTCTGAGGATTTTTATATTCATACTTGGTCGTTTCCAAAGTGTCTGGGAATCTCCACTGTTTTGATGGAGAGCACTTGTAACCAATTTGTGCATGATTCCCTAGCCCTCTGACTACTGACAATCCTACAACACTGAAATATCACACCCCACACCAACAGTTCTCTTCAGTTTCACAGAATCCCGACTTTGGAAAATCTCTCCAAAATTATATCATGAATTCAATGCCTGTTTCTCATAAAACCAGTATGCAGAGGAAGGCACTCCCTGACTAAAATGTCCCACAAGCCCTAATTCCAGGCCCACAGCACTTGCACCTAAGCTGTGACTGTGTAAACTAAAATTCTAAATAGATCCACAATACTGTCACAAAGAATGTTTGTGTGTTTTTCAAATAAGGAAGAAGACACCAGCCAGTACATGATTAATACTTTAATCTCAGAGGTCATGCAAAATCCTCCTTTGATCCTTTACACGCTGGGGGGCTGCTATTAGAGACACCAACCTTATCCAATAACAACTGCATACAATTTTGTTAATCATTCTGTTGACTGCAGAGGCTACATCAGATTACAATGGATTATGGTACAACATTTTGACTGCTCTGTTACCACATCAGGTGTGACATCTTGACAATGGATGATACACATGTTCATTCTGGTTGACTGTATAGTCTAAGATTAGAGAAATGAGAAAAAAAAAAGTGGTGTAAGATTTTTATGTCATTTCTTTTCTTAGCTCATCAATGACATTGATAAGCTAGAAACACAAAAAGCAAAAAACCCACATGCGATTTTTTTTTTGGTTTTTATTAAACAAAATTGCTGACTTTCATTTTAAACTCATGCAGATGAAAAGATATTTGTATGGATAAAGGGAAAATATTGCTGAATACTGTATTGCTCGTTCTTTTCTAGTATCTCTCACTGTGTTATTTGTTGTGATGCAGAATTACTGCAACACAATAAGACCTACAAAGAAAATGGCAATGGATAGGTCAAACCTTGAGAAAAAAACAACCATAAAATACAATATTTCCAGATGGTACCTTAAATCCACAAGGGAAGAGGAGAAACCATGAGTACTTGCAAAGGGAGAAAAAACAAAACAAACACAAACAAAAATAATATACAGGAAACAAAGATGGGCAAAATGAAATTGAGGAAAGGGAAAATACTAAATACATTTCAGGAAAGAGGGGAGGAAATGACGACAACAAGGCAACACTTTCCCAAGCAGTCCAAGACTGATAAAATATTAACACAGCACACATTTTATCAGTGCACCCACCAACACACACCAAAGGGAACGGTCCCACTTTGAAATTTTGCAATAAAAAATAACACACAGCAACTACCAATGGGGCAGCTAGTTGTTTTAGCCACTAGCAAGCTAAGAGAAAAACAAATACCATTCCAGAAGGTTGATCAATCACAGAGATAAAAAAAAAATGCTGACAGATAAATTCTTGATTTTAAAAAAAAAAAGTGGGCAAGGTAAAAAGAAAAAAAGAAAAAAATTGAAGCAAAAAAAAAAAAAAAAAGTCTGAACTTTTTGGGGAAATCAGAAAAAACACAAAGCAATGAGAAAAAAAAAGAGAAGAAATTATCAACCAACAAAACAACCCGGTTCCAACCCCCAAAATGTAAAGAAATTTAAAAAAAAACAGAAACTCTGAAAACATTACCAAAATGCTAACAACCACCAATTCCAAAAGCCCCTATCTTTTCCTGCAAAACCAACTCCCCTCCCCCCTAAACAAAACAAAACAAAACCAAACAACTAAACAAAAAAGAATACAAAAACCTCCACACACACCACACACACACACACACACACACACACACACTCACACAGCTCTATGGTCTACCACAGGGGCACTCCCCTAAAAAAACAACAACAACCCAACAACAAAAAACCACAAAACCATGTCATTGGATCAACTTGTCGAATCACACAAGAATTCATCAAGCAAGGAATCTAAACAATCACAGTCAGACACAAAACTTGAAACATACACCTTCCATGATAAACACACAAAAAAACAAGCAAGGCAATAATGCAAGGTGTATAAATACAAGCATCAGAACATCAAGCATCACACAAAAACTTGCCATCACTAGAATGCATGTCTATATGCACACCACAAAGCCATACATGCAGTTACATGCAAACAGATTAGTTTCTAGGAAGAAGGTCCCTCATCTATGTCATTTACCTAATTTAGGCAATACCCACACATCATGAGATTAAAACAGAAAAAGGAGATATAAGGCAAAAATGATAAAACCAAAGAAGGGAGTCATTCCTTGATGAGACAGTCCTTACCAATGATATATCCTATCACACAGTCGTCTGGCAAGCGAACCTTTTCTCCAACGGACATAAGACGACCCCCGCTAAAAAGTCAACGTAAATCAAACATAAACCAAGGAGCAACTAAAAAGAATAATAAACTCAAATAAAACAAAAAATCAAACACAAAAAAAGATACAACTACAACAAAATTAACCAGTTAAGCCATACTTCTCAGTTCAATGCCTTTGAATACTTCTCTGCTTGCATGTGGCTGCTTCCAAAGGGGGTATTTTTGATAAAAAATCTGTAGCTTCATATTTGTTGCTTTTGATCACATATGTTTCACCAACAAGCATTTATCACTGTAAAGATCAGAACTCTACATACAAAAATTAGGTCACTTGTAGGGGAAAAAAATATTGGCACACATTGAATTTTGACAATTCTGAGCATGATCAAATCTGCGATCTAATTCATGCATCTGAAATATTCTTAGAGTAAACTCCAATCAACAAAATACACTTGGGCTCCCTCTTTTTGGTGTTTTTAAAAGGGACATATGTGTACGCTACCTTGCTGCACATATCACTGGCAGTCCAAAGGATGAATGAAACAAATTAATGTTTTGTTCACAAGCACAAAAATGCAAAGGCATTGTTTCACCTATGATAACCGTCTCTCTTTATTTTCCCCAACATTTCCAAAACTGAGAAGGCAACCCAACATGAACTAAGGGACAATACTCTACAGCACATCAGAGAGAAGAAAAGCATTCTTTCATGTAGGTGACATATTGTGGACGTGCCTAAAAGGCCAAAAAGAACCACCATTGGGCAAAGGGTATGAAACAACTCCTCTTCAGTATTCAACAACTGCTTGTCATTAACACGGCATTTGAAGAACACAAAAATGATAGAGTGAACTGAACTTGACGGCTTTGAAGAAATATTCATGAAACAACACCCCCCCCCCCCCCCCCCCCCTCCAGTTTGGTTTACCTGAAAACATTTCTTTATAAAGAGGCCTTATATATTCTCCGTCATGTGCATTTATCCATGCTGATTTACATGCTATAAAAAGACTGGACTGACCCCTCCCCCACTCCCACCAGAAAAAAAACAAACAAGAAAAACAAAAAAAAAACAATCCCCCCCCAAAGCCATCAACTAACACCCCCCATCCTGTGCCAGATGATTCCTTTTTGGTGAGTTGAAGCTAGAATAATTTCAAGATTCACTTGATACCCCAGTGTATCTAGAGTCCTCTGTTTTGAGCTGAAACAAGAGATAGTTTCAACAAGAAAACTTAAATATCACGAATTCTTACAGTATCCTTTATACAGAGTTCAAGATAAAAAAAAAAAAATTCAGATTGAACTACTTGTACAAATACTCGACTTTCTCTGGAAAACTTTATTTTCCACACCATTTATTTCAATACACTACTCTGCAAGCAGTTTTTCAGTAAAAAAAAAAAAAATCACCCACATGAAAAGATGATTTTCTTTCTCTTTATGTGCACAGAGAACAACAAAAGCAGAAACAAACTGTCATGGTGAGCATAGAAAGAACTGAAACAACAAAACTGATCAAACATAATTACTTCAGATATAAAAATAAATGACAATTATACAATACAAAAGCGTTACAAGAGCTTCTTACATTAATATCACATTTCCTTTAAAGAAAAAAAAAGAAGGAAGATTTTTTTACTTAAAAAACAAAATCTTAATTTATAACTGTATATGAAGCGTTCACTTGTTTGTGCGTGTTTGTATGGCCATGTGTAAGTATGTCAATGTGAATACATGCCTGAAAATGCATTTGCAAGTTTGCATGCATACAAGTAACAAGTGACAATCAGTGTATCACAATAACCTATCAATATGTATCATATAACATCAACAGTGAGTACACTAAGAAAATATATTCTCTCTTGTGAATGCAAAAGCAAAAGAGTTTTGTACTTATTTAAAGAAACTGATTCTGGTCAATTGATGTGACAAAAAAGCCCACCTTTTGCAGAATAATCTGTGAGCATGCAAGCAGCAGTTTTGAGTATGTATCACATCTCAGTGAAGTCATGATCAATTTTAAAAGCGGTATGCTACAACACTGACAATGGTGAGCACAACAAAGTCCACTTAAATCATTCATACTCACATGTACACATAACACACACACACACACACAACCACACGCACATACACACCACACATGCACGCATACGCACACACACACACGTGCGCGCACACACACACACACACACTCACACGGTAAACATACCACTTCCTTTCTCAAAAAAGAGAAAAAATGACTCAAATATCTGATATATAATTACCCTGCATGTGGCATCATTTTCAGAGCCAAACCTCGACTGATGCAGAATCCACTTCCAGTAGCAAACCAGAAAGCGATTTTAGTCTGAAAAATGGTCAACATCAAATCCAACAGTCACAATGGCATGGAAGTGTTTAAGTCTGTGGGATGAACCAATCATTGGATGAGAGGGCAGGGAAAAGACTGAGAAGAGGGTGAGTGTTGAAGATCACACTAAAACTTTTATTATTGGAGGGTGAAGTAAGGGGTGTAAACATAAAAAAAAAGAGAAAAAAAATGACTATGGAGAATAAATGTTCAAGCCAAGATAACCCGCAGATTTCAGAATTTTGCAGAGATTTGTCATGTTATTCCCTTTCTGATGATCTTTTGTATCATTACACTTTTGAATCTTTTCAGATCACTGCTTCCATTGCAGTAGGGTTTTTTTCCCCTATGGTCTCCACAAATAACTCTCTTTACTTGTGGAGTTGAGATGCTATTCTTCTTTGGAAAGGGCCACTATCAATAGCAACAGATCTGACTAATCCAATATTTATCTTTGTCAAAAATGACAAAAGCTCCGCTACTTTCAGCTCAAACTACCTGCCACGGGATCTGATAACTCTGCTTTGGAACAAAATCTGCTTGATCAACTTTTAGAGAGAACTCATAATCTTTTATAATACATTGAGAGGGTAAAGACCATGTATAAAATTTTGATTTGGGGGATTTGAACCAATACTGTTATGCTGGCGTATTGTGTACCTTACACACTTTGGGAAGTCTTTTTGCTACACCAGGGCAGCCTGTGTAAATTCTGATAAAAAATAACATATCAAATATAATTATAATACAACATATGCAACAGAGATCAACCCATGTGTGAAGTGTAATGAGCCATGACATCCTAGTTATGCATGTGTGAAGAGCAGATCTATAGACAAACTCCAAGTTCAGTGCATGTATGTGTATCAGATTACATTCTTCTGTGGTGCAAGCATGCAGGCATGCATGTGTTTATGGATATATATCACACATACATACGTGTGAACCATCTGTACAAGACTGTGATAACCTCCAGGCTTGTGTGTGTGTGTGTGTGTGTGTGTGTGTGTGTGTGTGTGTGTGTGTGTGTGTGCGCGCGCGTGCGTGCGTGCGTGCGTGTGTATGTTCTTTTATTTTGAGGATAATGAAATGAGCAGTTATGTGTCTTTTTACAAATGTTTACCTGTATGTATGTGTGTGTGTGTGTGTTTGTGTGTGTATGTGTATATGTGTGGTGTGATGTGTGTTTGTGTGGTGTAGTGTGGTGCAGTGTGGTGTGGTGTGGTGTGGTGTGGTGTGGCGTGGCGTGGTGTGGTGTGGTGTGGTGTGGCGTGGTGTGTGTGTGTGTGCATGCATGTTTGTGCATATATCTGTCTGCCTATGTATCTGTGTATGAACAAGCATGCATATCCTATGTCTTGGTGTCTGCACACACACACACACACACACACACACACACACACACACACACACACACACACACACAACACAACACACACACACACACACACACACACACACACACAAACACACACACACACACACACACACACACAAAACACACACACACACACACACACACACACACACATACACACACACACACAAGAAATCTACTTTGATAACAAGGAACACTTTACTCACGGAAGGGTGGTCTGGGTCTTTGATCTCCATGGGGTAGCGTAGGCTGGGTTTGCCCAGGTACCAGTCCTCTGTGTGTTTGTATCCCTTCACCAGGTCCACCAGCTCCGGAATATTCACATACATGTCATCGTCAAAATGACACATCCACCTGCACAACATAACACCATTAGCATGATCAGTATGGTTTGGAGTTTTTGCTATTGTTTTCCTCCTTGTTTTTCCACAAGAAGGCATCATGATATATGGAACCTTCCATACACATAACATTATAAATACAAATGAATGATACCACACAATGAGGGATAAATAAAAGGGTAAATGTCAACCGCCTTTCAACTGACATCAAGAAACTTCGGAAACAAACACCTTTAAGTTCACCTAATGATCGGTTGATTGATTTGTTTGACAGAGGGGTGGAAGGAAAAAAGCCACCACTGTGCTTATTCTTTTTCCTCCATAAAAATGCTCATTCCAAAAAAACACAAAGTTAATTCATGCACCTAAGTCCTGGTATATTACTTTATTAGATAAAACTTTGAAACAGATTTCAGAGGTGTCAGAAAATCACATAAAAGAAACAGATTGATAGACATAAAGACAGCAAACCAGATGACAAAGCCCTTACCGTTTCTTAGATGCCAGGTAAGCATCAAATTCAACAGACGTCTTGCAGCACAGGGACTGTCTGCAATAGCCGCATTTTACAGCATTTGTGAGACATGATGTTTATAAATACAGTCTTTTCAATCAGTACCCTATGTCAATATTTCACATTTATCACACATTTATACTTCTTTTTTTATAGGGTTCTTCAAAGTTGTCCCCAAAATGACTTTTTGCACTTCTCCCCCCTCCCCCATTACATTTACATAAACACACCTGTGTGTACTGTGTATGCATATGAATGTACATGTATACAATACACAAGTGCGTGGGCATAACTTTATGTATATAATTTCTTTGTATGTGCATATTATAACAGAGATGCACATGGGTGTGCTTGTGCAGATGCTGTACCCAAAGTGGCATGACACATTTTGGGATAAAAACCAACACTTGTACAGATACTGAGATAGTACTTGTACAGATCCATAGATTTCAAATGCTACATTTATCTGTATCTTGGCTAAGATAAACCTGGCAGACTCATAGCCCGTCCCTCTGTAGGTTACAAGTTGCATGCTGGATAATTTGCCTGTGCCATCCTGATTCATGTCACTGGCCACATGACATAGCTGGCCTACTCTTTCGCTGCAAGTGGATAGGATTTTATTAATCTGTGAAAAAGATGTTGAAGGTGCGTGTGATGCACACAGGATGTTTTTTTCCCTTTTTGTTCCTTGGCTAGAGCTCCGCAGTTCACCAATGGTAAGATTTTTCTGATACATATGACCGTTCTCTCCCCCCCCCCCTCCACCATTAAGGTAACTGCATTCTGACTACAGGGTAAGAAGTTAGTTTATTTAATATTAGTCATTTGACACCATAAAGGACTTTCAAGGGAACATAGTTGGAACTTCTGTTACCCCCTTAGAAAATCTCCTCAAATGGATGTGTACCTCAATGGAATCTCCAACTCATGCCTACAGCTATTGTATATTGTATTGTATCGTATTGTATACCACTTAAGTTTAAGTCATGACAGACCTCTCTATGTGAAATTTGGGCTGCTCTCCATGGGGAGAGTGCGTTGCCACAAGAGCAACACCACCTATTATTTTTTTTCTTCTCCTGTCTCAGTGTCTACAACTGTATTCTTTTCCTATCAGAGTGGCGTTTTTGACAGAATTTTGCCAAGGACAACTGTCTTGTTGCCATGGGTTCTTTTACATGTGCTATTCTTACATCATGAGTACGATTTTCTAACCACAAAGTTATTCCTCCCCCCCCCTCTCCTGTCCTCCAATCAAATCCCCCCCCCCCCTCCCAATCAAATCCCCATTTTCCAAATGGCAGAATAGCCTTGTGAACCACAACTCAAAACAACGGGATCTTTATACACAAGAACCAACAAAGGCCTAGTGTATTTCCTCCTCAAATCAACAAACCTGTTAAGTGCCTTTGTGTAAAGACCGTGTGAACCTTGTCTTGCCACCTGCTGTGCAGCTGTATGCAGTACTTTATATCATAATCTAAGCTTTATATTCATCTGAGAATTTAAACAAACACAGAGCTCTTTCAATGAACTCACTACTAGTCTCCAGTGTTACAATACATGCTGTGTAATGTGTATCACCATCATCATGCCACTCCTATGAAAAGGGGTTTTGATAAGTCTTTTCAAGCATAATCCTGGTGAGATTAGTATGATTTGACACATATGGAAATGATTTAAACAGTTAAAGTAAAAATTTTTAAAAAATACATGGTAGGGATTGAGCAAGACCAAGAGGTAGACTGGAGGGTCTGAATGGATAATGCAACATCTATTAGTATTACTTTCTCAGTCAGTCAGTCAGTCAGTCAGTCAGTCAGTCAGTCACACACACACAGAGTAAGTCATTAAGTGTAACACAGAATAAACATACCACACACACACACAACACAAAACACACACAACACACACAGAGTATCTGAGTATATAAAACTCACACTCACACAAATCATATTTCATTGAATAGTAATCTTACAAGCACACAAACTGACACAATTATGCACTCACTGTATACAAGAACACGCACATGTATACCCCCCCCCCCCCCCCTACATACAAATATATATATATATACACATACTCCTACTTCCATATAGTATACTCAAATACACAAAGTGTATTGAAACCAAAACTTATTTAAAAAAAGAAGAAAAAAAGAGAAGAAATGAAATTTAAAAAATGGATCAGGCTGCAGGCAGACAATGAATCCTCCTTACCTGGTGTAAGTTGGTGTGCAGTTGGTATTGATTATGTGACCACCTGCAGAAGGATAGTGAATTACAAATTTATAATAATGTATTATTTGTAAAATTTCATAATCAAATGAACTATTGTAATCATGCACAATGAAAACACTCATTTTTAAAAAACATATTGTTACCTTTTCTACATAATTCTTTTCATTTGAAAAGTAACTACACTACAGTACTACAAACTTGCACAAATAACCACGATAATTTAGGCATAATAAAGGCGATTTTTAGGTTTCTCAATTAACTCATTTCTGGCACCTGGAAGTGAAATACTAGTTTCACTATTATAGTATTAAAAAAAAAAAAAAGTCTACAGAAAGTAATCAACTCTCTGGCCAAGTGGTTCAGAATGTGCGACTTTAATTCCATGGGTCCAGGTATCATGGGGTTAAATCTCAATGGCCGCTAGTGAATTAAGGATGGGGATTTTTACAATCTCCGAGGTCAACTTTAAGTGCAAGCCTCCCAGTATCTTAAGTGCAGTAGTGGGTGATATGGAGGAAAGGGCTAGAAGTAGTTAATGATTACCTTTTTATAGCGGGTTACCCATAGGGAAAAGATTAAGGCACTGACAAGTCTTTATTTAAAAGTTAACCTAAGAGATTGTAAAAAGCCCAATCACTAATTCACTAGACTGCTGCACACACAACACACAGACACGACACACCACACACACACACACACACCACACAAACAGAATAAAATAAAATAACTAAAATAACAAAAAATAAAAATAAACACACACACACGCCACACACTTTATAACAAATTATGTGTGCATCAAGACAAAACTATAACTCAGAGTCAAACTGGCAGGAAAACTGTGACTGACACTACTATTGTATTAACATTAACACTACACTACAGTAACAAACTCAGCAAGTAAAATAAAAACCAATAAATTTTTAAATAAACTCACCAAGTGACTGTCTTAAAGAAACATCATCTGAGTCTGTAAAAAAATATGTCTGCAAAACAAAACAAACCCATACAATGTTAAATTCATTATAAAAAGGAAAACACACTTTGCAAGGTTATATTCATGACATAACAGTCCATCATCTGACCATAAACAGTTTACTTTTAAGCACTCTGGTTTCAATCCATTTTGGCTTCCAAATTGTTCTCAATGTGTCACAATGTAAACCATAAAGTCCCATAAAGATGATAAACTTTAAAACCCTCCTCCCCCCAAAATGCAGTCATTCCTTATCTAAACTTTTAAAACACATATCATAGTATCAAGCAGGCCTATCATGAAGATAATTTTGTTTTAACTTTAACTCAGTAGGCCTAACACTAACAGGAAATCAATCTACAGCAAATAGCCTATAAGGCAAAAAAAAAAGTATGTAAAAGATAAAGCTCTCTCAATGGATATTTAAAACATGTATGCATGCAAAATGGTAATCACTGATGTGGTATCGAAACTACATAGAATAGAAGTTAGAGCAGGCAATCTGGGTTATAAGATAATGAAAAAGCCCCCCCTCCCCCCAAAAAAAAATCTGAACAATAATGACCAAAGTGACAGACACTGAAAGTAGTTAAAGTGAAAAATTGATGATAATCTGGTTAAATAGATCAGGCACATCAGATTGATGAAGTCCATTCATTGGAAATTACGCTAGACATCAAACATATAGGCCTATTAGTGATATTACAGTGTTAAACAGTTTTAAAAAACAAAACAAAAACAAAAGTGAATAAACTTATAAAGCACCCCCCCCCCCCCCCCCTATATAACAAAATAGATGTGGCTGACAGTCAATAGTCATGCACAAACCCCCTACCCCTATTTTTTTCTGTAAAAAAAACAACAACAAAAGAAGGTAGCAAACAAAAAAATTACTAAAAGACAAAAAAAAACTGGTTGCTCCCCCTTCCCTTCTCCACAAAGTTAAAAAAAAAAGTTGTCTGTGATACTGATAGCCTACCAAGAAAATACAAAATAAGTGTGCACAAAGAACATCAATCAAAGACAGTAGAAGATAGTGAAGCTATGTAGGCCTACCTGATCTTTTGCCAGGAGGTACCATGTCTGCAACACCAGTTGCAGACGAGAAGCGTGGAACTGCCCACTTGTTTTCACAGAGATGAAAATGTCTGCTAGCTCTGTCGGTCGACCGTGGGAAACTTGCTGGCTTGCAGCCAAACCTGTTGACAACTTTCCTTTGTGACCGCCAGAGCTAGAATTTGGTGGTTTTGCAGTTTGGGGCTGTAGGCTATCAATCAGAGATGGACGTGGCAGAGATTTTGCACTTCTTTGCTGCCTAGAATGGAAATCGTGCACACTTGAAGCATTGATTTGGAAACCACTTTCTTGCGGCTCGCCTTTGTCACGCGTAAAGTGTCCCAAAAGTTTTTCGGGTCTGCTGTCACTCACTTTAGAAAAGTTGAATACTATCAGTATGTTTAGTAACAACAGAAAGGCTATGATCGCGGCAAGTTTTACCGCTTTCCTAACCGATACACGCATATCTTGCTGAAAACTTCCATTAAACTGTTGTTTGTGATCGCACACATTCCTTTTCAAGTTTTTCCCTGCAGCAAACATAAACCACATCGAGGTCAATGCTATTTTTAGAACAGCAAGCGAAGCTCGGAGTGGGTGACGGGTAGTGGTTTAGTAGTATGCACACCCAGCCTTTTCAAATGTTAGCTTGCGCTTATTGTTTTCGTCGGTTGTGCAGTCTTGTAAAAAAAAAATTCTTTAGAGTATAATCAAACTATAAATCTGAAATCACAAAAATGAATCTTGATCATGTGTTCTTTCAGTTATCTTTCCAAAGCTTCACTCAATCTTAAAAGTGATCAAGTGTTCATTTTTGCTCTTTTAAGAGGCTGGTGAACACACAACTTTGTGTGGAATTTGTCTTGTTTTTTCAGGGTTCTCTTCTGAATGTGTACAGCTTGCAACACTACCATCCCACTCCCCCATTCTGAAACTATCAGTGTGCTAGCCTGATCCAACTCTGCTCACACACACACACACACACACACACACACACACACACACAACACGAAGACAGAACATTCTTGCCACTTTCTTTGATATAAATAAAGCTTACGACCAAGTTTGGCATGCTAGATTGTTATATAAATTAAAACGTATTGGATTATCAGGTTCTATCTATTCCTATTTCCGAAACTTTCTCACAGGAAGAAGCATTCAGGCAAAGGTTGGTAATAATTATTCTACACTTAGGTTTCCACAAATGGGTATACCACAGGGTTCAGTGGTTGCGCCCTATTTATTCAATATTCTACTTTATGACCTCCCTGAGTCTATATCTGATAATGTTGTTCTTGTTCAATATGCTGATGACCTTTGTATGTGGAAAAGGGTAGCTATGAAAAAGGTAACACCTAAAAGACATTTGAACTATGTTAGAAAGTTATATCAACTTGAGCTGGATAAAATTTATAAGTATATGGTAGAAAATGGGTTAAGTCTTTCCACAGAAAAGACACAAGTTGTGCTTTTTAATAATGGTGCTGATCCTCCTAAACTTCCTGTTTTCAAGATTGGTGAAAAAGCTCTGGACTATAAGCCTATGGTAAAATTTCTAGGTATCATACTTACTTCAAAATTAACATGGCATTGTCATATCGAATATGCTTTGAACAAAGCCAGAAAAAGTCTAAATATACTAAAGGCAACCAGTAAGCAAATATGGGCACAGGATTCGGTTGTACTAAAACATTTATCATTATCACTGGTTCGTTCTAAACTAACATATGGCCAAGAATTATTCTTCAGTGCCCCCAGATATCTTTTGAACAAACTTCAAAGCCTAGATTGTAAAGCTTTCCGGATTGCTTTAGGAGTTCCGTTTCATGCATCTTCTCTAGGAACTTACAGAGAAATAGGAGTATTACCCTTAGATGATTATCGTAATTTAGCCGTTTCAAAGTATATCCTAAGAAGTTCAACAGTTGAAAACAATATTACATCGGAAATTTCAATTAGATCTGACTTAGACTTTCCAAACAGAGCTAAAAATATATCTTCTCTTGCTTCAATTGGCACATATACTTCCAATCTTCTTAAAGAGGCAACCATTAATCCTAAAGATTGGCAAAAATCCACCGCTATTTTAACACCTGTTCCAAAATGGGAACTTCAGAAAGCACACTTTGATATCAACCATCTCTCATTAAAAAAAGAAGAAAATGCGATTATTCTTTGCTCTTACACAAATGCACACTTAGAAGATACATACCCTTCTCATCTTAAGATATACACTGATGGGTCCCTTCTTGAAAATAAGGAAGCGGGGGCAGCATTTATCATTCCAGCTCTGAAAGTTGAAAAGTCCTATCATATTGGCAAAAATCATTCCATCTTTACTGCTGAACTTACCGCTATTTTGATGGCTTTGTACTTTCTGCTTGATTTTCCAAATACTGTTTTGCAGATTTTGTTTTGCGTTGATTCTAAATCTGCATTACACTGTCTTAATAACTCTACATCAATGGTTAGGCAGAATCTCATTACTGAAATTAATTTTTTGATACATTTTCTCATTCTGAGGGGTTCGAATATCACTTTCTGCTGGGTTCCATCTCACTGTGGTCTTTATTTCAATGAAAAGGTTGACAAAGCAGCCAAAAAGGCAGCAAAACATTCTAGCTGTTCAAATGTTTTAGACATTCCTCTTTCTCTTCATGAGGGTTATGCTTTGCTTCAAAGTGTTTGCTGGAAACATGTAAAAAAGAAACATGAAGAGGCTGGCTATTCCCAGCATACTTGTTCAGTTCTTGATATTGAGAACATCCTTTGTACTCAGTACGGCTTTCAAAAATCCAGTACTAGAAATATTGTTTCTCTAATCCACAGATTGAAATTAAATGCATTTCGAGCAAAATTTGCCAAAAATGTAAAATGTATATGCGGTGAAAAACTTTCCAATGTTCATGTTTTGTATCATTGTCAAGGTTTAAAAAAGTTCCTACCACCATTTCAAGATAAGTCACTGCAAGAAGTGTTAATCAATCCAAAGTTACTGTGTGAGATAGCATTGTCTCTGATGCGATCCCCAGTATTCTCTTTTTTATAAAGTACTAATGTGAAGATTGTGAAATTATAACACCCTACTGTGGCAATGTACTTTTTGCTTTATTCATGGCAGCCTTTACATGTAGTTTGCAATTGTTCATCTTACAGTTTCAGATTTTAAAGTTCTCTATTGTTCGATTGTTTTTGTTATTATTTGCATTTCTTATGCCATCTTTTGCAACATTCTTGTTATATATTTTTGTAATCAGTCTTCTTATGTACACAGTTACCAACGCACTTTTTAAAAAACCCTTATCTCTTTATTGCCCCCCCCCCCCCCCCCCCCACCCCAACCTCATCCCTCGTCTAATATCACTTTAAGTGTACAGACGTAAAATCAAAGACACACACACACACACACACACACACACACACACACCTAACTGAATATCAGTTTGTGGTTATCAATTTGAGCCAACATTTGTCTTTGCACTAATAGTTCATTAAGGATACTTTCATATGTGCTTCTGTCTAATCATTTAACTCTCAGAAGTCACTGGTAAAACCACATTTCAAACAACATTTGTTTGTCCCTCTCCAATATTTGTAGTGTTAAGGCTTCTGACCCCTACAGCAATACAGGCCAGATTAGTGAAACGACATTTATAAATGTTGAGATATTTAGGTGTAGAATTTTAGCATTGAAGTCCTTGAGCCATTATACCCTTTAACAAAGCCTAATCTTTTAAATTTTGAACGCATTCCAGATCAGTTCCATTGATTTTTATATTCTGAATGGTGACCATACCATTATTATGCATCCTTTTGGTCTTTTTGACATTTAACTGAAGGCTAGCAGTATTGCCCGCTGCATCGGCTGTATAGAATTCTTCTCATGCTTGTGACATCATTGGCCGTGAGTGCTGTATCATCAGAGCAGCCTACCTGAGGCTAGTGATGTCTCTGTCTCCTACAGTAATGCCAATACCATCTCTGTCCTCATTTCTCATGATCATTTCTGTATATATGCTTAAAAGATACGGGGATAATATGTAACCCCGAATGACTCCTTATATACATATACATATACATATATACATATATACATACATACATACATACATACATACATACATACATACATACATACATACATACATACATACATACATACATACATACATACATACATACATACATACATACATACATACTAGTACAGTTATACTAAAAGTGATAAAATGTTGAAATTAATCTTGAAATTCATTGGCTGCCAATAACACACATTAACGGTAGAAGTAACATTACAAAGAAGACTCCTTTCAGAAAGGGACGTTAAACACATAATGTGTGTGTGTGTGTGTGTGTGTGTGTGTGTGTGTGTGTGTGTGTGTGTGTGTGTGTGTGTGTGTGTGTGTGTGTGTGTGTGTGTGTGTGTGTGTGTGTGTGTGTGTGTGTGTGTGTGTGTGTATTCTTTTATTTGAGGATAATGGAATAAGCACTCACGTACTTCTTCTTCTTCTTTTTTTTTTATTTTTTAAAATCCAATCCCTGTATTATGTAGGCAGTTTTGTTAATCTTGTCATCTGTTCCCACCGGCACACAATGGCCTATTATCCCGTAAAGCATAACGGGTGTTAACGTGCGCGCAAGATGTTCTGCGTGCGTTCTCACACGGGGCCTCGGTTGATAGTCTCATCCAAGAGAGAGAGAGAGAGAGAGAGAGAGAGAGAGAGAGAGAGAGAGAGAGAGAGAGAGAGAGAGAGAGAGAGAGGAAGAGAGAGAGAGAGAGAGAGAAGGCAAGGCAAGGCAAGGCAAGGCAAGGCAAGGCAAGGCAAGGCAAGGCAAGGCAAGGCAAAGTATTTTATTCGAGGATAATAGATAAGCACTCGTGTGCTTTTTTACATCCAGTCCCCGCCCTTTTCAGGGATACATCAAATTGAGAAGATACTAAACAATAAAACTTTACGCAATACCAAACAACACCCAAGAATAAGGACAGAGAGAGAGAGAGAGAGAGAGAGAGAGAGAGAGAGAGAGAGAGAGAGAGAGAGAGAGAGAGAGAGAGAGAGAGAGAGAGAGAGAGAGAGAGAGAGAGAGAGAGAGAGAGAGAGAGAATGAATGAAAAAAATGAATGAACAATCTTTTTTTTTTTTTTTTTTTTTTTTTTTTTGCTGCCTCGTCTTCTGTGACGCTCCCGTACTGCTGTTCCCACGCCGCTCATTTCAATCTCCCCGCCACAGCCATACCCAGATTCGTTGTGTCTCACCCCCGGGGTCGGGAGTCCACAGGGAGCTCATCAATATTAGTCCGCCGCGGGGCCACCAGCCAGAGGGGCCCTGCACTTCTGCTGGGTCACTTTGGTGGTGTTCAGTGGTGCCTGTTCTGAGCTAACATACGCAGGACACCACCTACTAAGCCCCCTACTAACGACAGTATTAGCTCAGTCGCGGAGCCAGACTGAGTGAGTCACCCACCTAAGGTGGCGACCACCACAACGTCCCTCCAACGACCGCCTCCCCACGAACCCCCAACCCCAAAGGCTTTGACACAAATTCACCACAGGCACAGAAGCGTATGGGAAAACCGAATCTGAGGTCACCATGAGACCAGAGCAACGGAGGCCACCGAATCAGAGGCAATTTTTATTATTGCATGATGATCAATGATGATGAGGATGATGTAATGATGCTGCTGTGGAGGTGCATCCGCTTTGAGACTACTTGACAGGGTTGTTCTCTACGCTTACTGTCATAATATATCCCGGCGTCAACCAGGCCCGAGAGATACAGACACCTGCAGTGTTGGTCAGGTAATTTGAGCAACACTCTCAAATTCGCATCCGTAAAGTGGATGAAGCTCGACTGTGTGGTCCCAGTCTCCCCACTGAGCCCACAGCACACTCACTCTGGGTAGGAGCCGGCCGGAGCCCGAAAAAATCCCTATGACTTATGGGATTCGAACCCGCGACCTTCCAGTCCGGAATCCACGGCGCTAACCACTGCCCCATGGCGGCTGGTTATGAATGAACAATCTTTATTTTTCCAGGGTTACATATTTATAAACATTCACATACTTTTTTTTCTCATCCAGCCCTTGCCCTGATTTAAAGTTATCAAAACATAACCAAAAAAACCCAACAAAATAACAGCAGCAGCGCTCCCCCCAAAAAAACAACAACAAACAAACAACAAAAAACAATCCCCCCCAAAAAAACAAACACCCAACCCAAAACAAAACAAAAAACAAACAAAAGCAACCCCGCCCCCCAAAAAAACAACAACAACAACAAAAAAAACCCTCAGCAACCAGTGTGTAAATTTGTTTGTGACGGTAGAAAGGTTGATTGTATTAGAGTTCCAGCACAGTGATCTGATTTAGGGTATGTGAAACTAAAAAAGCAATGCTGTCTGTCTTTCACTCAGCCATCAACCAGCCACTGGCTGCAGAGGTACAACCTGTCACTCGTGATGGAGTACACAAATACATTTAAACGAAAGTTTAATGCACATGCGCAAGTCGGCTGTAAGTTTCACTTCCGCAAACATCATGGCTTCAGACTCTTGGTAAATATTTCGAGAGATTTAGTTTATCTTTGTAGTTAAGCTAAGACAAGTAAGTGAAAAGATGTATTTGATGAAGAAAAGATATTACTGTCAAAGGACACACGGGGAGTAGACACGCAGTGTTGTGTATAGCGCAAGATGTTAAAGAAACGGTCTCAGCTGATCTCTGTTAGTGAGACAGCATCATGTGATCAGAATTTTGCTTTTTAGAGTCGTCGAGATCTGGATTTTGATCTACCTGTAGACTGAGGCAACATCAGTAAATTAATATCGTACTTTACCCCCATATTGTGGTGGCCTTAATTGTGGAAAACTTTCGCATAAGCAGAAATCTTATATAACATATGAAGAAACCTTGATTTTACTCCTTTTATCAGAGGAACCAAGTATTGAACTGTATACATATTACATATAAACATTATGAAACCTAAGTTGGAAATTCACGAATTCATCAGTAATTGACTCTGAGATCAACAAATACTAACAGTGTATGAGTATTTGTTTTTCCAGGCCCAGATTCATTATGATTTCCTTTTTTTTTCATTTTCTGCATGCAGCATCCATGTATAATACATGCATTGTTTTGTATGATAGTGTAGTAAAATGTCTTCCAATACAATTTGTTGGGTTCCATAGTCAAGAAAGCCCACACAGCATAAAAATGATGTTACCTTTGATAATATAACTTAGGCCAGACACTTAAAATACAGTGTATGTAAAATTTGATAAGGCATTACATACATTGAAAAGAAACAATTTTGTGCACTTGACAGTGCAGATAAAATTTGCTAAGGAATTACAATGTACAATTGTACATTGAAAAGAATGAGAAATGTGCACTTATGTACACACTCCCATAGCCTCTTTTTTTATATGCACCTCCTCTGTGTGTGTCGTCTGTCTGCCTACCTGTCTTGTCAGTCTCTCAGTATGTGTCTTTCAGTCAGTCTGTCTGCCTCTGTGTCAGTTTGTCAGAATGTCTGTTGGTCTGTCTCTGGTCTCTTCCAAGAGATTGAACCTCAGATAAAGGTATTGTTTGGTTTAAACAGTTTTATTTGTTCAGAAACAACAAGCAACAGTATATGATATGAGTACAACAGCAAAGCTTATATGGTACTCAAACATCCATATATATCAAGGATAGGCTGCAGCTGACAAAGTATTGTTTCACACAGTTATGATTTCCATCTAACAATCACCCCTGTCCGCATTATTTTTTATTTGCTTACAAGTAATTTGGAAAGTGATTTGGTATATGACTATGTCACATTGATTTTGACAGCCCAATCTTACAAATATATTATTTTAATTTGTATTCAAGTGTTTCAGGAACAAAAAAAAAGGAAAACAAATTCTTGTGAAGACTGACGGATCAATATCAAATTCATTATAAATATAATTATTAGACAGTTAAAAATTTAATGATTTCTTTGGAATATGTGACTGACTGCCCCGTTGATTTACAGATAATACTCCCTATACTTATACTCTCCCCTTTAGTTTTACTTTAGTCTTAATTTGTCAATTGTAGTGCTTGCCTGACTCAAATGTCTTGTTTGTTGGATTGTTTTGCTCTCAGCCTCAGTCAGTCACTGAGTGTCTGCCTCATTGTCTCAATGACTGTGTACCAGTGTGTCACTGTTGTTGTTTTTGTTTGGTTGGTTGGTTGATTTTGTTTTATATTTTGTTTTTGTTTTGCTTGTTTGTTGATGCTGCCTGTGTTTCATACATACTCTTGCTGTTTGTTTCAACCACATTGTTACTCTTACTGTCATAACATACTCAAGCTTATTCAGTTATTGTGCTGTGACCCCAAAGTCAGAAGTTGACAGGGAGCTATTGACAACAAATTTGTCATGTAGCTGAACTGAGTGAGACATTCACCCTGGGTCACTACCCATAATATTCCTTCAGCAACTGTCTCTTTTGAATCTCTTCACTCCAAATGAAATGATGAATGCATGGCAGGCAGAGAGGAAATTGTGTCTGAGGTCACCAAAAGACCAGGGCAACAGGAGCACCTGAATAACAGTTTTCTTTAGTGCATGGTTAACATGATAAAGCCTATTAAAGGTGATGTGGAAGTTGCTCTTGCTGTCTCAAGTCGACCTGACAGGACTCATCTCAATGCTTCCTTGTGTTGCTCTTGCAATGTTTGTCAAGTAACTTGAGTAAGACACTGAACATCAGATTGTAGAGTGGATGATAGTTGACAGTGTGGTCATAGTTTTTCCTGGTTCCATTAAATCCATCACAAACTAACCCTGGGCTCTGAATAAACCCTGCTTGAGATGAGATTTGAATCCATGACCTTCAGGTTGAGAGACCCAACATATCATAACCACTATTAATAGTTATCTCTAGATTCATAATTGTTTGTTTGTTTACTGTCTTGGTTCTGCCTGGCTTTTTGGTTTCCTCTCAGTTCTAGTGTTCATAGGTCTGTTTGAGCTCATACACATAAAATATATCTTTTCCTGACATTTATTGAGTGGACCAGTACTTGTCTTAGCGTCATTTTTCTGTAGAGCAAGTATATGAATTATCTGACTCGCTCCTTGATTAGTATTTATCAGAATCAGAGCATCATTTTGTAGAGGAAGATAATTAAGACTGTCTGTTTTCTTGGTGAGAAAGCTAATGATAAAGTTGCCTTTTTGTGTGTGTGTGTGTGTGTTGTGCAGGCTTAACGATTATGAAACATGCTCCCGTTTGGGGCAGCAGATTATGGAATCACTTAATGAACGCAACAAACACAGTCGTACCAGTTCCAACTATACAAAGGTAAGCCGGCTTAGGCATGTCATATGTCATGCTATTATCAAAACCAGAATGACAGATATGATTTTGGTGTTAATTGATGAATAATTTATCTGTATTAACTATTAAGTACACAAAGCTAAGATAGATTGATCCACTTTTCTCCTCTCCCTCCCCCCAAAACTCCTTTCCTTCCCCCCCTTTTAAAAAAACCCAACCAGTTGAAACACACTCATGTCTCAACCAACCAGCAAACACCAAAATGCAGCATTTGATCAACTTAAGGAATGAAAAAAGACTGTCAAGTGTTTGTGTCATCTGCGCATTGTGGGATAGTAATTTGAGGGTGCATTATCATCCAAAATGCCTCTCATGCCAGTAAACATAATAGCCTCTCTCAGCAGTCCTGTACAACTTTCGTCACAGTGACAGGCAGACAGGGATTAACCTCGACATCTTCAAGCTGAACTGTGAAGAACTCTGAGTTGTTTTGACCCACGTCTGTGGCAAAAATAACCCCCCCAAATCAGAAAGTTAGGTATGATCGGAAGTAGACTGTAAGGTGTTTTTTTTAATTTTCAAAATAATTAAGACTTGCTGTACAGATGGTCGTTCTGATATTTTGTTCTCCACACCTCTCATGATCTGTCTGAATGTGTGCTTATTGTACTTTGTGCGTGCGTGCGTGCGTGCGTGCGTGCGTGCGTGCGTGCGTGCGTGCGTGCGTGCGTGCGTGCGTGCGTGCGTGCGTGTGTGTGTATTAGGGAGGGAGGTAGAGAGAGAGAGAGAGGTAGAGAGAGAGAGAGAGAGAGAGAGAGAGAGAGAGAGAGAGAGAGAGTGTGTGTGTGTGTGTATGCATGCATAATTCACTGTTTGCATAGAACTATGTACTACTTCCATGAGTAGACACTGACTAATGCATGTTAGTTACATAAATATTGTAGAGTATGAATCAGTGAATTCTTATGTAGATTTTTTAAAATATCAAATCATCAGAGATGTGCATTATAGTGTGGAATATGTTTTTTACATTATTTTCTTAATGTCTAGGCTACATTTTATGAAGATGGAAAATAATAGTAACGCTGAATTTTATCTCTGTCTTTAAACAGATTTCTGCAAACGTGAGAACGAATCTTCGCCAGTTTCAAAGTGATTTGAATCGACTGAAACAGAATTTGATGAGAGCTTCATCATCATATCATATGTATCCTTTTTTGTATTATCATACAGGGTTCGCACAAGTCCCTAAAAAGCCCTAAAAAGCCCTAATTTTGGGAAAGCCAAAATAGGG
>CM060316.1:43950379-44005379 GCA_030674155.1 Stramonita haemastoma | reverse complement strand
TCATCTGACTTCGTTCCCCTTCTACAGAAATAGAAAATGGAGACGCTTAGCTTCAGAATGTTTTGTTGTAGGCATAAACTTTTGGACATGAAGCATCGAGGTTGAGGTATTGTATGCTTTGTAATTTTGTAGCTATGTTCTTTGCCTTTGTGGTTGTACAGTTGTCAGGAATATACTTTGGATTTCATTTTGATATGCACTTGCTGAGTTAATTTTTAGATGTATCTTTTTGCATGATCTCCAGAGAGTCCAGTACTTCCTAAGTTTTTCTACTGGATTCGATATAATTTACATAAATACAAATTTTGGTTATTTTCGATGCTGATTTTATCATATCTTCAGTGCTAATAAAAATGTTTATGCTGAGTCTTTGCTATGAGGCAAATTACTAGACTGAAGTCACCGTCTGCACATTGCTTGGGAAGAACTTTTGAAATGTTGGAAGTGTTAAAGACACAAACAACAATTGGTCTGCTGTGTTTTTATTCATTGGGTAGTGTCCAGAAACCATCTACTTCCACTCAAGAAAGAATTAAATCATACAATTATTTACAAACAAACAAAAATGGAAGTATATTATGGTCAGTATTTGTATGATTTCATTTAGGGGATTAATGGTATGCTTAAAAGATGTTAAAGGATGGAATAGCTGCCACAGAAAGAGAGATTATCTTGGGATATGGTACTTGCAAAGCACAGAAGTCAGAGTACTGTTGCTAGATTCATCTGCATTCCCTGAAGTCAGAAAGCAGATACTTTAATGTGGATCAAAACGGTTGCGTACACATCATCTCATGATTGGTGAACCTAGGAGTTCTAGCAGAGGAACACCTCCCCCCCTCCCCCCAAAAAAACAAAAAACAACCCCCGCCCCCCAAAAAAACAACAACCTCCTATGACAAAATCTGTTTGTTTTCTTTGTATCTGCAGACTAGTTATAGCGCTGACTGCTTTGAGTTAGTTTCATAGCTGTTTTTTTTTTTTTAAGTCCTAGCTAAGCAGTGATGAGTGTGTAGGATTAAAAGTAATTTAAAAAGAAATGTCCTGTGCATCTGGAAGTTCATCTTTAAGTGATGTAGTCCTTAACCTAATGTCAGCACTCAGCGTGAAGTGGAACGCCGACAGAGAATGCTGGATGCCCTAGTGACAAAAGAAAAGCAGATCGATCAGGCTTTCAAGAATGAAAATGGAGACAACAGGTAAGCCAGAGGATTTCTGTTTTAACCTGACAAAAAAGTATGTTGATGAAAATCGTGTAGTTATCAGTGTTTATGCCAATAACTGCATGCACTAACTAAACTGCATTATATATTAACTGTTTCTTCCTAAATGATAAGTCTTAAGTGTTGTGTGTGTGTGTGTGTGTGTGTGTGTGTGTGTGTGTGTGTGTGTGTGTGTGTGAGTGTTTGTGTGTGTTTCAGAGAAGCTTTTTGCTTTTTTTTTTATACTATAGAGGTAATACTGCTGAATGACCATTGCTTTATACTTTAAAAGTGATGGATGCTGTAGGCGAGTGATTAAGGCTGCGGCCATAGTAAACCCGTCAAAACGACGGGCCGGGTGAAAAATGCTGCCCGGCTGAATTACTCTGTGGCGTCACTGAAAACGGCTGTGCGTGGCCATAGTAGACCCGGCCCGGCCCGTTCTTTTTAACCCGTCGTTTTGACGTTCGAGCAACACGTCCGTTTGCCGGGTCGACGGAAAGGAAAATAATCAAGAAAAACTTATTTATGATGCTTCAAATATTTTGACTACACAAACTAGTAAATTACCTTTCCCGATTACATTCCAATGGTTTTGATAAAAGTTTTGGGGGGAGATTTTACGTAAAAACACTTTTTATGTCGAACTATTTTCTGTCGATTTGCGTCACCGCGGCAGCCCCATTTTTGCGTCACTCGCAGTCTTGGGGTGACCATATTGTCAGAAAGAGACGGGCCGGGTTGACTATGGCCGCTTTGACGGATCCGTTCTCCCGTCAAAGAGACAGCCGTCAAAACAATGGGACGGCGGGGTTTACTATGGCCGTAGCCTAAGACTATTCGACTTAATCCCATGGGTCCATGAAGTTGTGGGTTTGAATCTCGTGGCGTCTGGTGAATTAAGGGTGGAGATTTTTAGATCTCCCAAGTCAACGTCAAAAGCAGGCCTGCTAGTGCCTTAATGCCTGTAATGTACATCACATACAGAAGGTCAGGAATGCACGTTAAAGATCCCATAATTGATGTCAGCGTTCAGTGGGTCACAGAAACACAAACGTACCAACATACATCCCCAAAATAGGAATGTTGCTACCTTCATTCTGGGCAAAAATAGTCGTACATATAATGCAAAATTTGACCATTAACGAATCTGGAAGCTCTAGCCAAGGAACACCTCCCCCCCCCCCCCCTTTTTTTCTCCCTGTTTTTGTATAATAAAAGACAGGTTTGACAAATGCATTAATGTTATTCTGTCTCACAGCATCATTATCTTACACAAATTTTTTTAAATGTTAGAACTTTTTATGCCAACACATTATAAATGAACCACTCTTAATATATTACGTCATCAATAGTGTTCTACAGAGGAGGATGAAATTAAAAGTGTTCTCATAATGTAAAACTATGCCATACCTCTTGACCGCTCTTTGTATCTATACTACATTCTTTGGTGTGTACAAGTGTTTCATATTGCCTAGTTTATAGTGGTGATTTTCATAGCTGTGTTCGTGATAAAAAGAAAATTTTTCCAGACTTGTTTTATAGTAGAAATTTAATATTCCTAACCCTTTTCTGATTAGCAGTTTTATCAACTGACTATAACGGAAAAATTCTTAACTAATTTATGATGTTGAATTTTTAACAATAGAACATAAACTTGACTGTCCTCACCTTGCTCATAGAAGGAATTGTCTTGACTGTGTTCATGTTAGTCCTAGTCAGATTTTCCCCAACTCGCATTTCTAGGCCAATAGTGTTCCAGTTTGCACCATGAATGAAATTGGTAGGTTAGCTTGCATAAATCATGAGATAATGATTCACACTGATATTGTTGACATGGGGAAGGATGGCATAAGCATTTAGTTACTGTGAATGGTCTTTTCCTGCTTGCTAACAAGGATCATAGCCAGAGTTACAGTGTATACCTTCTTTTTTACTAAAAGACAGTTATACAGAGGTTACTTGATTAATTTATCAAGCAGATTTCATTGACCAGTGAATCTTCATGCTTTTGTTTTTTTGTGCCTCACTCCATAGAGAGATAAACATAATATCATGTAAAGTATTACCCCCCTCCCCCCAAAAAAACCCCAAAGTGTGTGAAGGCATGTGTCAGATTGTGATTTTAAGTAATGGAGTACATTTTTCAAATTTTTATGGATAAAGTGTTCAGTTTTATGTATAGGATAGATGTTATTTATAAGCTTACTTCAAACCTTAGCTGTATAGCTGAGAGAGAGAGAGAGAGAGAGAGAGAGAGAGAGAGAGAGAGAGAGAGAGAGAGAGAGAGAGAGAGAGAGAAGAGGGGGGTAAAATAACCCCAATAAACATACCCACAACTATAAAGTGGAACAGTGGAAATATTGGCAGCGAATAATTGATTAATGCTGAGCACAAAAGAACACAACTCTGAAAGGATGTACTTTGATGGCAGAAAAGAAGATGCTTCATTTCAGTTGGAATTCACAACTAACAGATGTTTGAAACCACAGCTTACCATACTGATACATATTGTATGGTTTCTTCACATGTCACATAAAAAAGGACAATTTCTTTACTGCTTATAATGTCTTTTAATTTGTGCTAATGTCGGTTTTTTTATTTACTTTTTTTTTTTTTTTTTTCAACTTGGCCATATTTTTGTTTCATTTTGTTCAAAGCATTATTCACTCTTGTTTTTTTTCCCTTTGCTTTTAATATTCTTTTATTTTCAGTTTCTGTCTCTCTTTTTTTTGTTTTTTTGTTGTTGTTTCTTAAATTGTATGCATGGCACCAAACCTGTTTTGTTGATAGATATGTGCACACGTCTAACAGGTGAGATATTCATTTTTTTATATTACTATCAGCACTTGTTTGAAATCCTTAAGCCTGGAACACTATTCTCACCACTGGAAATGTGTGCATTTTTTTTTTAGTACAAGTTATGTATAGTGTTTATGTGATGTAAAGAAGATTACTTCATGTAACAGAACAATTTTTTTAAAAGGGGCATACCATGCATGTACATTTTCTGGTTAAAACCACCAAAGTCATTTGAAGAGAGATGAAACAAAGCTTTAAATTTCTTGTCTTAAAAAAAGATAATGATAATGATAATAATAATGAGTCTTAGAGTTGAATAACACTGTTATGGTTTCTTATACATTGCTCATTGCTGTTGCTCCAGATCATATTACATTAGCACACTTTATCTCCTCTGTTCCCATTTTTTGTTCCCATTTTTTGCTCTTCCTGTTTTTATTGTATTTTCTTTTGTCTGCTGCACGAATGACCTTGAATAACCAATGTATTCATTGTATAAAGATCCATTGTCTTCCTATTTTTACCTTTTTTATTACCATTTAAAAAAAATGCAGTTCCTGTAGTAGAAAACCTTCATCATACACTTGAATGCTGTACCTGATATGTTTTTATCAGTTTCAACAGTATCTGTATTTTCTCCTCCCCCCCCCCCCCCCCACCCCCTTCTGTGCTGTGATCAAGCTCCAAGATGTAAATCATACATTTCTTCCTTTCTTAAAACATAAGAAGAAGGAAAAAATAAACTGATGCAAAAAAAAAAAGGAAAAGAAAAGAAAAAAGGTAATCATGATAATAATGATAATAACTTGATGATGAAGAAGAAGAAAGAATTTTTTATATCCTTATTCTTGCATAAGGAAAAGCCTATGGTGTTCAACAGCATCAATATTAGTGGAACTTACAATATCAGAAAATTGTAATTCATGCTCATTAACACTCACAACTAGATTAACACACACACACACAAACAAACACACACACACACACAACACACACACACACACACACACACACACACACACACACACCACACCACACACACCACACCACACCACACACACCACACCACACCACACACACACCACACACACACCACACAACACCACACACACACACACACACACACACACACACACACACACACACACACACACACACACACACACACACACACACACACACACACACACACACACACACTAAAGGACACACAAGTTAATGACACCATTGGTTGCAAGTCACCACAACCATAACTTTCGAGAAAGAACTGGCAATAACTACAAAAGCTCTTAGGAAGCTAGCAACAAGTCTCCTTGTGTACATGAAAACTCTGCAATTCTTAAAATATTTTGTTTATAATTTTTTGATGTGTAAGCTATTCCTGTTCAACATGTATTACACATTGCTTTTTTTTCCTTTTTTTTTATCGTTCAGAAAATCTAGTTTTCATTTCTTGTGGGTTTTTTCTCCCCTGATATCAGTGTTTTGCCTTTTTGCTTTTGTTTTGACAGAACATACCCATTCACTTTGAAAACACAAAAAGTTAAAATAAACCAAAAACAAACAACCCAACAACAAAAAACCACCCCAAACCAAAGAATGAAAAAATACATGTACACAGCTTCTTGATTGGCTTGAAGTTGTATGCTGTGACAAAAATTCCTTTTTGGCTTTTGTTTCACACAATCTTATGCCCATTCCTTGCCCCTCTCGTATAATATCAAACCATATCTAACAGTCTTGTTTAAAATAAAGACAATGGTGATCTATTCCCATTTCCTCATTTTTATCAGGGAAAGATGGGCTGAGTAGTAATATTGATTCAAGGGACTCAACTGTGCTCATTTCAGACATGATTTATTTTTAAGATGTAGTTACTGCCCTTGGATCTCTGCTTGGGTTTTGGAAATTATCTAATACATTGTCATGAAATTTTTAACAGTGGGTGTGCGTACAAGACTGATTTTGGGAGAAATTTCAAGGGATATAGGCTTCCTTTTGTGTGTGTGTGTGTGCGTGTGGTGTGTGTGTGTGTGTGTAGGGGGGATTAGAGTAAAAGAAAAAAAGACATAATTGTATGGTAATAGTCAGTCATACAGAGGGACCATCTGTAATTTTGATGCACTTAATCAGAAGAAACCAACTTTAGAAAACAAGAATCAAATCACCCCAACTTACTGCAGTCTTGTGGTCTTTCTCACTGGGTATTATACTATTAACTGAAATAAGATTTTTTTTGTCTTCTGCACAAGATATTGGGTATTTTAGCTAGCAGCCTACCGAAATAATCAAAAGACAAAAAAACAACCAAACCCTTGAAATCAAATGTCTCTGTCTATAAGATACAGCTGTTTAGAAAGACATAGCTCAGGAAATGGGAAATAATCTTGGCACCATGGCATGTTTCAGTTTCAGGACCAGTTTCTTATATAAAAAAAAAGTCGAAGATTTGTTGTTGTTGTTGTTGTTCATGCCTGTACTTGTCCTTTGAGATAAAACTGGAATGAGTTATGAAAGAGCATGGAACTTCTGTACAGCACATCCTTGGGTGTTGGTTTGTGTGTTGATATGTGTGTCTGTTCACTTTGCCTTCCACACACAATCCAGTATGACATGATCTTCCCCATGCATGTTTTGTTTCCTTTGCTTGATAATGATAGTCTAGAACACACAGTTGCCCCCTGAATACTGAGCACAAGTCGCAAGGCTATTCTAGTACAAGAGTGTTCTGGTACATTGTCATTTGATTTGATCAGTCTTGGGAAAGGGGATTTTGTGTGTCTTTTGTGTGAGAAGACAGGTATTAATACATGTTGAATTTCATAGATGGTGGATGGATATCTGATTTAGGTTTGGGTTGAAATTCTTTCAGAGTATAATATTGAAGTAACTGTATGGCACAGTTTTCAGATTTCTTTTTAACCACTGTTGTTCACACATTGTGTAATGTCATTTTTGTCTTAAGTATAGAATAAAGAACATTATTCATTAGTACAATGGAATAGTGCCTTATCTGTGTACTTGTTTTTATAGCTGTGTGTGATTAAAAAAAATGTGTGTGTTAATAATACTTTTAGAAGGCAGTGTCATTGTCTCAATTAAAAAATTTTTTTTTTTAATTTCTTTTTACATTCTGGCCACTAACAGAATTTCTTGATAATTTTTGCATTCTAGAAGGACAACTTATGCAAGAAACCATATGAAATTTGTTTATTTCTTTTGTTTGGGGGCTGTTTCATTGTTTATTGTTTGTTTATATTGTTTTTTTTTGGGAGTTGGGGGAGGGGGCATGTTAAATTTGAAACATTTCCTAAGCAATGTCAACAGCAACAGCAGGCCAATGTCTGCAGTTTGGGAGATAGATTCAGATGTATGTATGAGTATATCTTTTATTTGTCCCATAAAATAGGCTGAAAACTGTGGGACAGGAGGGGAAAATTCTGAGAAATAGCTTGAAAACAGTGGAATCACAAAAGGATGTAGTGACCACATTGTTCAGTTTACTCTTGTGTTTAAACCTGGTGTTTATTACTCTTGCACATTGGATGTCAAAATGAATGAGTCTTTTGGCTTTTTGTCTGTCAGTGTACTGTAATATTTAGTACGCTGTCATCTTCTTGGGAATGTGATGATCATGGCATGCCAATCTCCTTGCATGGATTGTATTCCATTCTAAGAAACTTACCTTGTAGAGCTTTACTTCTGTTTAGAGAAATTGCAGTTCCAGAATCTTAGCACTGTTAACGTTAACATAGAATGGATGAGCTGCTAGCAAAGGTGAAAGGTGTAAAGATTCAAGAAACAACACAGACACATGCACTAGAGAATAGAGAGAGAGAGAGAGAGAGGAGAGAGGAGCGAGCGAGAGCTTTAGGGTGTTATTGAAAGCAATGTCAAATTCACAAAGAATTGAGTTTGTGTAAACATTGCTTTTGCCCTTTTTCTTTTTTGTTCTTTGCCTCGTTTTTTTCTTTCAGGCCATCACTGGAAGAATCAGACAAGATTTTTACCTTTCTTTGAGCATTTGTGAAAGAAACATGTCAGCAGAAAATGACCAATCAGCAAGACGCCAAAAGTGGAAACTGTGAACGTTCTCATTCAGCATCCATTCCAAGTAAACAGGATCAGTCCAATAAACTGAAGCAATATAAGGGTATTTGCTCAGCACAGCGCTCAAGACCTCTCTTCAGTGGATCACAACTTGCTTGAAGGGGATTGCGACAACCTCCTCCCAGAGTTCATTTGATGGTAGCCAAATACGTGAAGCTCAAGTGGCCAGATTTCACCTCCCGCAAAGCAGCGGCAGATATTGAATCTGTGATTTGTTTCCGCCAATCCCATGTTTGCTGCCGAAGCAATCCCGTTGTTGTATCCATTTCTGATTAGTGTCCTGCCGCCTGATTGGTTGATTGTATTTGACGGCAGAAATGCATTCTGGCTTCTTGTGGGTAGCGTTGTAAGCCTTGGGGATACAATTTCTCGGGTTGGCAGGATTGTGTCGTTCTCTGTGTTTGCTAGATCTCTCCTCTCTCTGTGTGTCCCGAAGGGGCCGTTCAGTGAATATGGCTTTGCTGGAGC
The DNA here is from genome assembly GCA_030674155.1 of Stramonita haemastoma. Taxonomy (NCBI): domain Eukaryota; kingdom Metazoa; phylum Mollusca; class Gastropoda; order Neogastropoda; family Muricidae; genus Stramonita; species Stramonita haemastoma. Next base: position 43,996,797 of record CM060316.1, on the reverse strand, counting down.
AGAGAATCAAACACTTGAAAGGTGTGATGGTGTGTACGTGGTAAATAGGTGTGAGGCGAAGGAGGTGAGACCTTTGTGGTTCAGTTGTGAGTTAGATAACGTGGATGAGTGCTGGTATGAGGGACGAACGTGTTGACAGAGTTGATTGGAACTCTGTAGTCAATTGAATTTTAGTTCAGGTCTCTCACTCTACTTGTGTGTTTGTTAAGGCCCCACCCTCACCCCCTTTTTCTATCCAAAGGGGTTCTTTCTTTCTTTTTCTTTTTTTAATAGACCAATGGCTTTTAAATAAAATTTTCTTCCCCTCTCTTTCCACCTTTCTTCCCCCCCCCCCCCCCCCCTTTCAAATTTTTTAAAATCCTTTATTTACCTCTTGCTTCAAATAATCTTTAGATACAAACCTTAATGAACTTCTCTGTACTGGACATGCATGCACACACACATATACACACACACATATATTATACACACACACATATACACACACACATACACACACACATACACACACAAAACACACACACACACACACACACACACACACACACACACACACAATCACACAATCACACACAATCACACACAATCACCCAAAGACATTCTAGTGAAAGGTTTGAGCAAACAGTGCATAAACACCATCACACATCAGGTTGACAGGAAGTTTTGTTTTTCTTTGTGGCCTGTTGGTATTTGAACTCAGCAACTCACCACTCACAAGCTTAGTTGCAAGTATCCTCAGTATCAAGCATGAAATTAGAAGCTTTACATATTCATATCTATAAAGATGGTTAGATTATAAAATTGCTGAACCTCTTCTTTTTCTTGCACCATCACAGGCAACATTTGTTGGACAGTTTTTTTTTCTCTTCATTGTTCACCCTAGTTGAATTTGGGCCACCAAGAGCATCCCCTCTGGTGTGTTTGGTCAAGAGACGTGCGCTGAAGTGTATCAGCGGAGTGTAATTTCGCCTGCAATGTGAGCCAACATGGGGCGCGAGGGGCTGATGCTTTGGGCAAACAGGCAGATTAGCTAAACTAACGCTTGCCCAAGGGAGGAATGTCTTGCTTGCTGTCGGCTAGGGACGCTGGAGAAAAATGCTTGGAAGGAGGGATTTCAGGAGAGAGGAGACGGCTTGCATGGGGGACATGGAAAGCGCGTGTGACATTTTCAAGATTGTGTTTCTCTGAAAAGTTGACAGCCTGAAATGGGGGTGGCAAATTCTTCTTGTCTGAGCTAGCAGCCACCCTGTTGGCAAGACTGTCTCATGGCTAAAATGTTAAGTGATTTAGAAGGAAATCTAAGAAAAGCAAAAAAGAAAAGATGGCTTCAGCAGAATCCTGATTTCAACAGCAAGAATAAGTACTACCTTCCATCCCAGAGAAGACCAAGTGCCATTGTAGGCTAGAGGACAGTGCACTACAGACTCATAACATCACATGTTCACCAAGTTCCACTTTTGTGATTCTGCATTGTGCACCCATGGCACATCTCCCATGAGAGTTGAACACTACCGCCAGACCTGTTCAACACACAAAACATAAGGGCCGATATCTGGCCTACTGACTGGTTGGTGAGGGGCAAGCTCTTCTGATCCCTGGAGGTTTTCAGTGTACCATGGTATTCATCAGAGCCTTCAACAACAAAGAAAAAGGAAATCTTTTAAACACTGTTAGAAAATCTTTTTTTTCAACCAAGTATTCTGGCACTCACATGCACCACACACAACATGCACAACTACGGTAGGTACACATGCACACACACCAACACACACACCATCACACACCACACACAACGAGTTTCATGAAATAGAGACTGAAGATTTTCATATCATTCCCTGCTCTTGACGAACCACTAGTTACTCTGTTTTGTTTGTGCTGATGAATGAGTGGGCTTATTACACAGGAAGTCACTGTCAGTAGCTTAGCAGTTTTACAGAACTAGAATTTTTCTTCCTTTAATTAATAAAGATGTCTGAAATGAAAAAGATGAGTTCCGGGCAGAAGTGTTAAAATCAAGAAGTATCAGCATTGTGTTCAGACCTAAATCACACTCAACATACCATTTGATGCAAAAAAAAAAAAAAAAAAGGGAAAAAAAGTATCACTCTTTAGGTGTACTCAGATTAGAAGAATTCTGTAATGGAGTTTATTGTGGAAAGGAATGACCACAAGACTTTACAGGAATTTTGTTTGTTTCTGATTAACAAAGCCTGTCAGATGACCCTTAATTCAATTTTGTTATGGTTTGTACAGACAGTCCCTCCTGGGTCCATCCACTGACCCATTCAGCAGCGGGAGCGGGGACCCCTGGGCAGAGCCGGATCATCTTCAGGGGGTGTCCTCCTCAGACCTGCAGCGTCAACAGCAGCACGTGCTGCAAGGTAACACTTGCTTTTGTCTGTCCTCTTTTATCACTTTTTATCTCGTGTTTCCTACACTTTCTGTAGAAATGGTGGATATTATTGTAGGCATGGTCTAGAAAACTGAAATAGCTTATGTTTATATGTTCTCCACTGTTATATTTTAAAAAAAAAGTTTGGGAAGGGGGGCCGGGGAGAGGGAGTGTGTGTGTGTGTGTGTGTGTGTGTGTGTGTGTGTGTGTGTGGTGTGTGTGTGTGTGTGGCACTTTGTGGGTCTGTTCAAATCTCTTTCTCCTTAACCCATGATTTTGCTGATCTATACTTCTCCCCTCCCCCCCCACCTCCCTCCTTTTCTTCCTTCTCTTATTCCACTTTCATCTCTTTTTGTTTTTCTATATGTTTAGTGTACCTCTATCTGCCTCTCTGTGTGTCTCACATTCCTCTCCTCTCCTCTCCTCCCCCTTCCCTCCTTTTGCTCTCTCTGTTAGTGTTACATTCCGTGCCATTCTTTTTTGTTATGATAATCCCCTTTCTGGATCCTTTTATCTTTGTTTTACACACACACACACACACACACACACACACACACACACACACACACACACACACACACACACACACACACACACCTCTCTCTCTCTCTCTCTCTCTCTCTCTCTCTCTCTCTCTCTCTCCACCCCCCCTCCCCCCTCCCTTCCTCCCCTCACCCCTCTGTTCAGTGGCATTTTTTTCTGCTACACTTTCTCTTACCCACTCTTTTCTGCCTAGTGTCTTCCTTCTCTTCCACCGCCCTCCTTCCTTCACAGGCTGTCTTAGTTTGTACATGTATTTTATTTTGCTGTTGTTTGTTTGTTTTATCTTTTCATAGTTTGTCTTTGGGTTTAGGCTAGTCTGACTCTTAGTGGATGCTCTGCTTTTTCTCCTGAATTGCTGGGGACATCCCTAAGAGCACCACTGTCCAGGTCTGCAGATTTTCAATGCAGTAAGGGTAAAGACCTGTAAGATCTTGTAGCCTAGAGTGTGCATCCTGTTTATTGATGGTGCTGACCCCCAGAACTGATGGAAACATCAAACCTGTTGGTAATGAATGGCTGCAAATTAAAAAAAAATATATGGCTGTATGTTCACCATACTCTGTTCCCAAAAGCAGTTAGTTGACTTGGCTTTTATATTCTTGGATTTCTGTTATCACAGCTAAAGAAAACAGTTTCCAGCATGTTGCAGTCACTTTCAGTCACTACTTAACCTAGTGGAGGGATTTTTTTTGGTAACAAGTTGAGAGAGGCAGTGAAACTTCAAGAGTCAGTTTAGATTGCATATTATATATGGGGTGGATTGTAGTAATCTGTGTTTTTAAGATGATCTACACAATTTAGTGAATTTGATGTCGCCCCCGCCCCCCCCTTTTTTTCTTTTTTTGGTAAACAACCAACATGCTACATTGATTAGGTGATAAAAAGTAGTTATACCGAGCACTGTTTCACCTTGGGTGGTCTGGTCAGGTTTGCACTAGGGCCAAAACAGCTGCAGAGAATGCTGACACATGCAAAGAGTAACTCTGTAATTGAGAGGCAGCTCAACCTGTGTGTGAGGGTATTTTTTGTTAATTTAAGGCAGAACTATTCTGAATAACTGTACAAGAATAGGTGATCCAAAAATATCAACCCAGAACATATCAAATTGAATAGTAGTGTATGATTAAAGATGATCAAAGTGGTCTATCAAGCCAAGTCGAGAATGCGTATCAAAACAATCAGCAAAGTCTTAAGGGGTCCTGTATCCAGACTTTATACTTTTTCCCCATTAGTAAATTCATGTCTTTTGTAATACAGGTATTCACTTCAGCAAACTCAGGTAGACTTTAAAAAAAAAAAAAAAAAAAAAAAAATTCCGAGTTTTGCATGGTTTTGGTCAGTGGCAGTATAGACAGATACTGACTAACAATAAGAATGGGCCACTTTTGAATGGGAATAAATGGAAGACATTGTTTGCCATCTTCATTTTTATTGTTGTTCCTTAGCAAGAGGTCAAAGGTTCATAAATTGTGATATTTTGCATTACATGCGACTGTTTTTGCCCAGCCATATTGAATGAATATTAACTTGTTTATTTTGTTCCTGCCTCTAATCTCCACCCAATGAAGATCTAAAATGACAGTTAAATACATTGAGATTTTTCATCATGTGAAAAGACCCTGAGGTGGAGATGTTGGTCATAGAAATGACCATGGCAGGCACTGCAGAAGACTACTTATCTTCACTGAACATCCAGCGTTAGTAGAAGAAATCAATATCCAATACTCTTAACTGTTGTAGCAGACATCCATCATGATTACAGGGAGACATGGAAGAAATAGAACAGCAAGCAGCAGACCTCAGCAAAGCAACCCCCCACCACACAGCATGGTGGAGGTCAGAAAACCGATCCCCAGTCCTGAATCCAATATGACTGTAAATTGACAAAGCGTCAGCGCATGAAAAGCTCCTCAGACAATCGCTCACAGCGCTCTGTGATGGTCGGGGAATTCACCGCTTCTCTTTGATGCCACTGAAAGCCAGGAAATATCAGCAGGCCCAGGGAATGGGCAGTCAGCAATGGCCACTTAGAGACAATAAGCTCGCCTCAAACAGTGGTTAGAAGTTGTGGAATGGAGTTGGCAGCACGGGCCTTAATTAGATTTCTGGGGAAAGGGAAAAAGGAGGGGGGTGAGGAAGGAATCAGTCTGGCCTGGAGCCCTTGCTGGAACGGAGGCCATGTAAATGGGCAACCCTGGGCTACCAGGGGTCATAGCTGGAGGTCACGCATCCTCAAGTGGGGAAGCTAATTTTGGCGTTATGATGGCCCTGTCTTTGGGTGTTGCTCCTCGACTTGGGGAGCTGGGTGAATGATGGTAGTGTGAGACAGAGGGAAGACAGCCAGCCAGTTATCAGAAAAGGTGAGGACTGCTGACTACCAAAGTGTGTTTGGTGACTGAGATGGAAGAGAAGACAAGAGCAATGCTCTGACTGTTGTCAGTGAAGGGTCTTGTTCATCAACACCTTGGAGATAGCACCAATCACTCCTCTACAGCCACTTCTGATTGGTCCATGATGGCAATATCTACCAATCAGAGAACTGTTGTAGAAATGATTGCTGTTTGAGCTGCAGAAAATGAGTGGTCCTCTCTCTTTCCCAGCCATAGGCCGAGGCAGAGGCAGGAGGAGGCTGTGACAGCAGCATACTATACACACTCTGCTTTCTTCCCAACATTTCAATCTCTTTTGTTTGTAGTTTTGTCTCCATTCCCCCCCCCCCCCCCCCCCAAAAGCCTCTGCCTAGAGGACTTGAGGCTCTAAAGTCTTTTGAGTTGTAATTTTATTTGTATTAGAAAGGCAGATAATGAGATTGTGTATCTTTTCTGGCCTGTATGTTTCAAATAAATGTGTGTTTAAATTAATATAAATAATATATATGGTTGTCTTGATAAAAACCCACAATTATGCTGGGCACCACTCCCTTCAAGAGTGTGTGTGTTTTTATATATAAATATATTTAAAAATTTTAATTTTGTGTGTGTGTGTCTGTGTGTGTCTGTGTGTGTCTGTATGTGTTGTGTGTGCTAACAAGTTCCATGATAAATCCCAAGAAGATGCCAGTACATATTCTTGTAAGGGTTGTGAAATGTGATCTTGCTGTGTTAGATCAGACTGCATTTGGAGCATATGAAAATAAAATTATTGATGCATTTAGACCCCCATAACATCATCATCATCATTATTATTATTTTCTCATCATTACTGGAGTGTTGTTATGCAGTAAGTATCATTGCTATTAAACTTTGCAAATTAGAATTTAGAAAAATAGAAAAAAAGAGTTGTAGAAAAAAAGGCTTTATTCCTGATACATGTGGCGTTTATTGGCCTGTTTGATGGTGAGAGTCTCACATTAAACAATGAAATTTATTACAATTTTACATAAAAAGTATAAAAAAAATAAAAAATTATACAGCTTCACAGTGTCATTCTGACTGGGTGTTTCATGGGGTTTTCTACAGATTTAGATTAGTATGTAATTATGCATACTTTTCTCCCACTCCCCCTTTCTTTTTCTTCCCAAATTCTTGCATCTTTTCCTCCTGCCTCGGAGAGGAGAGAGAGAGGGAAGGAGAGGAGAGGAGAGAGAGAGAGAGAGGAGATATTTCATTGTAGTTAAGTATACAATTACATGTAGTTATTTCTATCACCCCCCCCCCCCCCCTTTTTTTTTTTTTTTCTTTCCTTAAAAGTCTTGGCTTTTTCCCTCCTGGAGAGAGAGAGAGAAGAGAGAGAGAGAGAGAGAGAGAGAGAGAGAGAGAGAGAGAGAGAGAGAGAGAGAGAGAGAGAGCAAAATGTCTTCATGTGATATGCTTCATTGCTGTGCATACAAGACAAGGCTGAGTGGAAACTGTTATGTTTTGTTTGGGTGAGAGGTCAAGTTATTTTGGTGAGCACATGTTTTTAGCATCACTTGCTAAGAATTTTAACAGTAGCAGAGCAGCGCTGAGATTTTACATAATTGAGAAAAGAGTAATAATTATGTTGTCAGAGTGTTTAATTTGTTTTGTTTGTTTTTGTTTATTTTCTGCTGTTGCTGAAATTACTGCTTTGGCTACAGATAGAAATATAAACTAAAGGAATGTGCTTTCACAGAAATACTCTGGCAGAGCACACACATGTAGGCAGAGGTTTATCATGCATGGACACATGCACACTCATACACACGCACGCACGCACGCATGCATGCATGCACACGCTGAAGCATATGCACACACACATACACACACATGTGGATGTTGATAAATCATCAGTTGATTTTGTCATTAATAAAAACATCGGTGTTTATTATGCTCCTGTCAATAGGTTTGATGAATGACTGTAGGCAGTGATGTTGTGTTGTGTCTACAGAACAGGATCAAGGCTTAGAATCCCTCTCCAGGGTGATTGGGCGACAGAAGCAGATGGCTATTGACATTGGCAACGAAGTTGATGCTCAGAACGGTGCGTAACAATCTTCTCTCCTTTTTTCCCCTGTCTTTTTACTCTCTGTGTGCGTGGCTGCTGCTGTATTTATTTTTATTTTCTCTGCTGCTCTCACCCTGTCTGTGGGTTTTTCCTCTTCAGAGAAATCACGTAGATGGTTAGCAGATGTTCAAGTAATAGCTGTACCATTCAACTGCGCATATATGAGAGAGCTCAAACATAAAAACATGTGATCGTGCAGCCATGAATTGTAACGTGCATATTTTACTGTTTAAACGCACTTGCATATATTCAAATATTATGGTCTACTGGCATATGTGGTTTTTAATACAGGTGCGCTTGCACACACACATCCATGCGTACGCACATGTTAAAGTATGGTACACGTACATGCATGAGAATGGCAAAATATAGTTTGTATTGATGTTTGTATTTAAGTACAACAGAATATTGTTGTTGTAATAGAGTTGTAACATGTGGAAGGCCTTTCTTGTCATAGAATCTAAGATAAAAAGGTAAGGTAGAATAGAATCTATAAGATAAAAAGGTAAGGTAGAATAGAATCTAAAGATAGAATTCACAGGTACTGTGTTTCAACAGGGGCAGTGGATTGAAATTCACAGAAACATGTTTAAGTGACTGTGAAACTGAATGCACACATGTTAAGATTTGTAACAGAGATTGTGGATTAAAAATCACAGGTGCTGTGTGTATAATTTGGATATAAATTCCAGATAGCAGAAGCTATGTTTTTTGTTTACTGGAACTGTGAAGTATAATTAACAGATGCTCTGTTTTTACTAGGGATTGTGAAACTGAATTGACAGATGCTGTGTTTGTAAGAGGAGTTGTGAAATCTGATGGAGGGCTGCCAGCAGAATTTAACTGGCGGTGGCCATACACCCCTTTCAGGGGCTCCAAGCAATGCTGTATACCACGTCTGTGTTGGCCCAGTCGTTGCAAAAGAATCCAAGAAAAGTTCACACTGCCAAATGTTTCATGCACCAGAGTGCAATGCGTTGAGCAGTTTTTGCCCCCGGTCAGAGAGAAGATTAAAAAGTCATCATCATCATCAGAAACATGGTGCATATGGCAGGTGATTAAAGCATCATCTAAAAGCAATCAGTACTCAAGCAGCAGATACTAGCAACAGCATCAGAAAGTGCATTTAACGAGAAGGTAAAGGTTAGGTTGGAGTGCTCTCCACCATATTGAAAGGCTGAACTTTTCAGTCCCTCATGAAAGCATTACTACATGCAGAATGTCATTATGTAAATGTTATGCCTCATTTGCTTAGACTTCCAGCAGAATATCTGCATCATGCCTCGTGATATTTTCTAGCTAAAGGAAACGAAAAGATGAAGGTAGTCTCCCAAATCAACATAGTATGTACTGGTCAAGCTTTAATTGATATTGTTATAAATATTTGTTAGCATGAGTATGTGTGTGCTGACGTTTTATTTTTATTTTTTTAAATTTAGACTCTTTATTCGGAGGATTATAGAATTAACGCTCATGTGCATTTTTACATCCAGTCCTTGTAATATGCGATTTTGTAAATTTTGTCATCTGTTCCTACCGGCACACAATGGCCTACTCTTCACAAAGGCAGAATGGCTGTTAACATGTGCGTGAAAAGGTCTGTATGTGTTTGCATACGGGACCTTGGTTTATAGTCTCATCCACAGGACTTTCAGGGGAGTGGAGCCAACACTGATGTAACTCCAGGAGAAAAATCCCCTTGAATGGGTGTCTTGGTTGTAGTTTGAACCCAGGATTGATCCTGGACAGTCAGATTGCATAAGTAGTTGTGTGTGTATGTGCCCAGGTATGTACATAGTCATAACCTTGTCTGTACTTGAATTTCGATTTGTGAATATTTATGTGGTTTTTTTTTTCATTTCTTTTATTTCCAGGATAATGGAATAAGCACTCAGTTGGTTGTTTTCTTTTTTTTAAATTTTTTTTTTTACATCCAGTCCTAGTGTGGATGCAGTCTCGCGGGCAGTCTCATTTCTTTTAGATTTCACGAGATTTGAAGTGAAAATTGGCGGGAATTTCGATCGTATGAACGCTCTGAAGTGACGGTCATGTTGCCAGGCACTTTGGGGCATTTTGCCCAAGGATATGGTTGGGTGCTTTTGGCCGTTGTGCCAAGCAAAGGGTTAAATAAAATGAAAGAGTGTGTTTGTCATTGGTATCATTGTTGTTTTACAGAAATCATTGATGACATTACGGATCATGTGGACAATACTGGGACCCGAATTCGTCGTGAAACGCGACACATCGGCATTGTGGATAGGAAATCCAACACCTGTGGTAAGTTGGGTGGTTGTTCGCAAATATATGTCATTTATAAGCAGCAAAAACATTATGTGAATTGGGCATGTGTAACCACCTTCAAAAAAATACTTAGCAGAACATCTCTATCCCAAAACGTTGACTCTTAATGTATTTCTGCTTTTTTGAAGTTCTGGTGCGTTGTAGCGCAATGACATATATATGATTGAATTAAAAAAGAAATAGATAAAGTTCCTGCTGGTATTGGGCATATTCAATAAACAGTTGTTTTTGACTTGCAGGTTACTATGTTGTCATCATCTTGCTCTTCATTGCCATTGTGGTCATCGTGGCTGTGCCCTACCATGGAAAGCCCTGAGGTGACAACTGCAGTCAAGGTGAATTTACTTGAGGGATTCTGCCATTTGTGTACACGGATCTCATTCAAGGGATCATTCATGTATATTTTAAAATATAGTTTACTCTTTCATATGAAGAATGATAAGGATTGGTGGAAAATGTGTGTGTGTGTGTGTGTGTGTGTGTGTGTGTGTGTGTGTGTGTGTGTGTGTGTGTGTGTGTGTGTGTGTGTTGTGATCAAAAGATCAAAACGACTTGCAAAGACAATACTGCAAGGCACTGTCCAAGAGGAAGAAAAAGAGGCAGATCAAGGAAGAGATGGGAGGACAACATCAGCGAATGGATAGGTCTAGCACGCATCAAAACCCCAAGAAAGGCAGAACAGAGAGAGGAATGGAGGGAGCTGAATGTCAATTCTTCAGGGTGCCCCCACTGTGCCAGACTACGGGATAGACAGTGTGTGTGTGTGTGTGTGTGTGGTGTGTGTGTGTGTGTGGTGTGTGTGTGTGTGTGTGTGTGTGTGTGTGTGTGTGTGATTGAAAGAGAGAGAGAGACAGAGAGAGTGTTTCAAAAATCTTGCTTGTCTATTGACCTGTAAGTGTGTGTACTTGGTCTGTATGTGTGTGTCTACCATTAAATAATGTGATGTATACATTTTTTGTTTCCAGATCCATGGCAAGAGCAATAACAAGTGTTGGTGACAAGGCACAGGATGCAGAGTTGCCAGGGATACAATTGAAAAGTTATTTAATTACCATTATTGTTCAACAGTACATTAACCTGTGATACATCATTATGTGACTGAATGAAACAAATATTTAGAATGTATACCTTTTATGATAGTTTATGTATATGCATGCATGAGTGTAGTCTTCAATGGGTTACCTAGGTGCATTAAATTGGAATTGCTTGATACCTCAATTTTGTTATAGAAGATAACTTTAAAAAAAAAAGGAAATTCATGGTAAAAAAGTAGTTCTTAATGAATCACACTTATGTCAGTTGTTTTTTTCCATAGGAAGTGCTATTGCAGTGGCTCAGGGTTTTTAACCTGCTTATGTACCTGGTGGTGTGTGTGTGTGTGTGTGTGTGTGTGTGTGTGTGTGGTGTGTGGTGAAAAGAAGAGTAGGACTCTCACAGTCATTCAGTAATTGGTGGTAATAATGTTTTTTGTGGATTTCTTCTGGTGTGTGTGTTGGGGGGGGGGGGGGGGGGGTGGATACCACATTTGTGACAGAATAGTTTCTCTTTTTATGATTCTTAAGGATGTATATATAATTCATAACTGATTAAAGAAATCAGCAAACGGTGTATGCATGAAGATATAGTCACGCTTGCTTCTATTGCCTTTTGTCTGCAGTCTGTATATATATATATTATATATATATTTTTTTTTTAATTCATCTTTTATGATTCATGTGTATGTGTCATGTTCATCTAAGTGACTGAAAATGTGTGTGCTATGAAAATATTGTGTGATTCTTAAAGAGAATGAGAATACTATAAGTCACTTATTGCTTGCCTATCTTTAGGAGTTCATCATTCCTGTGAGTTGTGTTTTATGTGTTATCTTCATTGTAGGTGCTTTGGACTTGGTTATGGGAATGAAGATGAAGCTATCTGCTATTGAACAAAAATGTTTAGTGGAACCCCATCAGTCATGAACTTTCTGTGAAGTCTTCTTGACCAACTTGAGTTAGGGAGTGGAACCAAAAAGTCAAATTTTTGAAATTGGAATGAAGGTGAAATATTTACCTGAATTGTTTAAATGACCTTTTTTGTTTTATTCCTTGATTCTAGCTAGCCAGGAAGACAGATGGAGGTGACAGCTAGTAATGTTGACTTCAGTGCACTTAACAGCATTTTTTTTTTCCAAAGCAAAAACTTGTTACCTGGCATTACCATCAAGAGAAAATGGAGTCTCTTTCCTACAGTCAAAAGGGCCAATGTTGAAGGGAATGAAAATGGAGTTCCAAACTCAGGTCATGTTCCAGAGGTCTCTGTGGTCAGATGGGGGTCCTAGGGCAATGCCCTGATCAGGGACAGACCGGGGAGGGGAGTCTGGGTGAAGCACACCCCACAGGATGAAAAACATAATTATGGCTTGATGAAAAAAGGCAGAGACATTGCTTATTCAATGTACCATCTGGAAATAAGAATATGACTTTGACATTGAGAAAGCAAAGTTTTATGATGCACTGAAAGCTTTCCTGGAATACAGAGGTGCCAATTTATTCAGTATATACTCATACATACTGTTACTCTCTACAAGGGGTGGGGGGGTGGGGGGGGGGAGAAAAGAATGGAGGAAGAGGGAGTTTTAGGTACCCAAACTGAAAGTTCTCTCTTCAACTTTGTTCTGACAGCTGCAGGTGATTGACATGATTTACATTGGCGGAGTTGGATAACTTTTTCCTTTTCTTTCTGAAACAAAAGTTTGCATGTGAGAGTTCTTGTGACAAGTGGGATGATACCATCTGCTCATATGGTCTTGCTGGGTAGCAGTGAATATGGTTTCATTTCTGTAAAGATGATGTGAAAACAAAGTGGTAAAAATAAAAATAAAATGTATTCATGACGAAATTGTTTTTTTTTCTCATTGTGGTGGTCTGAAGTTGTGAATGTGTGTGAAGAATATGTGGTTAGTGTTGTATCTGTCTGTCACCTTTTTCTTTTACTGTATGGGAAAAACCATTCTGTGAGCATACGAAATCTTCAGATACCCTCACACACGCACGCACGCACACGCACAAACACACAAAAGTAAATGGTACAATAACAAAAGTCTAAGCCTCAAAAAAGAAAATAGGGGAAGGGAATGGGAAATAGGAATTCAATTGTCATTCATTTCAATTTTGTGATCCCATCCTCTTTAAAAGAAATCATCCATCATGTAAAAGCATTTTACTCTGTGCTTTGCCATGGAGAGACTTCACAGACACTATGGTGAATCAGTGGTTTGGGGAGAAAACATCCCTGTAGAAAGCAAGAGGTTGTGGGCTTGACCCCTGTCTGAACGAACTTTTCTCAAATCCATCAAACATTGAGAGGTGGTCTGATCCTTTCTGATGAGACAATTAAAGTAAGGTCCAGTGTGCAATATAGTCGTATTTAGCATGGCAGGATAGCTCAGTGGTCGGAGCATTACATCAACTTAAGCTAAGGTTAAGAAACTTTGAGCCTGGTTACCTCTTGGGCATGTGACTATTTGTGCGCCTTGGCTTCAGTACGGTCCCCCAGCTGCAAATGGGTAGCCTACCAGCCCTCTTTAGGGAAAGGAAAGGTAAAATGGTAAAGAAACAAGGAAGAAGAAGATGGGCCAGGGTGCCACCTTCAAAAAGAAAATGGTGTCTCTGACACCTCACTCCCCAATGACCCATAGGTTATTGAAACACTTTTACCTTTACTTTTTTTCTTCTAAAAGAACCCATAGGCAAGGAGAATATAATTTCCCCTGACAAAATCCTGTAGAAAGAAAGCACTCACTTAAGGCAGTAAAGGCAGGGAAAAATGGGTGGGGTTGGTTCTGCATGTCACATTGTGGATGAAGTTCAGCTTGACTTGTGCTCAAGCCTTCTTGAGGAGAGTGGATTAAATGTCATGCAGAAGAATGTGCCACCAGTTCACTGAAAAGGATGTACATCACAAAACAACTGCTGCGAGAACGCCCATGGAAATGCTTGATGCATAAAAAAATACAGTGTCTAAAAACAGACAAGCTATACCAGAAAGCTGAGGGCCAGTGCCGGCTGTGCCTTTTAGCTTTTCACACTTGTGACTACAAACTACAACACTGCATCGAACCGAAGAAATCCTATGATTGAGACAGTCACAAACATAAAGTGTTCAGGTATTAGCGTATCAGTAGGCGGGAGTTCATCCAAATCCTACTCTTTTCTGGAACATGTACTGTTACTGATAAAAAAAAAAGAGAGAAGTATTGAAATATAGAGAGTAACAGATGTTTCAAATACATCCTTCAGCAACACGCCAGATAGGTGATCTTGCTCTGCCTCCTATTGTGTCAATGCTGAAGATGTCCAATGACATAAGCCTATGATGTTGCTCTTGCTTGCTTTTTGCTGTCTAATGCTGGCAATCCATAGAACATTGAATCATTTTACAAGGAGTATCCAATAAAATCAAAATGGTTGACGGCATGAAATAGCAATGAAAGTTGCAATTTGGTAAAGTTTGTATATCGTGAAATAAGAAAAGAAGACTAACCACAATATCGAATAAATGCACCTCAAACTTATTTCTTTAAATAATGTCAGAACGTAGGCTACAACAGTGATCATGTTCTTATGCTGAAAACTTTCACAGTCAGTCCTGTGTGATTTTCTTTTGAATATAGCCTGTCATTGAATATATCTTTTTGAATCATCACTGTGGGAAAGGAATAAGCACCCATCATAGCTTTTATTTATTTATTCATTTATTTTTTACATCTAGCCATCAGTCATTTACGTTGACAGCCAAGTCAACAACAGGGGCCATGTCAGGGTTAAAACCACAAAAAGGGAGAACACTTCAAATAATAAGTTGTTGTAAGATGCAGTCTTGTCAGGCAATGAAACAACGTATATTTGAAATACAATGAATTTGCCTTACGAAAGAAACAACCTTAGTAATCAACTGAATGATGTTTTTCGCACTGACTTACAGAGAAGTGGGTTGAAGAAAGAAGGGAGGAGAAGACTTATAGAGTACGTAACTCTTGGAAAAGATTGTCGACATCATCCATAGACTAGATTTGTCGATACATTATATGGCTGAGAGCACTTACGTAAATAAGTACTAATGTAATGGCAGAAACAAGCCGTACGATTTAGAAATGGGATTTTGATGCAGAGGCAAAGATGAAGTTAACGAGCTTATCTTTAACTCAGCTTCACAAAGCATTAGGAGCCCGGAAACGGCGTTCATCACCATGATTTGGAGAATGTTCCCAAGGACCATTTCAAGTGTTGACGGCATGATCGGATGCCATTAACCTTTTCTCCCACTGTTGGCGTGATTGACTGTGTGTTGTTAGCGGAGGTCGGGACTGGGTACAGTGAAGGTTTATTACGCAAATATAAGCTATTACGTCACACAGTTGTCAGCCAGAGCCATGTTTCCTGTTTTCGACAGTAGTGGCACAATATCACAATAGAATAGATGGTACATTCCATAGTGAAAAAGTCTTCAGCATGCAGAAACACACACACACACACACCGCGCACGCGCGCGCAGAGACACGTAGGATAGCATTTTTCTATGTTTGTCTCCGACATGTGGCAGCAAGTGTATATTTTTTCTGCAGCAAAGGAACCAGGATGTCTGTATTTCATGTTTTCTCCATACATAAAAACAGTTTACAGGTCAGCCCACCAGTCACGGAAGGAAGGGATCGGTTGTTTGAATGTAAGCCGGAGATTCTATGCTGGATTTTTCTCTCCCAGCTCCACTAGTTTTTGAACCCAGGTCTGAGTGTGTTGAGTGCAAACGCATGAAGGAACCCAGCCACAGCTCCGTGATGGAGAGCTGCCCCTGGCAAAACCGTTTGGTAAAAACCCATCGTCACTGGTAAGGGCCTATGCCTAAATTATCTACACACTTCCTCAGGAAAAAAAAAAGCATTGAAGGTGTTGTTACAAGCGTGTGGTGCCATGCTGTCCCGTGATTCATGCATTGTTACAGAAAGATTTAATATCATACAGCTATCAAGCAATCCAAGTAGATGGTCGATATGCTCTTAGAGGATTCTCAGCAATCGATCTATGGACAGGGGAACTATTAAAAAAAAAGTCATCAAAGACTCCATTGAGTAGTACAAGACTTTCTTCTTCTTCTTCTTCTTCTTCTTCTTCTTCTTCTTCTTCTTCTTCTTCTTCTTCTTCTTCTTTGTTGGAACGCTCAGACAGCAACTACTGTCTGTCTTATGAGGAAAACTGCGTTGTGCTGCCGTTAAGCGCCTGACAAGTCAAGCCCAGCGTATCCGACCTTGGCGTGGGAAAGAATTGTTATTTTTTAAGTCTTTATAGAAAAAAGGAAGGAAAATTGACCAAGAAGGTAAAAAATAGACACGACGGAGGTGATAGGAAGAAAAGGAACAAGGCAGAAACAAGGAATAGAAACGAGAGAATTCCTAGGACAGAACTTCGAAAAAAGTGGCGATGCTGTTTATACTGACAGGCCCTCGGCAACCCCATGATCGGAAAGCAGCAGAAGATAAATCGTATGCCCTCTTTCCCCCTCCCTCTTCCATGAAAAGTACAAACAGTCAACTATATTTAGTAAGAGGTGACGATTTTGGACCTGCCATAGATGTTGGGTATAAATTGCTGGTGCTGTTTTTCAACCCCCAGTAAATGCATAATTTTCTTTCAAGTTTGATCTACACAGGCTACTTCAGGCAGTACTTAATTGTGTGGATTATGAAAGCTCTCTCTCTTCTCTCTCTCTCTCTCTCTCTCTCTCTCTCTCTCTCTCTCTCTCTCTCTCTCTCTCTCTCTCTCTTTTCTCTGTGTCTCCCTCATTCACTCACACACTCACATACAACACACACACACACAACACACACACACACACACACACACACACACACACACACACACACACACCAAAAAATCTGCAGTTGAAAAAAGACGGTTCCTTCACTTGCAACAACAGCAGCAATCATAAACAGCAGCAGCAGTCAGTGACAGTAAAGAAAAAAGAAGAAAATATGAATAGCTGTTAGTAATTACAGAGCATGCATACACATTGATACTCCTGAATACAGACAGAAGAGCGAGGCCAAGGTTGTTGGATATAGCTAGTTTCACTTTTTATTCTTTATAGGACCATCAGCTGATTTCATCAAACATGTCTGCTGGAAATTAACACTTTCCTACACAAAAGATGGGCAATCCAGCAGTCTTCAAGTTCTGTTAAAGGACCTGAGCTACCCTTTGAAAATGCCCTCCCACCCCAAACATGAAAATCAACACGGAAGGTTGTAGAGAAGGCTACAAGCCTCAATATTTGCCCTGACCATAGAGGACGGTAAAAAGCACTCCATCTTAGGAGGGAACTGTTTCTCTTCTCCTCTTGTGCTTTCAATGGTGATTGTGAATACACATTTTGCATTTAGGCACAATATAACCGCTCAATAAAGCATTCATCATCAAGGTGAGGACCACACACACACTCTTCTGAGGAAAACTCTCGCTGCCACGAAAAGCTTTGGCCAGCATCTTCCTCATTCACACGGCACTGAGAGGCCAACATCCCTTGCTGAATGCGTCTGGCTTCGATCTGAATATGGCGAGCGGAAGTGGGCTTGATGGGAATTCAATGACTGTGTTGATGGAGGGGTGATGAAGAGTGTTGTCCCAGTGCTGGTTTCCTGGGCACCATGAAAAGAAAACAGGTTTTCCACGCGTGCAGCGTCCGCTGAAGAGTTATCGACCCTGACCCCCCTAGCATGTCCTGTCACAGGGTCATATCTCAAGCTTGTTTCAACCCCCCCCCCCCTCTCTCTCTCTCTCTCTCTCTCCCCAATCACTCTGGTGTACTACAAGATCATACTTCATAGGCTGCAGAAAATACTGAAAGAAGTTGCAAACATTTTTCTGTTAAAAATTGGTTAAGGGACCATGCCATATTTGCATACCTATGCACAATCATCCGATTAGCACTGGGAGATAATGGCAATGTCTTCTTTTAATGCTGTCTCAAGCAGGAAAGTTTTGGAAAGTATTTGATCATGTGTAACTGAACCATCCCATCCTTGCTAGGTTAGACAAGAGAAATCAAGAAAGGCCTTTTCCCTTCATGTTTGCTGCTGGTAGAATACCTTTTTTTTATTCTTCTATCAAAACACACTTGTTATTACGTCAATATGTGTGTTATAATCTTAAATCAGTGTGGAGAGTCAGGGTGGTGGTTAGGTATTGTGTGCCTATGATAGATTATATTGAAGGACATGATGGATTTAAAGTATTGAATAAAGTGCAAGATTACTCTACACGTTGTGTTGGATGCGAAATAAAAGTAAAGCCCAAGGCATGCATTTGAACATAAGCAGTACAGTATGAACATTAACAACAACAGTAAAAGCAAAAACAAAATTGTCCCTTTTAACCATGAGCAGTCATGGGGGTGGTGCACTAACAAAAACACCGCCACTCATGGTGTGTGCCAATGCCTGGGTATCAGTAAAGTTCTTGAAAGTCCATTCCGGGATGCTGTCCACCCATTCTCTTTCTTTTCCCGCCTCATCTTCAACTTTCCCACCCTGTGCCTCCTAAGGCTAATAGTGGTCCCTGAAAGGCTTTTGTGTTGGAACATGATATGCTCACACTCATTCAACACAGTAAAAGAAAAAAAGTGATAAAACTGAATTTTGTAGTATTTGTGATTTGCCTGAAGACCGGTTGTGCATGAGACAATGGTCAGTGACCATACCCACTGCTAGATACACACGGGAACTGAATGTAAAAAAAAAGCACATGAGTGCTTATTCCATTATTTCGAAATAACAGATAAAATTTTTAAAATGTCTTTGGGACATTAAAAGAAGATATCCCATGAAGCAGTCCCCTTTGCGGTAAACCAAACAGCCAAACCTTTGCAGATCACCATGGGTTTGACAGATCGAATTCATTCATTGTCAACATCTCAGAGACTACATGCTTAACGCTTACAGAAATTGAAATGAACAGGTGAGCCGAGCACACCTCTACTCCTGTGATTAACCCACAGACCTGGTGGAAGAACAGTAGACCATGGTGGATGCTGAATGTCCAGTTTTGGCCAAGAGGTGGGACACCAGTCAGCAGTGGATAGCCACCACAACTGTAGACCCGGCTCACCCCTCTGTCACTGGTTCAAACATCTTGTCAGACTTATTTCCAATGTACCACAGGAATGGGGGCCCATAAAAGAGTCCTGGTACTTATAATCTGATCAGTCTATTGGAATTCGGTTCTCTGTGTGTGTGTGTGTGTGTGTGTGTGTGTGTGTGCGTGTGCGTGCGTGCGTGCGTGCGTGCGTGCGTGCGTGCGTGCGTGTGTGTGTGTGTGTGTGTGTGTATGCGCGCGCAGGCGTGTACACAACCAGTTCATGATAACTGCTTTACACAGAAGTCATGGTGTAAATCGACTTTAGACAATTCATGTCTATATTTTATCAATTACCTTCAGCATTATTTTCTAGCTGTGTGTGTATGACCAAACATACCCGACGCGAAAAGAAACCGCAAACGATAGTAAACATACGTTCACCTAGATCTTTGTCAGATAGAGAAATCCCCCTTTAGGCCTTTGTGTGTAAACTTGCAGACAGAGATACAAATCCCCGATCCCAGCGGTGTATTGAAGGGCCCGCAAATCTATTTGAAAGGCTTGCCAACACCTTGACTTGACAGATAACCCACTTCACACACCCTTCAGTTCCCCCACAGCGGAGATTTATGAAAAGAGTAAAGGGCCTTTGTGTCTTGTGTAGCAAAAGTTGGGGATACGTCAAGAAGACGTTTTTGTTGTAAAGACATACCTTGACTGAAGTATAGTCAAATTCTTACTGCTGGAACGGCTTTGTTATGTGCAGACGTTGAAAAACATACCGTCTCATTTAAAACCCCGAAGATTTGAAAAGAAAAAAAAACCCAAACAGGCAAGAACTGTGTATATAATTATAGTGAACCTGGGATTGATTTCAGTCCTATACATACACACAGACACGCAAACATGAGTACACACACACACACACACACACACACACACACGCACGCACGCACGCACGCACGCACGCGTACGCATGCACACACACATACACACACACGCTCACGCACACACATGCACACACACACACACCGCGCGCGCGCACTCACGCACGCACGCACGCACGCGCACACACACACACACAGGTAGGCATTTATCATTTTCAGGACATAGTGAAGTTTTACCTGCTTTACTGTCTGCACTCACCAAACCAAGACGAGAGATTCTCCACTTTTACCCCATCTCTTCTCTCCTCCTCCTCCTTCATTTTGTCCCTCACCCTGTCCCTTCTTTTCAGAAGCATCCTTAACCGGAGCTGGTCGGTGATAAAAAGGTGTCAGTGTTGGCACTGGTGATAAACAGGTATGGCAGCTTCTCCATCATCGCTTATGTCATTGCACCCTACACAACCCAGCCACTGCATCAACTTCATTTTCCTCACCCCCACACCCTGCCCCAGGTACATACACACTCACACAAAACGCGCGCGTGCGCGCGCACACACACACACACACGCACACACGCACGCACGCGCGCGCGCGTGCACACACACATCCAAATCTGTTATAGATAGAAATGTATGTTTATGTTATACATATGTATGTATGTATGTATGTATGTATGTATGTATGTATGTATGTATGTATGTATGTATGTATGTATGTATGTATGTGTGTGTGTGTGTGTGTGTTGTGTATGTTGTGTGTGTGTGTGTGTGTGTGTGTGTGTGTGTGTGTGTGTTGTGTGGTGTATGTATGTATGTATGTATGTACGTACGTACGTACGTACGTACGTACGTACGTACGTACGTACGTACGTGTGTGTGTGTGTGTGTGTGTGTGTGTGTGTGTGTGTGTGTGATGATGTATGTATGTATGTATGTATGTATATGTATGTATGTGTGTATGTGTGTATGTATGTATGTATGTATGTATGTATGTATGTATGTATGTATGTATGTATGTATGTATGTATGTATGTATGCATGTATGTATATGTAGGCTATATAATAAAAGTCCTATAACCTATCGGATCATTGTGGGAGCCAGATGTCAGAGACCTCAGCTTCTCCATGGGTCAACATCTTGAGGGAGGCACCCATCCCCTCTCCCTTGCTGCTTTACACTCCTTGACCCTAAAGAGGACAGGTACGGTACCCATTTACAGCTGGATGAGCTGGCGGGGGGGGGGGGGGGGACTGTGCTGAGGCCAAGGCGTGCAGTCACCCATCCACTTGGTAACCAGACTAAATGCTGCTTAACCTTAGCTTGGGGAAAGCAGGTTGACTGCTGAGCTATCCCATCCCTGTGTGTGTGTGTGTGTGTGTGTGTGTGTGTGTGTGTGTGTGTGTGTGTGTGTGTGTGTGTGCGTGTGTGTGTGTGTGTGTGTGTGTGTGTGTGTGTGTGTGTGTGTGTGTGTGCACACTAACCTTCCTACGATTAAAGTATTCTTTGGGGATAAATGATTGTATTTGTGCATAGAAAATGTCTATAACTTTCGTCCCTGACAGAAATGGTTGTTAGATCTCATGAAAGAGAGAGAAGAACAGATTTTTTGATACACAATGATCTCAGGTGTTCTTCTTCTTCTTCTCTCGTTTGTTACAGGGTCGGATATGTCTTGGAAAAATAAAGACATGTCCTTTCCAGCTCAACTGGTACCATACAGCTTGGTCTGTAGGGTTATTTCCCTCGGTCACACTTTCTTCCTCAGGTCACTTTCTTCCTCAGGTCACTGAATAGCGTACTTCTCTGAAGGATATATGCTTGCCTGTCTGGTTTTCTTTTCCACAGGCACACAAGGGAGAAGGAGTGGGTTTCAGCTTTGTGGACATCGGTGATTTAGTTTGTGGTGCCCAGTGGGAGTCTTAGAATTATGACTTGATCTTCTCTTTTGAGATGGTGATAGTCGTCCTTTTTTATGGGGGGCCATTGATGTGATGATTGTCTTCTTTTCATGGGAGTTTAGGCTACTTTCCTATTGTTCTTTTTGTGCCCCCTGTTTTGCAAGTTCATCAGGCAGATTTCAGGTCACCTGAAGTTTTAGGATCTGTCTTTGTGGTGTGTGTGTTATAAACAAATGAATGGATTATATTGCTTTTGGAGAGAGAGAGAAGAGAGAGAGAGAGAGAGAGAGAGAGAGAGAGAGAGAGAGAGAGAAGAGAGAAGACAGACAGAAGAAGACGAGAGAGACAGACAGACGAGACAGACAGAGACAGACAGAGACAGACAGACAGACAGACAGAGACGAGAGACAAGAGAGAAGACAGAGAAGACAGAAGAGGAGGATAGAGAGAGAGAGAGACAGAGAGAGAGACAGAGAGAGAGACAGAGAGAGAGAGAGAGAGAGAGAGAGAGAGAGAGAGAGAGAGAGAGGAGGAGAGAGAGAGAGAGAGAGAGAGAGAGAGAGAGAGAGAGAGAGAGAGAGAGAGAGAGAGAGAGAGAGAAGAGAGAGAATGAATCAGCTGTTTTCGGGTGACAGGACATGCTAGGCGGGTCAGGGTCGATAACTCTTCAGCGGACGCTGCACGCGTGGAAAACCTGTTTTCTTTTCATGGTGCCCAGGAAACCAGCACTGGGACAACACTCTTCATCACCCCTCCATCAACACAGTCATTGAATTCCCATCAAGCCCACTTCCGCTCGCCATATTCAGATCGAAGCCAGACGCATTCAGCAAGGGATGTTGGCCTCTCAGTGCCGTGTGAATGAGGAAGATGCTGGCCAAAGCTTTTCGTGGCAGCGAGAGTTGTTTGAAAGACAGTGTGTGGTCCTCACCTTGGCAATGAGTGCTTTATTGAGCGGTTATATTGTGCCCAAATGCAAAACATGCGTCCACAACCACCATTCAAAGGACATCAAGAGAAGAGAAAGAGTTCCTTTCTCAGATGGAGTGCTTTTTGCCGTCCCCTGTAGTCGGGGCAAATATTGAAGCCTGTAGTGTTCTCGACAGAGTCTCTGTTGATTTTCGTGTTCCATGGGGACACTTTCAATGGGTAATTACTTTTGATCGTTTAGCAGGACTGGAGAACTGCTAGATTGCCATCTTCAGGGTAGGGAGAAACATTGATTTTGGGCCTGCCTGGAGAATTGATTGATAGCAGCATGAAGAATGAGCCTTGAAAAAAGCTATGCTGAGCAACCTTGGCCTGTTTGATATATATTTCCCTGACTTGAAATGCTCTGTTCAGTGCTGCTGTTATCAACATTTCTGTTGTTGTTGTTGGGCATGTCAGCAGATGTTTACACACCACTGATTTTAATTACACTTGAGATTGTTTCTATTTTCTATCCATTGACACTGAAATTGATATAGTCCCTTACACATCACATAATCCTTGAATCACGATGTAAAAGATCTGCTAAGCAGTTTTTTTCCTAGCACATGCTTGCTGGATTGTTGACGAAGATGTTACAGTAACTGTTAGTTACTATTCTGGTTCTTATCCTCTCCATGTTTGTCATTTGCTGCTTATGGGGATCAGCACACTTCACTTTGACACAGACAGGTTTTCTTTAACTGTCAATGTTCACTGGCATTTGAATCACTCCCTCAGGCATTTCAGATCTTTTTTTAATCATTATTTTTTTTACTGCAAATATTGTAACTTCCATTAGAATAATTTTTTTAAACCATGTGGCATTATTCATTATCATAAACTTTTTATGTTTTTTATACTAATTTTTAAGTAACCATGTAACACCTACCGAATTGCTATTACACACACACACACACACACACACACACACACACACACACACACACACACACACACACACACACACACACACACACACACAGCCCTATAGGACATTTATTTATAGTTTTATTAGCGTTGATTTTTTTAAAATGTTTATTTTCTTCTCTCTCTTTTTAAAGATTTTTTATTGTTCCTCTTGCTTTGCCAAGTTTCTTTTTCATTTTGTACTATATTTATTGTATTTGTGGGCTTTTTACCCATACACTTTTTAGTAAGAGTAAGACCTCTACCACTACCTCAACGTCCACCCACCTTCAAATTTTTTTCTTTGCCTAATATCACTGAGAGTGAACATATATAAAACCAAAGACCCACCACACACACACACACACACACACACACACACACCACACACACACACACACACACACACACCAAGCCAAAGAAGCCAATCTGAAAAAAGCTCCTAAAATGATTGATTCATTCTGGAAATGAAAAACCTGGCCCCAGCCGACAACAGTGTGGCAACATATTTGCATAATCGCCCAAGACACATTTGATTAAGGCCTCATGTCAAACAAGAAGCACTAAAACATCATCAGATAGAAATACAAAGATAGAGACGTTCTTTCATTCCAGCTGCAGGAGAAAAATGTTCGGAGGACTGTAGACAAAGCCATTACTGAGGTGCTGTTTCCTTATTTAGACTTGCAGAAAGGCTTGGATTTATAGACCCCACACATGGTCATGTATCTGAACGCTACACCCGAATCTTATAATAATCATTTAACTCCTTCTTTGTTGAACGCTCCGTTATTTCTTTTATCACATTGGCATTTGTAAACAGAAAGGCGGGTAAGAAAAAGAGAAGCATTGGAACGGGTCCGATCATAATAATTATGTGCGAGAAATATCCATGACAGAAAGACCGGAAAAGGGAGGAAATATCGTGATATGGAGGACCAGAAAAGGGAGGAAATAAGAAGTTATAAAGGGAAATTACTTTGTGTAATGTCATTTTCGTTCATAAAGTCTTATTTTCATCTTTTTTTATTTCTTAAAAGCAGGTGGCATATTACCGTGGATCCTGGTTGTCAAAAGAAAGATGCTTTAAAGCAAGAGTAAACAGCAGAACATACCAACTTACTTTTGTGAAGCTCTGAAGCGAACAGAAATTCGCCAAGCTTGTCAAAAGATGAAACCACGCCGAAATCGGATGCACTGGGCCTGACTTTTTGGGCACTTAACGGCAGAGCAACGCAATGATTTTGTATGCGCTCATATGACAGACAGCAACAGTAGCCGTGTAAGCGTTTGACAACAAAGAAGAAAAGATGAAACAAAACATCGACACCATCTGGCATGGGAATCAGCTCCCAGAACACCAAGCTGATTGACCACCGAGCCACAACTCCATCATTGCCTGGGATCCTTCATCAGCAATGAGGGATGGATCCACCCCCGAAATCCCCTGAAGGGTAGTAGAAACAAGAACAGCCCTGTCTGTACAGACTGAAACCTGTTGGAAAGGACAATCACCTCTTGGTGAGACTCAACGGTCATGTGTACAGAGGTTTATTCCATCTTCCAGAAGGCAGCACATGAACAGACAACTCCATGCCATGGACATTTAAGAACAAATCACCCACACCACCAGGCAGTACACTAGTCCATACAAAGAACTGCCGACATCAGTTTAGCCAAAAACAGAACAAACGTTGGTAGGGCCCCGAGTGTATATATATATATAAAATTAGCATTAAAATACCCAACAAAAACGGTGAACTGACATTAGTGAATGAACTTTGTTTTTAAAAGTAATTTTCTGACACATTTGCTGCACACACAAAAAAAAAAACCCCCCCCCCCCCCCCCCCCCCCTGCATTCTTCAACAATCTAGAATATTTAAACAAACACTTGTTCATGAATACCCGTTATGCTATAAATCTCTCTCTCTTCTCTCTCCTCTCTCCTCTCTCTCATCTCTCTCTCTCCTCTCTCTCTCTCTCTCTTCTCCTCTTTATTTGAAAAAAAGCGATAACATTCAGACGTAAAGAGATTAAAGATGGGTGGTATATGCACTCAGAATAGATAGTGAAAATATCCCTGTTCATGTCTGAAGTCAGGCTAAAATACAAAAGGCAAGGTGGTTGGAGTGAATTTGGGGGAATAGTGGGAAGGGGGGAGGGTATTATGGAGATGGTGGGTAGACATAGTGGAAGGTTTTGCAATGTCAGGGAAGCACCCAGACACAGTTATCGCCCCTGCAAGTTCTGTCACCTGGCTATCTAACAGCAGCTGAATTTAGAATTGAAGAAAAAGAGTATCTTAAAGCTGTTAAAGTAGAACTGATGGGGGAAAAACAACGTCAGCAACAATCGTAGTGCCCATATCTGAAAAGTATATTTCTATGTGTGCATGCAATTCACTCCCCCACTTTTTTGTGCACATAGTGAAACAGCTCATCAGACTTGAAACACATAGGCTATTAGTAATTCAAAGTGCGCGTGTGCACACGCGCGCGCACAACACACACACACTCACATTTATTCTACAGGTCTATTGTTGACAAGCCTATCAAAAAATTCAAGAACCCCCCTGTGGCAATAGCAGGGGCCTGTCAGCATAAATAGCATCTCCGCCTTCTGGAAAAATCATGTGCCAGGAATTCCCTCTTTTCTATCCCCCTCTTTGTTTTTTTTCCTTTTTCCTTTTCTTCATGTCGTCTCCATCTTGCCTATTTTCTGCCTTCTTGGTCCATTCTCCTGCAGACTCTGACACCTTCCTATCTGAAATGTGCTGACTTAAGTAATTTTTTGAAAAAAAAAACGTAATCTCAAAACAGTTGAAATTGACACAGATGGAAACAAAAACCCACTCCAAAGCCCTCAACAAAAAAGGGAGAGCTACAATCAATTCCAATTCATCTCCCGCTGAAATCTACATAATCGTATGCGTTCATCATTTCATTATGCCTGTGAATTCCCTTGGGAACATAGGGCTGCAACAACTCCTCCAACGGACTCGGTTCTGGGAGATCCTCTTCAGCTCGGCCCACGTCATTCCGGCTGCCTTCGTCTCTGCTTTAATGCTTCTGCGCCAGGTCTGTTTTGGTCGACCTAATCGCATGCGTTGGTAGTCTACAATCTTCATCCCATCTTACCCTACATTTAGTTAAAACATCTTACATAATACGAAAAACAGGAGGATTTTTTCGAAGCGCACGCACGCACATAAACACACACACAGATACGCGCAGACACGCGCGCGTGCGTGCGCGTGCACACACACACACACACACACACACACCGGAGAGAGAGAGAGAGAGAGAGAGAGAGAGAGAGAGAGAGAGAGAGGAGAGAGAGAGAGAGAGAGGAGAGAGAGAGAGAGAGAGAGAGAGAGAGAGAGAGAGAGAGAGAGAGAGAGAGAGAAAGACAGACAGACAGACAGACAGACAGACAGACAGACAGACAGCAACTCGAAAGAAACGCAAACACACAGTTTTACGATTTTCTTTTTATTTACCTGTCATACAAAGTTTCAGTAAGGTGAGAGGTCGCACGTTCTAAACAAAATATACACATCGAAAGAAGTATTCTGTACATAAACAATACACGATAATGTTTTCATACATATGTTAGGGTCCTTCATGATCATGGATTTCAAGTTCCAAGAAAACGAACAAAATGAACAAAAACACAAGACATGTTGCTATATCATTTTTGAGTTTTGTTTGAAATCTACTTGGCCTACGATTTATTCTATAAACATGAAAACCAAAGGGATCAAGCAGCACCCTAGTATAACTGTAATACAATTCTGTCACAAACACATTTCTGAAAAGCCCTCCTTCTTGGAGACAAAATCAAAAGAAAACAAAACAAAACAAAAATGTCTTGTTCCCCCCTTCCCCCCAAATCCTTACAAAAACACCTCTCCCATCAGTTTTGAATAGATTTGGGAAGTAAAACATATACAAAAAAATTGTTAATAACCTAAAAACAAAAGGAGATATGGAAGAAGAGAAAAGCTGATGAAGAAGACCACAACGATGACAGTCACGACGAAAACAACAATGGAGGAGGAGACGGAGTAGAAGGAGATGGAGGACCAAGAAGATGAAAAAAGGGAGAAAAGGGAGACAGAGAACACGATTGGAAAAAAAAGAGACAAAATAGAGGCATAAAAAAAGAGAAGGAAAAGTAACAAAGGAAGAGCATTTTCCCTTTCAGGCTTGATATGTCCTTTGTCTGTATGGAAAACTTACTGTTTTATGTTATCAGTTACTGCTAATGTGGATGTGTGGCGGATGTTTTCGTGTAATGTGTTTTTTACGTGATGTCAAAAAGGTACTGTGTGTTTAATTTGTATTGTTGATGAAAAAGAAAGTCAGACTTTGAATGTTTATTTCAGAGAGAGAGAGGAGAGGAGAGAGAGAGGAGAGAGAGAGAGGAGAGAGAGAGAGAGAGAGAGAGAGGAGGAGAGAGAGAGAGAGAGAGAGAGAGAGAGAGAGAGAGAGAGAGAGAGAGAGAGAGAGAAGAGAGAGAGAGAGGAGGAGGAAGAGGAGAGAGAGAGAGAGAGAGAGAGAGAGAGAGAGAGAGAGAGAGAGAGAGAAGAGAGAGGGGAGAGAGAGAGAGAGAGGAGGACTGGAAAAAAAAAGCCACGAGGATGGGGTAGACGAAGATGAACGGGAGGAGAAGAAAGAGGAGAAAAAAGGAAGAGGTGGTTTGGCTAACTTTAATATATATTTGATTGTGTACATGATCATATCCAGCGATTTGTAAACAAGCGTTTTCTTCTTCGTTTCCTCCACAAGCGTTGGTACCCTCCCTCTCTCCCTTCCCTTCTCCTTCGGTATCTCTCCTCTTTATTCTGGTCAGTACCTGCAATGGGATTGTGAAATAAACTTTGCCTTGCCGTGCCTTGCCTTGCCTTGGCTTGCCCTGCTTATCCTGTTATCTACTCAAGAAAATGCGTCGTTCACTTCTCCATAATGCTCCTCCCATCCAACAGCACAAGCCCGCATCCATTCACGAGCACCACCCCCAGTCTTCATCCGCATTCACATACGCACCTCTTGGAACTGAATGTCTTTTCCAGTTTTTAGAATAATATTTATACACAAGCAGGATTCAGGGGGAAAAAAGCAGTAAAGGCCTTAGAGACTTCATAATGTATATGCACGTGTCTGAATATTTGAGAATACAGTGACTGTGATCTAGATATGAATGTGCAGTTTCTTGCTTATATTGTAAGGCTATTCAAGTTTCAAATACGGTCTACCAGATTTAAAAAGATGGTTAAAGATTCTTTGTCGCAGATAATTATAGTTTCATGTTGTTTAGTATTGATGCTGTTATGTTTTGTTTTGTTTTAATGTTTTTAATGTTAGGGGAAAGCAAATGAATAAAAAAAAAGAGTAGGTAGCAGATAAAAGAAAAAAAGAAGGATAAG
This sequence comes from Stramonita haemastoma, assembly GCA_030674155.1. NCBI lineage: Eukaryota > Metazoa > Mollusca > Gastropoda > Neogastropoda > Muricidae > Stramonita > Stramonita haemastoma. The sequence goes on along the minus strand of CM060316.1, from coordinate 43,967,893 downwards.
TAACAAACGGTATAAAAAGAAAAAAGAAAAAACAAACCAAAACAAAACACAACAAACAAAAACAAAAATCCCAAAACGATAACCCACCACCCGCCCGTCTACACACACGAATGGCAGAAAAGTCATCAAGATAGAAAGGTCAGATGAAAAGAAAAACTCAACTTGAAACCATCTACATCTTTACTGAAAACAAAGTGACCCATGTCACGATCGAGCCACCCTAGGTGACAAAATTATATGAAAATCGAACCTTTGAATGAATAAGAAGTAATAACCCCCCACCCCAAATTTACAACAACAAAAAACGAAACAAAAAGCAGCGGCATTTCACAGACTGTATTTCAGCCAAATATTTATCCCCCTCATAAAGAAGCAAAAATAGCAAAAACTACAAATAAACGACTAAAGCAAATAACGAAACAAATGCAAATGATTAAAAAAAACACAGACAAAACAGCAGGATCAAGGAAATCTAAATCAACACACCAATGAAACTTTGACCACCTTGGGCGCTCCAAAAACCAACCATCCAATACTTGCCAAAAAGGGTACTTTTTCAGAACAAAAAAATGACTTAAAAGTCATCTTCATCATATGATTTTGACTCTCTGAACCGTCATTACTATTTGTCCACAACAGAGGCAGACTTTTCAGATTTTTATTCACACACTTAATGGTAAACCGGCAGTGTCAAATGATGTTTAAAGGTGGTTATTTTTGATCCATAATAGCTATTTCATAGTTAATGTCGCAATATATGTTGTAACATTCGCGGATATTCTTACTTCTGTAGCTATGAATATCCATCATTTTTACTACATATCATCAAGAATCTCCTTGATGGAAAAATAAGAAGCAGACGAAAGGAGAATATCATGGTGAAGAGAAGAAAAATCAGACACAAAAATCTGTCACCAAGTTTAAACAGTTGTAGTGTAGAACAATTTCTTTATGACTTTTCAGCACAGAGAATATTACTATGGGATGGAACGGAAGAAGAGGGAAGAAAGACGAATTACAAATATATGTACAACAGAAACATTCCATTGATACTTTCGGGGGACTAATGAATTTAACCAATATATAAAGAAAAGAATGAAAAACATTTCAACAACCAAGTAAAGAAAAGAAACAACATGTGTATAAAAATATAACAAAACAGGAATGGGAAATGATGGTGTAAAAAGAGTATGCTTATCTAGCAGTTCATGATTGTCAACAAAAAAATAAAGATTAAATACATCTAGGGGGATTACTGTTTTCTGAATCTACTGAAGAGAAATCAAAAGTTGATAAATGTGATCAGTGTATTACTGTGCAACAAATAAAAAAAATATTGAAACAATGAACTGTGGAGTCATGTACAGCAATATTGAATTTTAAAACATTGATCATTCTCAACTCCAGTCTAATTACATTGAATCAGCATATACTTTTATCACGATTCAAAATAGTCACACACAAATAAAACTTCTACATTCCACATAGGTCCATGAAACAAATCCATGTGGAAAAAAACAAAACAAAAACATTACAGAAAAGCATTGCAAGATGTGATAGGCAGGGACTGAAAATCAGCATGGAGAGAGAGAGAGAGAGAGAGAGGAGAGAGAGAGAGAGAGAGAGAGAGAGAGAGAGAGAGAGAGAGAGAGAGAGGAGAGAGAGAGAGAGAGAGAGAGAGAGTTTTGACATTTATGATTTTTTTTTTTTACTGCTATTACATACAAATATTAGACTGTTGATGATTGGAGAGCAGACATACTAACTACATGAACTTTTCTTTTCAACCTATGTTATTTTACTATACTTAAACTAAAGAGAGGAAACTACACCATATGTTGACAGCCGCGTATTTCCTAACTATCGCTTTGTCAAACTAAAGAAAAGCAAAACATAGAAAGATGGAGTGAGTTAATAAGCAAAACTTTTAGTTACAACACTATACAATGTACTACTCATGAAATCCCGAGAGAGAGAGAGAGAGAGAGAGAGAGAGAGAGAGAGAGAGAGAGAGAGAGAGAGAGAGAGAGAGAGAGAGAGAGAGGAGAGAGAGAGAGAGACAGAGACAGAGACAGAGAGAGAGAGAGGGAGAGAGAATATATATAAACCAATCATAGTTACAACATTAAACAATGCACAACTCAAGAAATCATTATTAGCCATTTTCAAGAGAGAGAGAGAGAGAGAGAGGAGAGAGAGAGAGAGAGAGAGAGAGAGAGAGAGGAGAGAGAGAGAGAGAGAGAGAGAGAGAGAGAGAGAGAGTTCATATACACATAAGGTCAACAACAGTAATAAATAATAGCAGATATATGTTCCAATGCAGAATTCACATCGAAAGTAAAACCGTTTTTACAATAGCATCTGAATGAGTCGTTTATAATGTAAACAGATAGTTCTGGCAGTGTGTGTGTGTGTGTGTGTGTGTGTGTGTGTGTGTGTGTGTGTGTGTGTGTGTGTGTGTGTGTGTGTGTGTGTGTGTGTGAGTATGTGTGTGCGTGCGTGCGTGCGTGTGTGTATGTGTGTATGTGTTTCCATGATAACAACACAAAACGCATATCTGATATAGATGTATACAAGCAAATCTACTTTTCCTTGTGTTCAAAACAATGAGCATCCTCTCTTAAAACAAGACTGCCACATAAAACCTGTTAAAAACCATGACATAGAATGAGTAGTTATTCTCCATAACACTGAACATGAACATATAGGGGGTTTATACACAAACATCTGACATTTCCCAAAACACATGTATTTTTGTATGGTAGGATTCTACATTGAACTGTAGTACGTCATGAGAGGGCATAATGTATATATAGATGGGACACATGGCTTAACATTGTCAAGGAGGAGGCAGGGGGGGGGGGGGGGGGGGGCATACAATCACAACGAAAGATCGTTGACAGGTAAAAGAACAACTTGGAAAAAAACGTATACTGCCACGGTTATTACTGACAAAGTTAATAACTCTGGTCAATTTGTTATTAAAATATTGTAATTATATCAATTAGGTCTTTCTGAAGTGACTGCTAACTTAATCAATGAGAAGAAAACCTGTTCCAATTAAAAGAACACTGAGTAGTTAGAACTCGACGAATGGCGAGAGAGAGAGAGAGAGAGAGAGAGAGAGAGAGAGAGAGAGAGAGAGAGAGAGAGAGAGAGAGAGGAGAGAGAGAGAGAGAGAAATTTAAATTGAATAACCACACACCTGAAAATAAAAAAAACACGTTAGAAATCTGTGCGTCTCCTGATTACCAAAATGTGCCCACAATGTTCAAGCCTACGGAGGGATTAAAAAGGGCCTAAATAAAGAATGGAGAACCACCACCATCGCAACAACAACCTCAAGAAACACCACTGGCCAAACTGAACTGGATCAACCGCTCACCACACACACACACACACACACACACACACACACACACACACACACACACACACACACACACACGCACGCACGCACACACACACGCACGCACGCACACACACACACCATCGTGTAACAAACACATGCTACAATTATTATACAGCGGTCTGTCGCCAGCTGAGGTCACAATGGTGATCAGTCTGGTGTCAACACATGATACGCACTCTGTGTACAACCCGTTGAAAGCAGTCGCTAGTAGACATCGTTGAAATCTGTTGAAGGAAGCGGCGGCAGTTGTTGAAAGCAGTGGCTGAATCAGTGAATGGTGGGATCTTGTTTAGAACTACTGCAGCGATTCCAGACTGGTCAAGCCAGCCACCACAAGTGACGAAAGCAGCTGCTTGTTAACTCTCAGTCCTTGAAGACTGTCGTTGAATGTAAAAAATGCAGACATTCTCTCTGACAGTTGTTAAAAGCAGTCACCAACTGCCCAGTCTTGTAGCCACAACAGTTCGTCTCCAAACATTTGCACAAACTCATTTCCAAACTGCTCGGTTTGCACAAAAACTCGTCTCCAAACTGCCTGGTTTGCACAACAGCATGTTTCCAAACTGCCCGGTTTGCACAACAGCCCGTTACCAACTGAAGTCTTTCTTTTTGAACAGCTGTTGATAAGCAGCCACATAAAACAATAGCTAACTGCACTCTGGTTGTCTATGCTTTCCATCGCAAAGCGCTACTTTTGTTAGAACAAAAACAAAAAGCCATGGTTTGGAGAAAAATCACGAGTGCGTAGAACACACACTGTTCGTCTTTTGCTTGTATAACTTTCCTTCTAGATCTGACGTGCCTTTGGTCCAAACACAACGCAGCACCTAGAGTTACAGACACCAGCTACCATGCTCTGTTCCGAGATTCCAGTCAGCGGGCTGATCAGAAAAAGAGTGCTACATAGTTCTTTCACGATTGAGCCATCATCACATGGCTTCCATGATAATGATTATGCTTCCCACTACACAAACCTCTCTGTTTCATGCCTTCTGCACAGTCACAACCGGTGCTGTAGACCTCTTCTTGCACCAGTCCGAGGTGTCTGCTTCAGTTGCAGTATGTAGTATGACGAAGAGAGGTGCACACGCGCAAGGAGACATCCAACAAATCAACAAGAAAAAAAAGATTTCGAGAGTATCTTGCTGAGGTATTTATGGACACAGTTATGATACCTGCACATACAGTCAGCCACAGACATCTAGGTCAAAAACAAAACCGTCGCAGACTCCCGCTATTTACAATCTTTTTCTTTAATTAAGAAGACTTAATGGTACGTCTTCAATCATTTTATGCAATAACTACATTTTGAAAATAATAGATCCATGCCGTTTCATGTAATTGAAAATCAGAAATAAAAATAAAACTTTTATCTTAAGAGTTGATGGTTTCCTATCAACTTGATATTATTCATAAGTTTTTTTCCCACCATTTCTATCCACTCAAACTGAGCACAAGCGACTCATATATAAAATAACACTGTGAGCTCCTGAACTCTTTAATTGTGGACACCACTCTTTGTTTTCTGTACACATATTACGAGACTATTGCCCTAGATAAGTCTACGCGCTACAGACAATAGAAGGAAATATAAAACATGCAATGCTCTCTATAAAACATCTGTGGCAGTCATCACAAAGTCAGGTGTAGACGGAATGAACAGTGCTATGATGATGAACAGTCATGACAACTCTCAGTCCAAAGCGGCAGCCACCATGCCATGTCTACCTGCCACGACCAAGTGAACAGTTCCACCATCCTATCCCATATCCACTCCACCAACTTGTAGCTAAAGACAGACACAACGTCCCCATTCATCCTCTACTTGTTTCCCGAACGCGCCAGAGTGGATACCTAGCGCATCCTCATCTCCATCCTGGCTCACGCGCGGTCAGATCAGCCCCGGCACTGTCCACGGCGCTCCCGGTTGATGTAGTGTCGCAAGCGTCGGTTCCACTTCTCTTTCCAGCGGACGACCTTGGACTTGCGGTCCACGATGTAGCCTGGACGGTTGTCTCCCCTTCGGCGCCGTGCCACGATGAGGTAGCGGCGGTTGAGGCGGATCTTGGGGCACTTGCAGCGGAGGTCGTCACGCGGCACCCACAGGTAGGTCTCCCCGCGCCGTGCACGCTCTGCCGAGGATCGGGGGAAGGAGCTGATGACGTTGATGCTGAACTTGACCCAGTCGTCCTCTGTCTCCCGGCTGAGGATGTTGGCCTGGATGGCTGCAACACACACACACACAATAATAATAATAATAATAATAATAATGATGATAGTAATACACCACACTGGTGTTTGGGCTGTGGGAGAGGTGAGGACTACACATGGACTTTTTGCTACTGGGTGCTAAACCACGGTTGTTGGAATAGAAGTAAGAATCAAATATTATCAACGAGTATTCCGTGTAATCAGCCCTTAATACAAGCGGGGAAATACGTTTCAATTTAATGATATAAACGTAAAAGTTCCTGGCAAACAAGTTGTAACTGATAGATAAACTTGCAATGAGTTGTTTGTATTTGCAAATCCCCACTTTCGCAGTTTTTTTTTTAAAGTGACCTAGTTGCAGTAACGTCCCTCTTTCACTTAAAGAAGGCTGGCTACGAGGAGCTCATCTAGATCAACAAAGAATCTAGGGACCTGACATCAAGAAATCTTCTGACCAAATGTTAGACCAATATACATGTAGCCTGCACTGATAGTGAAACCATTGTCAATCACTAAATAAAACAACCTTTAAATATACTACGGTACATGGTCTTGAATAAGCATATTTTATTTACGCGCAGGGCGGGGGAAGGAAGGAGGGCAAGACACAGGTAGATTGTAATAATCCTAAATACACCAGGCGCCGCCAAGACCCAAAGCAGAGACTTCAAAACTCTTAAAATCTGAAGTTAAAAGACTCTAACCATGCTCGTACACATAGCATGCATCACTTCCACATACTAGCTGTATCAACGTTTAGCACAGGGATTAACTTGATATATTTTGTGGTGACTTTCACAAAAGTTATTTAAGGACTTGTCTGAAGTGTGAGTAAGTGAACACACACACACACACACACACACACACACACACACACCACACACACACACACACACACACACAACACACACACACTATGTTCAAACATCTCTTACTCAAGCACCGAAAAAGGTGAAGAACATGACTCATACTGAACCACAAAAAAGCCCTCTCCTACAGAAACTCATTTCAGACCTCACACATCAGAAATCGATATAATTACCTCCTCATAAGTCTTAATTCTAAATACTTATGTTCTCTCAGAAGAAGATGAAAAAGACAAATTTAAGTCAGCCTCTCAAATCCTTCTGAAGCCACGGGTACTGCTTAAAAAAAAAAGAAGAAAAGAAGCACAAAAATTTCCCGTTAATACAGAGACAGCAGTAATACGGGAACCGTGAAGTGACTCTATGAAAGACGATGTGAAAGAAGCCCTAAAGAAAGAGTCTGACGCCGGATTCGTTAGCCAGACTTTGATGCCCTCTTTATTAAAAATCCTCGTCAAATCGTCAAAAAGAAACAGAAGAAAGAACTTAGGATTTTCTCTCGCCTTAGATGTACGTAACCGCTGGTCGCAATTCCTTTCTTACGCTGTGGTTTTTGTTGTTGATTTTTTTGGTTGTTTTTTTTCCCCCTAAGGAAGTGGTAGAAACACGTCATGCAGTACTTGACTCAGTTTGAGGAGTTAACAAAGTGTTTGCAGACGGCAGTGAAAGATTCTAAGAAGGCACCAGCTCCTTCTAGTCTTACAAATGGCTTCAAAGGGTTAAAATTATGTTTTTTTTTAAACTTCGAAAATTGGTGTGGAAATTAATTAATGTAGTGTGTGTGTGTTTGTTTGTGTGTGTGTGTGTGTGTGTGTGTGTGTGGTGTGGTGTGTGTGTGTGTGTGCGTGCGTGCGTGCGTGCGTGCGTGCGTGCGTGGGTGAGTGAGTGAGAGAGAGAGAGAGAGAGAGAGAGAGGGGAGAGAGAGAGAGAGAGAGAGAGAGAAGAGAGAGAGAGAGAGAGAGAGAGAGAGACAGACAGACAGACAGACAGGGAGATAGAAAGACAGAGACAAACTAGAGTGTGAGAGGAAGAAAAGGAAAGAAAGAAAGAAAGAAGAGAGAGAGAGAGAGAGAGAGAGAGAGAGAGAGAGAGAGAGAGAGAGAGAGAGAGAGGAGAGAGAGAGAGAGAGAAGAGGACAGACAGGACAGACAGACAGACAGACAGACAGACAAACATAGACAAAAAGACAGGCAGATAGACAGATGGGCTGACAGACAAACATACACCACACACGCACAGACAGACATACACTCAGACAGACCGGGAAAAGTAGTTTACATACCGTAATCCCGTTTGCAGAACTTCTTGAACTTCAATCTGCGAACGCGTTTCTTGCACTTTCTGCAGCTGGAATCCTCTGCAAAGCACACACACCAGCAAAACAAACCTTAAAATACCGCATAGCCCCTCTTCTCGTCTGTGTGGCTTCATGCAAAAACACACATGTGCAAATGTTGCCTGGTGGCAAACACACCAATCTAGAAAAAAAAGTGAGAGAAAATCAAGAAAGAGGTCTTTCGTTCCAATTCTGTTTAGAGCTGTATATCATATCCTCGTTTCACTAAACTTAAAGAGGTGGTCTGAGTGCCAGTCCTTCCTAAATGGTGGTATTACTTAAAAAAGAAAAAATGCAAAATTTCTTAAACGAGAATCTATTCTAGAGCTTTATCCTTTTGCGAAGAATAGATAAGGGAGAAAACTGTGAAATGATAATTCAGATAAATAGTCATCGCTTTGTTGGTAAATTGTTTTTGTCCAATTCTTTTACGTAGATGTTATTGAAAGAAGGTCTATACACCAGAAAAAGTCTATTTACCAGGAGAAAAGTAGTACAGAGAGAGAGAGAGAGAGAGAGAGAGAGAGAGAGAGAGAGAGAGAGAGAGAGAGAGAGAGAGAACACACGACTTACAGACAGACGGAGATTAATAAACCGACCGACCGACAGATAGAAACCGACATATCGACTGACCGACCGACAGATAGACATAGAAGCAGACAAAGACACATAAAAAGTGCAGACAGAAGGAGAAATGGAAACGATAAAAAAAAAAGAAGAGAAGGAATGACAGCGATAATCAAAACTGCTTTTTCAAACAAGACAGATGGAAAGCATTCGATCCTTCAGCACATTTATTTCCCCCCCGACACTGGGGTGCAATCTAACGCCGGTACAGAGACTGCTGATACACAGCACACCGCACTGCACTGCACCGCACCTGTCATCGCTCCATTCTCATCCTCCTTTCCCCCGCCCCTCTCCCCCTCCCCCCCCACCTACATACCTGTGCATGGGTTTTACACACACAAGCATAATAATATGTACTGTATGCATGCATGCGTATATGTATGTGTTCATGTGTACTTACATACGTAGATAAACACACAGACATACACACACAGACATACACACACACTGGCACTGGGGCACACGCACGAGTACGCACACAGACACATACAAACAAACAAAAAAACAAACAGACGGACAGACAGACACACACACAGCACAGACATACTACAGATAGACATACAGATATACATACAGACATACATACATACAGACACACGTGCGTGCACACACACATGCACACACATGTGCACAACACACACACACACACACACACACCCTTCATACACGAGTTGCGCACTAGTGGTTTCTATTTTGTTTTTATTGTTGGTTTTGTGGGGGCAGAATTAAAAAACAAGAACTCAGACTAAAAACAAAACAAAACAGAAACATAAACGTATCAGCTTACTTCTTTACAGTGATATCAATCTTGACTTTGCTCCATACATATATACACGAACAAACATATGCGAACGCGCATGCTCCCCACCCTACACACACACCACACACACACACACACACACACACACACACACACACCACACGTCTGATATCTCTATTTTGTGGAAGGACGTTAAACTAAAGAACTAACACACACAGACACAGACGCGCCCCCCCCCCCCCCCCCCCCCACACACACACGCACCTGCCTGCTCGCTACTGGCTTTCATTTTTATTATAGTGATGAAAATAAAGGAATATCTTTATCTTTACCAAGGTGTTAATCTTGAAGTTCACACATATATGCACGAACGCACGCTAAAGCATATTCCGCTTTTCGGAAGAGTAGGCCATTGTGTGCCAGTGGGAACGGATGACGATTTGACGAAAAAAAACCCACATGCACATAGGGACTGGATGTGAAAATAAAGCACACGACGCTTATTCCATTATCCGCAAAAAACCCGCCTCCTAAAACAACAACAACAACAACAAAACAACCCAACAACAAAAAACCAACAACAATCCCCAAACAAACAAAACAAAAACAATAACAATCCACAAATTGTGAGCACGCACACACACACACACACACACACACACACACACACACACACACACACACACACGCACACGCACACACACGCACACGCACACACCACACACACACACACACAGAAAAAACTCCAACAAAACAACCCGCAACTGTACACATTGCTCAAATCAGCAGACAGGAGGTCGCGAGGAGACGTAGACAGGACCGCAAAAACTTGACCCAGCCAATGATCGGGTATTAAACGGCCTAACAAGCAGGTATGAAAGCCACAAAGGATCCCCGGGTAATAGACAGGCAAGGGCCAGGCCACACAGCTTCACGCCCATGGGGCCCAGGATACTGAGAGAGAGACACGTTTGGGGTGTAGTGGGAGTTGGGGGTGGGTGGGAGAAGAAACTACCAGGGAAGAGAGAGGAGAGGAGAGGAGAGGAGAGGAGAGAGAGAGAGAGGAGAGAGAGAGAGAGAGGGAGGGAGAGAGAGAGAGAGAGAGAGAGAGAGAGAGAGAGGTTAGTAGCCTAAAGGTATGCAAAAGTTGGGGTGAAATGTGGGCGAAAAAGGGTGGCTTCAGGAGTATAAGGCTACAAAAAGTTGGTTTAAAAAGGTCCAGAGGATTGTGAGATGCGAAAGACCTGAATGGAAGGGGAAGATTAGCATGTAGTTAGTAGAAGTAGAAATAGTTAGAAGTAAGAAGGTACAGAGAAAATGGAGATACTTGGGAGAACAATGGGAAGATAAAAGAAGCAGCAGTTAGACTGAAAGAAAGATGGTCAAAGGTACAGTGGAGTTGGAGGAAAATGGCTGAGAGAAGGTTTGGAGGAGGAAGGAAAGAGACGATAAAACAGCATAAAAATGGAAAGCTATGGTTGCGAGAAATGTGAAGACGCCATGGAGAACGTAGGGAGAATGTTGGGAGAAGGTAGCGGACAAAGGTAGCGGATACAGGTAAATGTAAAGGTGTCCCATAACCACATAGTGGAGCTAGGCATCAGAGACCTTGGCCTCTCCAGAGGCCAGCATGTTAAGGGCGGCGCCCATCTCCTCTCCCTCGCTGCTTTACCTTCCCTGACCCTAAAGAGGGCAGGTACCCATTGACAGCCGGGTGAACTGGGGGACCATACTGAAGCCAAGTGGCGCAAAAGGCCGCCCATCCACTTGGTATCCACGCTCGATGCTGTTTAACTGTAGCTTGGGGAAAGCGAGTGCTCTGACCACTGAGCTATCCCAAGGGGATATTGTTGGCAAAAGTTAGGGAGAATGTTGGGGGAAGGTGGGGAGATTGTTTGGAGAAGGCGGGGAGAAAGTTAAAACACTGCTGTCGAAAATACGGAAGAAAAACTGAGAAAAATAGTTGGAGAAAGAGTGAAAGAAAATTTAGAGACCTCGGGGAGAAAGGTGGAAAACAGCAAGAGACATTTAATTAAGAAAAACAGAAAGAAGAGATCAGGAAAAAGGCTTGGAGACAGCGGTAGAGGAGAGTTCAGGAGAAGTCCATGAAAAAAAAATGTAGGTGGGGGAAGGAGACAACAAGAACGGCAACACGTCAAAGGTGTCGACAGACAAGCGCAAGGACCCGAACTGTCTGACAGTAAGACAGACCTCCCACACAGGGTGGGACGTGCTCTTTCCCTATCTGAGTCAAATCTTTCCCTATCTGACGTCAAATCTGAGGCCGTCCTGTATCTTTCCCTATCGCATGCACACACACACACCGTTGGAGGACTCAAACCGTGTCACCCATGAACACCCTGCACACAAAAGATCTGCTTCACAGCTAGCTCAGCCGAGCCGCCACTGTCGCTAAGGTGTTTTGATAGGTGAATGTGACTGCGGCCTGAAAGCCGCTTGACAGACTTGCTCCTCGGAGTTGGACAGCTCGGTCACAAATCTAGGCCGCCTCCCCGACTGAAGACAATAATGATCATGTAGTTAATAGCAGGATCCTGAAGACAATAATGATCATGTAGTTATAGCAGGATCCTGAAGACAATAATGATCATGTAGTTAATAGCAGGATCCCCTGCGACATAGAAACCCGTCGTCTGGCCGCTTGGAGGGAGATGAGAAACACTGTCATTTGCAAAGAATGTGCGGAAATTTGGACAGGTCTAGAATAGGAGGAAATGACAATTGGTGGTTTGTGAAATTGCAGACATGAAGAAAATGGCTTTGGGGCTGGTCAATGACTTTACCCTGGCCCGAGACAAGTTGCTCATTACAGCTAGCTACCCGCCATCCCCATTTCAACACCTGCTTCTACAGGAAAATCCCTGATACAGCTTTTGGTACTGAAGAGGGTGTATACCAGCAATAGTCATACCTATGACGCTTTATCTCAAGGGCTAAAATTGAAAATGATCTTGCCAGAATAAAAAGCGAGAAGTATTTTCATTTGTTTACACAAACATTGATAATTTGTGGGTATTGTATAAAGTAGCATTGAACAAACACATTAATTTTTGCTATCCCAGGTAATGCACATGAGTGTATTACCCACAGTTTACACTAATACACATACCCCACCTTCCCCTCTGCTATTGCCTCAAGCATCAAATGCTTTCAATAGCTCTACACATTCCTTTCCTCACAACAGTGACCGCTGCACGCACATAATAGTCAGTCACTCCAGAATATCATCCCTATAAAGCAAATAAACACAAAACTCCACTGACAGGAAACCCAACTGTTTTTGACATGTGTGACCTGTCGATACCTTGTGCAGGTGCAGTTTGGAAAAAAGTGAATTTAAAACCTTGAAAGCACAGGGCCAGGATTTGGGAAGGTCAAACGGTGCTGGGAGTGGAGGGAAGTGTGTGGGAGGGGGGAGGGGGATTCATGGAGAAGATGTCGTGACAGGTACTCATTTCTTTTCCTTGCCCCCGACACGGACACGACAGCAATCCCTCTCCAGTTTCCATTGCAACGCTTTATGAGGCACCTTTCCTTTCCCCTCCCCTCCCCCACCTACAAGGGTCGAGTTCTCTTGCTGTGGTGTCTGTCCTCTTCCTGCCGTGGGCCGGCTCATCCTCTCAGTGCTGGTATAGCTGCCCCACTTCTGGTCCTTATCTCTCTCCTGCACTGCACTGCACCGTTGTGGGGGAAACGTGACAGCTGCGCTGGCTAGTTCAATAAGGATTTGTACAGTAGCTGCCAAAGCTCTGACTTATCGCCTCAGAGTCTACCCACACTAGCTAACTGTCAAAGGAAGATGGAAGAGATATGGCAGGAGTTCGCATTATTTTAAGGACAATTTTTTTCATTGTTTTGGTATTTTTAAGGCTTACATCGATTTAGGAATCTGCGTACTCATAAATGACTCGAATGAAAAGTCTCTGTTGAATAATCAAAGCATCTTTACTATAAAAAAAATCTCTAAGCGGTTTCACAATTCATTTATATTTCTTTTTATTTGTGCAATGCAAAAATATGAAAAAAAACCCACACGAGATTGTTTGCTTAGGTTAACTGAAAATAAGGAAGAAACAGAAAAAATTGCTTTTATTTTCTCAATTACTGAGTGTACCGCACAGTTTGATACCAGATTGTACCTAAGATAAATGAATACTCAGAAAGTCGCCTGAAAACAAATACTCTTCTCTTATGATGCCATAATGTTGTTTTGTTTGTTATGGTTCTTGTTGTTGTGCAAATTCAATATCTTTACGTGATTCGAACCCCCCTTCATTTGTTTGTTAATTTTCTTAGTTTTTCTTCTATGAAGAGAATCTCTCAAGGTGGAAATATTCTCGAAGAATAAATGGCAAAAAATACTTCAGGACAACTTACTTTATCCACCATACGTTTTGTTTGTCTCTCTTCACTCTTTTCTTTCCACAGTGTCCAAGAACACTTTATGCTACATAGTCTGACTACTCCCACATGGGATGCTGGGGGTCTGCCAGTATGAACAGCATCCCCACCTTCTGGAAATTCTGTACTAGAAATTCCCTCTTTTCTATACCTCTCTCTATATCTGCCTTGTTCCTTTTCTGCCTGTCCCCTTCTTGTCTATTTTCTGCCTTCTGGGTCCATTCTCTTTGCCTTTTCCCTGAAACACCCCAGAGACAACAATTCTTTCCCACACCGAAGCCGGATGCGCTGAGCCTGACTTGTCAAACGCATTTTTGTTCATATACCAGACAACAATAGTTGGTGTTTGAGCGTTCGATGAAGAAGCGTGACTACAGAAGTCTGATGAAATTCCATGTAAAAAGCCCTATCACTTTTGGCCCTAAACGAAGGGGCGCAATTAAATTTACTGCTTTTTCTAACACATTGGCATTCAGATGAATGTATGTATGTATGTATGTATGTATGTATGTATGTATGTATGTATGTATGTATGTATGTATGTGTATGGTATACGTATGTATGTATGTGTATGTGTGTATGGTATACGTATGTATGTATGTATGTATGTATGTATGTATGTATGTATGTATGTATGTATGTATGTATGTATGTATGTATGTATTCTTAATGTCGTAGGATCTTACTGCATTTGGCTATTATCATACTGAAAACCGATACTAAATAACAAAGAAATGGATCACCACACCACATGTACAAAAAAGCAGGAAACAAAAGCATATCAAATTAAAAAAAAAAAAGCACTGAAAAGCAAGTGAGCTTTTCTTATTTGATACCCTACATCTTTTCTTTACCCAGACATTGAACAGATGGGTAGATATCGTGATCACCCGATGTTGAAACTTTGCCCTTCTGTAAAGGAATAAAGCCACTAGTCCTGTTTAGTGATATTGTAAGTCATAAACCCTCCTTGGTTATAAAGAAAAAAGTCTCACAAAACAATAAATGTAAACAGTAAGGAAAATTTGAAAGAAGATCCACAGCAATGCCACGATGGCAATTCTTTCTTTGAAAGAAAACGTGTAATTTCTTTGTGTCATCAATTCATAATTTTTTTTCTCCCAACCTCTTAATATCTGTGTACCCGGGTCACCCTGACAGAGCCACCCCGGGGTGGCGGGGTCTGGCTGCGGGGTACGGGTGTGAAGGCTGGCTGACACACTGTGCCTGACGTTTATACTGCGTGCTGCTTTCAGACACGTGCGAACAGTGGGCTTAGAGGCCATGTCGGCTTGTTTCCACACAGTCGCAGTTGGGCCCACGACCCCCACCCATCTCCCGAAATGGGCATCTCGGGTGTCGCTCGTAAACCGGGAATCCGGGAGGTTTGGGAGGGCGGTTTGGAAACAGACGGTGTTGTAAATCAGTGATGCAATCGTCTCGGGGAAGGTTCTATCAAAGGTCCCACCCGTACGATCTTTTAGTTCTATCAACTTTTTCTTACCCCCTCCCTCCCTCTCTCTCCGCCCTTGTCCCCCCCCCATTTCTCTACTCCCCTGGCTTTTGTGGGCAACCTTTTGTCAGGAGGAAGTGTCAGAAATCTGAAGACCAGGCTGGTGTTTTAGACGCTCTCCTGCCTTCAGCGGGGGTATTGTGGCCTCGTCTGCCATTGTCAGGCAGGTCTGGCTTAGTCACTGAAATTAGCATTTTAACGGACGGTGTGGCTTTTGTGAAACCCTGCAATATCTATGGACAGAGAGAGAGAGAGAGAGAGAGAGAGAGAGAGAGAGAGAGAGAGAGAGAGAGAGAGAGAGAGAGAGAGAGAGAGAGAGAGAGCTGGCTTGCTTTTTCACGTCTTCCCAAAGACAAACCCCACACTGGAATACCCAATTACAAAGTGAAGCTGCAGGGCGGAATTGTAATCACCCTGCTTTAGAATCATTGCCGTTCTAAGCTTGTTTTATGGAGTCTCTCTTCCACCCGAATTACACCCTCCCTCCCTCCACCCCGCCCTCTGTCATCTACTTTCTTACCCCAATCAATCGTTTACAGCAATCTAATTTATGCAAAGCTTCAATTTCGACTTAAAAGAAGAATGGTATGTTTAGGATTTTGGCCTTTTTCCTTCAGTTTCAAACTGCTTCTGTGATTTTGTTGTTGTTGAACTATTGTTGTGTTTGGAGAGTATTTTGTTTCTTCTATGATCAAGAAGCATTGCTCCCCCCCCCCCCCAACGAAACAGTGATTACATAGTGAAATCCACTGTTATCTGGGGAGAAGTAAAGGATAGCCGAGTGGTGAGAGCGTCAGCCGGTCAATTAATTAATTAATTAATGGGACGGTGATTGGAGACGTGGGTTCGGTTCTTTGTAGGGATGTCTCTTCGAAGGGATATTTCCCTCTGAAGTTAACATTTTTCGTCTTGACTTCCTTCTCTTTAAGTCTTTTTGGATGAGGCTATAAACTGCGTGTGCAAACATTAAAGAATAAAGAACATAAGGAGGTTTTTTGTTTACTTCTTGGCTAGACCTTCAAGATTTACCTATGATGAGATTTTTGCGTCGGCGATTTTTTTTTCAACGTCCAAACCGTTTAGCCACTTTCCTTCTTGGAAAAAATAATAAAAGAAATGAAAAGAGAAAGAAAAGAAAGAAAAAAAAAGAAAGGGAGGCGAGGGAAAGGAACGAAGACGGAGAAAGAAAGAAAGAAACACACGAAAAAAAAACCCTTGACATAACTCGAAAACTCTTCTACACCCCAAATGGACAACTCGCCCTTCCAGAACGCTCTCTCTCTCTCTCTCTCTCTCTCTCTCCCCCCCCCCTCCTCTCTCCCCCCCTCCCTCTCTCTAACGACTGCTGCGGATTAACTTCAGACAACAGCTCACAGTGGAAAACCCGTTTGTGCCCGAAGCAGCTAATGAATTTGTGGCCGTGTCTAATTCTCTCTGCCACTTGCAGGAAGCCGGACACAGGAGGCAGAGGGGTCTGGAATGGTTGTGGGGAAGAAAAGAAGAGGGATCACCAGGCCCTCTCTAGCCTATCCTCTGATTCTTCAGATGCTCTGATCTTTAGAAGGTGGTGGTGGGTTGGGGCTTGGTCAGAGATTTTTTTTTTTGGCAAGGCTGATGAGAGTTCGCAGTTGGGTTTTGTTTTTGTTTGTTTGGTTTGGTTTGTCAAAAGTATGCAGAGAGCAGAGTTTATATTCATAGTCTGTGTGATAATCCTTGAAACCAGAGACACAGACAAAGGTACACTCTAACACAGATTACTCTCTCTCTCTCTCTCTCTCTCTCTCTCACACACACAGACACAGAGAAAATATCCAGTTTTTAAATCCGAATTGAACCAGTAACCTCTCCCATCCAAGTCGAGCGCATTCATTAACCTCTAAAGCCATTGAACCACCAGATAATAATTCTAAAAATGTTCCATTTTTTTCCCACCAAAAAGACACCGTTAGTTATTAAAATACTTCAGGCACGGCTTTCCAGCTACAGACAGGCAGGCCACCAAGGCTAGGCTAATGTTTTCTTCTAATTAGCAGAGCGGATGGACTTGGGGGAAACAGGCCTCAGCGGAAAGGCGTTGGTGCGCGCAGCAGCTAATGAATTTGTGGCCGCCTCTAATTCTCTCTGCCACTTGCAGGAAAGCTGCCACAGCGGGCACCTAAGTCTGGAATGGTTATGGTGGAAGAAGCAAGAAAGTGGATGATGGCAGTATAGGAGGAGGAGGAGAGAAGGGGGTGGATGTGGAAAGAGGGGGGCGGGCGGGAGGAAAGGTAAGGATAAGATCAGTGATCACAGAAGGCCCCCCCCCTCCCCACTCAATACAGGTTACACTCCACCTTTAGCTTCCGGATCAAGCAGTGACTTTTC